>CM062811.1:1287329971-1287929971 GCA_031772625.1 Pinus tabuliformis | reverse complement strand
TTTTTATGACTTTTTTAATTTTAGCAACTTGAGTTGTATGATAAAGTAAGCCTTTTGATGTTTATTACAGATTTATTCCTATAGGCATTTACCAACTATTTAATTAATATGAGTGTGCAACTTTTATAATGTAGAGGGATGGTGTATGTGTGAAGTTTAAGCTTTCAATTATATAAGAAATACATTATTTAATAAGAAGTTGCTCCAAATCATATTAAATACTCTAATTTCATTTTATATGGGAAATTGAAGGTGTGTAAAAGAGGGTTCAAGTATTACACCAATGTATTAGATTTTTTTGAAAAGAAAATTCTATGAAGAAATTCAATAGATATTTTTCCATATTTGTGGATGACATCCCTATTAAATGTATCAAAATATATTATTGTGCCTTATAAATGGATTTAACACCTTGAAAAACTCTTGAAAGACTAGAAAGTTGCAAATTAAACAACTTAGACTTATGATTCTTAAAAACCTCTACTAAATTTTGAGCAAAATTGATAATAATAAAAAATACTCTTAAAAAGATCATTTTCATCTATTAATTACACTATATACTTATTATTAATAATATAATAAAAAGACATTTAAAATTAACCTATATTAATACTAATATAATAAAATATATTTAATAAAATAATAAAAATATTATAATTACTTTTGATTATTAATATATATAATATTTTAATATTTTTATTTTTTTTCTAATTTAAGACTAACCTAAGTACCCACGGGGGATTTGAACCGGTGACCTATCGCAAGGAGTGCCTTAACAATGCACCCATTCACCGTCAATCCAAAGCCCCGTGGGCAATATTTTAATATTTTTAATAAATAATTATATTTGTATTATTCCATTTATTGATTTATTAGTTTATATTATTAATATCTTTTCATTCTGGTTATTTTTTATTAATAATTTCTTAATGGGTTATTATATTTATATTTATATTTATATATATATATATAGATATAATTGTTTATAATTAACTGTTAATTTTATAACAATTAGTTAGAATTTAAAAATTTAAAATTTAAAATTTAAAATTTAAAAAAAAAAATATTAACTTTATTAATTAAATAACCAATTTCCTAATGACTAATTCTGATGTATCCTTGCTATTTATTCATTAGGATTTATGGAATTTTTCACCTTTATCTTGAAGATGAATCACATTAGCTAATTAAAAACATTGACCAAATATACTTACTACACTATAAATCACAAAAACCTAAAATCTAATATTAAATTATTATTTAATAAAAACTAAATAAAGTTATATATTAAATATTTTTTTACATTTTAACCCTATGGCCATCGCATCAAACAACGTGCAAAAGCTTCACCATTATTAATCACTAAAAGATAAATAATTCCAAATATTTATTTATAATAATAAAAACGCATACCTACTTTGTAATTGTTAGGGTAAAAAATGTATATATTAAAAATTATAAGGAGTGGAGAAGAATATTTAAAAATATAAATTATATGTAAATTATATCCTTTTAATTGAGGTCTATGAGAAAAGTATTTTTATAATTACCTGGACTTTAAGGAAAATAATTTTAACCATTTTGAACCTTTAACTCCTTAATCTTTTTTATTAAATTATGTGGAATTATAATTAATTTCAATTACATTTAATTATAATAAATAAAAATTAATTTTATAAAGTGTGTATATTTAATTATAACAAATAAATATTAATTATGTTTATAGATATTTCTATTGTAATAAATAAATATTAATTATATTGACAAGCATGTTTATTTTGGAATATTATTTTCAAAATTTTAATTTAATTATAAAAAATTATTAGGTGAATGGTAAAAATTTAACCTCTGCAAAATATTTATATTCTTAATAGTATACACAAATTAAAGGCTGAGATTTATTTATAAAGTAGTTATGTGTTTTTCCTTTGTAATTAAATTCATTAATTAAAAAATATGGTGGTGGTTTTTTGGGCATGTGCCATTCATAAGCCATGATATTGGCTCGTGCTATTGTAACAAAGCCTTTGTATAGATTAAAAATCTCCATGATAAATAAGGATGACAATAATCAATTTTTTTTTAAATGTATATATATGCTTAACTTATATATTAATTATTTTTATCATTAATAATAATAGTTATTTTTTAAGGAGCAGCAAGACCGAGAGGGGTGATATATCCCCCGATGAACAAGAAGAAATCAGATATGCATGGAGATTAGGCATGACCACTAACAACAAGCACAATTCCTAGCACTCTAGAAAGGTTTGGACATTGCAAAGAATCATGGCATCAGGGAACTTAATATTCTTGGGGATTCCATGCTAGTAATTAGAATGATCTCAAAATTCCAATCATTAGTTGATCCCATGTGTCCCCCTAGGGTGAAAAGGATTATTCTACAATTAAATTTTTTTTTTGAAGCCTCACTTTATTATGTCATGAGACAATTAAATGGCGAGGCAGATGGAACAATGAATCAGGGAGCAGAATTGGGGGTTGAAGCTCTCGAACTAAATGGAAATGACAAGGGTTACATCCCCATGCAATAACCAAATGATATCAAACTTGGAGCATCGAGCCATCAATGATGGTGTCACTAGGATCCTTCAACTCTGGATATTAACTCCTCACATGCAAGACACATGGGGAGTGTGGTGTATTAAGAGCCCACTTGGAGGAATTATCTTGGTAGTGGTAGTGTGTATGAGATTTTAGTTGTTTCTTGCTAATGATGATGAGGGAAGTGTTCACTCAAAAAACATGTTGGCCAAAAATTATGATACCCAGTTTACTTTTCATGACTGAAGACATCAGAATATTTTATATTCTCACTGATTGTACTCCATAGCATGTGTAAAATTAATATAAATGGATCTTTTGTTTCCTCTATGCTCTTTTCACTTTCAAAGAAGTAGAATAATTTTTTGCATATATCATATTACCATTTTAAGCAATTCATTTTCTGTTGTGTATGCATTGTGCAAGGTACTGAATTGTTTGCTTCCTAGCAAGCAAACTTATGTTTTGAGCCTATCAAATTCGAGGTATGTTGAAGAATAATTGTATGATAATTGTTTGGCATTTTGATTTCTGAATATTTAAAGATCTTGATCCGAACTTAAACAGGAATGCAACAAATTACAAATATAACCATAAATACAAAGATGCAGTAGAAATAACACTTCATTTCATTAATATCAAATACTGAAATATTTTTACAAGCATAATGGAAATAAGACTAGCTCGGGCGATGGTAGCTTATCTCTGAGAAGAGATGTGGCGGCTACATGCCTCTAAACTGTGTTACAATGAGGCTCAAAGGCCTATTTATTATTGAGAAATAAGGAAAAACCCTAAACATCCAAAAACCTAACCCTAGGAGATGATGCGCCAAAATTGTGGGCCTAGTTTGGGTAAATTGGCACATCAACTTCCCGGGGTCGTAACTTTGGCATACGATCTCCGTTTGGCTATCATAATACCTCATTTCGAAGATCTCAAAGAGAAGGACGAAAACCAACTAGAAATCTTGTTTGGAATGTTTTCATTCTCTTCGTTTTCCCTAAAAATGTTGTTTAGGGCCTCAAAAAGGCTCTAGAAGTTCACAACCCGAAAAAACTGTCAAAAATAGTAAATTGTGCTACAGTTAAGGAAACCAAAAAACTGAAAGAGACAGTGTTGGGGATCCAAGTGGAATAGGCAGGTGGCCACCAATATCCACCTAGATCTGATTCGGAAGAATCCTACTTTGAATTGGAGAATATGAGATGTTTTTACAAACTCTACCTACTTTGTAAATAAGGGTAAAGTTTAGAGGCATTAAACCTTTTCTTTCTTTTTATGAAGAGACGACTTCCTAGCAATGTGTCCGAGCGTGATTGAAATTTGGGCATATATGATTCCTATGTTAGGGTTTGTAAACTAATTTTTGGGCCTTGAATATTTCTTGTGTAGGGGTTTGAAGTGTTTGTACATAGAGGAATTTATGAAGCTGCTAAGAGTATATAAATAAGGAGGAAAACATAGAACCAGACCCCCAATTTTTGTAATTCAGTCTATGTTTCCAACTAACCCTGAAATTAATGGTAGCCTAAAAATAAAGCGTTTAGTTTGGGCATAACAAATAAATAATACCATTTTGAAGACTTGAAGCCTTTCCCAAGCAAGTCGTCCAATGTTTTACCCATCTTCCTGTTGCATGCCTACAAATACAAAACATGAAAGATGTGTATTGAATGGCTAGATATCGGAGGAAATGGAAATGGCAACCTTGTCTTCACTCAAACAATACCAATCGGTAATTCTTGCTGCCAATCCTTGTATTTGTGAATGGACATTGGAATCTCCTAACCCTTTTTCTATTTTATCGATGTTTTTTTGCTTTTAATTTTTGAGAAAATGTGGTGTTAATCACGGACAAGTGTTGTTGCGGATATTTTCCTCAACTTGTATGATGAACCAGTAGACAATCTTCTAATTAATCCCAGATTGTAAGCAACAGTTCTATCTGAATTAAAGATCCCATAGTTACTTTAGGAGGTTGGCCTAGGCTTCGTAACCTCATTGAATAATAGCAGGTGGTTGAATATCAACATCCTCTTTAGAAATAGCCAATTTTGTGTCTTCAAAACTCTCATCCCTTTCATCGCTTTGACGAGTATGAAGTAATTGTTGTGACTCCTCATGGGACTTAGGCAACTCCTTCATTTCCGAAAATAAAGACTGTCTTTCCTCGACTTCTAAAATCTAGAATTTTGACTCTCTTCTTCTGTTAACAGATCGGAAATGTAATCTGCTCAGGCATAGCTTATAAATTTTGTAAAACTGGATCCCTAAATATCATCCATGCAAAAATTTTGAGTATTATGGGATGGCTTTAAGGGCTACATGGGATATATAAAATATTGTTTCTTTCATCCAAAGTTGTGATGCATCGTTCAAGTAAAACTAAAGATTGATTCCATGTTCTGCAACTAGTCCATGTGACTCTAAACAAAATTATTTCAAGATGGTGTGATAATTGCAATCAAAGTTTTTTTGGAAGGTATTAGAAATCAATTTTGAAGTCTACACATCTCATCAAGGCTTTTTAACACATTAAATAAGGCCCAAGCGTAAAATAAAAAGATAGCCTTTAATAATAAATTCAAAATCATATATATGGTCATTAATATTGAAATATGATTCTCTATATAATTTTCATATGAAGGGTGACTTATATTCATGCAAACATTGGTTGAAAATTGGGGGTGTTTACTAGTAATTTATGATGGTAAGAATATGTTTAGATTCACCCCTATGAGAGGATAAGGGAAATATTCTAAGTTTACCCTTCAAGCATTTTTTCAATATTTATCTATAATTACTAAAAAAGGAGAAACTGATCAACACACAAAGAAATGTAGGATAGATATATTCATGAAAGCATTAGTAAAAAAAGGGTGTGTTTACTAATGACTATTATAATCAAATCATCCTTGCATGTAGTATTATATTTTCATGGCTTGATTCTAAAATAGTTAGGCTCGCCTATCAAACTGTTACAAGCATTCTCATCTTTCAAATGCTCACCACTATATTTGTGTTTAATATCATTTTTGCATAGTATATCAGTATCTGCACTGGTTAAATCTATAAAAAAAAATGTTTGAAAAGAGACTAAAATGCCTACAGGATTTACAACCTTCAAAGCATTTAAATTGGAAAACACAAAAATGGAATAAAAAGGCTAGAAATCAAATACTTTCACTAATGACGACACCTGCAATCATGGAGAAATTAAAATTAAGATCCCTCAGTAGACTCCATGAAACATGTCGCTTAGTCACATGATAATGACAATGTATTTAAGATAATTCACTTCCATGATCTCTGAGTTCAGAAGAGAAAATACATATAATATGGTAATATTTATGCTCCACTGCATAAACTCTCAGCTGGTTTGAATACTCCTTTAGAAGGATAGCCAGTTAAAGAACAAAACCATTTGAAACATGGGAAGCTAATCACCATCATAAGTGTGCATATTTTGGTGCTCTTGACAACTCATCAATGGCACCTAAAAAATGAGAGAACATATAACAAACAACAATTTCACATATAAGGTTCTAATGCATGCACATCACAGTCAATTTCTATTACATGAGAAATGAAACATTTTTAGAAGTCACCTTCTATACTTTGAAACCACCTTAGTATGCTTATGAGACAACTCTGCATCAAACTGAATTTCAATAGTGGAATTTTTCATTAATCATGCAGGTCATAAATTATAACTTGAATCCAAAACCTCGAAGGCGAAGAAACATTTCTTTAAGCCTAAAAATGAAATCAAACTACCTACTCGTATAGATATCACAACTCGAATAAAAATGTAGAGAGGACATATTAGCACCAAAAGACACTAAAATAAATGACTAGCTTCTTTTGCTCCTTTTTTCCTTATCTCTATCCCTTTCCTTTCCCTCTCTCTTTCTCTATCACGATCCATATCCCTCTCTTCCCTTGCCCCTATCCATGTCTTTGTCCCTATCCCTGTCATGATTGTCATGTTCTCTACTACTACTCCTCCCTCTCCCCCTTCCAGCATAAAAATCATGAATCCTATCTCTATTACCATCTCTTTCATGACAAACAGAAATAGTATCAGGATCTCATTCCCCATCCCCATCAAAACCCTTCTCCTTATTCTCTCTTTCCCTTTCTTTACTTAACCTGTGTGAAGGACTCTTGGTACGGTTCCCACCAAAAAGAAAAATAAGTAACCACAAATATATTAATCATGTAGATACCATTTGTTATAAACCTGACTTAAATGAGTTGCAATTTCCAAGCACCAAAGACTTCATATGGAACCCACTTCAATCGAATGCAATCCAACAGATATACAATTTCATGCATTACCTCCCATGCCATATGAATGCCTGTAGTATCTAGAATCTGATCTAGTGTCTTTATTAGTCATATAATCTATTAACCCACATTCAACTTCTAATCTCTTTATGTGGGAAGAGACTTTTCTTTGAATTTATTTGGCATTCTTAGTGTCACATTCTTCAAGATACTTAGGATACTCCATGAGTGTTACCTCCAATTGACGTATACTTTTTCCTGATATTACATGTTTACAGTATGAAACCAGATGTTATATATATAAAGGAACAAAATAAATTAGCATCCTCGAGGTAAGGAGAATCACCTGCGACCTTCATCCATTCCACTGTCATTAAGAGTAGAAGCAATGTTGTCCATTGTGACTTCTTGTTTGTCTTCTTTCCCAGAACCCCCAAATATGTCATTGCTACCAGAAGAAGAGTAATTCAAACCAAGTCCCTTAAGCTCTGCCTTGTCCTCTATATTAGTTCCACCATCCTCACAAGTCCACTTTGAAGCCTATAATACATGATGTGTTTTCATAGAATTTCATGTTAAAGGTTTTAGATCTGGCTGTGGGATTGATGACTTTGAGGTCCCCACCACACCAACATTTTTTGGTAAAGTTCCACTGCAAGAGGCATCCCCTGATCAACGTTCCTCATACCGTGACCATAAAGATGATTCTTCCTGAACATTTTTCCTAGATCTGGACATATAGTCCTTATCATCATCAAGTATGGATTTTATTTCTTCACCTGTGCTCCACCTTCCCCCTCCCAATTTTAAATAAGCATTAGTTTCTCTTACATGCTTCCCTCTGATTTCAAAGTTATACCCATACTTAACATCCTCATCTTGACCTTGGTTATTATGCTTCTCTGCTTCTTCTAAGCTAAGAAATCAAGAAACCATTACCTCACTACCACAATTAATAGATAAACATTTTTTCTACACTGTCTTTCAGGCTACACAAGAGGAATACTAAACAATTCTCAAGTTGCTTCTCCCTATCCAATTGCTAGAGAAACATCTTGATTTGGACCATATCCCTCTATTATGTCTGTAAGATTGGCTTTAGAACTATCAAGGTCCTTTAATGGTGGGGCATCTCCAGATATTGAATGAAAAGGAGGGACACCTAAATTTCCAGATCGAAGAAAGGTAGGCCCTCAATCCATTAACATAAGCATCTGAAAAGAGAAACCACTCTGACCAAACCTGGAGAGCTTTCAATGCTCTCTCCCTCAAATCTTCTGTTGTAATCTGACCAATGATGTTTCAGTATAAGTCATTAAACATTTCCATAATATTAGGCAACGTTGGTTCAAACTTTGTCCTATATGCAGAAGCATTTTTCACATGAGCACTACTATTGTGAAGAATATCATACACTAACATGAGCCTTGCAAATTTAATTGGAATAGGCATCTCCTTTAGAGTCAAAGACTCTGTAAGTACCTCAACTACCTCGCTAGTTGCGTCAGCATTATCTAGAGAAAACCCCATTGATTCTTTTATCTGATTTCTCTCCAAGGTTAAAGCACATAGCATGTCCTCATATTCATCTCTCTGGCTCTCTATTAAGGTGTGTTCTTGGTCCACTCTCCTGGAACTTCTAACAGCGTAAGTTGCATTTGAGGCTTTCTCATGCTCATGCACGTGTTCAAATTTAATCACACAAGTGGGGGAACTTAGACGCATTCCGAATTGAAAAACAAGATTGTTGTGGAAATATGTCTAAAAGATTCATTGCTTGCAGTGAAAGGTGCATATTTTTTTCACAAGTGTGAAACAAATCATGTTACAAATATTTGAGGGAGGGATTTCTTTAAAAAGTCAAGTTTTAGCCTACCTTTATCATGGGTCAGTTCTTATGGAATCATAAAGCACCTAAATATTGATTGTATGCAGGCCAACAAAATACATGTATACCAAACTGGAGCAATCAAAGCTACAGGTACAATGTTGAGATTTGGATCTGCAAAACCTCTGGACTATATAAGTTTTCAAGTAATTTCTAGAAAGGACAAACCGTAGTCTTTTAGTTGTAGACCCAAGATATATTTTATTGTTTTCATAAAATTAGAAAATGTGGAGAATCTGAATCTCAGTGTAAGTTAAAGGCGCTTGATCTTCATACATGGTTTGTTTTCATCATTACTATCCTTAACATGTTCTATTATTTAGAGTGCGATTTCATGAATTGGCATATGTGTTTTCCCATATTTTTGTTTTTATATCCCACACAATTGGAATCTTGCTACATTTAGCCTCCTCTACTTCCGTGGGTTACAGGTGTTAAAGAGGGTACAAAACGCTAATGATATGTTCTTTTACCATAAGTTCTTCTCATTTTTTCAATAGATTTTGTGGAATTTTTACGCATGCCAATTATGTGGCAAGAAACAATGTTCCATTATTCTTTTTTATCATCTCTTGTTTCTAAGTTAGCATGCTTCTGTTGTACTAGTTCATTACGCCTATGTCGTGTAAATATCGAGTTGAATGGTTTTTACATTTGATTTCCACTGTAGTAAACAACTGAATATATATTTTTTCTGTGTAGGTTGGATAAAAGGATGACACACTTTGATTTCCAATAGTTCTCTCTTTTTCATATACTATTACAAGTGCACAAATACAAACTCACTTTTATTTTTATGTGGATAAGCAAATGATGATAGCTTTGTATTTTGTAGTGACAAGGATAACTATGTATTGGAGCTAGACCTTGAGCCCTTCAATTCATCCTTTCCTTACCCAACACGACCATCTCCTATTGGTAATGGAGTTCAATTTTTGAACCGACATTTGTCTTCAATACTATTTCATGATAAAGAAAGCACACAGTCATTGTTGGATTTCCTTTGAGCACACAAATACCACAGTCATGCCATTTTTCTTTACTTGGTTAATATATTGCATCATTGTGTTTGATAGTTAATTCATTATTATTTTATGCACAATAAATCTCTATCAAATAGTAGAGAAGGATGACCTGACTGTTTTAGAGATATATAATATGAATTGATTAAAAATTCATAGGGCTATTTCAATTCTCATCTTTCTATTTCACTTCTTTAGAGAAAACTATATATTCAAATACAAACTCAACTCAAATCAAAGTAAAATAGAGAATCCTAATTATGAAGATGTTTCTCTCTCCATACCTTGCAATGACATTATTTTTCTGAATTATACTTGAATTTCACTAATAATAACCTAGATTTATATATTGCTTTTAGCACCAAATTGACATCATGGTAAACATACAAATATCTCGTTAAATATGACCTAAAGATGATTCAAAGAATATTACCTTTAGTCTAAGCACATGGCAGAGTAATTTATGAGGTGTGAAGTTTTATTAGAGCCACTGTTTGTTTGTTTGTTTGTTTTGGTTAGAAAAGGGTTTGTTCTTGCTTTTATAAGAATTTCAATTTATCATATGTAGCATGTTGAGAAATGGGAAAGAATAATGCATGACATTTATCTTGTAGAAATTGATGATGAATGAAAGTATATAGAGTTTAACTAAGCTACAATCTGATTTGGTAAAGGCAGAGGGACATCTTAAAAAGCTACCTAAGAATACACCATATACATAGTTTGAACATAAGTAATATATGGTTTTTTCTTTTGCATATATGTTCTTTCTTCTATCCAAGATATCACAACAAGACATATATTGATATTGTAGAAATTGTTAGAGGACCTCATTGAGGTCGATTTCTCTGATGTCCTACTTGATTGATACCTTCTCATGACAGGAAGTCTTTAAATACGAATTAATATGTTCTCAAAACAAATTAGATTCAAATTTTATATATATAGAAGATAAAAACAAATGTCAATGCCTTAATTTGATTGTTACTTAAATTTGTTGTGGGCAGGTTACATGAAATGTGATTGGAAAAAGGAAGGGGAGACAATGCAGATCACATCTTGGATATGATTCACTTGTTGTTGGAGATCCTTCAGGCACTTGAGCCATCAACTTTGGAAACGTTTCTAGTAGGTATTCCTATGGTTTTTAATGTTGTGATTCTTTCACCTAATGGTTATTTTCGGCAAGCAAATGTTTTAGGAATTCCTTATAAGACATTGATGGACAGGTAAACAATTTTTTTATAATTGCAATGTTCATTCCATGATATCTTCTCTTTATTGTTTTATTGTATTTTTAACATTTATTTTGCTTTTGATTTGTATTTTAACTATGAAATTGAAAATACTTGGCATCATGTCCATTTAAACAACAACCAAAGCTTGAAGATGAAATTAGTATTACATGATATTGATCGAAATCCTTTTAACTGTTTTGTGTTGAAACATTTTCATGACTATTGGAAAAGTTTACTTTCATGTTTTTATTTAAGCACATGTTGTTTATATAGTTGACCAAGTTCATGCGCTAGAGAAAATATTGTTGTTGCAAATAAAACGACAAGATTAGACATCACACCTCAAATTATTTATTTTCACAAGTTATTTATAGCTTGATATTTTTAGCATGTAACTTAGTTGGCATGATTGTGCCTAAGCTTTCCTTGAAGGTTGAATACTAAGTTACTAAGGTGTTATTTTCTATGGTGATGTTTATTTGTTTATATAGGTCATCTGGCCACATAGTGGCCACTATCACTCAACTGAAGAAAACTTGTTCGAGTTTCTTGCTTTTATGGGGAAGAATGGCTTTAACATTGTTGATGTTGAGGTATATGTCATATAAATATTTTATAGTCTACTTTAGTTTATATTCTAGTGTTCATCATCTTTCATGTCTTACACTCTGCATTGTATCTTCTTTTGTTTTCAGAAAAGGAACTCAGTATTGATGGTAAGCAGCAGGATTTGAAGAAAGAGGAGAACACTAACACTGGAGCGACAAATGCAAAAAGAGAGAGAAGAGAACTGGTCTAGTGATACCCTTAAAGCCAATATCCCACATAAGACACACACATAGAGACTAATGTTCAAGTCTTCAGAGTTGGTGAATTCACTTGCAATGACTTGACAACACAATGATAATGTTTTGTAGTGATGAAACAACATTTCATGTGTAAATTGTAGTCCAACCAATGTTAAGTTGGAAACTCATATTGTAATACTTGACATTTCATATAATATAATTTATGTGGTTGAAATTATTTATAGTTGCACTTGATATTGTTTAGTATTTTAATTAACATATGTAACTTTGCATTTTTATATTAGATGAACCAATGCACATTGTATGACATTTTTTTAATTTAGTCGCAAAATCATACTAATTAATTTATGTTGATTAATAATGAACACATAAAATCAATCTAAAACTATTAAATTAGTAGTTTATATTGATTAATGATGAACACAAATAAAATGAATATACGACTAAATTGGTCATTTATAATTATTATTAATGAAAATAAATGAAATGAATATAAACTACTAAATTAGTCATTTATATAATGAATATGAAGCTACCAAAAAAATATAAATGACTACTACAAATGATTAATTTGTGATTATAAATGGCAACTAAATTTTGCATATATACAATTATTAGTAGCTAATTTATAGTATCTTATAACACGACAAAAAATTAGTCATATTTCTTTGATCATTAATTGGTTTCAAACGACGACTGAAATTTGCATATATGTGACTATTAGTAGCTAATTTACAATATCTTATAACACGACCAACATTTTGGTCATATTTCCTTGGCCATTCATTGGTTTTCTCGGATGATCATATAGTAGTATATTTTGTTGTATATTTAGTCATTAATTATGGCAATTAATGACTAAATCAATGACTAAAATAATGACTAAATTAATGATCAAATTTATGATTAAATATACTACTAGGCGATAAAATTGAGACAATCAATTAATGACTAAGCTAAAAATGACTACAAATTGGTTATGTTATAAGATACTATAAATTAACTACTACTGGTTATCGACTAAAAAATGGTCGTTTATATGCAAATTTTAGTCGTTGTTTTAGTAACTAATTAGCCATTTTGTACTAGTGATTACTCTTCTCCTTTATGTTGATGATATCGTTCTTCTTGCAAAAAGCCATGATGACCTAGAAAAGCAGCTTAAGACTCTTCATGTCTACTGCTCCAACATGGGTATACAGTTAATATCGACAAGACTAAAGTCATGATCATTAAATCAAAAAAGACCACCCATGGTAGTTTCTTCTATGATAACCATTGTTTAGAGCAGGTTTCTTCTTACAAATATTTGGGTATTGACTTTCCTCATCAGCTCAACTGGAATTATAGCATCGAGAAAAGGATTATTGGAGGCTAGAAAGCTTATTAAGAGCTTGAAAAAAATTGTAAGTTAGTTGATCTTTGCATTTGGAGTAAAAAAAGGTTCCTTTTTGAGACTCTCATCACCCCTGTTGTCTTTTACAGATGTGAAGTTTCGGGTTGTAGTATATCCAGAGAGTCATGGAGAAAGATTGAGATGATTCAAAAGCAATTCATAACCTACAACCTAAAGATCAAGGGAAATACTCCCTATCCTATCCTCTTGATAGAAGCTGGTATGTCCCCCATTGAAAGTACAACTATATTTAGATATCTGATGTATAAGAAGAAGCTTTACAACATGGAATCCAAGAGGATCCCAAAAATTGCTCCTAAGTTTAGTCAAAACCCTCACCTTCGCCTCAAGCGCGGGTGGCATAAGGATGCCCAGTCTTTGCTCAACCATTGGGGCATTAAGGAGGAGATCATCCTGGGAAGCAAAGATAGTGTCAAAGATACTATTACCTCCAATTTTAAGGACAAGTTTGTAGAAATTCCCACTATAGATCAACAGATTATGCAATATACTAAAGCAAAATACAAGATCTACTTCTACAACAAACTTGTGGAAGCTTAATTGATTTTGAGCAAGATCAAATAGAACACATATAACTGAGAATGAGAAAGCAATCACACATGAACACAGAAGAATACTTTGGGGAAAGCCTCAGCTAAAAACCCTGATCTCTATATTATCATACAAGTGGAAATATGTCCGGATTACACAAAGCATTAGCTCACAAGCTATCCTGCTCTTAGTACAATCCTACAATACAACTCACAGACTAAATAGACACAATATATGCCTTCCCTCAGCCCTCCAAGCCTCCTATTTCCTTGCGTAGTTTCTCTTGGGGTCCAATGCTGCCACTTATGTGAATTGGCCTCATCACACGCTCATCAAACTCAAAACTAACTGCGCAATCTCCAAGGAATGAATTCCTTCTGCATGCAAGAGATATCATCCATGGAATATTCCTGCAACTGATAGTACACTGTCCCATCACCTAATCTCAACTGGGTCTCTGACTGAACTAACATGCATGAGTTATTTATGAGAGAATATTTAGTTATCTGAAGTGTAGCAGTTACATGCATGCATGCATTAACTAACTGAATTCACAATTAGTCCAACAAATTGTTTGAACTAATCTAACTAGACTAAATCAGTTAACTGAGATAACTAATTAAAACTCAAAGTACAACTCATCCTGATCTCCTTTAATCAAGGGATAACTTCCTCAATCAATGGAGAAACTGTTGCATGTCTTCACATAGACTTCATGTTTGATTTCCTACAACTAATTAACTCAAGATGAACTAATTAATTATTTTACAAACAACTGCTAAGATCAAATTCGAATTTTAATTTTCAATTTTAGTTTAGGGACTAACTAAAATTGGAATGTATCCTGAAATGCTATTTATAGCAGTGCTATTTTTAGCACTTCTATTTTTAGCATTTCTTGCTGCTATTTTCAACAAAGTTGTGGGATGATAAGGAGCTGGAGGGTAAAAGGAAGTTAAGATATTATAAAGAGGTGATCAACCCCACCCTTGATAACCATATTTATCTCTCTGTGTTGACCTACACTCAGAAAAAATTAACATCGCTAGGCTAAAAACTAATTCTCATGAGCTTCGAAGTGAAACCGGGCGGTGGTCTACTCCCAAGACTTCCTGGGATGATAGAATCTGTCAAATTTGTGATACTAAGAAGGTGGAAGATGAAAAACACTTCCTTTTAGACTACACAGCTCGTACTCACATCCACTCTCGATTCACTAACATATGCTACACTTCCAATCTTCTTGATTTATTAAGCCAACCCAACTATAACAATCTTGGAGTGCTTCTTTCTCTTCTTTTTCTATCACAGAAAAAAGATTTTAAAGAATCACAACTACATTATTTTTCTTTTCTTGAGGTCCGATAGAACACAATGGTCTTAGTGTACGTTATATCATTTTGAAACATTTGTTTTAATTTTTTTGAGTTTTGTTTTGTAGTTGTTAAATTTTTTTCATATTTTCATATTTTTATTCAGTTATTTTTTAGCATCTTTTTTTTTTTTTTGGGTGAGGGGGGGGGGGGGGGGGTGGGGTGGTTAAAGTTGTTTTTTATTTTATCCTTTTTTCTTAAAATTTTATGTGAATCATTATTTTGAAAAAAAAAAAAAAAAAAAAAAACTTCAAATATTATCATTTTTTGACATAAAATTTGTTATTTTCTCATATTTCCCTATTCAAATTCTCCATAAAAATCCTTTATTTGACATATCATTTTTTGTGAAAAGGTCCCGAAATGTGTATTTTCTTAATTATATCGATATGCATATTGTGTATTTTTTTGTTAAGTATTTAAAATTATTCTTTTTTTAGTGACAATTATTTTATGTATATTGAAGTATTAATCAACTATGCATAAATATATAAAACGTCATAACTTCAAAATATTAATTTTATTATTATTTTTATTTTAACTTTGCAAAAAAAATGAAAAGTTCATTACAAAAACTTTAAATATTATCATTTTTGGACATAAAATTCGTTATTTTCTCATATTTCCCTATTCAAATTCTCCATAAAAATCCTTTATTTGACATATCATTTTTTGTGAAAAGGTCCCGAAATGTGTATTTTCTTAATTATATCGATATGCATATTGTGTATTTTTTTGTTAAGTATTTAAAATTATTCTTTTTTTAGTGACAATTATTTTATGTATATTGAAGTATTAATCAACTATGCATAAATATATAAAATGTCATAACTTCAAAATATTAATTTTATTATTATTTTTATTTTAACTTTGCAAAAAAAATGAAAAGTTCATTACAAAAACACATTGCAAAGAAAAATAAAAAAACACAAACTTGAAAAACACTTTAAAATAAAATATCAAAAAGGAAAAAAATATTATTTTTATTATTATTTTTATTTTAACTTTGCAAAAAAAATGAAAAGTTCATTACAAAAACACATTGCAAAGAAAAATAAAAAAACACAAACTTGAAAAACACTTTAAAATAAAATATCTCAAAAAGAAAAAAATTTGCAGACAACTTTAAAAATGGTTAAATGACCAACATTTTAAAAAAAATGTGCATATTTAAGACAGGAAAATTTAAAGTGTCGAAAGTATGCCTTATCCATAAAAGGGTTGATGTTGCATCAACGCTTTTCAAATCAGCATGAAAATCATCAACATTTGAAAAACAATGTCCATACTTAATATATAGAAAATTTAAAGTGTCAGAAATATGCCCCCCCACTCCAAAAAAAAAAAGATCAATGTTGCATCAACACTTTTAAAAATTAGCATGAAAGTCACCAACATTTAAAAACAATTGTCCGTACTCAATAAATTTAAAGTGTTACGAATATGTTTCTCCAAAAAAAAGGTTGATGTTGCATCAACACTTTTCAAAATGAGCATGAAAATCATAATTTGATGTGACCTGTAAAAAAATGAAAACTCGATACAATTCTCGTTAAGTTGGTAACTTTGCTCTTCTTCAAATTTTTGCTCTTGTTCTTTTAGTTTTCGATCAACTTATAATTCTAGGTCCTCATAATCCTCAATCTTTTCTTTCAACTAACTTGACAACATTTCCTATCTTTTCTGCTTCCTTTGCTTGAAGTTTCAGGGCGACAACTTTTGTTTCATCAATGTTATGACTCTTCTCTTCAAGGTTTTGCAAGTGCTCTTTAAGCCTTATATTTTCTTTTCTAATCCTGGCTATTTCTTCATGAGCATCCACAAATTCAACTTCAAAATCAATGGCGTAACCTTTTATTAGATTTGACAGACTCTTCTAATTGTCTTCATATTCATTAAAATATTTATCTTCGTGACTATGGAGGAGACTTCTTTCGAGTGTTTGGAGATGCCTTTTTACTTTTCCATCCAACTGTTAGGTTGTGTCTGAAGGAACCTACTCTTAAACCAATTGTTGGAAATACGTAGAGGGGGTTGAATTAATATTTCATTATTTTTATCTTTCAAAACATTTGATGCACATAAATCATGAAACACAGATCTTCATTAGAAACACTTATAAAAATATTCTCTCTAAATATTTTGTAAACTTCCTTGTAGAAAGTAATTGCCAACTTACGACTTTTGTAGGAACCAACCTACAAGATATTTTATTCCCCTAGATAAGCACTAACTAAGAAATTGTAGGCACCAACCTATGTCTTCAAGTTATTCCTTGGATCCATCAATAACTTCTGGTCCACAAAAAATTCTTCATTGCATTGGCAGCTAACCATGCAACCCTCAGGTTTATGCCTTCAAGATTGATCATGGCCACTTGAATTATACACCTTAACTTTCTTCTCTTCAACTAGGTTTCTTGACTTTGCTCTTTATACTTGATCTACTACATGTCAGTTCTCTTATTTGATGAAAAAGAGGTATTCCGACTTGGCACTTCAACTTCCTCAACTCTTGTTGTTCATTATTCAACTGTCATTGCTTAGGTGCATTATATGTCCAAAGAGAAGGTTTTCCCACCTGGCAGCTTGACCTAGCTATGTAGATTTCTTTATACTATATAAGGCTTTTCAAAACACTTGGAAAAAAACATTCTTTTACATCTTTGAGGGTCCGCTTCTTGCAACCTATCAACCCTTGTAATAAACACTCCCCTTAAGCAACCCACATGCCTACCTCAAAATTTGTCCATTGTAGCCTTGTTCTTAACTCCTATTGTAATGCAACTTAAAACAATCACATCCCTTTTGCAGTAGTATACTTCAAATATTTTCTCATTATAAAACAACCCTTGTCTTGTCTTGTTCTCATAGAGATAGCCAACAACATACTCGAACTCCAAAGATTGATGCAATAGTTGTCTAACAAATCTTAGCCCCCTTAAAAATCAGACTAGAACTTGGCCTATAACAAGACTGCAACTTTGGCCTCAAACCATCCTTAAACTTGGCCTTCAATGCACCAAAACTTGTCCCTCAAGACATGCTTGAACTCGCCATACAAAAATGCCAAAACTTGGCCCTCGATATAGGATTGAAATTCAGCCTTCCACACCAGAATTTGACCCTCTAATTAGACCTGAAACTTAGCTTACTTGACCTTCTAAATTCAGTCTTTAATAAGGATTTCCCCTGGCCTCAATAAAAACAAAACACTTCCCCAAACAATTATGCAAAATACTCTTTTACAACCCAGGTACAATAGATATATCTCACACAAATTCCTCCTGCTCAAATTCCAACTCGATTTCACTTCATTTGGTTCATGAGGTATGAACCTCAAAAATACTCCTTCTCTACCCTAAAACAGGACCGAACTTGTGCTTGAGTGAGTGGCTAGAAATGATCTTTCTCATGCCTATTTATAGTGCATTTGGGGTGTATACTAAGCTAACTTGTCTACTGGATGGGCCAACTTGTCCATTGGCTGGACTGACTTGTCCACTGGCTGGGATGGCTTGTGCAACTGACATAATGTATATTGAATATTCAAAAATTCATTTCTCCTCAATCTTTAGGAAATAGAGAGAGTGGCATATACCATTAGAAAGGTCTCGAAATAAGCTTTCCAACCATATATATTATGCTTCCATTTTGAGCTAGGTAATTAGAGTAAAAATGCATTCAAAAATAGGGTATCTAAATGGGGCATCAAAATTCAAAACAATATTTCCAGAAGGTGTGCCATATATTATTATAAAGGTCTCAAAATATGTTATTTGACTATGTAACTTTCTGTTTCATTTGGACAACCTATGACATCAATAACAATCATTTTCAACAAATAAATATAAATTTACAATGTCTCCTCGTTAGACAACCGAGTGTTTGGTATAATGTGATGTTATCCCCTCCTCCTGGTTTCAAATCCCATGGGGAGACATCTTTGGCTCATTGTGATCAGGCTCATGGAGTAGGTTCCCCTACCCTCGTGGAGCCTTGGCTCTTTCAAAGTCATAAAATCCTAGTATATATGCCTTGTGGGCTATTAGATATACTCCTAGTGTTACAGTGATAGCTGCTAGATTTGATGTTGGATATACTCTTAGTGTTATAGTGGCAACTACTAGGTTTAGTCTTGGGCCCCGCCCAAATTATTCCAACGAATTATCGATTCATCATGGTTTATATATATATATATATATTCCATACCTATTATGTGAGCAAAAGCAAATATTATTAATGACATAGTTTAACTAATAGATGAAATTGTCTCTTTGGCACAGCAATGCCATTTTGAGCATGATTGTGATTTCTTATTGTTTAAAATGCAATTTTGAATACATAAATGGATTTAACACCCTCAAAAACTCTTGAAAAACTCTTAAAAGACTAGAACATTGCAAATTAAACAATTTAAACTTATGATTCTTAAAAACCTCTACTAAATTTTGAACAAAATTAATAATAATAAAAAAATACTCTTAAAAATATCATTCCATCTATTAATCACAGGATATACTTACTATTAATAATATAATAAAAGACATTTAAAATTAACTTATATTAATACTAATATAGTAAAATATATTCAATAAAACAATAAAAATATTATAATATTAATATTACTTTTCATTATTACTAAATTGTTATTTAATAAAAACTAAATAAAATTATATATTAAATATTTTTTTTACATTTTAACCCTATGGCCATCACATCAAACAATGTGCAAAAGCTTCACCATTATTAATCACTAAAAGATAAATAAGTCCAAATATTTATTTATAATATAAAAACGCATACCTACTTTGTAATGGTTAGGGTAGAAAATGCATATATTAAAAATTATTCCAAATAAGGAGTGGATAAGATATTTAAAATTATTATAAAAATATAAATTTCATGTAAATTATGTCCTTTTAATTAAGGTCTATGAGAAAATTATTTTTATAATTCCCTGGACTTTAAGAAAAATAATTTCAACCATTCTGAAATGGCATGAAAGAAGTTTAAAGAAAAGAAAGAGACATTATTGTTATAATAAGGTTATTCTCTCTTTTGCTGTCAGTCATATCTTTGTGGTTTTTATGACTCATCTCTCATGAAATCCATGTTTTCTATATTCTTTCTATATTTCATTTTATCTTTCTTGCTTTGAGATACTTGGATTATACAATTTTAATAATTGAAATATACGCTTATAATAATATTTTAAATTTGAATTAAATTTTTAGTAAAATTAATAAAAAAAAATATTTAAAATATAAACATTTAAACTAATTAATGCAAAGTTAACTTCTAAAACTTGCTTCTAATTACTTATCAAGTCTAATTAAGTTTTCATAGCTAATTAGTAAATACTATATTATTTTTTAAATTTGAATTATATTTTATTAATGTTCACTCTAGAATAATTTTATTCATAATAATGAGCTTTGGATTTTGAATTGAAAAATAATTTAATAATAACCACGGTCTATATTTTTACAATTATTTTTAAATAACTAATTTTTTATTAAAAATATATATTATTTAACATTAATTTATCAATTCAAAATTATTTATTTTACGAATTTATCCGAGATTTTCAATTAAGATACGGCCAACCCCGAAACAAAAAGACAACAACTAATTATTTATTACTTATATAATCGCACCAATGTTACATTAATTTCACGCCTCCGGAAAAGTGATGATGTGATGAGTTATATCCTTGAACCTTTAACTCCTTAATCTTTTTTATTAAATTATGTGGACTTATAATTAATTTCAATTACATTTAATTATAATAAATAAAAATTAAATTTATAAAGGGTGTATATTTAATTATAACAAATAAATATTAATTATGTTTATAGATATTTCTATTGTAATAAATAAATATTATTTTGGAATATTATTTTCAAAATTTTAATCTAATTATAAAATATTATTAGGTGAATGGTAAAAATTTAACTTCCATAAAATATTTATATTCTTAATAGTATACACAAATTAAAGGCTGAGATTTATTTATAAAGCAGTTATGTTTTTTTCTAATCCTAACTATTTCTTCATGAGCATCCACAAATTCAACTTCAAAATCGATTGTGTAACCTTTTATTAGATTTGACAGACTCTTCTAATTGTCTTCATATTCATTAAAATATTTATCTTCGTGACTATGGAGGAGACTTCTTTCGAGTGTTTGGAGATGCCTTTTTACTTTTCCATCCAACTGTTAGGTTGTATCTGAAGGAACCTACTCTTAAACCAATTGTTGGAAATACGTAGAGGGGGTTGAATTAATATTTCATTATTTTTATCTTTCAAAACATTTGATGCACATAAATCATGAAACATATATCTTCATTAGAAACACTTATAAAAAATTTCTCTCTAAATATTTTGTAAACTTCCTTGTAGAAAGTAAGTGCCAACTTATGACTTTTGTAGGAACCAACCTACAAGATATTTTATTCCCCTAGATAAGCACTAACTGAGAAAATGTAGGCACCAACCTATAGGAGACACCAATCCCCCAATTGAACACCAACTCAGTGAATGCAAGCACCAACCTACAAGAGACACCAATCCCCCGGCTGAGCACCAACTCAGTACATTGTAGGCACCAACCTATGTCTTCAAGTTATTCCTTGGATCCATCAATAACTTCTGGTCCACAAAAAAATCGTCAATGCATTGAAATCTAACCATGCAACCCTTAGGTTTACGCCTTCAAGATTGATCATGGCCACTTGAATTATACACCTTAACTTTCTTCTCTTCAACTAGGCTTCTTGACTTGGCTCTTTATACTTGATCTGCTACATGTCAGTTCTCTTATTTGATGAAAAAGAGGTATGTCGACTTGGCACTTCAACTTCCTCAACTCTTGTTGTTCATTATTCAACTGTCATTGCTTAGGTGCATTATATGTCCAAAGAGAAGGTTTTCCCACCTAGCAGCTTGACCCGGCTATGTAGATTTCTTTATACTATATAGGGCTTTTCAACTCGGAAGAAAACATGCTTTTACATCTTTGAGAGTCTGCTTCCTGCAACCTATCAATCCTTGTAATAAACACTACCCTTAAGTAGCCCACAGGCCTACCTCAAAATTTGTCCTTTGTAGCCTTGTTCTTAACTCCTATTGCAATGCAACTTAAAACAATCACATCTCTTTTGCAGAAGTATAATTCAAATATTTTCTTATTATAAAACAACCCTTGTCTTGTCTTGTTCTCATAAAGATAGCTAACAACATACTCGGACTCCAAAGATTGATGCAATAGTTATCTAACAAATCTTAGCCCCCTTCAAAATAGGACTAGAACTTGGCCTATAACAAGACTGCAACTTTGGCCTCAAACCATACTTAAACTTGGCCTTCAATGCACTAAAACTTGTCCCTCAAGACATGCTTGAACTCGCGATACAAAAATGCCAAAACTTGGCCCTCGATATAAGATTGAAATTCAGCCTTCCACACCAGAATTTGACCTTCTAATTAGACCTGAAACTTAGCTTACTTGACCTTCTAAATTCAGTCTTTAATAAGGGTTTCCCCTGGCCTCAATAAAAACCAAACACTTCCCCAAACAATTATGCAAAAAACTCTTTTACAACCTAGGTACAATAGATATATCTCACACAAATTCCTCCTGCTCAAATTCCAACTCGATTTCACTTCACTTGGTTCATGAGGTATGAACCTCAAAAATACTCCTTCTCTACCCTAAAATAGGACCAAACTTGCGCTTGAGTGAGTGGCTAGAAAAGATCTTTCTCATGCCTATTTATAGTGCATTTGGGGTGTATACTAAGCTAACTTGTCTATTGGATGGGCCAACTTGTCCATTGGCTGGACTGACTTGTCCACTGGTTGGGATGGCTTGTGCAACTGACATAATGTATATTGAATATTCAAAAATTCATTTCTCCTCAATCTTTAGGAAATAGAGAGAGTGGCATATACCATTGGAAAGGTCTCAAAATAAGTTTTCCAACCATATATATTATGCTTCCATTTTGAGCTAGGTAATTAGAGTAAAAATGCATTCAAAAATAGGGTATCCAAATGGGGCATTAAAATTCAAAACAATATTTCCAGAAGGTGTGCCATATATTGTTGTAAAGGTCTCAAAATATGTTATTTGACTATGTAACTTTCTCTTTCATTTGGACAGCCTATGACATCAATAACAATCATTTTCAACAAATAAATATAAATTTACAATGTCTCCTCGCCAGACAACCGAATGTTTGGTATAATGGGATGTTATCCCCTCCTCCTGGTTTCAAATCCCATGGGGAGACATCTTTGGCTCATTGTGATAAGGCTCAAGGAGTAGGCTCCCCTACCCTCGTGGAGCCTTGGCTCTTTCAAAGTCATAAAATCCTAGTATATATGTCTTGCGGGCTATTAGATATACTCCTAGTGTTACAGTGATAGCCGCTAGATTTGATGTTGGATATACTCTTAGTGTTATAGTGGCAACTGCTAGGTTTAGTCTTGGGCCCTGCCCAAATTATTCCAATGAATTATCATGGTTTATATATATATATATATATATATATCTATCTATATATATATATATATATATATAAACCATGGTTTATGTGAGCAAAAGCAAATATTATTAATGGCATAGTTTAACTAATGGATGAAATTGTCTCTTTGGCGTGGCAATGCCATTTTGAGCATGATTGTGATTTCTTGTTGTTTAAAATGCAATTTTGAATACATAAATGGATTTAACACCCTCAAAAAGTCTTGAAAAACTCTTAAAAGACTAGAACGTTGCAAATTAAACAATTTAAACTTATGATTCTTAAAAACCTCTACTAAATTTTGAACAAAATTAATAAAAAAATACTCTTAAAAATATCATTTCATCTATTAATCACACTATATACTTATTATTAATAATATAATAAGACATTTAAAATTAACTTATATTAATACTAATATAATAAAATATATTCAATAAAACAATAAAAATATTATAATATTAATATTACTTTTCATAAATTGTTATTTAATAAAAACTAAATAAAATTATATATTAAATATTTTTTTACATTTTAACCCTATGGCCATCACATCAAACAATGTGCAAAAGCTTCACCACTATTAACCACTAAAAGATAAATAAGTCCAAATATTTATTTATAATAAAAAAACGCATACCTACTTTGTAATGGTTAGGATAGAAAATGCATATATTAAAAATTATTCCAAATAAGGAGTGGAAAAGAATATTTAAAATTATTATAAAAAATATAAATTTTATGTAAATTATGTCCTTTTAATTAAGGTCTATGAGAAAAGTATTTTTATAACTTTAAGGAAAAAAATTTCAACCATTTTGAAATGGCATGAAAGAGGTTTAAAGAAAAGAAAGAGACATTATTGTTATAATAAAGTTATTCTCTCTTTTGCTGTCAGTCATATCTTTGTGGTTTTTATGACTCATCTCTCATGAAATCCATGTTTTCTATATTCTTTCTATATTTCATTTTATCTTTCTTGCTTTGAGATACTTGGATTATACAATTTTAATAATTGAAATATACACTTATAATAATCTTTTAAATTTGAGTTAAATTTCAAGTAAAATTAATAAAAAAATATACTTAAAAAATATTTAAAATATAAAACATTTAAATTACATATAATTAGTGCAAAGTTAATTTTTAAAACTAGCCTCTAATTACCCATCAAGTCTAATAAAGTTTACATAACTAATTAGTAAATACTTGTAAATTATTATAAATTACTTTAAAAAAATTATATTATTCTTTAAATTTGAAATATATTTTACTAATCTTCCACCTTAATTTTAGAATAATTTTATTCTTGGATTTTGAATTGAAAAATAATTTAATAATAACCACAGTTTATATTTTTATCATTATTTTTAAATAACTAATTTTTTATCTTATACGGATTTGAAGTTTGGAGTTGTAGCATTTTTAGAGAATCCTGGAGAAAGATTGAGCAAATCCAGAAGCATTTTATAACATATAACCTCAAAATTAAAAGCAACACACCCTATCCTATTCTCCTTATAGAAGTGGGTCTTTCCCCTATCGAGAACCTAGCTATGACTAAGCTTCTGTTGTACAAGAACAAACTCAATAACATACGAGACCATAGACTTCCTAAGCTAGCTTTAAATTCCAGCGAAAACCACCTAAGGCTCAAGAGAACCTGGTATAAAGACAGATCAACGGCAATGTTGCATTGCAAAACATTAATAACATTAAAAATATTGTTACTTCTAAGTTCAAAGAAAAAAATGTGGTGTGAGAAAGATTTAGCAACTAAAAGAAAATTAAGATATTATAAGGAGGTCATCAACCGCACCCTAGAAGAGCAAAAGTATCTCTCTGTTTTAACTAGCTCAAAGAAGAAAATTAATATAGCCAAGATTAGAACGAACTCTCATGAGCTCCATAGTGAAACGAGTCGTTGGGCAGCTCCTAAAACACCATGGATGGAAAGGTTCTGCCATCTCTGTGAGAATACGAACATCGAGGATGAAAATCACTTCCTCTTAGAGTGCCCCGCTTACAACCACATTAGATCTCAGTTTCAAAATCTCTGTTGCAAAACTGCTGACCTTCTTAGCCTTTTACGATGTCAAAATTATAGTGAGCTCGGAAGGCTTCTCTCCAAGCTTTTCAAGCATAGGAATAAAATCTTAAATCAAACTAAATAATTCGTTTCTTTAAGTCCGATAAACCAAAGTTTGATCTCAATAGACGTTAACCATCAATCATATCATATTATTTAATATTAATTTATCAATTCAACATTATTTATTTTACAAATTTATTTAAGATTTTATTTGAGATTTTCAATTAAGATACAGCTAACCCTGAAAAAAAAGGACATTAACTAATTATTTATTACTTATATAATCGCACCAATGTTAAATTAAAACCCATTAACTGCAAATTTCACGCCTCCGGAAAAGTGATGATGTGTATTAACCTTCATACCTATACATGATGAATTATATCCTTGAACCTTTAACTCCTTAAGCTTTTTAATTAAATTGTGTAGAGTTATAATTAATTTGCAATTACATTTAATTATAATAAATAAAAACTAATTTTATTAGGTGGGTATATTTAATTATAACAAATAAATATTAATTTTGTTTATAGTATTTTTATTGTAATAAATAAATATCATATCTATTTTTGAATATGATTTTCAAAATTTTAATTTAATTATAAAAAATGATTAGGTGGATGGTAAAGATTTAATTTCCAGAGGATATTTATATTTTTAATAGTATACACAATTCAAAGGTTGAGAATTATTTACAAAGTAGTTATGCTTTTTTCCCTTGTAATTAAATTCATTACTTAAAAAACATTATGCTAGTTTTTTGGCATGTGGCATTGGTAAGCCATGATATTGGCCTATGTTATTGTAACAAAGCCTATGTATAGATTAAAAATGTCCATGATAAAATGAGGATGACAAGAATCATTTGTTTTTTTTGTATATATGCCTAACTTATATATTAATTATTTTTATCATTAATAATAATAGTTATTTTAGTGGGCGACAGGAGCAAGAAGGGTGAGATATCACCCCAAAGAACAAGAAGAAATCAGATATGCATGGAGATTATGCACAACCACTAACAATAAGACATAAATCCTAGCACCCTGGAAAGGTTGGGACATTGCAAAGAATCATGGCATCAGGGAAATTAATATTTTTGGGGATTCCATGCTAGTAATTAGAATGATCTCAAAATTCCAATCATCAACTAATCCCATGTGTCCCCTTGTGGTGAAAAGGATTATTCTGCAATTAATTTTTTTTTAAAAGCCTCCCTTTACCATGTCATGAGACAATTAAATAGCGAGGCAGATGGGGCAATGAATTGGGGAGCAGAATTGGGGGTTGGAGCTCTCAAACTAAATGGAAATTACAAGGGTTACATCCATGTGCAATAACCAAATGATATCAAACTTGGAGCATCGAGCCATCAATGATGGCGTCAACATAATCCTTCAACGTTGAATATTAACTCCTCACATGCAGGACAGATGGGGTGTGTGGTGTATTAAGAGCCCACTTGGAGGAATTAACTTGGTATGTGGTACCTCGACGAGGTCAACATTGTCTTCCAAGCACGCCATGGACAGAATGATGGACAGATGGGCGGTTTTCATGTTCAGATTAACAGTGGTACAATTGACAATATTAATGGTGAAGAGTTGTATGCAATCTCCCCCTTGCACCTCTGTAAATTGTCTGCAAGGATTTTTAATTTGGTATCTTGGGAAGGACGAACTCGGAATCGTCATGAAGATCAAAGAAGATATGGCATTAATGGTGGCGAAGGAGAGCATTCGAGGGAGTTGGGACGAGGAAGGCCTATTTATGTCAACTCTACTGAATATCTAGGCATTTGTTTTCCTATCTT
The DNA here is from genome assembly GCA_031772625.1 of Pinus tabuliformis. Taxonomy (NCBI): domain Eukaryota; kingdom Viridiplantae; phylum Streptophyta; class Pinopsida; order Pinales; family Pinaceae; genus Pinus; species Pinus tabuliformis. Next base: position 1,287,902,397 of record CM062811.1, on the reverse strand, counting down.
CAAGGCATTATTCTCGCATTTGACAGGTTATCAACCTTCGAAGGTTGAGTCATAGCATTGGAAAAAGGCGACAGAATTATTTTTCAGGTTGCTTATGGGTAAAATAGACCTTCTAACTCGTCAAATTGAGATGTTGGAGAGTGACAAGGTAGTCAATGTGGCACGCACAAAGGTCATGCTTGAAAGTCTAGAGGTGAGGGTGGACAGGAAAATCAACAAGATGGAATCAAACCTGTTATCTAATAACTCAGAGCTTGTTTGGGGTAGTTTATTTGCTAAGGTTTACGAGCTTCTAGCTAGTAAGCCAGACTCTGGTCCCAATCAGCGGCAAAGACTCTTTGACAGTGTTAGGTCCCTATAATACTAGTGATTCCCCCATTATTATTATCATTATATCCCTTATTGTTATTTTTGTGCCCATATTGTCCCCATTGTGCCCCATAGAAGCCCATTATTGTTATTGTTGTGCTCTTATATTATTATTGTTATGTCGTCTTTGATTATATTGTGATCCCTTAGACTCCTATATATAGAAACTAGGTTTTGTCATTTGTATCATCCAAGAATTGTTCATTTGTGTAATGTAAAGGAGGTTTCCCCCTCGAAGAGGTTGATTTCTAAGCCGTTGATCTATCTTTTATATCTTCTGTGAGCTGGTTTCACAACATTTGGTATTAGAGCTTTGGATTCTAGGGTTTCGCTACTCCAAACAGGTCATTGTGGAATTTTCGCTATATTGTTTTCTCTACAAAGTTTCAGAAGCTAAATTTTTTTTTTTTTGAGCCGAACTCATTCTAAACCTCGGGTCTGAATTTCAGATCTTGTCTCCCTACATTTTAGGAGATATGATCCCAGGAATTTAGGGTGTTTGCAGACTCCCAAATTACATTCCAAACAAGGGACCTTGGGAAAATCATCATAATTGTCTTTCTGAGCGTCAGATTGAAATTTCGTAAGAAATTATGCAAAGAGGACGGACTGTTGTTTTCTGTGTAGTGTTTTCAGATTCGAAGGTCGAAACAGTGACGCGTGGAACGTCGTAGAAGTTTTCTCTACTAAAAAATTTACATAATCAGGTCATCTTGGCAGATTGGGCATAACGCTTTCTAGGAGAATCCAATTTTGATCAGATTGGTGGAATTCGAAAGAGGACTCAGAGGGCTACCGCATGAAGAAATTTCGAACCTTGAAGATTCGCAATTACAGAGATATAATGCATTCAATAACGAGCTTCTACAAAGCGAAAAAAAGGTGTGTAGTCTTTTTAAAATTTTGCATAAGTTTGGGTTGAAAAATTAGTTTGAAGTTCAAAGGGCATAGTGAAGCATAATTATCATTAATTGATGCCCCGAAGAAAGAAAATGGAAACACCTAGTAAGCAACCTGAAATCTCTAGCATTATTCATGAAGAAGAGGAAGAAATTCAGCATGATATATCAAAATTACAAGACCAAGTGCAACAAATTTCACTCTCACAAAAGGTAATAGAAGCTAAGATTGATGGTTTAAAGAAAGACGTGGAAGTTAAGATAAAGGGCGTGGAAGCTAAGATGAATGGCATGGAAGTCAAGATGGATGGAATGGAAGCTAAGATGGATGGTATGAAAGACAACATTGAAGATTGAAAGAAAGACATGGAAGGTTGGAAGGAAGGTTTGACAAAGTTGCTACAAGAAAGGCTTCCAAATGGCAAAAAGGTAGTAGAGGAAACCCATGATGAGAACAAAAGAAATGTTAATCATGATTTCATAGACTCTAACGTTGGAACAAAGACCCACCACGTTCCAAAGATCGATATGAGGAAGTTTGATGGCAAGGATCCTGTAACATGGATACTATAGATGGAGCAATATTTCGATCTCCATAATGTGTAAAACACACAAAGGTACGCATTGCAACTTTATATTTGGAACCAAATCAGTTTGTATGGTATCGATGGCTTTGCTCTCATAAACAAATTGTCACTTGGGCAATTTTTACGAATGAAATAATACCACATTATGAGGATACACAATGCAACACATTTTTTAATCAATTGATAAACCTCAAACAAAAGGGTTCAATGATGGACCACATAGGGAACTTCCAAAAATTGAATATAAGGGTAAAAGATATTCCAGAGGAGAATAGGATTGATGTGTTCATAGGGACTTTAAAGGATAACATCCAACATGAAGTTCACCTTTGGGAACCTGACTCATTAGAGAAGGCATTCATGTTGGCAAGAAAAATGGAAAGCAAAATTATGGCAACAAGGAAGCCTACCACTCACAACTATAAGGATGGAAGTGTTGTTTCCCCTAGCCTTCCAAAACCTACAAGTTTGACACCCCAACAATTGGAAGAAAAAAGAGCAAAAGGGCTTTGTTACAGTTGTGATAGCAAATACACTAAAGGTCATAAGTGTTCTAAGAAGAAATTATTTTACATAGATTGTGAAGAGGAGGAAGAAAAGGAACAAGAAATGTCAAAAGAAGATAATATACACCAGGAAAAAACCCTAGAGAAAGAAGAAATGAATCCGACCATATCTTGTAATGCATTGGCCGAAATTAACACTCCTCAAACTATCAAGATAGAAGGACATATCAAGAAGAAACATGTAATAGTGTTGATTGATTTGGGCAATACCCATAATTTTATTCACTGTAAGATAGCCAAGGAATTGAATTGTTGATTCCTATATCCAGCACTAGAGTGTCAAGTGATGGTTGCAAGTGGAGGAACCATAAATTTCTCTAGAAAGTGCCATAATATCAAGCTATCCATGGGAGAATATGTATTGAATAGCCCAATGATTTCCATTCCAATGGGTGTTGCTGATGTTGTACTAGGATTCCAATGGCTACAATCCTTGGGTACAATAGCTTTTAATTTTCAAGAACTTTTCATGAAATTTTCTTCGGAAAGAAAGGAAGTTGAATTAAAAGGTATCGCAGGGAAACCCGTAAAGATAATCAGCTCTAATGGAATGACAAAGCTTCTAAAGAAAGAACAACGAGGCGTAATTGCACAATATGTTCGCTAGAGGTTCCCACAACGAAATCATCTATTTCTCCAGATATCCAAAAAGTCTTGGACAATCATTCCAAGGTATTTGAGACTCCCAAAGGTCTCCCACCTATTCGTGATCATGATCATGTTATTCATTTGATTCCAGTAAGTGTTCCTCCAAACATCAAGCCTTACAGATATCCCTGTGCCCAAAAGAGTGAAATTGAATGTATGGTTGCAGAGATGCTAGAGGTTGGTATAATTCAACCTAGTCAAAGTTCTTTCTCTGCTCCAGTAGTATTGGTGCACAAGAAGGACGGATCATGGCGCTTGTGTCTAGATTATAGGGAGCTCAACAAGCTCACTATTAAAGATAAATTTCCCATTCTTATCATTGATGAACTATTGGATGAATTGCATGGATCAATTTACTTCACCAAGTTGGATCTTCGTTCAGGATATCATCAAATCAGAACGAAGACTGAAGACATTTTGAAAACAGCATTTAGAACTCACGAGATTATGAATTTTTGGTCATGCCTTTTGGCCTTACCAATGCACCTTCTACATTTCAAGATTTGATGAATTCCATTTTCAAGCCCGTCCTTAGAAAATTTGTGTTAGTATTTTTTGATGATATACTAATCTATAGAAAGTCTTGGAAAGATCATGTTCAACACGTTTATAGGGTGCTCAAACTATTGGAGGAGAAACAATTATATGCAAAAATATCCAAATGTTTCTTTGGAGTACAAGAGGTGGAATATCTGGGTCATATTATATCTCATGAAGGTGTTAAGGTAGACCCTCGAAAAATTAAATCCATCAAGGAATGGAAAATCCCCACATCCATAAAGCATCTGCGAGGACTTCTCAAGTTGACAGGGTATTATCGCAAGTTTGTTAAGAATTATGGGAGAATAGCAGCTCCTCTAACAACATTATTGAAGAAAGATGCATTTTTATGGACTCTAGAAGCAATGAAGGCATTTGAACATCTTAAAGAGGCAATGTGCTGAGCACCAATCTTAGCTACGTCAGACTTCACAAAAAGCCTTATCGTGGAATGTGATGCCTCAGGAAATGGAATTGGTGTTGTTTTAACGCAAGAAGAAAGACCCATTGCTTTCAAAAGTCATCCAATCAAAGGAAAGTATTTACACAAAGCTATTTATGAGAAGGAAATGTTGGCAATACTACATGCACTTAAGAAATGGCGACCCTACCTAATGGGAATACACTTCAAGATAAAAACGGATCATGATAGTCTTAAATACTTTTTAGAACAAAGATTATCTTAGGAAGAGCAGCAAAAATGGTTCACAAAAATGTTGGGTTATGACTTTGAAATCATCTACAAAAAAGGGACGCAAAATGTTGTTTCAGATGCACTCTCAAAAAATGATGAGGATGTGGAAGGATTGCTTTGTGCCATTTCTATTATCCAACCAAATTGGATAACCAAAGCAAGGGATGAATGGAAGAATGACGAAGAAGTGTGGACACTCATTCAAACGTTGTAGCAAGATCCTATTACATCTTATACATTTAGCTGGAAAAATGATTCATTATGGTACAAAGATCGCTTATATCTTTGTAAGAATTCCCAACTCAAACAAAATATTCTCTTGGAATTGCACACCTCTCCCTTAGGAGGGCACTCAGGATTTTAAAAAACCTACCACAGGTTCAAGAAGGAATTTTTTTGGGATGGCCTTAAATCTGATATTCAAAAGTTTGTGTGGAATGTTTGGTTTGCAACCAAAATAAAGTGGAAACAATTAAGACCCCAGGTCTATTACAACCTTTATCCATTCCAAGTCAACGATGGGAGGAGCTTTCAATGGATTTTATCACAGGTTTACCTAAGTCCAAAGGAAAGAGTGTCATCATGGTGGTAGTTGACAGATTTACCAAGTATGCACACTTTTGTGCATTATCTCATCCATTTAAAGCCAGTACAGTTTCTACTGCATTTATGGAAACAATTCAAAAGCTACCTGGAAACCCAAAGATTATTATAAGCGACAAATATCTCATTTTCACTGAAAATTTTTGGACAGAATTATTTTCTTGTCTTCGTACTCAGTTAGCTCATAGCTCATCTTATCATCCTCAAGCTGATGGGCAAAGTGAGATAGTAAACAAATTTTTGGAAGGATATCTTCGTTTCTTTGTAGCTGATAAACAAACACAATGGGTCAAATGGTTGCCCCTAGCTGAATGGTGGTACAACACTTCCTTCCATATTGTATCAAAAATGACCCCATTTATGGCACTTTATGGATATCACCCACCATCCATCACATCATATTTAAGAGAAAATTCTAAGGTTCAAGCAGTGGAAGATCACATCGACCATCAACAACAAGTTCTCCAACCCTTAAAGGATAACCTAACTTTGGCATAGAATAGAATGAAACAACGGGCATATCAACATTGCAGCGAAAGAATTTTTGATGTAGGTGACTGGGTATTTCTACGGCTACAACCATATAAACAAATGTCCCTCAAGCAAGCTAAGAAGGATAATAAATTATCACCAAAGTATTATGGTCCATACAAGTTGTTGCAAAATATTGGTACTATGGCATACAAATTGAAACTTCCTATAGCTTCCATAGTGCACCCAGTTTTCCATGTTTCATGCTTAAAGAAGGTCATTGATGACAAGCTCCTAGTTCAAAAAATGTTGCCAAAACTTGACGAGGAAGGAAAAAACATATTGGAACTTGAAGCAGTCGCAGAAACAAGAACTCAACAGCTACGAAATCAACCAATTTCGGAGTATCTCGTCAAGTGAAAGAACTTACTTGCTGACGATTCCACATGGGAGGATGAGAATTTTACACAGAAGAATCCAGAACTACTCAAGCATTGAGGACAACACTTTCTTGAAGGAGAGGGGCATGTTAGGTCCCTATAATACTAGTGATTCCCCCATTACTATTGTCATTTTAGCCCTTATTGTTATTGTTGTGCCCCTATTGTCCCATTGTGCCCCATAGAAGTCCACTATTGTTATTGGTGTGCCCTTATATTATTATTGTTATGTTGGATTTGATTATATTGTGACCCTTTAGACTCCTATATATAGAAAGGAGGTTTTGTCACTTGTATCATCCAAGAATTCTTCACTTGTGTAAGGTGAATGAGGTTTCCCCCTCGAAGAGGCTAATTTCTAAGGTGTTGATCTATCTTTTCTATCTTTTGTGAGTTGGTTTCATAAAAGAAGGTGGCACGAATGGTGCAGGGACGAGTAAAGGGAAAGAAGTCTCCAACGAGGAAGTTGAACCATCCAAGTGTTGGGTACAGATTTTAAACATATCTTAGACACCTCTTTCCCTATTTTTGATCATTTTCTCTCGTTAAACATATGAGCTTTATGTCACAAATGCCACTTTCCCTAGCTATAAGAGCAATCCTTTCTCCAACATATTATTTTTCCATTCTTTGTTAATTATCGAATGAAGTGATGTCTTTTTGGGATGACTAACCAGGGTAATTGTGGAAGAGGTCTTCTGGTTATTTTTCTTTCAGGTGTAGCCCATATACTAAGGACTAAGGGATGAACAGTTGTTGTCATTACTTTTTGTTACACCCTGAATATTTTTTATTACATTCCGAAGTTTTCTTGTTACACCTCGAAATTGTTGTTGCACCGTGAGGATGTTGTTAACCACAACTGTCAAGGACCGTGGTTGTTGTATTAAAAGATAGTTGTTGAGAATCATGAAATTGTCTATGGGCGGTTAAAGGATCTAAGCGTTTATGATTGTAGAAAATGGTGTACCTTTAATAGGGCTTTTATTTGGAAACTATTTGTAACGATTTCTATTTTTCTCTTAATATTGATCAGCATGAGAATAGTGAGATTCTCATGACTGATTTGCTCCCTAATTTTTGGGGCTTGTAAAACTTTATAAAAAGGGTCTGGTCCCATTAAAGGGGACAGAAACACAGGAACAATATCGGCATTTTGATCTTGTAACTTTCATTCATTTTCTAATACAAAACACATCCGGTGATGTTTAAACAAATCTCGTGTTGAGTTTTTAACTAGTTTTCATTCTATCCCTGCACGCTGCTAGGGAGGAAGGGTCCTCCTCTTTAGCAAGGATTGTATAAGTAGTAGATTAATTGTTTTTCTTTCTTTTAATTGTGGATTTATTATTGTCATTGTATAAATTGTAGCACATATGCACTTCTGTTTTCGGATTCGTTATATGTTGTTACACAAGATTGGCTAGAACTACAATATTTAATCAACTAATACATTTTCATTAATAATGTGTGGCGTTTCTGTTCTCTAAGAAAAACACGAAGTGTGATGAGTGGGTTTCATTCTTGTAGAATGTATTTTTAAATTTCTGCATGAGTGCTTTAAGTTCTGCAATTGTTTTCAACGACATTTCTTTCATTTCTTTTCTTGGTTGTTATGTATTGGCACAGACAATGCAAACTCCTTTGAAATAAAAAGACTTATCCTGGTTGACAATTAAATGATTGTGGTTCAGTGAAATTAAAAGTGATTAAACCATCTGAACATTTTGGCACCATTTCCACAGAAGGCAGTTGACGATATAGTCAGCCAATGTGTTTTTTTTAGTATAATGTTTCTAGTGCACAGGTGTTGGACGATAAGATGAGAGGTAAGAAATTGTGCATCACTCTAACATACCTGAGCGAGCTCACCACTGTAAAAACTAAGGGACTAGAGTGTGAAATAATTACACATAGGGTCCATGTGTAGGGTGTATGAATAAAAGAGACATGAAACATAGTAACTCTAATAAATCTACAGGAAAAACAGGTCATAAAAGGAATAATAAAAGCATAGATTTATGGAAGAAAACATTCATTCAAGAATTAATCTCAAAAGTAGAGAGAGAACAATAAAATTCGCAGAGGGATACAAGAAAAACAGGACAACGGAAAGTTGTTACCCCATATTAATGTCAGAAGTATTTGGTTCCTCCGTCTTAGGACCTCACCACCCTCAAACTAGTATACATACTCCCAAAACTATAGATTCAATTCGAGAATAGGAGGGATAAACTAATGACCAGAACTTTGGATTCGAAGGGCAAGGGGAAACCAGTGGGAAGCACTAAGAGCCAGAATTGGAAGAATATTCTTTTACTTACCAATACCCAGATTCAGGCAGTGCAGTAAAACATCTAGCCCCAGAGAAATATGAACAATCATCACAAAAATCTTCATCCAGAGGACACCCACCTGAACAGTCTTTGGGAGGAGACTCATCAAAACAAGAATCGGGAGAATCTACAATGTGAGACAACAATAACAATAAAAATGATAGGATAGATGCCACTGTTACCACCTTTGAATTTCCAATAAGTGATATAAGGGGCAAAGCTCCCATGAAAAACATTCCTTTATCATCCCTTCCATATTTTCGAGGATTGATTGTAGGAGATCTTGATACTTTTTGTTTGAATTTGATGTTTTGTGTAGAAGCTATGATTATACTTCGGATGCTCAAAAGCTGAAATTGTTCCCAACTAATCTAAAGGAAGCAGCATTAAGATGGTTCATGGGACTAAGCTTTGCTATTATTCGGACATGGGGAGACATGAAAACCACATTTCTGTCAAAATATCATGACTATTGTCAAACTAAGAACTTGAGGGAAGAAATATTTAGGATGATACAGAAGGAAGAAGAAAGCCTAGAGGATTATGCGGAACGATTCCACTATAACCTATAGAGATCTAAACATAGTGATTTGGATCCAGAAATATTGAAAACTATATTCATACGGGGAATGAGAGATGACTGCCTCAATACGTTGAATCTACTGGGGAAGGGAGATATATCTCAAGAATCATTTGAAGAGATGATAACACTCTGCTTAAGATGCTCGAGATGATCATCATGAGGAAGAGGTATGGTACGGGATGCCTCCATTAGAATACAAAAATCTTCAAAAGGAGGTGTGACCAGAGTCGAGATCGGAAACCTCTTTGAAAATATTAAGAATGATCTTCTTAGTACTTTATTTGCTCAGTTGACAATAACACAAGTAAATAAAGCACAATATGAAGTTGCAAAGGCTCTGGTCATATTCTACCCAAAGTGTAAAGAAAAACACTCCTTGAAACACTGTAGAGTCAACAACATTAGCTTGTGCAAAATTTGTGACTTGGAGCATTCTACGGGACATTGCCCGGAGCTTCCAAGACTAAAAGCAGTACTCAAGGAATCAAGTGAGGAAGTTCAGTCTTCTTACTTCATTGGATCAAGGAAACCTTGGCAACCGAGACCACCAGGTATGTTCCAAGATTTTTCTTCTAATCTGTGGAATAATGTGTATAACACTCAGTAGTTTCCATGGCAGTACCCTACTCCTCCTCCAGCTCAGTTCCCCTCACCATGGAGGTAGTGGTCTCCTGCTCCTTCCTTCCCATATCCTCCATCTCATCCATACCCTTGGCCCCAAAATTGGAGAGGAAATTCCTTAGTCTCAACCCCTCTTGCATTACCAATGCAACAACAATTACAATTGTCACCTCTTTCGACACCTGTTGCTACACCTCCCATATGACCCCAATTACTGTTGAGATTGCAACAAGATGATGGAGCTTAGTGAAAAGAGTCGCCTTCACTAAGTGGGCTCGCAGGCTATTTTTGGCGCAAGTCTATTTTTAGACATATGGATCATGTCTATGGATTGCAGGTTGTTGTTTATGGATGATTGATCAAGTTGGGAAAAAATAGATGGACTTCTATTTTTGATGAAAGTGTGAGTGATCACAGTGTGAGTGATCAAAGTCTATCTTTAGACTGGCTGTCAAAAATAGAAAAGTCAAATATTATTATCTCACAATAATATTTGGACTGTAAACTTAATCTTATTCTCTTGGAGCACTTCAGTTTGAGCTACAGAGGTGGCACATGCAGCTGTCAGAAGGAAATACGCTTTTCTTATGAGTTAGTTGAGTTGTTGCATGCATGACTTCAGTTAGAACTCAATCAGTTGAGTTTGGTGGAGTTGATTGTGGAGTTGATGGAGTTGTGTTCAGTTTAGCTTTGTTAAACTGGTTGTACTTAGTCTAACTGGCAAATAGACTAGAGATGAGTTGGGTGAATTAGTTATTAATTAATTCACAAGTTATTAACTCATAATACAACTAATGAATACATCAGTTAACTCAGTTGCATGTCAGTGCATGTTCAGTTCAACAGGGACAGGTGGTAGAGAATCAGATTGCTATCAGTTGTGACTATAGTTGTGCACCAGATCTTGCACAATCAAGGGATTGAGTATGCCAATGAGTTTGCTCACGTATTTGCCCACATTATAGCTTGTGCTCACGTCCAACAAAGTGTGAGTGACTATTTTGCAGGTGAAAAACGAGTTTGGTGAGCCATTCTCATCAGTTCTTGAGCAGGTATTGAGCAGTGGAGGCAGGCAAGCAGTGGAAGAGATTTGGAGATCAGATTTGAGCTGTATTGTGTGTAATAGAGGTGGAGATACTTGTGAGAAGTATTATGCTGTGTAATGTTACATGACTCAATCATTAATATACAGATAGTTGGGGTTTTTAGCGAGATGCTTTCCCCGGGATACATACTGTGTTAATTTGTGAATGCTCTTGATGTTTTATTGTTATTGATGCTGCTATATTGATGATCAACGTAGAGGAGCTTATGTATTGTGTATGTTTTCCGCAATAGTACATGATCAGGATAATCTCCATTGAATATGTGTTAAATTATTCAAAATTTCTACATGGTATCAGAGCGAGCTAGATAATTGTAGAAAAAGTTTCTACATGGTATTGGAGCTGTTGATCATCAGATCTATTATTCAGGAAGTGTTTACATTCTATTTCTTCAGGCAGAGTCTGTAATCGGGCCAGGTAGCCTTTGGATTCATCCTTCCTTTGGAAGGTTAGATATCCGGTAAAAGCCCATACAGTCAATCTCTGTACGAGAAATATTTTGTTCTCACGAATCTTAGATCGGAAGCGGTTGAGTTGGTAGCTGGTGGAATTCGAATTTGCAGAAGTGTTGTTGAAATTTCTTTCAACGGATTGCAAATGTTATTCCAAAGCAAGAGTGACCTGGCGCTCAAGGATAAACTCAGTAACAATAAAGGTGAGAATGGATCTTCATCAAAGGTATCTGATGAAGAGAATTGCACTTTGGCTGCCAAAGCAAAGAAGGGGAAGAACAAGAAAGCTTCTCATTCCGGTGCGAAAGGCAAGAAGCAGGATATGTCCAAGGTGAAGTGTTTTCACTGTCACCAGCACGGACACTATGCCACAAATTGTCCGCAGAAGAAGAAGAACAAGCAAGCTGCTGGATCTGCAGGGGGAGAGGCCTTAACTTCTCAGTTTGAGCTTGATTTTTCATTGATCGCATGCTTGGTTTCAAGTGTGATGGGATCAGTGTGGTTCTTGGACAGTGGTGCATCTTTTCACATGATGAGAGATAGAGATTTGTTCTCTGATTTGGAGGACAAAGATCTTGGAGTGCACATCGAGATGGGCGATGATGGTAGATACAGTGCGACCGGTATCGGTACCATTTCCTTTGAGAGGGAGTCTGGTAAACCCTTCGTATTGAAGGAAGTCATGCATGTTCTAGGATTGACGAAGAATCTCATCTCAATGGCGATGTTAGAAGACAAGGGGTATGATGTTGTTTTCAGCGAGGGAAAGGCTTTCCTGCGCAGCAAGACAACTGGTGAGACCCGGAAGATAGGGGTTCGAGTGAGGAACCTTTATCAGTTGCATGTAGATGGATGCGCAGCAATGGCAGGCAAGGCAGAAGGATTGGTGAGCCGTGATGATGGCGAGTTGTGGCACAGGAGATTGGGTCACCTTCACCATGGAGCCTTGAAGATACTACAACAGATCACTACAGGGCTTCCTAAAGGCACACTTGCGCAGTCAGATCAGTGCAAGGGGTGTACTTTGGGGAAGTTTGTGAAAGCCACCTTTCACGAGAAGGATAGTCGCGCCACAACGATCCTTGAGAGAATTCACACAGACGTGTGTGGACCTTTCTCAGTTGCTTCGACAACAAAACACAGGTATTATGTGATTTTTGTTGATGATTTCTCTTGTAAGTGTTGGATCTTCTTCATGCAGAAGAAGAGCGAGACATATTCAAAGTTCTGTGAATTCAAAGCACTGGTCGAGAAGGAGTCGGGGAAGAAGGTGAAGGCTCTTAGGAGCGATAATGGTGGTGAATACATCTCGGACGAGTTCAAGGATTTCTGCAAGGCAGAAGGGATTCGTAGAGAGCTCATAGCTCCCCATAACCCACAACAGAATGGGGTAGCTGAGCGGAAGAACAGAACGATTGTGGGTGCTGCACGGGCAATGTTGCATGATCAGGGCCTACCCCTTCACTTGTGGGCGGAAGCATGCAATACAGCAGTTTATGTGCAGAACCGTTTTCCTCATAGGATACTTGGCATGAGTACACTTGAGGAGACTTATTCTGGTAAGAAGCTTGATCTTTCTTATTTTAGGATTTTTGGTGCTAACGTTTACATGCATGTGACGAAGGATGCCAGGAAGAAGTTGGAGCCGACCGCAGAGGTTGGGATATTTGTGGGGTACATTGATATGCCCCACAACTATCGTGTGTATTTGCCAGACAGTGGTAAAATTGTTGTGCGACGGGATATAAAATTTCAGGAGAAGAAAGCCATGAAGTGTTCGCTTGAGAGGGAGCTACACTTGCATGCAGATGAGGAGCTATTAGTTCCTAAGGATGAGCTTCAGGACGTGGATCAGCCACAGGATGAGGTTCATGGAGTGGAAGAGACCACTCATGCAGCACCAACCATCAGAGGGCGAAAGCGCTTGACAGAAGCTAAGCGACTGGCTCAAGATGTAGAGAAAGTTGTAGGACCACCTACAACCCAACGCAGGCAGAGACAGTCACCTGATCGGTACACTGGATACATGGCTCTTATGAGCAAGTGTGTTGTGACTGAGCCATCCTCTTTCGAGGAAGCTGTGGAGGATCCCGCATGGGTAGACGCCATGGTGGAAGAGTATGATTCTATTGTCAGAAACAGTGCATGGGAGATTGTTCCTAGACCAGAAGGGAAATCAGTGGTGGGTTCGAGATGGATCTACAAAGTTAAGCAGGCAGCTGACGGGAGTGTGGAGAAGTACAAGGCAAGATTTGTTGCCCGAGGCTTTTCACAGATTGAGGGGATCGATTATGAGGAGACCTTTGCACCTGTCGCAAGGTATTCTTCCATACGGACGATTCTTGCTCTCTCAGCGCAGATGGGATGGCACATTCATCAGATGGATGTGAAGACTGTGTTCCTCAATGGAGTCATTGAGGAGGAGGTGTACATTGAGCAACCTGAAGGCTTTGAAGTCTTCAGCAGCGAGTCGCATGTGTGCAGGCTCAAGAGAGCGTTGTATGGGTTGAAGCAAGCACCACGTGCTTGGTACACACGGATAGACAACTATTTCACAGGACTTGGATTCTCCAAGAGCGAGGCGGATCCTAACCTATACCAGATTGTGGTGGAGGGTAAGTTGCTTATCATTGTACTGTATGTTGATGATTTGATTCTAACGGGTGATGAGCTGTTGATACTGTCATGCAAGAAGGATCTTGCTACAGAGTTTGAGATGAAGGACTTGGGCCTCCTTCACTATTTCCTAGGATTGGAAATATGGCAGCGCAGTGGTGGACTGTTTGTTTCTCAGGGCAAGTATGCTCGGGAGATACTGGAGAAGTTCAACATGCATGGCTGCAAGCCTGTTGATACTCCTCTTCCTGGAGGTTGGAGGAAGGAGGATGCCACTTCGGGAGAAGAAGTGGATGCCACTGTTTATCGACAGTTGGTGGGGTCGCTGATGTATTTGGTCAATACACAACCTGATATATGCTATGCAGTTAACCAGCTTTCACAAGCTATGGTTAAGCCTACCAAGCTCTTCTGGAAGGCGGGCAAGCATGTATTGCGCTACTTGAGAGGCACATCGGGAAATGGTTTGTGGTACAGACAGGAGGATGAGGTGAAGCTATGTGGCTTCACGGATGCAGATTGGGCAGGGAGCCCAACAGACAGAAAGAGCACATCAGGAGGGGTCTTCAGTATTGGATCGACAACAGTTTCTTGGTACAGCAGGAAACAGAGATCCGTGACACTCAGTTCAGCGGAGGCCGAGTATATGGCAGCAAGTTTGGCTGCATGCGAGGCTATATGGATGAGGATGATCCTAGTTGGTTTGTTCGGTTCTCATTTGGATCCTACTGTGATTTACTGTGATAACCAGAGTTGCATTAAACTCTCGGCTAATCCTGTATTTCATGATAGATCTAAACATATTGACATCAGGTACCATCATATCAGAGATTGTGGCAGCGAAGGATCATGTTACTTTCATACATTCCAATGGAGGATCAGGATGCTGATATTCTGACGAAGGCTCTCACCAGGAGCAAATTCGAGTACCACCGAGGCAGGATGGGGGTTGCTGATAATCCATATCTTATCGAGAGGGAGTGTTGAGATTGCAACAAGATGATGGAGCTTAGTGAAAAGAGTTGCCTTCACTAAGTGGGCCCGCAGGCTATTTTTGGCGCAAGTCTATTTTTAGACTATGTCTATTTTTAGACATATGGATCATGTCTATGGATTGCAGGTTTCTGTTTATGGATGATTGATCAAGTTGGGAAAAAATAGATGGACTTCTATTTTTGATGAAAGTGTGAGTGATCACAGTGTGAGTGATCAAAGTCTATTTTTAGACTGGCTGTCAAAAATAGAAAAGTCAAATATTATTATCTCACAATAATATTTGGACTGTAAACTTAATCTTATTCTCTTGTAGCACTTCAGTTTGAGCTACAGAGGTGGTACATGCAGCTGTCAGAAGGAAATACGCTTTTCTTATGAGTCAGTTGAGTTGTTGCATGCATGACTTCAGTTAGAACTCAATCAGTTGAGTTTGGTGGAGTTGATTGTGGAGTTGTGTTCAGTTTAGCTTTGTTAAACTGGTTGTATTTAGTCTAACTGGCAAATAGACTAGAGATGAGTTGGGTGAATTAGTTATTAATTAATTCACAAGTTATTAACTCATAATACAACTAATGAATACATTAGTTAACTCAGTTGCATGTCAGTGCATGTTCAGTTCAACAGGGACAGGTGGTAGAGAATCAGATTGCTATCAGTTGTGACTATAGTTGTGCACCAGATCTTGCACAATCAAGGGATTGAGTATGCCAATGAGTTTGCTCACGTATTTGCCCACATTATAGCTTGTGCTCACGTCCAACAAAGTGTGAGTGACTATTTTGCAGGTGAAAAACGAGTTTGGTGAGCCATTCTCATCAGTTCTTGAGTAGGTATTGAGCAGTGGAGGCAGGCAAGCAGTGGAAGAGATTTGAAGATCAGATCTGAGCTGTATTGTGTGTAACAGAGGTGGAGATACTTGTGAGAAGTATTATGCTGTGTAATGTTACATGACTCAATCATTAATATACAGATAGTTGGGGTTTTTAGCGAGATGCTTTCCCCGGGATACATACTGTGTTAATGTGTGAATGCTCTTGATGTTTTATTGTTATTGATGCTGCTATATTGATGATCAACGTAGAGGAGCTTATGTATTGTGTATGTTTTCCGCAATAGTACATGATCAGGATAATCTCCATTGAATATGTGTTAAATTATTCAAAATTTCTACAATTACCTGTACAACCTAACCCTAATCCAAATAATAAGGCAGCCTAAGATTTATAAGCCCCCACTTCCTTCCAAACCTACTACATTACTCCCGTTGAATGCAATGAAATTCATCTACGATCGGGAAAAGTAGTAAAAACCTCTCCTGTTATTACTGAAGAAGAATGTGAATCTCCTAAGGATGGTCCTGTGGATTCTAACAAAATTACTACAACAGGTCAAGGTGATGTTGCTACACCTATAACAGCTAACCCAAATAATGTTGGTACATTTGTATCAACCAACCCAGTTGTTATAGTAACTAAGGACCCCCCATATCCACAAAGATTATCAGAAACTAGGATGATTTCACAACCTAAATCTGATTTTCTCAGAGAGTTGAAAAATATACACATAAGGATCAACCTACTACAAGCTATCAAGGATGTTCCCATCTATGTGAAAATAGTAAGGGACTTGTGTGTTAGAAAATTTGGAAGAAAGCCTAAGGACCCTGTCACTATCCATGTGATAGGGAAATTACCAGAGTCAATGACTGGTCAGTCTCCGTTGAATAAATATAACAATACATGGAATCCTATAGTTATTGTTTATATTGATGAGATGCCCATCCCAAATACACTAATTGATTTAGGGGCAACAATCAACGTAATGACTAAAGAATTCTTTACCACCCTAGGATTGCACGGGCTGAGACAAACACCTACAGTACTAGAATTAGCAAACAAGTCTCGTGTTAAACCCGAAGGGGTGTTGGAAGACATAGTTATTACGGTGGATTCTTGTAAGTATCCATCAAACTTTCTTATTTTTCAAACCAAATCAAATTTAAGGGGGCATCCCCTAATTCTAGGAAGGCCTTAGTCGGCCACTACAGATGCATTTATAGGTTGTAGGTCAGGATTTATGACAATTTTAGATGGACATGCTACAAAGAACCTCAACCTTTATCCCCTTGAAAAACCAAGTAAGGATTTGGGAAATCCCTTATGGGATGAATTTGAACTTGAATCAGATAACTCCCAGCCACTTCTTACCCTCGATAAAGCCTAGTACTTTAAGGATGAGATAGAAGATGGTATTATAAATGGTTTTATTAGTAATACTCTTTCTGTTACTTCTATTGACGACTCAAGGGAGGAAGATTTTGTGGAAGGCTTGAGCCTTGAACACATGAAGACCACTCAAAACATCAAGAGGAGCCCAGTCAAAATAGAACCAGGTACAAATATGAATGTTAATCCAAACCTGACTTCCGAACAAAACAAAATGCTGTTACAGCTGTTACAGAAGTATAAAAAGGCATTTGCATGGGATTACACAGACATGAAAGGAATTCATCCTAGCTTGTGCACTCACCATATCTATTTAAAAGAGGGTTGAAATCCAATTAGGTAGCCACAACGATGTATGAACCCATCACTAAAGGAAGTAGTAAAAGAAGAATTGCAAAAACTCCTAAATGCTAACTTCATCTATCCAATTTCTGATAGTCAGTGGGTATCCCCACTTGTCATTGTTCCTAAAAAGAATGGCAAGTGGAGAGTCTATGTAGACTATAGAGAACTTAACAAGGCCACCCAAAAAGACCATTTCCCTTTGCCATTCATAGATAATGTCCTTGATACCTTGTCTGGAAAGAAATTATTTTCATTTCTAGATGGGTTTAGTGGTTACAATTAGATACAGATTGCCCCAGAAGATCAAGATAAAACCACCTTTACCTACCCTTGGGGAACCTTTTCATACATAGTTCTTCCTTTTGGACTTTGTAATGTGCCAACAACTTTCCAAAGGGCGATATTGGGGATATTCTCAGATCTATTAAATGACTGTCTAGAAGTATTCATGGATGACTTTACACCTTATGGTGATGCCTTTGAAATAGCATTAGTTAATCTTGAAAAAGTACTGAAACGATGCGTACAAACTAATGTTGCTTTAAGTAACGAAAAAAGTCACATGATGATGAATGAAGGAATTGTGCTCGGACATTTTATCTATGTTGGTGGAATTAACGTGGAGCCTGCTAAGATAGAGGTAGTTTTGAAAATTCTAGTTCCCAAAACATAAAAAGAGGTACGTAGTTTTTTGGGACATGTAGGGTATTATAGAAGGTTTATAGAAAAAATTTCAAGAATTGCATCCCCTTTATTTTCTCTGCTTATTAAAGATGTGGAATTTGTTTGGACAGGGAAATGCGAGCAAGCCTTTATAGAATTTAAAAAAATGTGTATCAAAAGCCCATGTTTTGCGAGGACCAAACTAGAGTCAGTTGTTTCATATAGCCACATATGCATCTAATACTGTTGTGGGAGCTATATTGGGTCAGCTAGAGGACAAAAAACTATATGTCATCTATTACATAAGCAAGAATTTGAATCCAGCGGAACTGAACTGCACTGTTAACAAAAAAAAATAAAATTCTTGCAATAGTACATTCCATCAACAAATTTTGACACTACATTACAGGATATCAAGTGTTTGTGCACATTGACCACTCTACCATTCGTTTTATAATAAATAAACCAGTCACTAATGGTAGGGTTACGTGTTGGTTATTGTAATTACAGGAATTTGATATAACAATCGTAGATAAATGTGGGAAAGATAATGTAATGGCTGATTTTCTTTCTAGGTTGACTACTGATAATGAATGCATGTTTGTCGAATATTATTCTCCCAATGAATATCTCTTTACTATTTAAACTCACTCACTGTGGTATGCTGACATAGCTAATTATCTTACTGCAGGAATATTCCCACAACACTTATCCTCAAAAGAAAAGAGAATAATCGTTCAACAAAGTGAAAGATATTATTGGATCGAAGGATATCTCTATCACACTGGGCCGGATGATCAGATCAGGCATTGTGTGAGGGAGGGCAAAAATCTTTGATGTCTTTAAAGCTTGTCATGAAGAGCCCTGTGAGGGGCACTTTGCAGATAAAAGGAAAGGATATAAGGTGCTTTCAACATGGTACTATTGGGCCACTATATTTTAGGATGCAAAGAAATTTGTGGAGGGATATGACAGTTGTTAGATAATGGGTCAACTGCTCCAATTGGATGAGATTCCATTACACCCTCAGATAGTTTTAGAGCCATTTGAGAAGTGGGACTTGGACTTTGTAGGGCCAATTAATCCTTCATCTCAGCAAAAATTCCTACATCCTGGTCTGCACAGATTATGTCACAAAGTGGGTTGAAGCAAAGGCACTAACCAAAGCCACATAACATGTTGTTTCAGACTTTTTGTTTGAATACATTTTTGTTTGCTTTGGGATACCTTAGGAAATAATGACAGACGGAGGACCGCAATTCACATCTCATTTGATCTAGAAGATAGTTGAGAAATACAAAATCTATCATAGGATTACTTCGCCTTCTCATCCACAAGAAAATAGCCACGTGGAAAGCATTAATAAGTTCATTGAGGGAATTCTTACCAAGATTGTGGCCAACCACTAGAGGAATTGGGCTGATAAACTTCCAAAGGCACTGTGGACATACATGACTACATGGAGGAACACTATGGGATTCTCACCATATGAATTATTGTATGGTAAAATCATTTATTTCCCATAGAGTTTGAAATAAAGACACTGAGAACAAACTACAAGTGAACTTAGATTTGGCTACAACACAGAAACAATGGTTAAATAAGCTAAATGAACTTGATGAGAAGAGGTTGGCTGCCATTCAGCAAACAGATATCATCCAACAACAGAGGGCTAAGTGGCATGACAAATTCATAAAAAATAAGGTGTTTCAAAAAGGAGATTGGGCTCTACTATATGATTCGTGATTCAAGGATTTCAAAGGGAAGCTCTGCACCAGATGGCTAGGTCCTTATGAAGTTGATAAAATATTTGACAATGAGGTTGTGAATTTAGTCACCATCGACAGTGCTAGGACACCATTACTTGCTAATGGGCATCGTCTTCGGTTATATCATAAACCAGCTTCAAGGGATTCATTTGTCAACATTGTCTCAGAATCTGACCTTCAAATTACAGGGGCGATGGAAAATTCTCCTGCGCTGCCAAATTTCTAATTTTCAATAAGTGTAACATCTAAAACCAACTTTTGTTGGTGGCTGATACACAAAAAAAATAATAATAATAGAAAACATAAATTGGAAATATAAATAATAAAAAAAAAATTGCATGTGAAAACCTCTTATGGGGGCGCAAGTAGATAATAGTAATAGTTGAAAACCATTATGTGGGCACTATTACACATTTTTTTCCCTGTAACAACATAATTTATTTTATATATTTTATCCTATGTTGTTACAAGCTTAAGTTTTTTTCCTTCTTTTTAAATTTTTTTAAAGTACCCTTAAAAGTAATGTCAATAAGAGTTATGTTGAAAAGAGTAGTATTGGAAATTACGTTTGTTGTTACACCTGTAACAACTAATAATTTGCAACAGCAAATTGGGCACAACTTTCCACTTCAATAAATGATATCACTAGTATGTTGCCGCCAGAATAAATGACATAACCTGTACACTTTCGCTAGAATCAATCACATCACCAGTACTTTTCCACCACATCACCAGTGGTAATTCATTCAAAAGGTATATTGATTTTTATTTATTTAACGATTAGGGCAATTAATATGGTCTTTCGTTTGGTATTCAAGGACGACCATTACATTAAAACTCGGGGGAGGGTGAATAATTTCGTGATCCATAATTTATCCAGACTTAAAGTGACAAACCTTGTAATAATTAGCAAATCCTGCAATCATTATCACCTTTTTATGTCAATCATGCCATTGTTTTAAATTACATTTAAGTCAAATTTCGATGACCTCAGATTAATAATGAGATGACAATGCATATCGTACGACCCCTTGATCTGAAATCTCTTCCTTCACTGCTCCGATATCTCTCCTGAACGAAGCACTGCATATTCATTTCACATAATTCTTAGAGAGCAAGTAGATTGAGCATAGAGGGTATTGTCTGAAGTAGAGATGGCGGGAGTAGTGGTAAGGCACAAGCCTAATTCCACAAAGGCATTGGAGAATTTCCCAAAAGAGTGTCATATTTTCAAGGAAGCGGGGTGGTTCGAATTTTTCGAACGACTCAAACAGTTAGAAGAAATTGTTGCCCTGGATTTTGCTAAGAATTTGAGCAGGAATCAGACAGAGGTTAGAGGGTTGAAGTTGGATGTCACCGAGGAAGTAATCACTAGAGTATCAGCATTGCAAACTGAAGGAAATAAATGGTTTGACCAGAAAATCAACAACCCTTCCCTCAACGTTGAATTGCTGCAAGGGGAGGAACAATTGGTTAAGAAGGGAAAAGGAATTAATCGAATGTCGCTTCCTCAGCCATGGGGAGATGTTGATTTATTCATCATTAATTATATTACATGTGAAGGATGAGCGACGATATTGTTTAACTATCATTTTCCACTATTAAATCATCTCTGACACAGGTAATTGATTAACCTTCCTTACTTTCTGGTGGATAATTTGAAGCATATGTATGTTGTTGTGAAGGTTTCTTCGCATCTGGAAAGTTGTGCCACCAATCACGACCTTATAAAATTAATCATAATGAAGGACCTAGAGAGCCAAGGCCGACGCTGTGAATATTTCATGAGAAAAAAGACAAGGACTTCACACTGTAAACAAGTCAAAACCCTCGCTGACACTCCAAAAGAAGTTGGGGTAGCTAAGGAGCAAGGGCAAACCTTTGGAAGGAAAATCAAGAAAAGGTCGCTAGAAAAGCCAATAGGTGACATAACACCAACACAGAGGGTCAAAGTTAGAACCCAACCAGAACCCTCGCCTCCATCCAAAAAGAGGTCAAGCAAGCATGAGGATGCAAGGAAGCAAAAGAAAGAGGAACAGGCCAAGAAAGAAGAGGTTCCTTCGCCATGTAAGAACTAGACCCAAACCCTACTGCGTAAAATTTAAGAGTTAGAAGAAGGAAATAAAGAATTAAGGCAACAAATAAAGGGTAATAAAGTCGAAACAAGGGTCCTAGGTCTTGATACTCTGGCAAAGGTTTTTTACAAGATGAGAATAGAAACTATACCAGGTTTTGTATGTACAACATGTGCTAAAAATTTAGCAACAACAGGGTATAAAGTTTGTGTTGCAAATACCATCTCGAAAGAAACCCAAATGGAACCTTGGGAGGTTTTTAAACAACAATCCGTTGACGACGATGTTGCTACACAAGAACCAACAACTGAAACAGAGCATCCCATGATGTTTGACCTGGAAACCGAAACACAAGAACTTGTCGACGATGTTGTTGTTACACAAGAACCAGCAGTTGAGGCAAAGGTTTCTCAGGAAGAAGAGGTAAGAGTTGATCCTCAAGAACCTATTGATGAAGCTATTGTTACACAAGAACCAATAGCCGATGCAGAACATATTGAATCACGAGATGTTGTTACACCCCCTACCAATGTTGCATGTGAGATAATATGAGATTCTGAAGCAGGGTGGTGTTCAGAGAAACTTTTGCTGATATCAGAGTTACAAAAATGGAAGCAGTTGGCACTCTCTTTGTAAAAGGGAGTGATTTCTCTCGAGGAACATCAAAAATTCATATATACTCTCAAAGAAGGAAGATTTGACAAAGTGAGAAAGAAAGAAAACTGAGAAGGAAAAAGTAGAACATATGCAACAATTACAACAAAAGGTTAAGGAATTAACAAATGACAAAGATAAATTGTATAGACTCGCCCTGAACCTTTTAGGGTGCAAAAGGCCTTCCCCATCTTATCCAATATTTCTATGGGAGAGATTTTATCTTTTTTCAGTTAAAATTTGTCTATGAGAATAAACCCTATCAGGGTAATTCTACCCGAACTTTCTTAGATGTTTTTCGTGCATGTGATTTTGACGAGAAGAGCTTGTTGTGTGAGATTTTTCTACATAACATGATTTGTGAATATGCTAGCCTGAACATGATTGTACACATATTCTCCTATATGGGGGACTTGCAGTTGCGCGCCTTCATCTCCTTCATGAGAAATCAGGTGGAGTGGCATCTTGCCATGAAGTCATCTGACACAAATGAGGAGAAGGTAGCCTTGTGGATAAGAGCAGAACTAGGCATGGGCACTAAAATGAGGCACGGGTTTAGAAGGTTTCTTAGTACTCTAGTGGAACAATCAACCCTCTACAGAAGGAGGATTGTCATATTTTTCCTCAACATCTTTACACAACTGAAAAGTCAAGCATCGGCTGGATGCTTGAAATGTACATAGGCTAGTAGTGCAAGTCTACAGGAGAGTGATCCTTTTGGGTTTTCTAATTTTGTGGTTGATGTTACACGAGTCCAGGAGTATGCCCGAATTGTGAAAACAACAGGATCTTTCTAGATAGGACTTAAACTTAAGTATCCCTTGATCTAGATTCCTATCAAAGACTATTAGCCCCATTATCAATTGTGTGATTTTGAAGATGAATCATGGCCACATTAGGTGATGGATACTCAAGGTTACAGATCAGTTGACAAAGATATTGTTGGTTCTTATAGTTTGACAGACTTACATCGGCGATACAACAACGATACATGAACATTCTGCATGAGGACATGTAGTGGCTTCAGTTGGGGGGAGATGTTTGGTGCAGTTTTTAAGCATATCTTAAACACCTCTTTCCCTATTTTTTATCATTTTCTCTCTTTAAACCTATGAACTTTATGTCACAAATGCCACTTTCCCTGGCTATAAGAGCAATCATTTCTCCAACAAATTATTTTTCCATTTTCTGTTAAATATCGAATGAAGTGATGTCTCTTTGGGATGACTAACGAAGGTAATTGTGGAAGAGGTCTTCTCGTTATTTTTCTTCCAGGTGTTGCCCATATACTAAGGACTAAGGGATGAACAACTGATGTTGTTACTCGTTGTTACCCTCTGAAGATTTAATGTTACATTCTGAAGTTTTTCTATTACACCTCGAAGTGGTTGTTGCCCCATGAGGATGTTGTTACATTGCAACTGCCAAGGACCATGGTTGCTATCTTAAAAGACAATTGTTGAGAATCATGAAATTATCTATGGGCGGTTAAAGGATCTGAGAAGTTATGATTGTAGAAAATGGTGTAATTTTGATAGGGATTTTATTTGGAAATTATTTGTAATGATTTCTATTTTTCTCTAAATATTGATCAGCATGAGAATCATGAGATTCTCATGACTGATTTGTTCCCTAATTTTTGGGGCTTTTAAAACTTTATAAAAAGGGTTTGGTCAAAAAAAGGGGATGGAAACACAGGAACAATATCGGCATTTTGAACTTGTAAATTTTAGTCATTTTCTAATACATAACACATCTGGTGATGTTTACACAGATCTCGTGTTGAGTTTTTAACTAGTTTTCATTCTATCCCTGCACCCTGCTAGGGAGGAAGGGCCCTCCTCTTTAGCAGGGATTGCAATAGTAGTAGATTAATTTCTTTTCTTTCTTTTAAGTGTGGATTTATTATTGTTGTTGTATAAATTGTAGCATAGATGCACTTCTGTTTTTAGATTCGTTATATGATGTTACACAGGATTGGATAGAACTACAATATTTAATCAGTTGATACATTTTCATTAATAATGTGTGGCGTGCATGTTCTTTGAGAAAAAAATGAAGTGTGATGAGTGGGTTTCATTCTTGTAGAATGCCTTTTTAATTTCTGCATGAGTGCTTTAAGTTCTGTAATTGTGTTCAACGACATTTCTTTCATTTCTTTTCCTGGATGTTATGTATCGACACAGACTCCTTTGAAATAAAAAGACTTACCTCGGTTGACAATTAAATGATTGTAGTTCAGTCAAATTAAAAAAGTGATTAAATCGTCTAAACACCAAGTTTGTTTAATGATGACTCTTTATGTACTACAGATACACTTTGTTTTTGGGGCAATTTTTATGACATATAGGAAATATCAATGTAGAATCATAGTTCATAGAGCCCGTCGAGGTAAGAAGGCCTTACTCTAGTTATAATGGAATGTGTCAGCAACAAAAATAATTGAAGCAAGTTTTGTTAAACCTAATGTAAATGATTTTGACCATGTAATCTAGACTTTATAATAGAAAAGTAATTGTTTCATTAAAAATAATAATAATAATAATAATAGTTATATTTTTTAATAATGTTATAATTTAGTTAATTTTTATGACTTTTTTAATTTTAGCAACTTGAGTTGTATGATAAAGTAAGTCTTTTGATGTTTATTACATATTTATTCCTATAGGCATTTACCAACTATTTAATTAATATGAATGTGTAACTTTTTTAATGTAGAGGGATGGTGTATGTGTGAAGTTTAAGCTTTCAATTATATAAGAAATACATTATTTAATAAGAAGTTGCTCCAAATCATATTCAATACTCTAATTTCATTTTATATGGGAAATTGAAGGTGTGTAATAGAGGGTTCAAGTATTACACCAATGTATTATTCTATGAAGAAATTTAATAGATAGTTTTACATATTTGTGGATGGCATCCCTAGTAAATGTGTCAAAATATATTAGTGTGCCTTATAATGGATTTAACGCCTTGAAAAACTCTTGAAAGACTAGAACGTTGCAAATTAAACAACTTAAACTTATGATTCTTAAAAACCTCTACGAAATTTTGAGCAAAATTGATAATAATAAAAAATACTCTTAAAAAGATCATTTCATCTATTAATTACGCTATATACTTATTATTAATAATATAATAAAAAGACATTTTAAAACCTATATTAATACTAATATAATACAATATATTCAATAAAATAATAAAAATATTATAATATTATTATTACTTTTCATTATTATTATATAATAATTTAATATTTTTAATAAATAATTATATTGGTATTATTCCATTTATTGATTTATTAGTTTATATTGTTAATATGTTTTGATTGTTATTTTTTATTTATAATTTCTTAATGGGTTCTATCTATCTATATATATATATTTCAATATTAATAAATAATTAGATATTTATAATTAATGATTAATTTTATCACAATTAGTCATTTGATTGGAATTTAAAAATAAAAATATATTAATTTATTAATTAAATAATTAATTTCTTAATAGCTAATTTCTAACAGTGAATTCTGATCACTCATGTATCCTTGCTATTTATTCATTAGGATTTATGGAAATTTTCACCTTTGTCTTAAAGATGAATCACATTCGCTGATTAGAAACATCAACCAAATAATATATATAATTAATCTAAAAAATAATCACATTCGCTGATTAGAAACATCAACCAAATAATATATATAATTAATCTAAAAAATATACTTACTACATTATAGATCACAAAAAACTAAAATCTAATATTAAATTATTATTTAATAAAAATTAAATAAAATTATTTATTAAATATCTTTTTACATTTTAACCCTATGGCCATCACATCAAACGACGTGCAAAAGCTTCACCATTATTAATCACTAAAAGATCATTAAGTCCAAATATTTATTTATAATAAAAAAACGCATACCTACTTTATAATAGTTAGGTTTAAAAAAAGTATATATTAAAAATTATTCCAAATAAGGAGTGGAGAAGAATATTTAAAAATATTATAAAAATATAAATTTTATGTAAATTATGTCCTTTTAATTAAGGTCTATGAGAAAAGTATTTTTATAATTCCCTGGACTTTAAGGAAAATAATTTCAACCATTTTCCTTATTGTTATAATAAAGTTATTCTCTTTTGCTGTCAGTCATATCTTTGTGGTTTTTATGACTCATCTCTCATGAAATTCATGTTTTCTATATTTCATTTTATCTTTTTTGCTTTGAGATACTTGGATTATACAATTTTAATAATTGAAATATACACTTATAATAATTTTTTAAATTTCAAGTAAAATTAATAAAAATATATATATTTAAAATTTAAAATATTTAAACTACATATAATTAGTGCAAAGTTAATTTTTAAAACTCGCCTCTAATTACGTATAAAGTTTAATTAAATTTTCATAACTAGTTAGTAAATACTGAAAAATTATTATATAATTTTTTAAATTTAAATTATATTTTGATGATGATGATGATCATTAACGTCCCTTGAGAACAAACATTGGTCTATCACACCTAAAAACAAATTATTTAATTTGATTTAAGATTTTATTCATATGCTCAAAAAGCTTGGAGAGAAGCCTTCCGAGCTCACTTAATTTTGACATTGTAAAAGGCTAGGAAGGTCAGTATTTTAACAAAGATTGTGAAACTGAGATCTAATGTAGTTGTACGCGGGGCACTCTAAGAGGAAGTGGTTTTCATCCTCGATGTTCCTATGCTCACATATATGGCAGATCTTTTCCATCCATGGCGTTTTAGGAAGTGCCCATTAATATTCCACTTTAATCTTAGAATAATTTTATTCATAATAATGAGCTTTGGATTTTGAAATGAAAAATAATTTAATAATAACCACGTTCTATAATTTTTATTAATGTTCCACATTAATCTTAGAATAATTTTATTCATAATAATTATTTTTAAATAACTAATTTTTTATTAAAAACATATATTATCTAATATTAATTTATCAATTCAAAATGATTCGTTTTACCAATTTATTTGAGATTTTCGATTAAGATACGGCTAACCCCGAAAAGAGAAGACATTGACTAATTATTTATTACTTATATAATCGCACCAATATTAAATTAAAACCCATTAACTGCAAATTTCACGCCTCCGGAAAAGTGATGATGTGTAACCTTTACACCTATACATGTGTGATGAGTTATATCCTTGAACCTTTAACTCCTTAATCTTTTTTATTAAATTATGTGTACTTATAATTAATTTCAATTACATTTAATTATAATAAATAAAAATTAATTTTATAATTGGTGTATATTTAGTTATAACAAATAAATATTAATTATGTTAATAGATATTTCTATTGTAATAAAGAATATTAATTATATTAACATGCATGTTTATTTTGGAATATTATTTTCAATTTTTTAATTTAATTATAAAAAATTATTAGATGAATGGTAAAAATTTAACCTCCACTGAATATTTACATTTTTAATAGTATAAACAAATTAAAGACTAGGATTTATTTATAAAGTAGTTATATTTTTTCCCTTGTAACTAAATTCATTAATTAAAAAATATGGTGATGGTTTTTTTTGGGCATGTGCCATTCATAAGCCATGATATTGACTATTCTAACAAAGCTTTTGTATAGATTAAAAATCTCCATGATAAAATGAGGATGACAATAATCAATTTTTTTTTTAAATCTATATATGCTTAACTTATATATTAATTATTTTTATCATTAATAATAATAGTTATTTTTTTAGGGGCAGCAAGACCGAGAGGGGTGATATATCACCCGGAAGAACAAGAAGAAATCATATATGCATGGAGATTAAGCACGACCACTAACAACAATGCACAATTCCTAGCACTCTGGAAAGGTTTGGACATTGCAAAGAATCATGACATAAGGGAACTTAATATTCTTGGGGATTCCATGCTAGTAATTAGAATGATCTCAAAATTCCAATCATCAATTGATCCCATGTGTCCCCCTATGATGAAAAGGATTATTCTACAATCAATTTTTTTTTTTTAAAAGCCTCACTTTATTATCTCATGAGACAATTAAATGGTGAGGTAGATGGAACAATGAATCAGGGAGCAGAATTGGGGGTTGAATCTCTCAAACTAAATGGAAATGACAAGGGTTACATCCCCATGCAATAACCAAGTGATATCAAACTTGGAGCATCGAGCCATCAATGATGGCATCAATAGGATCCTTCAACTCTGGATATTAACTCCTCACATGCAAGACACATGGGGAGTGTGGTGTATTAAGAGCCCACTTGGAGGAATTAACTTGGTAGTGGTACCTCGACAAAGTCAACATCGTCTTCCAAGCACGCCATGGATAGAATGTTGGACATATGGGTATTTTTCATGTTCAGATTGACAGTTGTACAATTGACAATATTAATGGTGAAGAGTTGTATGCAATCTCCCCCTTACACCTCTGTAAATTGTCTGCAAGGATTTTTAATTTGGTATCTTGGGAAGGGCGAACTCGAAATCGTCATGAAGATCAAAGAAGATATGGCATTAATGATGGTGAAGGAGAGCATTCAAGGGAGTTGGGACGAGGAAGGCCTATTTATGTCGGCTCTACCGAATATATAGGCATTTGTTTTCCTATCTTCAGGGCGTTATTCTCACATTTGACAGGTTATCAACCTTCGAAGGTTGAGTCATAGCATTGGAAAAATGCGGCAGAATTATTTTTTAAGTTGCTTATGGGTAAAATAGACCTTCTAACTCGTCGAATTGAGATGTTGGAGAGTGACAAGGTAGACAATGTGGCACGCACAGAGGTTATGCTTGAAAGTCTGGAGGTGAGGGTGGACAGGAAAATCAACAAGGTGGAATCAAACCTATTATCTAGTAACTTAGAGCTTGTTTGGGGTAGTTTATTTACTAAGGTTTAGGAGCTTCTAGCTAGTAAGCCAGACTCTGGTCCCAATCAGCAGCAAAGGCTCTCTGACGGTGTTAGATCCCTATAATACTAGTGATTCCCCCATTACTATTATCATTATAGCCCTTATTGTTATTTTTGTGCCCCTATTGTCCCCATTGTGCCCCATAGAAGCCCACTATTGTTATTGTTGTGCCCTTATATTATTATTGTTATGTTGGCTTTGATTATATTGTGACCCCTTAGACTCCTATATATAGAAAGTAGGTTTTGTCATTTGTATCATCCAAGAATCGTTCACTTGTGTAATGTAAAGGAGGTTTCCCCCTCGAAGAGGCTAATTTCTAAGGCGTTGATCTATCTTTTATATCTTTTGTGAGCTAGTTTCATAACATTTGGTATCAAAGCTTTGGATTCTAGGGTTTCGCTGCTCCAAACAAGTCATCGTGGAATTTTCGCTATACCATTTTCTCTACAAAGTTTCAGAAGCTAAAAAATAGCCCATTTGAGCCGAACTCGTTCTAAACCTCAGGTCCAAATTTCAGATCTTGTCTTGCTACATTTTCGGAGATATGATCCAAGGAATTTAGGGTGTTTGCAAACTCCCAAATTACATTCCAAAAAGGGGACCTTGGGAAAATCATCATAATTGTCTCTCCGAGCATCAGATTGAAATTTTGTAAGAATTTACACAAAGAGGACGGACTGTTGTTTTTTGTGTAGAGTTTTCAGATCCAAAGGTCGAAATAGTGACATGTGGAACGTCGTAGAAGTTTGCTCTACTGAAAATTTATATAATCAGGTCATCTTAGGAGACTGGGCACAACGCTTTTTGGGAGAATCCAATTTTGACCAGATTGGCAGCATTCGAAAGAGGACTTAGAGGGCTACTGCATGAAGCAATTTCAAACCTTGAAGATCCGCAATTACAAAGATATAACAAATTCAATATCGAGCTTCTACAAAGCGAAAAAAGGTGTGTAGTCTTTTTAAAATTTTGCATAAGTTTGGGTTGAAAAATTAGTTTGAAGTTCAAAGGGCATAGTGAAGCATAATTATCATTAATTGATGCCCCGAAGAAAGAAAATGGAAACACCTAGTAAGCAACCTGAAATCTCTAGCATGACTCATGAAGAAGAGGAAGAAATGCAACATGATATATCAAAATTACAAGACCAAGTGCAACAAATTTCACTCTCACAAAATGTAATAGAAGCTAAGATTGATGGTTTAAAGAAAGACGTGGAAGCTAAGATGAATGGCATGGAAGTTAAGATGGATGGAATGGAAGCTAATATGGATGGTATGAAAGACAACATTGAAGATTGGAAGAAAGACATGGAAGGTTGGAAGGAAGGTTTCACAAAGTTGCTACAAGAAAGGCTTCCAAATGGCAAAAAGGTAGTAGAGGAAACTCATAATGAGAACAAAAGAAATGTTAATCATGATTATAAGAATGACAACATTGAAGATTTGAACAAAGACATGGAAGGTTTGACAAAGTTGCTACAAGAAAGGCTTCTAATTTGAAAAAAGGTAGTAGAGGAAACCCATGATGAGAACAAAAGAAATGTTAATCATGATTTCATAGTCTCTAACGTTGGAATAAAGATCCACCACGTTCCAAAGATCGATATGAGGAAGTTTGATGGCAAGGATCCCATAACATGGATACTATAGATGGAGCAATATTTCGATCTCCATAATGTGCGAAACACACAAAAGGTACGCATTGCAACTTTATATTTGGAACCAAATCAGTTTGTATGGTATCGATGGCTTTGCTCTCGTAAACAAATTGTCACCTGGGCAACTTTTACGGAAGAAATAATACCACATTATGAGGATACGCAATGCAACACTTTTTTAATCAATTGATAAACCTCAAACAAAAGGGTTCAATGGTGGAGCACATAGGGGACTTCCAAAAATTGAATATAAGGGTAAAAGATATTCCAGAGGAGCATAGGATTGATGTCTTCATAGGGACTTTAAAGGATAACATCCAACATGAGGTTGCCTTTGGAAACCTGACTCATTGGAGAATGCATTCATGTTGGCAAGAAAAATGGAAAGCAAAATTATGGCAACAAGGAAGCCTATCACTCACAACTATAAGGATGGAAGTGTTGTTTCCCCTAGCCTTCCACAACCTACAAGGTTGACACCCCAACAATTGGAAGAAAAAGGAGAAAAAGGGCTTTGTTATAGTTGTGATATCAAATGCACTAAAGGTCATAAGTGTGCTGAGAAGAAATTATTTTACATAGATTATGAAGAGGAGGAAGAAAAAGAACAAGAAACATCAAAAGAAGAGAATTTACACCAGGAAAAAACCCTAGAGAAAGAAGAAATGAATCCAACCATATTTTGTAATGCATTGGCTGGAATTAACACTCCTCAAACTATCAAGATAGAAGGACAAGTCAAGAAGAAAAATGTAATAGTGTTGATTGATTTGGGCAGTACCCATAATTTTATTCACTGTAAGATAGCCAAGGAATTGAATTGTTGATTCCTATATCCAACACCAGAGTGTCAAGTGATGGTTGCAAGTGGAGGAACCATAAATTTCTCTAGAAAGTGCCATAATATCAAGCTATCCATGGGAGAATATGTATTGAATAGCCCAATGCTTTCCATTCCAATGGGTGTTGTTGATGTTGTACTAGGATTCCAATGGCTACAATCCTTGGGTACAATAGCTTTTAATTTTCAAGAACTTTTCATGAAATTTTCTTCGAAAGGAAAGGAAGTTGAATTAAGAGGTATCACAGGGAAACCAGGAAAGATAATCAGCTCTAATGGAATGACAAAGCTTCTAAAGAATGTTAGGGTCCAACCCTAACCCCCCTTATTTATGTAATAGGGTCGAGTCATAGTTATAGTTAAGTAAAGAGTCAATAAACCCCATATTAATAATTGTAAGTGTTTGACCCGCATTTAAAGAAGGGACCACAGTTAGTTGCAAATGGGTTGTGGTATTAGATAGATGGTATTAATAAGAACCATGGTATTGACCGATACATGTGACATGCGGCTCTGTGCCAAAGGCTTCTTCATTGTAAAATTTCATACAACAGAGGAAAGGGACATCATTATGAGGGCAGGACCATGGTTTTTGGGATCCACAGGTCTCTTCATGACTCCATGGTTCCTAGAATTTGATACAAACACAATGGTTGTATCTCAGATGTCGGTCTGGGTTCGTCTTCGCAGCCTACCACTACACTTCTGGAGCCCTCAAGTCCTGTCTACTATAGGCAACACCACTGGGTGATTCATTAAAATGGATACAGAAAGAATGGAGGAAGTAATTTATACATTTGCACGCATGTGTGTGGAAGTAGACCTTAGTAAAGGGCTGCCAGACCAAATACAACTCAAGTATAAACAGAGTTGCTGGACACAGATACTAGATTATGAAAACACTACATTCAGATGTAGAATTTGTCGCCAAACAGGGCATCTTCAAAACACATGCCCAGAAGCCAAAAAAGATATGCGTAGGAAGAAGAAAGCAGGAAAACAGCCCAAGGGATGGCAATTCCCTCCACCAACCCCTGAAGATGTCCCTGTTGAGGAAGAAGAAACAGAAAAGGAACACCACACTCCCCAAGAGAACAATCAAATTCACAAGAAGCCAGAAACTGTGGAATCTGTACCACATTATCTAATGGACTCTTTTCCGGAGAAGATACCAGATTCAATGGATACCAGTGGAGCCAAAAGAATCCATTCTTCAAACCACTCTAATTCAGACAAGGATAATCCTCGCCCAGAGGAGGACACCTCACTCGTATTTTTTTCATCCTTGCCGACTCAAGGGGAGTGGCGAAAGGTTGAGAAGAAAAAAGGGAGAAAAGCATAATTTTCTCCCCAGTTGTACATTATTTTTCCGGTATTTTCTTTCTGCTTTTTTTCTTTGAACAGCAGTTTTGACCTGCTTATGAATATGCGATTCAGCATCTACAAAATGTAATTTTGTTATTACTAATAATGTTACGATTTTTCTTAGGGGAAAAGAAATAACCATGGTATTGACCCATGGTATTGCATGTATGAATCCTACATAACGGATAGAGACTCCCCTCGAGGAGTGTCATGTCTTATTTTGTAATTGAGCCCAGCTCTATTTGAGGTTGCCCCCTCGAAGAGGCAAGTGAACATTGCTTTCCTTTTTGAATAATAAAATATTTGCTGTTATTTCTTATTGTTCTATGTTCTAGGTATATTTCTTCGCATATTTGGTATTCTGGTGTCTTCTCGTAGGTCAAGAGCATAACAAGTGGTATCAAAGCACTTTCTAGGGCCATTCGGATCTCAATTTTTAGCAGATTTTATTTTGGCTAGAGATGTGTTCCAGTGTCTTTAAACCACGGGATCTGTCGTTGAGCGCACAAACCTGCGGATTTGGGGAGGCATGCATGCAGGAAATACAAGAGGTGGTCATGCTTGTTGGACTCCCTTGTAACCCCTGTGGTTACCCCTTCGAGTAGTAGCACATTAGACAGAACCACGCATGGACTGTCTTCCAAGTACCCTCTGGGTATATCGGAAGCCCCCTAGGCTCTCTTGAAACCTCGCCATAGATAAATCGTCGGCCGTCTTGCTGCTACAGTACACTGAGAACAGCACTCGGGGAGATTACTCGCGTGTACGATAGGGTAGTCGGGTTGTACGGCTAAGGGTACGGTTGATCCTCCTTGGTTAGTGCCCTGAAAGATTGGGCCGAGTACTACTGTCAAACCCTTATGTATATTGCGATCTATAGCACCTGACACTCCTTGAGACCATAGTTCCCTTGTCTCTCTCTGGATCACGCATCATCTTTGCTAGATCAGATCTAGCAAGTTGGGTTCTGTTGCAGCCGCAACAATCAGTTCTGTCATTCAGATCTCTTAGATCCGCCATTCATATCTATCAGATCTATCAGATCAGCCATATAGATCTAGACGTTGGGTTCTGTAGCAGTCGCCACAATAAGATCCGCCATTCAGATCTAGCAGCAGGGGTTCGATCATTAGCACATTCCTACTCATACTCTGCAGTTGAGGGTTCGTCGACAGATCTGACTATATGTGTGGGCCCCTGTACCTGGGTGTTATTCTCACAGGACATTGGGCAGAATTTACCTTTTTGGATTCGGCTACTGCAGTATTCCTAAGCGAGGAGTAAAACTCCTTTCAAAGTAAAAAAAAAAAAAAAAAAAAAAAAAAAAAAAGGTCTGAGACCCTCCCGGGACGCTTATTGGAGACTTAGTCCATAAGAATCAGGTCGACGAGCTGAGCAAGGTGGTACTATTCACTTGTTAGCGTCAAAAATTTTGAGTGGTCCCAAATTTTATTTTTTTTTCGCAGTAACGATCAGTGCACCGGATCGGTGCATGGTACAAACCAGAGCTCAAGCTATGGCCAATGAGAAGATTGACACCCTTGAAAAAAAGTTGGACGCATTATTGATGTCGATCTAGACCTTAGCTGACACAATCACAAAGGGAAAGTCAAGGGAACAATCAAAGGCATATGCTTTTAATGAAAACATTGAGGGCGAGTCTAGCCATTCTCTTCACCTCTTTAGAAACCACCAATAGTCCCAGCCGTGACCACCAAAGTTGGACATGTATAAATTTGATGGCTCTCATCCGGCCACATGGCTAGCACAAATGGAGCAATATTTCACATTAAATCACATTAGAGATGATGCAACTCAGCTAAGTGTGGGTAGCATGTACTTGGACAACGAAAGATGGCAATGGTGGCAGTGGCATCAATGTTGCTATGGAAGGCCCATGACTTGGCAGGTATTCTCAAAAGCCCTTACGGATTGCTTCGACCATGAATCTAATTTTTTGGGTCGTCTTACTAAGCTCTGACAGACAAGAACAGTGCAAGAATATATTACAGCCTTTGAAGCCTTAGCCTTTCGCACAGGAGGTCTACGAGATGAGTTCTACTTGGAATGCTTTGTTAGCATTCTCAAAGGAGCCATACAAGCCCATGTCCGACTGCAACACCCAATCTCATGGCTGGATGCTTGCAGGATAGCTCGTGAAGTAGAACGTGCGTTAGCGGCTCAATCGACTCGTCCAAATTTCATAGCCAAGGGTCACCCCACCCAAGCTCCAAGCACTACCCAAACACTTAAGGTTCAAAAGGTGTCACCAGCAGAAATGGCAGAAAGAAGAAAGCAAGGATTGTGTTACTACTGTGATGAGAAATACTCCCCGGGGCATAAATGCAAGGAACCCAAATTCTTTCAAATTGATGCTACTGATCACAGTTCATCGGAGGAAGCCCCACCATTTGAGGAACCAGAGGAGGAAGATGAGGATAACCATCCGAACAATGCGCTCCCAGCTACACCTGACGAACCAGTTATCTTGCTTCATGCTTTGGCAAAGATTTCTTCTCCCCAAACTCTCAAAATCAGAGGCTTTATTAAGCATTGCCCTGTAGTAGTCTTGATTGATAGTGGTAGTACGCATAACTTTATCCATCAAAGAGTCGTTGAAGCAGTGCATTGTTTTGTCAGAGTACTGTCTAATTTCCAGGTCCAAATTGCTGATGGGGGGACAATGAAATGTGAAGGCTGCTGTGAAAATGTCAAACTTCAAATGGGGGACTATCAATTAAAGACCCACATGTTTTCCATACACATGGGAGGGTGTGACATTGTCTTGGTTGCTGAATGGCTCCGCACACTCGACCCAATCACAATGGATTTCCAGGAGTTATATATGAGCTTTAAGAAAAACAACCACACACATACCCTCCGAGGACTCCAGGAGGGTGCTCCCTCTATCATCAGCTCGCATAGGATGGAAAAATCGTTAAAAAAGGGCCACCATGGAGTTATAGCTGAATTTAATTCCATCCAGTCCTTCGAACCCACTTCTCTTCATATTCATCCTGAGATGCAACAGATCTTAAACAACCATCTGCCGGTCTTTGACAAGCCTCATGAACTTCCACCCTCGAGAGGGGAACATGATCATAGCATTACTTTGGTCCCAGGGGCCCAACCACCAAATGTGCGCCCATATAGATATCCATTTGCCCAAAAGAATGAAATTGAAAAAATCATCAAGGAACTCCTGGAAGCAGGCATCATTCATCCTAGCATTAGTCCTTATTCATCACCTATGGTCATGGTGCTCAAGAAAGATGGGGAATGGCATATGTGTCCAGACTTCAAGGCCCTCAACAAGTTGACGGTCAAAGATAAATTTCCCATCTCGGTTGTCAATGATTTGTTGGATGAACTAAATGGGGCTCAATTCTTTACTAAGCTCGACCTTCGCTCGGGCTATCACCAAATTTGCATGAAAGAAGTAGACATTCCAAAGATTGCTTTCCGAACTCATGAAGGCCATTATGAGTTCTTGGTCATGCCATTTGGTCTTTGTAATGCCCCATCCACTTTTCAGAGCCTCATGAACCACCTGCTCAAACCATATCTCAGAAAATTTGTCCTTGTTTTCTTTGATGACATCCTCATCTACAGCCGCACCTGGGCCACACATCTTCAGCATGTAGATCTGCTCTTGCAACTACTCTGGAAGCTTAAATTATTTGACAAGATTTCCAAGTGCTCTTTTGGCATGGAAGAAGTTGAGTATTTGGGCCACATTGTGGGGTGTGAAGGTGTCAGGGTGGACCCCAAAAAGATCTAGGAAATGCAGGATTGGCCTCAACCAAAGACCTTGAAGAGCTTGAGAGGATTTTTGGGTCTCACGGGCTACTATCGTAAATTTTTCCACAATTATGGTCGCATTGCTAGACCCCTCACCCACCTTCTCAAGAAAAATTCATTTCTCTGGAATGATGAAGTGCAACAGGCATTTATAGCTCTCAAACATGCCATGTGTTCCACTCCCGTATTAGCAGTACCCGACTTCACCAAATATTTTGTGATTGAATGTGATGCTTCAGGTACGGGTATTGGGGCGGTCTTAATGTAGGAAGGTCAACCCTTGGCCTTCACTAGCCAACAATTAAGTGGGACAAATCTGGGACAATCTACCTATGAGAAGGAGATGATGGCCATCTTACATGCAGTAGATACCTAGTGACCATACTTATTGGGACGGCATTTCCAGATTTGCACAGACCATCAAAGCCTTAAATATTTTTTGGAGCAACGCCTATCCTCGCCACAACAAAATAAGTGGCTCGCCAAAATGTTGGGATATGATTATGAGATAATTTACAAGAAAGGGAGCGAAAATTTCGTAGAAGATGCGTTATCATGCCAATTTGAGGAGGAAAGCACCCTGCTCGCAATCTCCCTTCCCATTCGGGAATGGATTGAAGAGGCTCGCAAGGAATGGTTTTCACATCCTTTGCTCTCCCAACTCATTAATAAATTGTAGGCGAATCCAAATTCCACAGCGGGCTACTCTTGGCAGGATGAGATTCTTTGCTACAAGGACAGAGTCGTGATATCACCAACATCCACCCTCAAAAGTTGCATTTTGGTGGAGTTGCACTCATCTCCCACTGCAGGCCATTTAGGCTTTCAGAAGACTTATGCTCGCACTCGACATTCATTCTTTTGGATAGGCATGAAAAAGGACATTCTTACTTTTGTAGTTGAGTGCGACATATGTCAGCACCACAAAGGAGAAACAGTCAAATCCCCAGGAACATTACAGCCATTGCCCATCCCGACCTCAATCTAGACGAAGGTTTCTATGGACTTCATTATGGGTCTTCCGAAGTTAGGCAAAAAGTTAGTCATCATGGTGGTTGTGGACAGACTTTCTAAGTATGCTCATTTTTGCGCCCTACCCCACCCTTTTACATCGACTTTGGTAGCTCAATCTTTCATGGACCAGATCTTCAAATTGCATGGCATGCCCACTTCCATTGTGTCTAATCGTGACTCAATCTTCACTAGTAACTATTGGCAAGAACTCTTCAGGCTACAAGGTACCCAACTACAACTCAGTACTTCCTATCATCCCTAAACTGATGGTCAAACTAAAGCAATCAACAAATGTCTGGGGACCTACCTTAGGTGTTTCACTTCAGAAAAACAACATCTATGGGTACAGTGGTTACCCATAGTTGGATGGTGGTATATCACTAACTATCATGCCACCGCAAAAATGACTCCATATGAAGTAGTTTATGGTAAACCCCCTCCTTCACCTACTTCTTATGTCAATGGATGCTCGAAGGTAGAAGCAATGGATCAACTCCTAAAGAACCGCACAACCATGCTGGCCCACCTCAGAGAGAATCTCCATTAAGCTCAAAACGGCATGAAGCAACAGGCAGATCAACATCGTTCAGAATGCCAACTTCAAGAAGGGGATCAGGTATTTTTGAAGCTGCAACCATCTAAGCAAACATCACTCAAAGACAAGGGCTATCAGAAATTATCTCCAAAATTCTGCGAACTGTACCAAGTACTTCAGTGCATCGGAGAAGTCGCCTACAAGCTAGCTTTGCTACCCACTACAAAAATCCATCTAGTCTTCCATGTCTCATGCCTCAAGAAAGTGATTGGGAACCATTGCTGAATTCAAACCAGTCTACCAGAATTGGATGATGAAGGTTCAATCTAGCTCCAACCTGAACAAGTTCTTGACACACGAGAATGACACCTGCGCGGCCGCACGATCAAGGAAGTCCTCGTCAAGTGGAAAGACACCTCTCCGGAAGATGCAACCTGGGAACTAGCCACTGTCCTTCAGCAGTTTCCGCAGCTTCAGCCTTGAGGACAAGGCTATTCTTATGGGGGATGGCATGTTAGGGTCCAACCCTAACCCCCCTTATTTATGTAATAGGGTCCAGTCATAGTTATAGTTAAGTAAAGAGTCAATAAAGCCCATATTAATAATTGTAAGTGGTTGACCCGCATTTAAATAAGGGACCATAGTTAGTTGCAAATGGGCCGTGGTATTAGATAGATGGTATTAATAAGAACCATGGTATTGACCCATGGTATTGCATGTATGAATCATATATAAAGGATAGAGACTCCCCTCGAGGAGCGTCGTGTCTTATTTTGTAATTGAGCCCAGCTCTATTGGAGGTTGCCCCCTCGAAGAGGCAAGTGAATATTGCTTTCCTTTCTGAATAATAAAATACTTGCTGTTATTTCTTATTGTTCTGTGTCCTGGGTATATTTCTTCGCATATTTGGTATTCTGGTATCTTCTAACAGGTCAAGAGCATAACAAAGAAAGAACAACGAGGTGTAATTGCACAATTATGTTCGCTAGAGGTTCCCACATCGAAATCATCTATTTCCCCAGATCTCCAAAAAGTATTGGACAATCATTCCAGGGTATTTGAGACTCCCAAAGGTCTCCCACCTATTCGTGATCATGATCATGCTATTCATTTGATTCCAAGAAGTGTTCCTTCAAACATCAAGCCTTACAGATATCCTTATGCCCAAAAGAGTGAAATTGAATGTATGGTTGCAGAAATGCTAGAGGTTGGTATAATTCAACCTAGTCAAAGTTCTTTCTCTGCTCCAGTAGTATTGGTGCACAAGAAGGATGGATCATGGCGCATGTGTCCGGATTATAGGGAGCTCAACAAGCTCACTATTAAAGGTAAATTTCCCATTCCTGTCATTGATGAACTATTAGATGAATTGCATGGATCAATTTACTTCACCAAGTTGGATCTTTGTTCAGGATATTATCAAATCAGAATGAAGACTGAAGACATTCTGAAAACAGCATTTAGAACTCATGAGGGTCATTATGAATTTTTGGTCATGCCTTTTGGCCTTACCAATGCATCTTCTACATTTCAAGGTTTGATGAATTCCATTTTCAAACCCTTCCTTAGAAAATTTGTGTTAGATTTTTTGATGATATACTAATCTATAGTAAGTCTTGGAAGGATCATGTTCAACACATTGACAGGGTGCTCAAACTATTGGTGGAGAAACAATTATATGCAAAAAGATCCAAATGTTTCTTTGGAGTACAAGAGGTGGAATATCTGGGCCATATTGTATCTCATGAAGGTGTTAAGGTAGACCCTAGAAAAATTAAATCCATCAAGGAATGGAAAATCCCCACATCCATAAAGCATCTGCGAGTACTTCTCAAGTTGACAGGGTATTATCGCAAGTTTGTTAAGAATTATGGGAGAATAGCAGCACCTCTAACAACATTATTGAAGAAAGATGCATTTTTATGGACTCTAGAAGCAATGAAGGCATTTGAACATCTTAAAGAGGCAATGTGTCGAGCATTGGTCTTAGCTACACCGGACTTCACAAAAACCTTTATCATGGAATGTGATGCTTTAGGAAATGGAATTGGTGTTGTTTTAATGCAAGAAGAAAGACCCATTTCTTTCAA
The DNA here is from genome assembly GCA_031772625.1 of Pinus tabuliformis. NCBI lineage: Eukaryota > Viridiplantae > Streptophyta > Pinopsida > Pinales > Pinaceae > Pinus > Pinus tabuliformis. The sequence goes on along the minus strand of CM062811.1, from coordinate 1,287,861,891 downwards.
AAGTCGTCCAATCAAAGGAAAGTATTTACACAAAGCTACTTATGAGAGGGAAATGTTGGCAATACTACATGCACTTAAGAAATGGCAACCCTACCTAATGGGAAGACACTTCAAGATAAAAACGGATCATGATAGTCTTAAATTCTTTTTAGAACAAAGATTATCTTCAGAAGAGCAGCAAAAATGGGTCACAAAAATGTTGGGTTATGACTTTGAAATCATCTACAAAAAAGGGACGTAAAATGTTGTTTCAGATGCACTCTCAAAAAATGATGAGGATGTGGAAGCATTGCTTTGTGCCATTTCTATTATCCAACTAAATTGGATAACCAAAGTAAGGGATGAGTGGAAGAATGACGAAGAAGTGTGGACACTCATTAAAACGTTGCAGCAAGATCCTATTACATATGATACATTTAGCTAGAAAAATGATTCATTATGGTACAAAGATCGCTTATATCTTTGTAAGAATTCCCAACTCAAACAAAAGATTCTTTTGGAATTGCACCTCTCCCTTAGGAGAGCACTTGAGATTTTAAAAAACTTACCACATGTTCAAGAAGGAATTTTTTTTGGATGGCCTTAAATCTAATATTCAAAAGTTTGTGGTGGAATGTTTGGTTTGCCCAAAAAATAAAGTGGAAACAATTAAGCCCCCAGGTCTATTACAACCTTTATCCATTCCAAGTCAACGTTGGGAGAAGGTTTCAATGGATTTTATCACAGGTTTAACCAAGTCCGAAGGAAAGAGTGTCATCATGGTGGTAGTTGACAAACTTACCAAGTATGCACACTTTTGTGCATTATCTCATCCCTTTAAAGTCAGTACAGTTTCTACTGCATTTATGGAAACAATTCAAAAGCTACATGGAAACCCAAAGATTATTATAAGCGACAGAGATACCATTTTCACAGGAAATTTTTGGACATAATTATTTTCTTGTCTTGGTACTCAATTAGCTCATAGTTCATCTTATCATCCTCAATCTGATGGGCAAAATGAGATAGTAAACAAATGTTTGGAAGGATGTCTTCATTTCTTTGTAGCTGATAAACAGACACAATGGGTCAAATGGTTGCCTCTATCTGAATGCTGGTATAACACTTCCTTCCATACTGCATCAAAAATGACCCCATTTATGGCACTTTATGGATATCACCCACCGTCCATCACATCATATTTAAGAGAAAATTCTAAGGTTCAAGCAGTGGAAGATCACATCGAGCATCAATAACAAGTTCTCCAACTCTTAAAGGATAACCTAACTTTGGTATAGAATAGAATGAAACAACGGGCATATCAACATCGTAGCGAAAGAAGTTTTGATGTAGGTGACTGGGTATTTCTACGGCTACAACCATAGAAACAAATGTCCCTTAAGCAAGCTAAGAAGGATAATAAATTATCACCAAAGTATTATGGTCTGTACAAGTTGTTGCAAAAGATTGGTACTATGGCATTCAAATTGGAACTTCCTATAGCTTCCAGAGTGCCCCCAGTTTTCCATGTTTCATGCTTAAAGAAGGTCATTGGTGACAAGCTCCCAGTTCAAGAAATATTTCCAGAACTTAACGACGAAGGAAAAACCATATTGGAACATGAAGCAGTCACAGAAACAAGAACTCGACAACTACGAAATCGACCAATTTCGGAGTATCTCATCAAGTGGAAGAACTTACCCGCTGACGATTCCACATGGGAGGATGAGAATTTTATACAGAAGAATCCAGAACTACTCAAGCATTGAAGACAACAATTTTTTGAAGGAGAGGGGCATGTTAGGTCCCTATAATACTAGTGATTCCCCCATTACTATTGTCATTGTAGCTCTTATTGTTATTGTTGTGCCCCTATTGTCCCCATCGTGCCCCATAGAAGTCCACTATTGTTATTGTTGTGCCCTTATATTTTATTGTTATGTCGGATTTGATTATATTGTGACCCTTTAGACTCCTTTATATAGAAAGGAGGTTTTGTCACTTGTATCATCCAAGAATTGTTCATTTGTGTAAGGTAAAGGAGGTTTCCCCCTCAAAGAGGCTGCTTTCTAAGGCATTGATCTATCTTTTCTATCTTTTGTGCGCTGGTTTCATAACAGAAGGTGGCACAGATGGTGTAGGTATGAGTAAAGGGAAAGAGGTCTCCAACAAGGAAGTTGAACCATCCAAGTGTTGGGTGCAGTTTTTAAACATATCTTAGACACCTCTTTCCTTATTTTTGATCATTTTCTCTCTTTAAACCTATGAACTTTATGTCACAAATGCCACTTTCCTTGGCTATAAGAGCAATCCTTTCTCCAACATATTATTTTTCCATTCTCTGTTAAATATCGAATGAAGTGATGTCTTTTTGGGATGACTAACCAAGGTAATTGTGGAAGAGGCCTTCTGGTTATTTTTCTTTTAGGTGTGGCCCATATACTAAGGACTAAGGGATGAACAGTTGTTGTCATTACATTTTGTTACACTCTAAATATTTTTTGTTACATTCCGAAGTTTGTTTATTACACCTCGAAATTGTTGTTGCACTGTGAGGATGTTCTTACACCACAACTGCCAAGGACCATGGTTGTTGTCTTAAAGGACAATTGTTGAGAATCATGAAATTATCTATGGGCGGTTAAAGGATCTGAGCGTTTATGATTGTAGAAAATGGTGTACCTTTGATAGGGATTTTATTTGGAAACTATTTGTAACGATTTCTATTTTTCTCTTAATATTGATCAGCATGAGAATAGTGATATTCTCATGACTGATTTGTTCCCTAATTTTGTGGGCTTGTAAAACTTTATAAAAAGGGTCTGGTCCCATAGAAGGGGACAGAAACACAGGAACAATATCGGCATTTTGATATTGTAACTTTCATTCATTTTCTAATACAAAACACATTTGGTGATGTTTAAACAGATCTCATGTTGAGTTTTTAACTAGTTTTCATTCTATCCCTGCACCCTGCTAGGGAGGAAGGTCCCTCCTCTTTAGCAGGGATTGTAGTAGTAGTAGATTAAATTTTTTTCTTTCTTTTGATTGTGGATTTATTATTGTCATTGTATAAATTGTAGCATAGATGCACTTCAGTTTTCAGATTTGTTATATGTTGTTACACAGGATTGGCTAGAACTACAATATTTAATCAACTGATACATTTTCATTAATAATGTGTGGCGTGCTTGTTCTCTGAGAAAAACACGAAGTGTGATGAGTGGGTTTCATTCGTGTAGAATGTATTTTTAAATTTCTACATGAATGCTTTAAGTTCTGCAATTGTGTTCAACAACATTTCTTTCATTTCTTTTCTTGGTTGTTATGTATCAGCACAGACAGTGAAAACTCCTTTGAAATAAAAAGACTTACCCTGGTTGACAATTAAATGATTTTGGTTCAGTGAAATTAAAAAGTGATTAAACCATATAAACATTTTGGCACCGTTTCCATGGAAGCAAGTTGACGATATAGTCAGCTAATGTGTTTTTTTTAGTATAATGTTTCTAGTGCACAGGTGTTGGATGGTAAGATGAGAGGTAAGAACCTGTGCATCACTCTAACACACCTGAGTGGGCTCACTACTGTGATCATTAGAACACTTAGGGTGTGTAAAAACTTTTGAATTTTCTTTTTATAAGTGTCCTCAGTTTTACAGACATTGGCGGTAAGACGAGAGGTAAGAACCTGTGCATCACTCTAACATACCTGAGCGGACTCACCACTGTAAGAACTAAGGCACTTGGAGTGTGAAATAGTTACACATAGGGTCCATGTGTAGGGTGTATGAATAAAAGAGACATGAAACATAGTAACTCTAATAAATCTACAGGAAAAATGGGTCATAAAAGGAATAAGAAAATCATAGATTTATGGAAGAAAACATTCATTTGGGAATTAATCTCAAAGCAAAGAGAGAACAGTAAAATTCGCAGAGGGATACAAGAAAAACAGGACCACAGAAAGTTGTTACCCCCATATTAATGTCAGAAGTATCTGGTTCCTCCGTCTTAGGACCTCATCACCCTCAAACTAGTATACATATTCCCAAAAATATAGATTCAATTCGAGAACAGGAGGGATAAACTAATGGCCAGGACTTTGGATTCAAAGGGCAAGGGGAAACTAGTGGGAAGCACCAAGAGCCAGAATTGGAAGAATAATCTTTTACTTACCAATACCCATATTTAGGCAGTGCAATTAAACATCTAGCCCCGGAGAAATCTGAACAATCATCACAAAAATCTTCATCCACAGGACACCCACCTGAACAGTCTTTGGGAAGAGACTCATCAAAACAAGAATAAGGAGCATCTACAATGTGAGACAACAATAACAATAAAAATGATAGGATAGATGCCACTGTTAACACTTTTGAATTTCCAATAAGTGATATAAGGGGCGAAGGTCCCATGAAAAACATTCCTTTATCATCCCTTCCATATTTTCAAGGATTGATTGTAGAAGATCTTGATACTTTTTTGTTTGAACTTGATGTCCTGTGTAGAAGCTATGATTATACTTCAGATGCTCAATAGTTGAAATTGTTCCCAACTACTCTAAGGGGAGCAGCATTAAGATGGTTCATGGGACTGGGCTCTGCAACTATTCGGACATGGGGAGACATGAAAACCACATTTCTGTCAAAATATCAGGACTATTTTCGGACCAGGGACTTGAGGGAAGAAATATTTAGGATGACACGAAAGGAAGAAGAAAGCCTAGAGGATTATGTGGAACAATTCCACTATAATCTATAGAGATCTAAACATAGTGATTTGGATATGGAAATATTGAAAACTATATTCATACAAGGAATGAGAGATGATTGCCATGATACGTTGAATCTACTGGGGAAGGGAGATATATCTCAAGAATCATTTGAAGAGATAATAACACTCTGCTTAAGATGCTCGAGAGGATCATCATGAGGAAGAGGTATGGTACGGGATGTCTCCATTAGAATACAAAAATCTTCAAATGGAGGTGTGACCAGAGTCGAGATCATAGACCTCTTTGAAAATATTATGTTAAGAATGATCTTCTCAGTACTATATTTGCTCAGTTGATGACAACACAAGTAAATAAAGCATAGGATGAAGTTGCAAAGGCTCTAGTCATATTCTGCCCAAAGTGTAAATAAAAGCACTCCTTGAAAGACTGTAGAGTCAATAGCATTAGCTTGTGCAACATTTGTGACTTGGAACATTCTACGGGACATTGCTCGGAGCTTCCGACACTAAAAGTAGTACTCAATGAATCAAACGAGGAAGTGCAGCTTGCTAAGATAGAGGTAATTTTGAAAAATCCAGTTCCCAAAACATAAAAAGAGGTACGTAGTTTTTTGGGACATGTAGGGTATTATAGAAGGTTTATAGAAAAAAAATTCAAGAATTGCATCCCCTTTATTTTCTCTGCTTATTAAAGATGTGGAATTTGTTTGGACAGGGAAATGCGAGCAGGCCTTTACAGAATTAAAAAAAAAATGTGTATCAGCAGCCCATGTTTTGCAAAGACCAAACTAGAGTCAGTTGTTCCATATAGCCACATATGGATCTGATATTGTTGTGGGAGCTGTATTGGGTCAGCTAGAGGACAAAAAACCATATGTCATCTATTACATAAGCAAGAATTTGAATCCAGCTGAACTGAACTGCACTGTTACAAAAAATAATAAAATAATAAAAAAATAAAAGAATAATAATAATAATAAAAGAACAAATAAAATAAAATAAAATAAAATAAAATAAAATAATAAAATAAAATAAAATAATAAAATAAATTAAAAAATAAAAATAAAAAATTTCTTGCAGTAGTACATTCCATCAAAAAATTTCAACACTACATTACAGGATATCAAGTGTTTGTGCACATTGACCACTCTACCATTCGTTTTTTTAATAAATAAACTAGTCACTAATGGTAGGGTTACGCGGTTGTTATTGCTATTACAAGAATTTGATATAACAATCATAGATAAACGTGGGAAAGATAATGTAGTGGCTGATTTTCTTTCTAGGCTGACTATTGATAATGAATGCATGTTTGTCGAAGATTATTTTCCCGATGAATATCTCTTTACTATTTAAACTCACTCATTGTTGTATGCTAACACAACTAATTATCTTGCTGCAGGAAGATTCCCACAACACCTATCCTCAAAAGAAAACAAAATAATCGTTCAACAAAGTGCAAGATATTATTGGATCGAAGGATATCTCTATCACACTGGGCTGGATCATCAGATCAGGCGTTGTGTGAGGAAGGACAAGATCTTTGATGTCTTTAAATCTTGTCATGAAGAGCCCTATGGGGGGCACTTTGCAGATAAAAGGATAGGATATAAGGTGCTTTCAACATGGTACTATTGGGCCACTATATTTTAGGATGCAAAGAAATTTGTGAAGGGATGTGACAGTTGTCAAAGAATGGGTCAATTGCTCCAATCAGATGAGATGTCATTACACCCTCAAATAGTTTTAGAGCCATTTGAGAAGTGGGACTTGGACTTTGTAGGGCCAATTAATCCTTCATCTCAGCAAAATTCCTACATCCTGGTCTGCACAGATTATGTCACAAAGTGGGTTGAAGCAAAGGCACTAACCAGAGCCACATAATAGGTTGTTTCAGAATTTTTGTTTGAATACATTTTTGTTCGCTTTGGGATACCTCAGGAAATAGTGATGGACGGAGGACTGCAATTCACATCTCATTTGATCTAGAAGATAGTTGAGAAATACAAAATCTATCATAGGATTACTTCACCTTCTCATCCACAGGAAAATGGCCAAGTGGAAAGCACTAATAAGGTCATTGAGGGAATTCTTACCAAGATTGTGGCCAACCACTGGAGGAACTGGGCTGATAAACTTCCAAAGGCACTGTGGGTGTACATGACTACATGGAGGAACACTATGGGATTCTCACCATATGAATTATTGTATGGTAAAAATCCTTTATTTCCCATAGAGTTTGAAATAAAGCCACTGAGAACAACACTACAAGTGAACTGAGATTTGGCTACAACACAGAAACAACGGTTAAATAAGCTAAATGAACTTGATGAGAAGAGGTTGGTTGCCATTCAACAAACAGATATCATCCAATAACAAAGGGCTAAGTGGCACAACAAATTCATAAAAAATAAGGTGTTTCAAAAAGGAGATTGGGCTCTACTATACAATTCATGATTCAAGGATTTCAAAGGGAAGCTCTGCACTAGATGGCTAGGTCCTTATGAAGTTGATAAAATATTTGACAATGGGACTATGAATTTAGTCACCATCGACAGTGCTAGGACACCATTACTTTCTAATGGGAATCGTCCTCGGTTATCTCATAAACTAGCTTCAAGGGATTCATTTGTCAACATTATCTCGGAATCTGACCTTCAAATTACTGGGGCAGTGGAAAATTCTCCTGTGCTGCCAAATTTTTAATTTTCAATAAGTGTAACAGCTAAAACCAACTTTGTTGGTGGCTGATACAAAAAAAAAAAAAATAATAATAGAAAACATAAATAAATAAATAAAAAATAAAAAATAAAAAATAAAAATAAAAAATAAAAAATTGCATGTGAAAACCTCTTATGAGGGAGCAGGTAGATAATAGTAACAATTGAAAACCATTATGTGGCGGCTGTTACACGTTTTTTTCCTTGTAACAACATAATTTATTTTATATATTTTATCCTACGTTGTTACAAGCTTAAGTTTTTTTCCTTCTTTTTAAATTTTTTTAAAGTACCCTTAAAAGTAATGTCAATAAGAGTTCTCTTGTAAAGAGTAGTATTAGCGATTACGTTTGTTGTTACACCTGTAACAACTAACAATTTGCAGCAGCAAATTGGGCACAACTGTCTGCTTCAATAAATGATATCACCAGTATGCTGCCGCCAAAATAAATGACATAACTTGTACACTGTTGCCGGAATCAATCACATTGCCAGTACTTTTCCACCACATCACCACTGGTAATTCATTCAAAAGGTGTGTTGCTTTTTATTTATTTAACGATTATGGAAATTAATATGGTGTTTCATTTGGTAGTTGAGGACGATCATTGCATTAAAAATCGGGGGAGGGTGAATAATTTCGTGATCCATAATTTAACTAGACCTAAAGTGATAGGCCTTGTAATAATTAACAAATATTGCAATCATTATCACCTTTTTATGTCAATCGTGCCATTGTTTTAAATTATATTTAAGTCAAATTTTCATGACCTCGAATTAATAATGAGATGACAACGCATATCGTACGACCCCTTGATCTGACATCTCTTCCTTCGCTGCCTCGATATCTCTCCCAAACGAAGCATATTCATTTCGCATAATTCTCAGATAGCAAGTAGATAGAGCACAGAGGGTATTGTCTGAAGTAGAGATGGGGGGAGTAGCTGTAAGGCACGAGCCTAATTCCACAAAGGCATTGGAGAATTTCTCGAAAGAATTTCATATTTTCAAGGAAGCGGGGTGGTTCAAATTTTTCGAACGACTCAAAGGGTCAGAAGAAACTATTGCCCTGGATTTTGCTAAGAATTTGAGCAGGAATCAGACGGAGGTTAGAGGGTTGAAGTTGGAAGTCACCGAGGAAGTAATCGCTAGAGTATCAGCATTGCAAACTGAAGGAAATAAATGATTTAACCGGAAAACCAACAACCCTTCCCTCAAAGCTAAATTTCTACAAGGGGAGGAACAATTGGTTAAGAAGGGCAAAGGAATTAACCGAATGTCGCTTCCTCAGCCATGGGGAGATGTTGATTTATTCATCATTAAGTATATTACATGTGAAGGACGAGCGGAGATATTGTCTAACTATCATTTTCCACTGTTAAAACATCTCCGCCACAGGTAATTGATTAACCTTCCTTACTTCCTGGTGGATAATTTTAAGCATATGTATGTTGATGTGAAGGTTTCTTCACATAGGGAAAGTTGTGTCACCAATCACGACCTTATAAAATTAATCTTAATGAAGGCCCTGGAGAGGCAAGGTCGAAGCTAGGAATATTTCATGAGAAAAAAGACAAGGACTTCACGCTGGAAACAAGTCAAAACCCCCGCTGACACTCCGAAAGAAGTTGGGGTAGCTGAGGAGCAAGGGAAACCCTCTGGAAGAAAAATCAAGAAAAGGTCGCTAGAAAAGCCAATAGGTGGCAGAACACCAAAATGGAGGGTCAAAGTTAGCACCCAACCAAAACCCTCGCCTCCATCCAAAAAGAGGTCAAGCAAGCATGAGGATGCAAGGAAGCAAAAGAAAGAGGAACAGGCCAAGAAAGAAGAGATTCCTTCACCAGTAAGAACTAGACCCAAACCCTACTACATAAAATTTAAGAGTTAGAAGAAGAAAATAAAGAATTAAGGCAACAAATAAAGGGTAATAAAGTCGAAACAAGGGTCCTAGATCTTGATACTCTGGCGGAGGTTTTTGACAAGATGAGAATAGAAACTATACCAGGTTTTGGATGTACAACATGTGCTAAGAATTTAGCAACAACAGGGTATAAAGTTTGTGCTTCAAATACCATCTCGGAAGAAACCCAAATGGAACCTTGGGAGGTTGTTAAACAAGAACCCGTTGATGACGATGTTGTTACATAATAACCAGCAACTGAAACAGAGCATCCCACGGTGTTTGACTTGGAAACCGAAACACAAGAACCTGTCGAGGATGTTTTTGTTACACAAGAACCAGCAGTTGAGGCAAAGTTTTGTCAAGAAGAAGAGGTAAGAGTTGATCCACAAGAACCTGCTGATGAAGCTGTTGTTACACAAGAACCAACAGTTGAAGCAGAACATATTGAATCATGAGATGTTGTTACACCCCCTAACAATGTTGCACGTGAGATAATACGAGATTCTGAAGCAGGGTAGTGTTCAGAGAAACTTTCTCTGATATCAGAGTTACAAAAATGGAAGCAATTGCCACTCTCTTTGCAAAAGGGAGTGATTTCTCTCGAGGAACATCAAAAAGTCATATATGCTTTCAAAGAAGGAAGAATGGACAAAGTGGGAAAGAAAGAAAACCGAGAAGGAAAAGGTAGAACATATGCAACAATTACAACAAAAAGTTGAGGAATTAACACATAACAAAGATAAATTGTATAGACTCGCATTGAACCTTTTAGGGTGCAGAAGGCCTTCCCCATCTTATCAAATATTTCTATCGGAGTGTTTGTTTGTTTGTTTTCTTTTTTTTTCTTTCTTTTTTTAAGTTAAAATTTTTCTATGAGAATTGACGCTATCATGGTAATTCTACCAGAACTTTCTTAGATTTTTTAGCGCATGTGGTTTTGACAAGAAGAGCTTCTTATGTGAGATTTTTCTACATAACATGATTACCTGAACATGATTGTACACATATTCTCCTCTATGGGGGACTTTCAGTTCCGCGCCTTCATCTCCTTCATGAGAAATCAGGTGGAGTGACATCTTGCAATGAAGTCATTTGACACAAATGAGGAGAAGGCAACCTTGTGGATAAGAGCAGAATTGGGCATGGCCACTAAAATGAGGCACAGGTTTAGAAGGTTTCTTAGTACTTCAGTGGAACAATCAACCCTCTACAGAAGGAGAATTGTCATATTTTTCCTTAACATCTTTACACAATTGAAAAGTCGAGCATTTGCTGGATGCTTGAAACGTATAGAGGCTAGTAGTGCAAGTCTGCAGGAGAGTGATCCTTTTGGGTTTTCTAATTTTGTGGTTGATGTTACATGAGTCCAGGAGTATGCCCAAATTGTGAAAACAATGGGATCTTTCTAGAGAGGACTTAAACTTAAGTATCCCTTGATCTAGATTCTGGTTGAAGACTATTAGCCCCATTATCAATTGTGTGATTATGAAGATGAATCATGGCCACATCAGGTGATGGATACTCAAGGTTACAGATTAGTTGACAAAGATATTGCTGGTTCTTATAGTTTGAGAGATTTACATTGGCGATACAACAACGATACCTGAACATTCTGCATGAGGACATGTAGTGACTTCAGTTGGGGGGATATGTTTGGTGCAGTTTTTAAGCATATCTTAGACACCTCTTTCCCTATTTTTGATCATTTTCTCTCTTTAAACCCATGAACTTTATGTCACAAATGCCACTTTCCCTGGCTATAAGAGCAATCATTTCTCCAACATATTAATTTTCCATTTTCTGTTAAATGTCGAATGAAGTGATGTCTTTTTGGGATTACTAACGAAGTTAATTGTGGAAGAGGTCTTCTCGTTATTTTTCTTCCAGGCGTTGCCATATACTAAGGACTAAGGGATGAACAACTGATGTTGTTACTTGTTGTTACACTCTGAAGATTTAATGTTGCATTCTAAATTTTTGTTATTACACCTCGAAGTTGTTGTTGCCCCGTGAGGATTTTGTTACACCACAACTGCCAAGGACCGTGGTTGCTATCATAAAAGACAATTGTTGAGAATCATGAAATTATCTACGGGCGGTTAAAGTATCTGAGAGCTTATGATTGTAGAAAATGTTGTAACTTTGATAGGGATTTTATTTGGAAACTATTTTTAATGATTTCTATTTTTCTCTTAATATTGATCAGCATGAGAATCATGAGATTCTCATGACTGATTTATTCCCCAATTTTTGGGGGTTGTAAAACTTTATAAAAAGGGTTCGGTCCAAAAAAGGGGATGGAAACACAAGAACAATATCGGCATTTTGATCTTGTAACTTTCAGTCATTTTCTAATACATAACACATCTGGTGATGTTTACACAGATCTCGTGTTGATTTTTTAACTAGTTTTCATTCTACCCCTGCAGCCTGCTAGGGAGGAAGGGCCCTCCTCTTTAGCAGGGATTGTAGCAGTAGTAGATTAATTGCTTTTCTTTCTTTTAAGTGTGGATTTATTATTGTTTTTGTATAAATTGTAGCATAGATGCAATTATGTTTTCGGATTCATTAAATGATGTTACACTGGATTGGCTAGAACTACAATATTTAATCAGCTGCTATATTTTCATTAATAATGTGTGGCGTGCATGTTCTCTGAGAAAAAAATGAAGTGTGGTGAGTGGGTTTCATTCTTGTAGAATGTCTTTTTAAATTTCTGCATGAGTGCTTTAAGTTCTGTAATTGTGTTCAATGACATTTCTTTCATTTCTTTTCCTGGATGTTATGTATAGACACAGACATTGCAGACTCCTTTGAAATAAAAAGACTTACCTCGGTTGACAATTAAATGATTGCGGTTCAGTCAAATTAAAAAAGTGATTAAATCGTCTAAACACCAAGTTTGTTTAATCATGTCTCTTTATGTACTGCAAATACACTTTGTTTTTGGGGCAAATTTTATGACATATAGGAAATATCAATGTAGAATCATAGTTCATAGAGCCCATCAAGGTAAGAAGGCCTTACTCTAGTTATAATGGAATGTGTCAGCAACAAAACTAATTGAAGCAAGTTTTGTTAAACCTAATGTAAATGATTTTGACCATGTAATCTAGACTTTATAATAGAAAAGTAATTGTTTCGTTAATCATAATAATAATAATAATAATAATAATAATAATAATAATAGCTATATTTTTTAATAAAGTTATAATTTAGTTAATTTTTATGACTTTTTTAATTTTAACAACTTGAGTTGTATGATAAAGTAAGCCTTTTGATGTTTATTACAGATTTATTCCTATAGGCATTTACCAACTATTTAATTAATATGAGTGTGCAACTTTTATAATGTAGAGGGATGGTGTATGTGTGAAGTTTAAGCTTTCAATTATATAAGAAATACATTATTTAATAAGAAGTTGCTCCAAATCATATTAAATACTCTAATTTCATTTTATATGGGAAATTGAAGGTGTGTAAAAGAGGGTTCAAGTATTACACCAATGTATCAGATTTTTTTGAAAAGAAAATTCTATGAAGAAATTCAATAGATAGTTTTCCATATTTGTGGATGACATCCCTAATAAATGTATCAAAATATATTAGTGTGCCATATAAATGGATTTAACACCTTGAAAAACTTTTGAAAGACTAGAAAGTTGCAAATTAAACAACTTAAACTTATGATTCTTAAAAACCTCTACTAAATTTTGAGCAAAATTGATAATAAAAAAAATACTCTTAAAAAGATCATTTTCATCTATTAATTACACTACATACTTATTATTAATAATATAATAAAAAGACATTTAAAATTAACCTATATTAATACTAATATAATAAAAGATATTTAATAAAATAATAAAAATATTATAATATTATTATTACTTTTGATTATTAATATATATAATATTTTAATATTTTTAATAAATAATTATATTTGTATTATTCCATTTATTGATTTATTAGTTTATATTATTAATATCTTTTGATTCTGGTTATTTTTATTAATAATTTCTTAATGGGTTATTTTCTCTATATATATATAATTGTTTATAATTAACTGTTAATTTTATAACAATTAGTCATCTAACTAGAATTTAAAAATAAAAATAAAAAAATAAAAAAATATTAACTTTATTAATTAAATAACTAATTTCCTAATGGCTAATTCTGATGTATCCTTGTTATTTATTTATTAGGATTTATGGAAATTTTCACCTTTATCTTGAAGATGAATCACATTAACTAATTAAAAACATTGACCAAATATACTTACTACATTATAAATCACAAAAACCTAAAATCAAATATTAAATTATTATTTAATAAAAACTAAATAAAAATATATATTAAATATTTTTTTACATTTTAACCCTATGGCCATCACATCAAACAACGTGCAAAAGCTTCACCATTATTAATCACTAAAAGATAAATAATTCCAAATATTTATTTATAATAAAAAAAAACGCATACCTACTTTGTAATTGTTAGGGTAAAAAATGTATATATTAAAAATTATAAGGAGTGGAGAAGAATATTTAAAAATATTATAAAAATATAAATTATATGTAAATTATATCCTTTTAATTAAGGTCTATGAGAAAAGTATTTTTATAATTCCCTGTACTTTAAGGAAAATAATTTTAACCATTTTGAACCTTTAACTCCTTAATCTTTTTTATTAAATTATGTGGACTTATAATTAATTTCAATTACATTTAATTATAATAAATAAAAATTAATTTTATAAAGTGTGTATATTTAATTATAACAAATAAATATTAATTATGTTTATATATATTTCTATTGTAATAAATAAATATTAATTATATTGACAAGCATGTTTATTTTGGAATATTATTTTCAAAATATTAATTTAATTATAAAAAATTATTAGGTGAATGGTAAAAATTTAACCTCCGCAAAATATTTATATTCTTAATAGTATACACAAATTAAAGGCTGAGATTTATTTATAAAGTAGTTATGTGTTTTTCCTTTGTAATTAAATTCATTAATTAAAAAATATGGTGATGGTTTTTTGGGCATGTGCCATTCATAAGCCATGATATTGGCTCGTGCTATTGTAACAAAGCCTTTGTATAGATTAAAAATCTCCATGATAAATAAGGATGACAATAATCAATTTTTTTTTAAATGTATATATATGCTTAACTTATATATTAATTATTTTTATCATTAATAATAATAGTTATTTTTTAAGGAGCAGCAAGACCGAGAGGGGTGATATATCGCCCGGATGAACAAGAAGAAATCAGATATGCATGGAGATTAGGCATGACCACTAACAACAAGGCACAATTCCTAGCACTCTGGAAAGGTTTGGACATTGCAAAGAATCATGGCATCAGGGAACTTAATATTCTTGGGGATTCCATGCTAGTAATTAGAATGATCTCAAAATTCCAATCATTAATTGATCCCATGTGTCCCCCTATGGTCAAAAGGATTATGTTATGAAACCAGCTCAAGAAAAGATGGAAAAGATAGATCAACGCCTTAGAATTCAGCCTCTTCGAGGGGGCAACCTCCTTTACATTACATAAATGAACAATTCTTGGATGATACAAATGAAAATACCTCCTTTCTATATATAGGAGTCTAAGGGGTCATGACATAACCAGAGCCAACATAACAATAATAATGTAAGGGCACAATAATAACAATAGTGGGCTTCTATGGGGCAAATTAGTAACAATATGGGCACTACATGGGTACATCAATATAATAAGTGGGTTATACTAATAACAATAAGGGGTTACACTAGTAGTATAGGGGCCTAACATGCCCCTCTCCTTAAAAAAGCGTTGTCCTCAACGCTTGAGTAGTTCTTGATGCTTCTGTATAAAATTCTTGTCCTCCCATGTGGAATCTTCAGTGGGTAAGTTCTTCCACTTGATGAGATACTCTGAAATTGATCGATTTCATAGCTGTCGGGTTCTTGTTTCTGTGACTGCTCCAGGTTCCAATATGATTTTTCCTTCCTTTTCAATATCTGGCAATATTGTTTGAATTGGGATCTTTTGCAAGTTTTGAATAAGTGGCCATACTTCTTTGTCCTTCTTCCATTCATCCCTTGCTTCGTTTATCCAATCTGGCTGGATAATAGAAATAGCACAAAACAATGCTTCCACATCCTCATCCTTGAAGAGTCTTCGCATTCGGTAAGGTCGCCATTTTTTAAGTGCATGTAGTATTGCCAATGTTTCCTTCTCATAAATATCTTGCTTTAGATGTAGCAGTAAAAATACCCAATCGCCTACATCAAAACATTTTTCATTATAATGTTGATCTACCTGTTGTTTCATTTGATTTTGCACTGAAGTGGCGCTATCCTTTAAAAGTTGGAGAACTTGTTGTTGATGCTCGATGTGATCTTTCACTGCTTGAACCTTTTTCTTCTTGATATGTCCTTCTATCTTTAGATTTTGAGGAGTGGTAATTTCTTCCAATCCTTTACAAGATATGGTCGGATTCATTTCTTGACGCTCGATGTGATCTTTCACTTTTTGAACATTTTTCTTCTTGATATGTCCTTATGTCTCGCTAGTTTGAGGAGTGGTAATTCCGACCAGTGAATTACAAGATATGGTTGGATTTATTTCTTCTTTCTTGATGTGATCTTTGACTTCTTGCACCTTTTTCTTCTTGATATTTCCTTCTATCTTGAGAGTTTGAGGAGTGGTCATTCTTGCCAATAGTTTACAAGATATGTTCTGATTCATTTCTTCTTTCTTTGGGGTCGGGTCCTGGCATATATCCTCTTCTTTTGATGTTTCTTGATCCTTTTCTTCCTCCTCTTCATACTCTATGTAAAATAATTTCTTCTCAGTACACTTATGACCTTTAGTGCATTTGCTATCACAATTGTAACAAAGCCCTTTTTCTCTTTTTTCTTCCAGTTGTTGTGGTGTAACCCTTGTAGGTTGTGGAAGGCTAGGAGGAACAACACGTACATCTTTATAATTGTGAGGGGTAGACTTCCTTGTTGCCATAATTTTACTTTCAAATATGTCACAAAGCCCTTTTACTCTTTCCAATTGTTGTGGTGTTGCTCTAAAGAAGGTGTTGCTCTTTGTATCCTCATAATGTGCTATCATTTCCTCCGTGAGAATTGACCACGTAACAAGTTTTTTACGAGAACAAAGCCCTTTATACCATAAAAATTGATCCGGCTCTAAATATCAAGATGCAATACATACCTTTTGTAACAGTGGTACACCATGTAGATCAAAATATTGCTCCATCTGAAGTATCCAATTTACCAGATCCTTGCCATCAAACTTCCTCATCTTGCTTTTTCTTGATTTTAGGACCTCGAACTTGAAACGACTGTAACTCTGTACTTTCGAATATTTAAGTTCTGAAAGTGCTACTTGTAGTATCCCTTTGTGTCCTCTTTCCAATGCCACCAGTCTGATCGAAATTGGATTCCCCAAAAAAGAGTTATGCACAATCTCCCGCAGTGACCTGATTATAGACTAGTTCAGTAGAGCGAACTTGTATGAAGTGCTACGTGTCACTGTTTCAACCTCTGACTCTAAAAAATATATAAAAGAAAACTACAGTCCGTCCTCTTTCTGTACCTTCTTACGAAATTTCAATCCGATTCTCAGAAATAAAGTTATGACGATTTTCCCCAGGTCACCTGTTTTGAGTGTAATTCAGGAGTCTGCAAAAAGACCAACTTCCTCAGATCATATCTCCGAAAATTTTGCGCTAAAAGCTCTGAAATTTGGACCCAAGGTTCAACGCGATCTCTTCTCAAATGGGTTTTTTTTTCGACTTCTGAAACGTCACAGAAAAAAAGTTATAGCGAAAATTCCACGATGACCTGTTTGGAGCAGCAAAACCCTAGAATCCAAAGCTCTGATACCAAATGTTATGAAACTAGCTCAAGAAAATATGGAAAAGATAGATCAACGCCTTAGAATTCAGCCTCTTCGAGGGGGCAACCTCCTTTACATTACATAAATGAACAATTCTTGGATGATACAAATGAAAATACCTCCTTTCTATATATAGGAGTCTAAGGGGTCATGACATAACCAGAGCCAACATAACAATAATAATGTAAGGGCACAATAATAACAATAGTGGGCTTCTATGGGGCACATTAGTAACAATATGGGCACTACATGGGTACATCAATATAATAAGTGGTTTATACTAATAACAATAAGGGGTTACACTAGTAGTATAGGGGCCTAACAAATTATTCTACAATTAATTTTTTTTTTTAAAGCCTCACTTTATTATGTCATGAGACAATTAAATGGCGAGGCAGATGGAACAATGAATCAGGGAGCAGAATTGGGGGTTGAAGCTCTCGAACTAAATGGAAATGACAAGGGTTACATCCCCATGCAATAACCAAATGATATCAAACTTGGAGCATCGAGCCATCAATGATGGTGTCACTAGGATCCTTCAACTCTGGATATTAACTCCTCACATGCAAGACACATGGGGAGTGTGGTGTATTAAGAGCCCACTTGGAGGAATTAACTTGGTAGTGGTAGTGTGTATGATATTTTAGTTGTTTCTTGCTAATGATGATGAGGGAAGTGTTCACTCAAAAAACATGTTGGCCAAAAATTATGATACCCAGTTTACTTTTCATGACTGAAGACATCAGAATATTTTATATTCTCACTGATTGTACTCCATAGCATGTGTAAAATTAATATAAATGGATCTTTTGTTTCCTCTATGCTCTTTTCACTTTCAAAGAAGTAGAATAATTTTTTGCATATATTAGATTACCATTTTAAGCAATTCATTTTCTGTTGTGTATGCATTGTGCAAGGTTCTGAATTGTTTGCTTCCTGGCAAGCAAACTTATGTTTTGAGCCTATCAAATTCAAGGTATGTTGAAGAATAATCGTATGATAATTTTTTGGCATTTTGATTTCTGAATATTTAAAGATCTTGATCCAAACTTAAACCCAGGAACGCAACAAATTACAAATATAACCATAAATACAAAGATGCAGTAGAAATAACACTTCATTTCATTAATATCAAATACTGAAATATTTTTACAAACATAATGGAAATAAGACTAGCTCGGGTGATGGTAGCTTATCTCTGAGAAGAGATGTGGTGGCTACATGCCTCTAAATTGTGTTACAATGAGGCTCAAAGGCCTATTTATTATTGAGAAATAATGGAAAACCCTAAACATCCAAAAACCTAACCCTAGGAGATGAAGCGCCAAAATTGTGGGCCCCGTTTGGGTAAATTGGTACATCAACTTCTCGGGGTCATAACTTTGGCATACGATCTCCATTTGGCTATCATAATACCTCATTTCAAAGATCTCAAAGAGGAGGCCGAAAACCAACTAGAAATCTTGTTTGGAATGTTTTCATTCTCTTCGTTTTCCCTAAAAACGTTGTTTAGGGCCTAAAAAAGGCTCCAGAAGTTCACAACCCAAAAAAACTGCCAAAAATAGTAAATTGTGCTACAGTTAAGGAAACCAAAAAACTGAAAGAGACAGTGTTGGGGATCCAAGTGGAATAGGCAGGTGGCCACCAATATCCACCTAGATCTGATTCGGAAGCATCCTACTTTGAATTGGAGAATATGAGATGTTTTTACAAACTCTACCTACTTTGTAAATAAGGGTAAAGTTTAGAGGCATTAAACCTTTTCTTTCTTTTTATGAAGAGACGACTTCCCAGCAATGTGTCCGAGCGTGATTGAAATTTGGGCATATATGATTCCTATGTTAGGGTTTGTAAACTAATATTTGGGCCTTGAATATTTCTTGTGTAGGGGTTTGAAGTGTTTGTACATAGAGGAATTTATGAAGCTGCTAAGAGTATATCAATAAGGAGGAAAACATAGAACCAGACCCCCAATTCATGTAATTCAGTCTATGTTTCCAACTAACCCTGAAATTAATGGTAGCCTAAAAATAAAATGTTTAGTTTGGGCATAACAAATAAATAATACCATTTTGAAGACTTGAAGCCTTTCCCAAGCAAGTCGTCCAATGTTTTACCCATCTTCTTGTTGCATGCCTACAAATACAAAACATGAAAGATGTGTATTGAATGGCTAGATATCGGGGGAAATGGAAATGGCAACCTTGTCTTCACTCAAACGATACCAATCAGTAATTCTTGCTGCCAATCCTTGTATTTGTGAATGGACATTGGAATCTCCTAACCCTTTTTCTATTTTATCGATGTTTTTTTGCTTTTAATTTTTGAGAAAATGTGGTGTTAATCACGGACAAGCATTGTTGCGGATATTTTCCTCAACTTGTATGATGAACTAGTAGACAATGTTCTAGTTAATCCCAGATTGTAAGCAACAGTTCTATCTGAATTAAAGATCCCATAGTTACTTTAGGAGGTTGGCCTAGGCTTCGTAGCCTCATTGAATAATAGCAGGTGGTTGAATATCAACATCCTCTTTAGAAATAGCCAATTTTGTGTCTTCAAAACTCTCATCCCTTCCATCGCTTTGACGAGTATGAAGTAATTGTTGTGACTTCTCATGGGACTTAGGCAACTCATTCATTTCCGAAAATAAAGACTGTCTTTCCTCGACTTCTAAAATCTAGAATTTTGACTCTCTTCTTCTGTTAACAGATCGGAAATGTAATTCGCTCAAGCATAGCTTATAAATTTTGTAAAACCGGATCCCTAAATATCATCCATGCAAAATTTTTGAGTATTATGGGATGGCTTTAAGGGCTACATGGGATATATAAAATATTGTTTCTTTCATCCAAAGTTGTGATGCATCATTCAAGTAAAACTAAAGATTGATTCCATGTTCTGCAACTAGTCCATGTGACTCTAAACAAAATTATTTCAAGATGGTGTGACAATTGCAATCAAAGTTTTTTTGGAAGGTATTAGAAATCAATTTTGAAGTCTACACATCCCATCAAGGCTTTTTAACACATTAAAGAAGGCCCAAGCGTAAAATAAAAAGATAGCCTTTAATAATAAATTCAAAATCATATATATGGTCATTAATATTGAAATATGATTCTCTATATAATTTTCATATGAAGGGTGACTTATATTCATGCAAACATTGGTTGAAAATTGGGGGTGTTTACTAGTAATTTATGATAGTAAGCATATGTTTAGATTCACCCCTATGAGAGGATAAGGGGAATATTCTCATATTACCCTTCAAGCATTTTTTCAATATTTATTTATAATTACAAAAAAAGGAGAAACCGATCAACACACAAAGAAATGTAGGATAGAGATATTCATGAAAGCATTAGTAAAAAAAGGGTGTGTTTACTAATGACTATTATAATCAAATCATCCTTGCATGTAGTATTATATTTTCATGGCTTGATTCTAAAATAGTTAGGCTCGCCTATCAAACTGTTACAAGCATTCTCATCTTTCAAATGCTCACCACTATATTTGTGTTTAATCTCATTTTTGCATAGTATATCAGTATCTGTACTGGTTAAATCTATAAAAAAAAATGTTTGAAAAGAGACTAAAATGCCTACAGGATTTACAACCTTCAAAGCATTTAAATTGGAAAACACAAAAATGGAAGAAAGATGCTAGCAATCAAATACTTTGACTAATGACGACACCTGCAATCATGGAGAAATTAAAATTAAGATCCCTCAGTAGACTCCACGAAACATGTCACTTAGTCACATGATAATGACAATTTATTTAAGATAATTCACTTCCATGATCTCTGAGTTCAGAAGAGAAAATACATATAATATGGTAATAGTTATGCTCCACTGCTTAAACTCTCAGCGGGTTTGAATACTCCTTTAGAAGGATAGCCAGCTAAAGAACAAAACCATTTGAAACATGGGAAGCTAATCACCATCATAAGTGTGCATATTTTGGTGCTGACAACTCATCAATGGCACCTAAAAAATGATAGAACATATAACAAACAACACTTTCACATATAAGGTTCTAATGCATGCACATCACAGTCAATTTCTATTACATGAGAAATGAAACATTTTTAGAAGTCACCTTCTATACTTTGAAACCACCTTAGTATGCTTATGAGACAACTCTGCATCAAACTGAATTTCAATAGTGGAATTTTTCATTAATCATGCAGGTCATAAATTATAACTTGAATCCAAAACCTCGAAGGCGAAGAAACATTTCTTTAAACCTAAAAATGAAATCAAACGACCTACTCGTATAGATATCACAACTCGAATAAAAATGTAGAGAGGACATATTAGCACCAAAAGACACTAAAATAAATGACTAGCTTCTTTTGCTCCTTTTTTCCTTGTCTCTATCCCTTTCCTTTCCCTCTCTCTTTCTCTATCACGATCCATATCCCTCTCTTCCCTTGCCCCTATCCATGTCTTTGTCCCTATCCCTGTCATGATTGTTATGTTCTCTACTACTACTCCTCCCTCTCCCCCTTCCAGCATAAAAATCATGAATCCTATCTCTATTACCATCTCTTTCATGACAAACAGAAATAGTATCAGGATCTCATTCCCCATCCCCATCAAAACCATTCTCCTTATTCTCTCTTTCCCTTTCTTTACTTAACCTGTGTGAAGGACTCTTGGTACGGTTCCCACCAAAAAGAAAAATAAGTAACCACAAATATATTAATCATGTAGATACCATTTGTTATAAACCTGGCTTAAATGAGTTGCAATTTCCAAGCACCAAAGACTTCATATGGAACCCACTTCAATCAAATGCAATCCAACAAATATACAATTTCATGCATTAACTGCCATGCCATATGAATGCCTGTAGTATCTAGAATCTGATCTAGTGTCTTTATTAGTCACATGATCTATTAACCCATATTCAACTTCTAATCTCTTTATGTGGGAAGAGACTTTTCTTTCAATTTCTTCGACATTCTTAGTGCCACATTCTTCAAGATACTTAGGATACTCCATGAGTGTTACCTCCAATTGACGTATATTTTTCCTGATATTACACGTTTATAGTATCAAACCAGATGGTATATATATAAAGGAACAAAATAAATTAGCATCCTAGAGGCAAGGAGAATCACCTGCGACCTTCATCCATTCCACTGTCATTAAGAGTAGAAGCAATGTTGTCCATTGTGACTTCTTGTTTGTCTTCTTTCCCAGAACCCCCAAATATGTCATCACTACCAGAAGAAGAGTAATTCAAACCAAGTCCCTTAAGCTCTGCCTTGTCCTCTGTATTAGTTCCACCATCCTCACAAGTCCACTTTGAAGCCTGTAATACATGATGTGTTTTCATAGATTTTCATGTTAAAGGTTTTAGATCTGGCTGTGGGATTGATGACTTTGAGGTCCCCACCACACCAACATTTTTTGGTAAAGTTCCACTGCAAGAGGCATCCACTGATTCACGTTCCTCAGCCCGTGACCATAAAGATGATTCTTCCTGAACATTTTGCCTAGATCTGGACATATAGTCCTTATCATCATCAAGTATGGATTTTATTTCTTCACCTGTGCTCCACCTTCCCCCTCCCAATTTTAAATAAGCATTAGTTTCTCTTACATGCTTCCCTCTGATTTCAAAGTTATACCCATACTTGACATCCTCATCTTGATCTTGGTTATTATGCTTCTCTGCTTCTTCTAAGCTAAGAAATCGGGAAACCATTACCTCCCTACCACAATGAATAGATAAACCATTTTTTCTACACTGTCTTTCAAGCTCCACAAGAGGAATACTAAACAATTCTCAAGTTGCTTCTCCCTATCCAATTGCTAGAGAAACATCTTGATTTGGACCATATCCCTCTATTATGTCTGTAAGATTGGCTTTAGAACTATCAAGGTCCTTTAATGGTGGGGCATCTCCAGATATTGAATGAAAAGGAGGGACACCTAAATTTCCAGACCGAAGAAAGGTAGGCCCTCAATCCATTAACATAAGCATCTGAAAAAAGAAACCACTCTAACCAAACCTGGAGAGCTTTCAATGCTCTCTCCTTCAAATCTTCTGTTGTAATCCGACCAATGATGTTTCAGTATAAGTCATTAAACATTTCCATAATATCAGGCAATGCTGGTTCAAACTTTGTCCTAAATGCAGAAGCATCTTTAACATGAGCACTACTATTGTGAAGAATATCATACACTAACATGAGCCTTGCAAATTTAATTGGAATAGGCATCTCCTTTAGAGTCAAAGACTCTGTAAGTACCTCAACTACCTCGCTAGTTGCGTCAGCATTATCTAGAGAAAACCCCATTGATTCTTTTATCTGATTTCTCTCCAAGGTTAAAGCACATAGCATGTCCTCAAATTCATCTCTCTGGCTCTCTATTAAGGTGTGTTCCTGATCCACTCTCCGGAACTTCTAGCAGCGTAAGTTGCATTTGAGGCTTTCTCATGCTCATGCACGTGTTCAAATTTAATCACACAAGTGGGGGAACTTAGACGCATTCCGAATTGAAAAAAAAGATTGTTGTGGAAATATGTCTAAAAGATTCATTGCTTGCAGTGAAAGGTGCATATTTTTTTCACAAGTGTGAAACAAATCATGTTACAAATATTTGAGGGAGGGATTGCTTTAAAAAGTCAAGTTTTAGCCTACGTTTATTATGGGTCAGTTCTTATGGAATCATAAAGCACCTAAATATTGATTGTATGCATGCCAACAAAATACATGTATACCAAACTGGAGCAATCAAAGCTACAGGTACAATGTTGAGATTTGGATCTGCAAAGCCTCTGGACTATATAAGTTTTCAAGTAATTTCTAGAAAGGACAAACCGTAGTCTTTTAGTTGTAGACCCAAGATATATTTTATTGTTTTCATAAAATTAGAAAATGTGGAGAATCTGAATCTCAGTGTAAGTTAAAGGTGCTTGATCTTCATACATGGTTTGTTTTCATCATTACTATCCTTAACATGTTCTATTATTCAGAGTGCGATTTCGTGAATTGGCATATGTGTTTTCCCATATTTTTGTTTTTATATCCCACACAATTGGAATCCTGCTACATTTAGCCTCCTCTACTTCCCCGGGTTACAGGTGTTAAAGAGGGTACAAAACGCTAATGATATGTTCTTTTACCATAAGTTCTTCTCATTTTTTCAATAGATTTTGTGGAATTTTTACGCATGCCAATTATGTGGCAAGAAACAATGTTCCATTATTCTTTTTTATCATCTCTTGTTTCTAAGTTAGCATGCTTCTGTTGTACTAGTTCATTACGCCTATGTCGTGTAAATATCGAGTTGAATGGTTTTTACATTTGATTTCCACTATAGTAAACAACTGAATATATATTTTTTCTGTGTAGGTTGGATGATAGGATGACACACTTTGATTTCCAATAGTTCTCTCTTTTTCATATACTATTACAAGTGCACAAATACAAACTCACTTTTATTTTTATGTGGATAAGCAAATGATGATAGCTTTGTATTTTGTAGTGACAAGGATAACTATGTATTGGAGCTAGACCTTGAGCCCTTCAATTCATCCTTTCCTTACCCAACACGACCATCTCCTATTGGTAATGGAGTTCAATTTTTGAACCGACATTTGTCTTCAATACTATTTCATGATAAAGAAAGCACACAGTCATTGTTGGATTTCCTTTGAGCACACAAATACCACAGTCATGCCATTTTTCTTTACTTGGTTAATATATTGCATCATTATGTTTGATAGTTAACTCATTATTGTTTTATGCACAATAAATCTCTATCAAATAGTAGAGATGGATGACATGACTGTTTTAGAGATAGATAATATGAATTGATTAAAAATTCATAGGGCTATTTCAATTCTCATCTTTCCATTTCACTTCTTTAGAGAAAACTATATATTCAAATACAAACTCAACTCAAATCAAAATAAAATAGAGAATCCCAATTATGAAGATGTTTCTCTCTCCATACCTTGCAATTGCATTATTTTTCTGAATTATACTTGAATTTCACTGATAATAACCTAGATTTATATCTTGCTTTTAACACCAAATTGACATCATGGTAAACATACAAATATCTCGTTAAATATGACCTAAAGATGATTCAAACAATATTACCTTTAGTCTAAGCACATGGCAGAGTCATTTATGAGGTCTGAAGTTTTATTAGAGCCACTGTTTGTTTGTTTGTTTTGGTTAGAAAAGGGTTTGTTCTTGCTTTTATAAGAATTTCAATTTATCATATGTAGCATGTTGAGAAATGGGAAAGAATAATGCATGACATTTATCTTGTAGAAATTGATGATGAATGAAAGTATATAGAGTTTAACTAAGCTACAATCTGATTTGGTAAAGGCAGAGGGACATCTTAAAAAGCTACCTAAGAATACACCATATACATAGTTTGAACATAAGTAATATATGGTTTTTTCTTTTGCATATATGTTCTTTCTTCTATCCAAGATATCACAACAAGACATATATTGATATTGTAGAAATTGTTAGAGGACCTCATTGAGGTCGATTTTTCTGATGTCCTACTTGATTGATACCTTCTCATGACAGGAAGTCTTTAAATACGAATTAATATGTTCTCAAAACAAATTAGATTCAAATTTTATATATATAGAAGATAAAAACAAATGTCAATGCCTTCATTTGATTGTTACTTAACTTTGTTGTGGGCAGGTTACATGAAATGTGATTGGAAAAAGGAAGGGGAGACAATGCAGATCACATCTTGGATATGATTCACTTGTTGTTGGAGATCCTTCAGGCACTTGAGCCATCAACTTTGGAAACGTTTCTAGTAGGTATTCCTATGGTTTTTAATGTTGTGATTCTTTCACCTAATGGTTATTTTCGGCAAGCAAATTTTTTAGGAATTCCTTATAAGACATTGATGGACATGTAAACAATTTTTTTATAATTGCAATGTTCATTCCATGATATCCTCTCTTTATTGTTTTATTGTATTTTGAACATTTATTTTGCTTTTGATTTGTATTTTAACTATGAAATTGAAAATACTTGGCATCATGTCCATTTAAACAACAACCAAAGCTTGAAGATGAAATTAGTATTACATGATATTGATCGAAATCCTTTTAACTGTTTTGTGTTGAAACATTTTCATGACTATTAGAAAAGTTTACTTTCATGTTTTTATTTGAGCACATGTTGTTTATATAGTTGACCAAGTTCATGTGCTAGAGAAAAAATTGTTGTTGCGAATAAAACGACAAGATTAGACATCACACCTCAAATTATTTATTTTCACAAGTTATTTATAGCTTGATATTTTTAGCATGTAACTTAGTTGGCATGATTGTGCTTAAGCTTTCCTTGAAGGTTGAATACTAAGTTACTAAGGTGTTATTTTCTATGGTGAGGTTTATTTGTTTATATAGGTCATCTCGCCACATAGTGGCCACAATCACTCAACTGAAGAAAACTTGTTCGAGTTTCTTGCTTTTAAGGGGAAGAATAGCTTTAACATTGTTGATGTCGAGGTACATGTCATATAAATATTTTATAGTCTACTTTAGTTTATATTCTAGTGTTCATCATCTTTCATGTCTTACACTCTGCATTGTATCTTCTTTTGTTTTCACAAAAAGAACTCAGTATTGATGGTAAGCAGCACAATTTGAAGAAAGAGGAGAACACTAACATTGGAGCGACAAATGCAAAAAGAGAGAGAAGAGAACTGGTCTAGTGATACCCTTAAAGCCAATAACCCATATAAGACACACACATAGAGACTAATGTTCAAGTCTTCAGAGTTGGTGAATTCACTTGCAATGACTTGACAACACAATGATAATGTTTTGTAGTGATGAAACAACATTTCATGTGTAAATTGTAGTCCAACCAATGTTAAGTTGGAAACTCATATTGTAATACTTGACATTTCATATAATATAATTTATGTGGTTGAAATTATTTATAGTTGCACTTGATATTGTTTAGTATTTTAATTAACATATGTAACTTTGCATTTTCATATTAGATGAATCAATGCACATTGTATGACATTTTTTTAATTTAGTCGCAAAATCATACTAATTAATTTATGTTGATTAATAATGAACACATAAAATCAATCTAAAACTATTAAATTAGTAGTTTATATTGATTAATGATGAACACAAATAAAATGAATATATGACTAAATTGGTCATTTATAATTATTATTAATGAAAATAAATGAAATGAATATAAACTACTAAATTAGTCATTTATATAATGAATATGAAACTACCAAAAAAATATAAATGACTACTACAAATGATTAATTTGTGATTATAAATGACAACTAAATTTTTCATATATACAATTATTAGTAGCTAATTTATAGTATCTTATAACACGACAAAAAATTAGTCATATTTCTTTGATCATTAATTGGTTTCAAACGACGACTAAAATTTGCATATATGTGACTATTAGTAGCTAATTTACAGTATCTTATAACACGACCAACATTTTGGTCATATTTCCTTGGCCATTCATTGGTTTTCTTGGATGATCATATAGTAGTATATTTTGTTGTATATTTAGTCATTAATTATGGCAATTAATGACTAAATCAATGACTAAATTTATGATCAAATTTATGATTAAATATACTACTAGGCGATAAAATTGAGACAACCAATTAATGACTAAGCTAAAAACGACTACAAATTGGTTATGTTATAAGATACTATAAATTAACTACTACTGGTTACCGACTAAAAAATGGTCGTTTATATGCAAATTTTAGTCGTTGTTTTAGTAACTAATTAGCCATTTTGTACTAGTGATTACTCTTCTCCTTTATGTTGATGATATCGTTCTTCTTGCAAAAAGCCATGATGACCTAGAAAAGCAGCTTAAGACTCTTCATGTCTACTGCTCCAAGATGGGTATGACAGTTAATACCGACAAGACTAAAGTCATGATCATTAAATAAAAAAATACCACCCATGGTAGTTTCGTCTATGATAACCATTGTTTAGAGCAGGTTTCTTCTTACAAATATTTGGGTATTGACTTTCCTCATTAGCTCAACTGGAATTATAGCATCGAGAAAAGGATTATTGGAGGCTAGAAAGCTTATTATGAGCTTGAAAAAAATTGTAAGTTAGTTGATCTTTGCATTTGGAGTAAAAAAAGGTTCCTCTTTGAGACTCTCATCACCCCTGTTGTCTTATACAGATGTGAAGTTTGGGGTTGTAGTATATCCAGAGAGTCATGGAGAAAGATTGAGATGATTCAAAAGCAATTCATAACCTACAACCTAAAGATCAAGGGAAATACTCCCTATCCTATCCTCTTGATCGAAGCTGGTATGTCCCCATTGAAAGTACAAATATATTTAGATATCTGATGTATAAGAAGAAGTTTTACAACATGGAATCCAAGAGGCTCCCAAAAATTGCTCCTAAGTTTAGTCAAAACCCTCACCTTCGCCTCAAGTGCGGGTGGCATAAGGATGCCCAGTCTTTGCTCAACCATTGGGGCATTAAGGAGCAGATCATCCTCGGAAGCAAAGATAGTGTCAAAGATACTATTACCTCCAATTTTAAGGACAAGTTTGTAGAAATTCCCACTATAGATCAACAGATTATGCAATATACTAAAGCAAAATACAAGATCTACTTCTAAAACAAAATTGTGGAAGCTTAATTGATTTTTAGCAAGATCAAATAGAACACGTATAACTGAGAATGAGAAAGCAATCACACATGAACATAGAAGAATACTTTGGGGAAAGCCTCAGCTAAAAACCCTGATCTCTATATTATCATACAAGTGGAAATATGTCCGGATTACACAAAGCATTAGCTCACAAGCTATCCTGCTCTCAGTACAATCATACAATACAACTCACAGACTGAATAGACACAAGATACGCCTTCCCTCAGCCCTCCAAGCCTCCTATTTCCTTGCGTAGTTTCTCTTGGGGTCCAATGCTGTCACCTATGTGAATTGGCCTCATCACACACTCATCAAACTCAAAACTAATTGCGCAATCTCCAAGGAATGAATTCCTTCTACATGCAAGAGATATCCTCCATGGAATATTCCTGCAACTGATAGTACACTATCCCATCACCTGATCTCAACTGGGTCTCTGACTGAACTGACATGCATGAGTTAAATGAGAGAATATTTAGTTATCTGAAGTGTAGCAGTTACATGCATGCATGCATTAACTAACTGAATTCACAATTAGTCCAACAAATTGTTTGAACTAATCTAACTAGACTTAACTCAGTTAACTGAGCTAACTAATTAAAACTCAAAGTACAACTCATCCTGATCTCCTTTAATCAAGGGATAACTTCCTCAATCAATGGAGAAACTGTTGCATGTCTTCACATAGACTTCATGTTTGATTTCCTACAACTAATTAACTCAAGATGAACTAATTAATTATTTTACAAACAACTGCTAAGATCAAATTCGAATTTTAATTCTCAATTTTAGTTTAGGGACTAACTAAAATTGGAATGTATCCTGAAATGCTATTTATAGCAGTGCTATTTATAGCAGTGCTATTTTTAGCACTTCTATTTTTAGCATTTCTTATTGCTATTTTCAACAAAGTTGTGGGATGATAAGGAGCTAGAGGGTAAAAGGAAGTTAAGATATTATAAAGAGGTGATCAACCCCACCCTTGATAACCATATTTATCTCTCTGTGTTGACCTACACTCAGAAAAAATTAACATCGCTAGGCTAAGAACTAATTCTCATGAGCTTCGAAGTGAAACCGGGCAGTGGTCTACTCCCAAGACTTCCTGGGATGATAGAATTTGTCAGATTTGTGATACTAAGAAGGTGGAAGATGAAAAACACTTCCTTTTAGACTACACAGCTCGTACTCACATCCACTCTCGATTCACTAACATATGCCACACTTCCAATCTTCTTGATTTATTAAGCCAACCCAACTATAACAATCTTGGAGCGCTTCTTTCTCTTCTTTTTTATCACAGAAACAAGATTTTAAAGAATCACAATTATATTATTTCTCTTTTCTTGAGGTCCGATAGAACGCAATGGTCTTAGTGTATGTTATATCATTTTGAAACATTTGTTTTAATTTTTTTGAGTTTTGTTTTGTAGTTGTTAAATTTTTTTCATATTTTCATATTTTTATTCAGTTATTTTTTAGCATCTTTTTTTTTTTTGTTGGGGGGGTGGGGGGCGGTGGGTGGTTAAAGTTGTTTTTTATTTTATCCTTTTTTCTTAAAATTTTATGTGAATCATTATTTTGAAAAAAAAAAAAAAAAAAAACTTTAAATATTATCATTTTTGGACATAAAATTTGTTATTTTCTCATATTTCCCTATTCAAATTCTCCATAAAAATCCTTTATTTGACATGTCATTTTTTGTGAAAAGGTCCCGAAATGTGTATTTTCTTAATTATATCGATATGCATATTGTGTATTTTTTTGTTAAGTATTTAAAATTATCCTTTTTTTAGTGACAATTATTTTATGTATATTGAAGTATTAATCAACTATGCATAAATATATAAAACGTCATAACTTCAAAATATTAATTTTATTATTATTTTTATTTTAACTTTGCAAAAAAAATGAAAAGTTCATTACAAAAACACATTGCAAAGAAAAATAAAAAAACACAAACTTGAAAAACACTTTAAAATAAAATATCTCAAAAAGAAAAAAAATTGCAGACAACTTTAAAAATGGTTAAATAACCAACATTCTAAAAAAAATGTGCATATTTAAGACAGGAAAATTTAAAGTGTCAAAAGTATGCCTTCTCCATAAAAAGGTTGATGTTGCATCAACGCTTTTCAAATAAGCTTGGAAATCATCAACATTTGAAAAACAATGTCCATACTTAATATATAGAAACTTTAAAGTGTTAGAAATATGCCCCCCACTCCAAAAAAAAAAGATCAATGTTGCATCAATACTTTTAAAAATTAGCATGAAAGTCACCAACATTTAAAAACAATTGTCCGTACTCAATAAATTTAAAGTGTTAAAAATATGTTTCTCCAAAAAAAAGGTTGATGTTGCATCAACACTTTTCAAAATGAGCATGAAAATCATAATTTGATGTGACCTGTAAAAAAACGAAAACTCGATACAATTCTCGTTAAGTTGGTAACTTTGCTCTTCTTCAAATTTTTGCTCTTGTTCTTTTAGTTTTCGATCAACTTATAATTCTAGGTCCTCATAATCCTCAATCTTTTCTTTCAACTAACTTGACAACATTTCCTATCTTTTCTGCTTCCTTTGCTTGAAGTTTCAGGGCGACAACTTTTGTTTCATCAATGTTATGACTCTTCTATTCAAGGTTTTGCAAGTGCTCTTTAAGCCTTATATTTTCTTTTCTAATCCTGACTATTTCTTCATGAGCATCCACAAATTCAACTTCAAAATCGATGGTGTAACCTTTTATTAGATTTGACAGACTCTTCTAATTGTCTTCATATTCATTAAAATATTTATCTTCGTGACTATGGAGGAGACTTATTTCAAGTGTTTGGAGATGCCTTTTTACTTTTCCATCCAACTGTTAGGTTGTGTCTGAAGGAACCTACTCTTAAACCAATTGTTGGAAATACGTAGAGGGGGTTGAATTAATATTTCATTATTTTTATCTTTCAAAACATTTGATGCACATAAATCATGAAACACAGATCTTCACTAGAAACACTTACAAAAATCTTCTCTCTAAATATTTTATAACTTCCTTGTAG
The DNA here is from genome assembly GCA_031772625.1 of Pinus tabuliformis. Lineage (NCBI taxonomy): Eukaryota > Viridiplantae > Streptophyta > Pinopsida > Pinales > Pinaceae > Pinus > Pinus tabuliformis. The sequence continues at coordinate 1,287,829,889 of CM062811.1, read as the reverse complement.
AAAGTAATTGCCAACTTACGACTTTTGTAGGAACCAACCTACAAGATATTTTATTCCCCTAGATAAGCACTAACTAAGAAAATGTAGGCACCAACCTATAGGAGACACCAATCCCCTAGCTGAACACCAAGTCAGCGAATGTAGGCACCAACCTACAAGAGACACCAATCCCCTAGCTGAGCACCAACTTAGTACATTGTAGGCACCAACCTATGTCTTCAAGTTATTCCTTGGATCCATCAATAACTTCTGGTCCACAAAAAATTCTTCATTGCATTGGCATCTAACCATGCAACCCTCAAGTTTATGCCTTCAAGATTGATCATGGCCACTTGAATTATACACCTTAACTTTCTTCTCTTCAACTAGGTTTCTTGACTTTGCTCTTTATACTTGATCTACTACATGTTAGTTCTCTTATTTGATGATAAAGAGGTATTCCGACTTGGAACTTCAACTTCCTCAACTCTTGTTGTTCATTATTCAACTGTCATTGCTTAGGTGCATTATATGTCCAAAGAGAAGGTTTTCCCACCTGGCAGCTTGACCTAGCTATGTAGATTTCTTTATACTATATAAGGCTTTTCAAAACACTTGGAAAAAAACATTCTTTTACATCTTTGAGGGTCCGCTTCTTGCAACCTATCAACCCTTGTAATAAACACTCCCCTTAAGCAGCCCACATGCCTACCTCGAAATTTGTCCATTGTAGCCTTGTTCTTAACTCCTATTGTAATGCAACTTAAAACAATCACATCTCTTTTGCAGTGGTATACTTCAAATATTTTCTCATTATAAAACAACCCTTGTTCTCATAGAGATAGCCAACAACATACTCGAACTCCAAAGATTGATGCAATAGTTGTCTAACAAATCTTAGCCCCCTTAAAAATCAGACTAGAACTTGGCCTATAACAAGATTGCAACTTTGGCCTCAAACCATCCTTAAACTTGGCCTTCAATGCACCAAAACTTGCCCCTCAAGACATGCTTGAACTCGCCATACAAAAATGCCAAAACTTGGCCCTCGATATAGGATTGAAATTCAGCCTTCCACACCAGAATTTGACCCTCTAATTAGACCTGAAACTTAGCTTACTTGACCTTCTAAATTCAGTCTTTAATAAGGGTTTCCCCTGGCCTCAATAAAAACAAAACACTTCCCCAAACAATTATGCAAAATACTCTTTTACAACCCAGGTACAATAGATATATCTCACACAAATTCCTCCTGCTCAAATTCCAACTCGATTTCACTTCATTTGGTTCATGAGGTATGAACCTCAAAAATACTCCTTCTCTACCCTAAAACAGGACCAAACTTGCGCTTGAGTGAGTGGCTAGAAATGATCTTTCTCATGCCTATTTATAGTGCATTTGGGGTGTATACTAAGCTAACTTGGCTACTGGATGGGCCAACTTGTCCATTGGCTGGACTGACTTGTCCACTGGCTGGGATGGCTTGTGCAACTGACGTAATGTATATTGAATATTCAAAAATTCATTTCTCCTCAATCTTTAGGAAATAGAGAGAGTGGCACATACCATTGGAAAGGTCTCGAAATAAGCTTTCCAACCATATATATTATGCTTCCGTTTTGAGCTAGGTAATTAGAGTAAAAATGCATTCAAAAATAGGGTATCTAAATGGGGCATCAAAATTCAAAACAATATTTCCAGAAGGTGTGCCATATATTGTTGTAAAGGTCTCAAAATATGTTATTTGACTATGTAACTTTCTCTTTCATTTGGACAACCTATGACATCAATAACAATCATTTTCAACAAATAAATATAAATTTACAATGTCTCCTCGTCAGACAACCGAGTGTTTGGTATAATGGGATGTTATCCCCTCCTCCTGGTTTCAAATCCCATGGGGAGACATCTTTGGCTTATTGTGATAAGGCTCAAGGAGTAGGCTCCCCTACCCTCGTGGAGCCTTGGCTCTTTCAAAGTCATAAAATCCTAGTATATATGCCTTGTGGGCTATTAGATATACTGCTAGTGTTACAGTGATAGCTGCTAGATTTGATGTTGGATATACTCTTAGTGTTATAGTGGCAACTACTAGGTTTAGTCTTGGGCCCCGCCCAAATTATTCCAATGAATTATTGATTCATCATGGTTTATATATATATATATATATATATATATATATATATATATATATTCCATACCTATTATGTGAGCAAAAGCAAATATTATTAATGGCATAGTTTAACTAATAGATGAAATTATCTCTTTGGCACGACAATGCCATTTTGAGCATGATTGTGATTTCTTATTGTTTAAAATGCAATTTTGAATACATAAATGGATTTAACACCCTCAAAAAGTCTTGAAAAACTCTTAAAAGACTAAGACGTTGCAAATTAAACAATTTAAACTTATGATTCTTAAAAACCTCTACTAAATTTTGAACAAAATTAATAATAATAATAATAATACTCTTAAAAATATCATTTCATCTATTAATCACACTATATACTTATTATTAATAATATAATAAAAAGACATTTAAAATTAACTTATATTAAGACTAATATAATAAAATATATTCAATAAAACAATAAAAATATTATAATATTAATATTACTTTTCATTATTACTAAATTGTTATTTAATAAAAACTAAATAAAATTATATATTAAATATTTTTTTTTACATTTTAACCATATGGCCATCACATCAAACAATGTGCAAAAGCTTCACCATTATTAATCACTAAAAGATAAATAAGTCCAAATATTTATTTATAATATAAAAACGCATACCTACTTTGTAATGGTTAGGGTAGAAAATGCATATATTAAAAATTATTCCAAATAAGGAGTGGAGAAGAATATTTAAAATTATTATAAAAATATAAATTTTATGTAAATTATGTCCTTTTAATTAAGGTCTATGAGAAAATTATTTTTATAATTCCCTGGACTTTAAGGAAAATAATTTCAACCATTCTGAAAGGGCATGAAAGAGGTTTAAAGAAAAGAAAGAGACATTATTGTTATAATAAAGTTATTCTCTTTTGCTGTCAATCATATCTTTGTGGTTTTTATGACTCATCTCTCATGAAATTCATGTTTTCTATATTTCATTTTATCTTTCATGCTTTGAGATACTTGGACTATAAAATTTTAACAATTAAAATATGCTCTTATAATAATTTTTTAAATTTGAATTAAATTTCAAGTAAAATTAATAAAAAATATACTAAAAAAATATTTAAAATATAAACATTTAAACTAATTAATGCAAAGTTAACTTCTAAAACTCGCTTCTAATTACTTATCAAATCTAATTAAGTTTTCATAACTAATTAGTAAATACTTGAAAATTATTATAAATTACTTTAAAAATAATATACTATTTTTAAAATTTGAATTATATTTTATTAATGTTCACTTTAGAATAATTTTATTCATAATAATGAGCTTTGGATTTTGAATTGAAAAATAATTTAATAATAACCACGGTCTATATTTTTATAATTATTTTTTAATAACTATTTTTTATTAAAAATATATATTATTTAATATTAATGTGTCAATTCAAAATTATTTATTTTACAAATTTATCTGAGATTTTCAATTAAGATACTGCTAACCCCAAAAAGAAAAAGACAATAACTAATTATTTATTACCTATATAATCCCACCAATGTTACATTAATTTCACGCCTCTGGAAAAGTGATGATGTGATGAGTTATATCCTTGAACCTTTAACTCCTTAATCTTTTTTATTAAATTATGTGGACTTATAATTAATTTCAATTACATTTAATTATAATAAATATAAATTAAATTTATAAAGGGTGTATATTTAATTATAACAAATAAATATTTATAAAAATTAATTATGTTTATAGATATTTTCATTGTAATAAATAAATATTAATTATATTAACAGGCATGTCTATTTTGGAATATTATTTTCAAAATTTTAATCTAATTATAAAAAATTATTAGCTGAATGGTAAAAATTTAACTTCCACAAATATTTATATTCTTAATAGTATACACAAATTAAAGGCTGAGATTTATTTATAAAGTAGTTATGTTTTTTTCCCTTGTAATTAAATTCATTAATTAAAAAATATGGTGATGGTTTGTTGGGCATGTGTCATTCATAAGCCATGATATCGGCTCGTGCTATTGTAACAAAACCTTTGTATAGATTAAAAATCTCCATGATAAAATGAGGATGACAATAATCAATTTTTTGTAAATGTATATATGTTTAACTTATGTATTAATTATTTTTATCATTAATAATAATAGTTATTTTTTTAGGGGCTGCAAGACCGAGAGGGGTGATATATCGCGCGGATGAACAAGAAGAAATCAGTTATGCATGGAGATTAGGCACGATCCCTAACAATAAGGCACAATTCCTAGCACTCTGGAAAGGTTTGGACATTGCAAAGAATCATGGCATCAGGGAACTTAATATTCTTGGGGATTCCATGCCAGTAATTCGAATGATCTCAAAATTCCAATCATCAATTGATCCCATGTGTCCCCTTGTGGTGAAAAGGATTATTCTACAATTTGTTTGTTTGTTGAAAAAGCCTCACTTTATTATGTCATGAGACAATTAAATGGCGAGGCAGATGGAACAATGAATCAGGGATCAAAATTGGGGGTTGAAGCTCTCGAACTAAATGGAAATGACAAGGGTTACATCCCCATGCAATAACCAAATGATATCAAACTTGGAGCATCGAGCCATCAATGATGGCATCAGTAGGATCCTTCAACTCTGGATATTAACTCCTCACATGCAGGACAGATGGGGAGTGTGGTGTATTAAGAGCCCACTTGGAGGAATTAACTTGGTAGTGGTACCTCGACAAGGTCAACATCATCTTCCAAGCACGCCATGGATAGAATGATGGACATATGGGTGTTTTTCATGTTCAGATTGACAGTAGTACAATTGACAATATTAATGGTGAAGAGTTGTATGCAATCTCCCCCTTGCACCTCTGTAAATTGTCTGCAAGGATTGTTAATTTGGTATCTTGGGAAGGACGAACTCGGAATCGTCATGAAGATCAAAGAAGATATGGCATTAATGGTGGTGAAGGAGAGCATTCAAGGGAGTTGGGACGAGGAAGGCCTATTTATGTCGGCTCTACCGAATATCTAGGCATTTGTTTTCCTATCTTCATGGTGTTATTCTTGCATTTGACAAGTTATCAACCTTTGGAGGTTCAGTCATAGCATTGGAAAAAGGCGGTGGAATTATATGTTAGGTTGCTTATGGGTAGAATAGACCTTCTAACTCATCGAATTGAGATGTTGGAGAGTGACAATCTAGTTAATGAGACACGCACAGAGGTTTAGGCTTGAAATTCTGGAGGTGAGGGTGGGCAGGAAAATCATCAAGATGGAATCAAACTTGTTATCTAGTAACTCAAAGCTTGTTTGGGGTAGTTTATTTGCTAAGGTTTACGAGCTTCTAGCTAGTAAGCCAAACTCTGGTCCCAATGAGCAGCAAAGGCTTTCTAATGGTGGCACAGATGGTGCAAGGACGAGTAAAGGGAAATGGGTCTCCAACGAGGAAGTTGAACCATACAATTGTTGGGTGTAGTTTTTAAGCATATCGTAGACACCTCTTTCCCTATTTTTGATCATTTTCTCTCTTTAAACCTATGAACTTTATGTTACAAATGCCACTTTCCGTGGCTATAAGTGCAATCCTTTCTCCAACATATTATTTTTCCATTTTCTATTAAATATCGAACGAAGTGATGTTTTTTTGGGATGACTAACCAAGGTAATTGTGGAAGAGGTCTTCTGGTTATTTTTCTTTCAGGTGTTGCCCACATACTAAGGACTAAGGGATGAACAGTTGTTGATGTTACTTGTTGTTACACTCTAAAGATTTGTTGTTACATTTCGTAGGTTTGTTGTTACACCTCGAAGTTTTTGTTGCACCGTGAGGATGTTGTTACATCGTATCTGCCAAGGATTGTGGCTGTTGTCTTAAAAGACAATTGTTGAGAATCATGTAATTATCTATGGGCAGTTAAAGGATCTGAACGGTTATGATTGTAGGAAATTGTGTAACTTTGATAGGGATTTTATTTGGAAACTATCTGTAGTGATTTCTATTTTTCTCATAATATTGATCAGCATGAGAATCATGAGATTCGCATGACTGATCTGTTCCCTAATTTTTGGGGCTTATAAATATTTATAAAAAGGGTTCGATCCCATAAAAGGGGATGGAAACACAAGAATAATATCGACATTTTGAACTTGTAACTTTCAGTCATTTTCTAATACATAACACATTTGATGATGTTTACACAAATCTCGTGTTGATTTTTTAACTAGTTTTCATTCTATCCCTACACCCTGCTAGGGAGAAAGGGCCCTCCTCTTTAGCAGGGATTGTAGCAGTAGTAGATTAATTGCTTTTCTTTCTTTTAAGTGTGGATTTATTATTGTCGTTGTATAAATTGTAGTACATATGCACTTACGTTTTCAGATTCGTTATATGTTGTTACACAAGATTGGCTAGAACTACAATATTTAATCAGCTAATACATTCTCATTAATAATGTGCGGCATGTCTGTTCTCTGAGAAAAACACGAAGTGTGATGAGTGGGTTTCATTCTTGTAGAATGTCTTTTTAAATGTCTGCATGAGTTCTTTAAGTTCTGCAATTGTGTTCAACAACATTTCTTTCATTTATTTTCTTGGTTGTTATGTATCAGCATAGACAATGTAGATTCCGAAGACAAAAAAAAAAAAAAAAACTTACCCTCGTTAACAATTAAATGATTGCGGTTCATTCAAATTAAAAAGTTATTAAATCGTCTGAACATTTTGGCGTCATTGCCAGTGAAGGCGGTTGATGATACAGTCAGCTAGTGTGTTTTTGTTAGTATAGTGTTTCTAGTGCACAAGTGTTGGGCAGTAAGACGAGAGGTAAGAACCTTTGCATCGCTCTAACACACTTACTGGGCTCACCACTGTGACCATTAAAACACTTAGGGTGTGTAAAAACTTTTGAATTTTCTATTTAGAAGTGTCTTCAATTTTACAGACGTTGGGCGGTAAGACGAGAGGTAAGAACTTGTGCATCGCTCTAACATACCTGATCGAGCTCACCACTGTAAAAGTTGAGGCACTTGGAGTGTGAAATAATTACACATAGGGTCCATGTGTAGGGTGTATGAATAAAAGAGACACGAAACATAGTAACTCTAATAAATCTACAGGAAAAATGAGTCATAAAAGGAACAAGAAAAGCGCAGATTTAGGGAGGAAAACATTCATTCATGAATTAATCTCAAAAGCAGAGAGAGAACAGTCAAATTCACAAAGGGATACAAGAAAAACAGGACCACAAAAAGTTGTTACTCCCATATTAAGGTTAGAAGTATCTAGTTCCTCCATCTTAGGACCTCATCACCCTCAAACTAGTATACATACTCCCAAAACTGTAGATTCAATTCGAGAATAGCAGGGAGAAACTAGTGGCCAGGACTTTGGATTCGAAGGCCAAGGGGAAACCAGTGGGAAGCACCAAGAGCCAGAATTGGAAGAATATTCTTTTACTTATCAATACCCAGATTCAGGCAGTGCAGTAAAACAACCAGCCCCAAAGCAACTTGAACAATCATCACAAGAATCTTCATCCACAAGACACCCACTTGAACAGTCTTTGGGAGGAGACTCATCAAAACAAGAATCAAATGAATCTACAATGTAAGACAACAATAACAATAACAATGATAGGATAGATGCCACTATTACCACCTTTGAATTTCCAATAAGTGATATAAGGGGGGAATCTCCCATGAAAAACATTCCTTTATCAGCCCTTCCATCTTTTTAAGGATTGACTGTAGAAGATCCTAATACTTTTTTGTTTGAATTTGATGTTCTTTGTAGGAGCTATGATTATACTTCATATTCTTAGGAGTTGAAATTGTTCCAAGCTACTCTAAAGGGAGCAGCATTAACATGGTTCATGGGACAGGGCTCTGCTACTATTCAGACATGGGGAGACATGAAAACCACATTTCTGTCAAAATATTAGGACTATTGTTAGACCAGGGACTTGAGGGAAGAAATATTTAGGATGCCCGAAAGGAATAATAAAGCTTGGAGGATTATGTGGAACAACTTCACTATAATCTACAGAGATCTAAACATAGTGATTTGGATTCGGAAATCTTGAAAACTATATTCATACAGGGAATGAGATGACTGCCTCGATACGTTGAATCTACTGGGGAAGGGAGATATATCTCAAGGATCATTTGAAGAGATAATAAAACTCTTCTTAAGATGCTCAAGAGGATCATCATGAGGATTAAGTATGGTACGGGATCCCTCCGTTAGAATACAAAAATCTAAAAATGGAGGTGTGACCAAAGCCGAGATTGGAAAATTGTTTGAAAATCTTAAGACCGATCTTCTCGGTACTTTATCTACTCAGTTGATGGCAACACAAGTAAATAAAGAACAGGATGAAGCTGAAAAGGCTCTGGCCATATTCTGCCCAAAGTGTAAAGAAAAACACTCCTTGAAAGACTGTAGAGTCAACAACATTAGCTTGTGCAACATTTGTGACTTGGAGAATTCTACAGGACATTGCGCAAAGCTTCCAAGACTAAAAGTAGTACTCAAGGAATCAAGCTAAGTCTTCTTACTTCATTGGATCGAGGAAACCTTGGCAACCGAGACCACCAAGTATGTTCCAAGATTTTTCTTCTAATTAGTGGAATAATGTGTACAACACTCAGCAGTTTCCATGGCATTACCCTACTCCTCCTCCAGTTCAGTTCCCCTCACAATGGAGCCAGTGGTCTCCTTCTCCCTCCTACCTATATCATCCATCTCATCCATACCCTTGGCCCCAAAATTGGAGAGGAAATTCCTTAGGTCCAACCCCTCCTACATTACCAATGCAACAACAATTGCAACTGTCACCTCTCTCGACACATGTTGCTACACCTCCCATATGACCCCAATTACCTGTACAACCTAACCCTAATCCAGATAATAAGGCATCCCAGTCTTTAGAAGCTTCTGCTTCGTTCCAAACCTACTACATCACTCTCGTTGAATGCAATGAAATTCATCTATGATCAGGAAAAGTAGTAAAATCCTCTCTTGTTATTACTAAAGAAGAATGTGAATCTCCTAAGGATGGTCCTATGGATTCTAATGGAACTACTACAACAGGTCAAGGTGATGTTGCTACACCTGTAACAACTAACCCAAATAATGTTGGTACATTTGTATTATCCAACCCAGTTGTTATAGTAACTAAGGACCCCCATATCTACAAAGATTATCAAAAACTAAGATGATTTCACAACCTGAATATGATTTTCTCAGAGAGTTGAAAAATTTACACATAAGGATTCCCTTGCTGCAAGCTATCAAGGATGTTCCCATCTATGTGAAAACAGTAAGGGACCTATGTGCTAGAAAACCTTGAAGAAAGTCTAAGGACCTTGTCACTATCCATGTGATAGGGAAATTATTAGATTTAATGACTGGTCAGTCTCCGTTGACTAAATATAATGATCCAGGGAATCCTATAGTTATTGTTTATATTGATGATACACCCATACTAATACACTAATTGATTTAGGGGCAGAAATCAACATAATGACTAAAGAAGTCTTTACCACCCTAGGATTGCACGAGCTGAGACAAACACATATAATACTGGAATAAGTATACATGTCTCATGTTAAACCCAAAGGGGTGTTGGAAGACATAGTTATTACGGTGGATTCCTGGAAGTATCCAGCATACTTTCTTATTTTGCAAACCAAATCAAATTTAGGGGGCATCCCCTGATTCTGGGAAGGCCCTAGTTGGCCACTACGGATGCATTTATAGGTTGTAGGTCGGGCTTTATTACAATTTCATATGGCCAGGCTACAAAGAAACTCAACCTTTATCCCCTGCAAAACCAAGTAAGGATTTGGAAAATCCCTTATGGGATGAATTCGAACTCGAATCAGATAACTCCCAACCACTTCTTAACCTCGGTAAAGCCAAGTACTTTAAGGATGAGGCAAAAGATGATATTATAAATGGTTTTATCATTAATCCTCTTTCTATTACTTCTATTGAGGAATCGGGGGGGAAGATGTTGTGGAAGACTTGAATCTTGAACACATGAAGACCACTCCAAACATTAAGAGAAGCTCGGTCGAAATAGAACCAGATAAAAATCTAAATGTTAATCCGAACCTGACTTCCGAACAAAACAAAATGTTGTTACAACTGTTACAGAATTATAAAAAGGCATTTATGTGGGATTACCCGGACATGAAATGAATCCATTCTAGCATGTGCACTCACCATATCTATTTAAAAGAGGGTTGAAATCTAGTTAGGCATCTACAATGATGTATGAACCCAACACTTCAGGAGGTAGTAAAAGAAGAATTGCAAAAACTCCTAAATTCCAACTTCATCTATCCCATTTCTGATATTTAGTGGGTATCCCTACTTGTCATCATTCCTAAAAATATTGGCAAGTGGATAGTCTGTGTAGACTATAGAGAACTTAACAAGGCCACCCAAAAAGACCATTTCCCTTTCCCATTCATAAATCAGGTCCTTGATACCTTGTTTGGAAAGAAATTCTTTTCATTTCTAAATGAGTTTAGTGGTTACAATCAAATACAGATTGCCCCATAAGATCAGGATAAAACCACCTTTACCTTCCCTTGGGGAACCTTTGCATACAGAGTTCTTCCTTTTGGACTTTGTAATGCGCGAGCAAATTTCCAAAGGGTAATATTGGGGATATTCTCAGATCTATTAAATGACTATTTAGAAGTATTCATGGATGACTTTATACCTTATGGTGATGCCTTTGAAACATCATTAGTTAATCTTGAAAAAGTACTAGAACGATGTGTACAAACTAATGTTGCTTTAAGTACCGAAAAATGTCACATGATGATGAATGAAGGAATTGTGCTGGGACATTTTATCTCTACTAATGGAATTAAAGTGGACCCTACTAAGATAGAGATAATTTTAAAAATTCTAGTTCCCAAAACAAAAAAGAGGTACGTAGTTTTTTGGGACATGCGGGGTATTATAGAAGGTTTATAGAAAAAAATTCAAAAATCGCATCCCCTTTATTCTATATGCTTATTAAATATGTGGAATTTGTTTGGATAGGGAAACATGAGAAGGCCTTTATAGAATTAAAAAAATGTGTATCAACAGCCTCTGTTTTGCGAGGACCACACTGGAGTCTATCATTTCACATAGTCACAGAGGCATCTGACACTGATGTGGGAGCTATATTGGGTCAGCTAGAGGATAAAAAAACATATGACATCTACTACATAAGCAAGAATTTGACTCCAGCTGAATTGAACTACACGGTGATAGAAAAATAATTTCTTGCAGTAGTACATTCCATCAACAAATTTCGACACTACATTACATGATATCAAGTGTTTGTGCACACTGACCACTCTGCCATTCGTTTTTCAATGAATAAACCAGTCACTAATGGCAGGGTTATGCGTTGGTTATTGCTATTACAGGAATTTGATATAACAATCCTAGATAAACCTAGGAAATATAATGTAGTGGTTGATTTTCTTTCTAGGCTGACTATTGATAATGAATGCATGTCTGTCAAAGATTCTTTTCCCGATGAATATCTATTTGTTATTTCAACTCACTCATTGTGGTACGCAGACATAGCTAATTATCTTATTGCAACACCTATCCTCAAAAGAAAAGAAAAGAATTGTTCAACAAAGTGCAAGATATTCTTGGATTGAAGGATATCTCTATCACACTAGGCTGGATCATCAAATCATGCATTGTGTAAGGGAGGACAAAATATTTGATATCCTTAAAGCTTGTCATGAATAGCCCTGTGGGGGGCACTTTGCAGATAAAAGGACAGGATATAAGGTGCTTTCAACAGGGTACTATTGGCCCACTATATTTCAGGATGCAAAGAAATTTGTGAAGGGATGTGACAGTTGTCAGAGAATGGGTCAACTGCTCCAGTCAGATGAGATGCCATTACACCCTCAGATAGTTTTAGAGCCATTTGAGAAGTGGGCCTTGGACTTTGTAGGGCCAATTAATCCTTCATCTCAGCAAAATTCCTACATCCTAGTCTGCATAGATTATGTCACAAAGTGGGTTGAAGCAAAGGCACTAACCAGAGCCACAGAACAAGTTGTTTCAGAATTTTTATTTGAAGACATTTTTGTTCACTTTGGGATACCTCAAGAAATAGTGACAGATGGAGGACCACAATTCACATCTCATTTGATCCAGAAGCTAGTTGAGAAATACAAAATTTGTCATAGGATTACTTCACCTTATCATCCATAGGCAAATGGCCAAGTGGAAAGCACCAATAAGGTCATTGAGGGAATTCTTACCAAGATTGTGGCCAACCACCAGAGGACCTGAGCTGATAAACTTCCATAGGCACTATGAGCATACATGACTACATGGAGGAACCCTATGGGATTCTCACCATAAAATTAGTGTATGGTAAAAATCCTTTATTTCCCATCAAGTTCGAAATAAAGACACTCAGAACAGCACTACAAGTGAACCTAGATTTGGCTACAACATGGAAATAATGGTTAAATTAGCTAAATGAACTTGATGAGAAGAGGTTGGCATCCATTCAATAAAAAAATATCATCCAACAACAAAGGGCTAAGTGGCACGACAAATTCATAAAAAAGAAGGTGTTTCAAAATTAAGATTGGGCTCTACTATATGATCCACGATTCAAGGATTTCAAAGGGAAGCTATGCACCACATGGTTAGCTCCTTATGAATATGATACAGTCTTTGGCAATGGGACAGTAAATTTAGTCACCATTGACTATGCGAGGACACTATTACTTGTGTTGGGTGTGGGGCCTGATTATCTTCTTTATTCAAAGGTATCGCCGCATTGGACCCCATTTCATAATGTGGCGGCAATGCCCCTCGTTTATGCGTGCCGCTAGTGGGGTCCAGGGGGGCGGGAATATGACGGTAGAAGTTATGTTTAATTTAGGGTTTTTTTACCCTAGAAGGAAACCCCTCGCTATATATGAGGGAATTGTATTGCGGCTATGTAGATGTGTATTCTGAGCGAGAAAGAGAGAGAAGATTGTGTGAGAGCGAAGAGGAAATTACAACAGATCTATTGTAGGTTGTATCTCTTCATTTTGCTGGATAATATAAAAGGAATGACTGTTTGTTTCTCCATGGACGTAGCCCAAATTGGGTGAACCACATATATCTGTGTCTCTCTTATTTTATGTGTTTTTTGTATTTATATTTCTGCAATATTTTATGAGTTCCATTGCTCTGTAATATATAATTTTCTAACAACTTTCTAATGGGCATCGTCTTCGGTTATATCATAAACCAACTTTAAGGGATTCATTTGTCAACATTGTCTCAGAATCTAACCTTCAAATTACAGGGGCAAGGGAAAATTCTCCTGCTGCCACAGTTTTAATTTTCAATATTTGTAATAGCTGAAAACCAAATTTTGTTGGCGACTGATACACCAAAATAGAAAACAAAAATATAAAATATAAATAAATAAAATATGCCTGTGAAAACCTCTTATGTGAGCGCAGGTAGATAATGGTAATAGTTGAAAACCATTATGTGCGGCTGTTACACGTTTTTTTCCCCTGTAACAATGTAATTTATTTTATATATTTTATCTTATGTTGTTACAAGCTTAAGTTTTTTTCCTTCTTTTTAAAAGTTTTTAAAGTACCCTTAAAAGTATTGTCAATAAGAGTTCTATTGTAAAGAGTAGTATTAGCGATTACATTTGTTGTTACACCTGTAACATCTAACAATTTGCAGCAACAAATTGGGCACAATTGTCCACTTCAATAAATGATATCACCAGTATGTTGCCGCTGGAATAAATGACATAACCAGTACACTGTCGCAGGAATCAATCACATCACCGGTACTTTTCTGCCACATCACCGTCGGTAAGTCATTCAAAAGGTATATTGTTTTTTATTATTTAACGATTATGGAAATTAATATGATGTTTCGTTTGACAGCTGAGGATGGCCGTTGCATTAAAACTCGGGGGAGGGTGAATCATTTCGTGATCCGTAATTTAACTAGACTTAAAGTGACAAACCTTGTAATCATTAACAAATCTTGCAATCATTATCATCTTTTTATGTCAATCATGCCATTGGTTTAAATTACATTTAAGACATATTTCCATGACCCCATATTAATAATGAGATGATAATTCATATCGTACGACCCCTTGATCCAACATCTCTGCCTTCACTACCCTAATATCTCTCCCAAACAAAGCACTACATATTCATTTCATAGAATTCTCAGAGAGCAAGTAGACAGAGCACAAAGGGTATTGTCTGAAATAGAGATTGGGGGAGAAGTGGTAAGGCACAAGCCTAATTCCACAAAGGCATTGGAGAATTACCCGGAAGCATATCAGATTTTCAAGGAAGCGGGGTGGTTCAAATTTTTCGAATGACTCAAAGGGTCAGAAGAAACTGTTTCCCTAGAGTTGGCCAAGAATTTGAGTAGGAATCAGACTGAGGTTAGAGGGTTGAAGTTGGAAGTCACCGAGGAATTAATCACCAGAGTATCAATATTACAACCTGAAGGAAAGATATGGTTTAACCAGAAAATCAAGGACCCTTCCCTCAAAGCTGAATTTCTGCAAGGGGAGGAATAATTGGTTAAGAAATGCAGGATAATTAACCGACTGTATTTTCCTCATCCATGGGGAGATGTTTCTTTATTCATCATTAAGTAAATTACATGTGAAGGACAGGTGACGATAATGTTTAACTATCATTTTCCACTATTAAATAATCTCTGACACAAGTAATTGATTAATCTTCCTTGCTTCCTATTGGAGAATTTGAAGCATATGTCTCCTGCTATGAAGGTTGCTTCACATCTAGAAAGTTGTGTCACCAATCATGGCCTTATAAAATTAATCATAATGGAGGCCCTTGAGCACCAAGGCCAAAGCTGGGAAGATTTCGTGAGAAAAAAGAAAAGGACTTCACGGTGGAAACAATTTGAAACCCCCCCTGACACTCCGAAAGAAGTTGGGATAGTTGAGGAGCAAGGGAAACCCTCTGGAAGAAAAATGAAGAAAAGGTCGCTAGTAAAGCCAATAGGTTGTAGAACACCAAAAAGGAGGGTCAAATTTAGCACCCAACTAAAACCTTGCCTCCATCCAAAAAGAGTTAAAGCAAGCATGACGATGCAAGGAAGCAAAAGAAAGAGGAATGGGCCAAGCAATAGGAGGTTCCTTCACCAGGTAAGAACGAAACCCAAACCAGACTACATAAAATTAAATAGTTAGAAGAAGGAAATAAAGAATTAATGAAACAAATAGAGGGTAATAAAGTGGAAACAAGGGTCCTAGGTCTTGATACTCCATCAGAGGCTGTTGACAAGAAGAGAACAGAAACTATACCAGGTTCTATATTTACAGCATGTGCTAAGAATTTAGCAACAGCAAGGTATAAAGTTTGTGCTGCAAATATCATCTCGGAAGAAACCCAAATAGAACCCTGAGAGGATGTTACACAAGAACCCGTTGACGACGTTGTTGTTACATAAGAACCAACAGCTAAAACAGAGCATCCCACGGCGTTTTACCTAGAAACCGAAACACGAGAACCTGTTGACGATGTTGTTTTTACACTAGAACCAGCAGTTGAGGCAGAGGTTCCTCAGGAAGAAGAGGTAAGAGTTGATCCACAAGAACCTGCTAATGAAGTTGTTGTTACACAAGCACCAATAGCTGAAGCATAAAAACTTGAATCATGAGATGTTGTTACACCCCCTACCAATGTTGCATGTGAGATCTGCTACCCAATAGGCTCCCAACACAATCATCGTGACTCGTCCTGAGTCACTTTCCTAGTGTGGCGATCTTTGTGCGAAGTCCATCTAATTGTGCCTATGTTGCGCGAAGATCCGTAGCGCAATATTCTTCCGTCCGCTGGATCTGTTCTGCTCGCTCGGCCCAATGCTCATTGTCAGGGTTAAATCCCTGTCGCAGGTCATGCATCGCTTTCATTTGTGTGAGTTTTCCTTCGATGTCAGTCGTGATGAGGAAGGCCTCATCAATCCAAGGTTGGACACGTGCTTTAAGTACTGCCTCTTTTTGGCGCGCTGCATCCACTTGCTCCTTCAATGCCTTTGCCTATTGTAGCCTTGCGAGCCGCTGAGTTAGGACCACTGTCTACGCCATCCCGTGCACATTGTCATATTGCATTTGAAGCTCCCGTGCCTCTGTTTCCAACCGCTATATGGTGGGATCCTCCTGTAAGGTTGTGAGGACCCCGAAGGATTCTTCCAACAATGTGGTGCAGCTCTGCATTGCTTGTTCAATTTCTTCCAACCCTTTTTGGATATCGCCGACGCACTGATCTCGAACTTTTGGGGGCGTGGAGGGTTGCACCTTTAACTGTAGTTTAGAAATTTTTAGGTTGAGGTCTAGCTAGATCCTCGTAGCTTCCTCCTTCGCCTCGCAGAATCCACTGGCCAATTTGTGGATCCGTATTCCTACTGGCAGATCTGTCGCAATTTCCAGTTCTAGGATGCGGCGACATGCTTCCTCTACGATCTGCTCCAACTGTTGGTTTTGAGCCACCGCTTCATCACGTTGTAGGCTAAGCTGTTCGATGTTGATTCGTTGTTCACTTAAAATTTGCACTGCACGTCCCTCTCTAGCGCGGAGATCTGTCGTCGCTCCGTCCTATAGCTGGTATAAAATATCCCGCGGAAGGGCAACCAAGTTTAGGCCGAGTCCCTTGATCCGCCCTACCGCAGCTCTATCCTCCATGTTGTTCACTGTCAGTTCTCCTTCCAGTAGCGCGACGGTGTTGGCCATTTTAGCCCGCAACAAATGCTCTATTGTCGATGCTCCTGTGGCACCGTAGATGGCTACCATTCCTTCTTGTTGGAGTCACGCTTGAAGTCCCTGCAATTGTGCCCTGAGTGCCCCCAACACATTCTGCTGCTCCGTCATTGCTTCTTGAAGCGCCTCCCTAGTGACCTGGTGAACTATGTCATCGATGTCATATAGATCACCCTCTATCAATGTAATAGGCTCCCCATCTAGTTTGGAAGCCTTGGTCTTCTTCCGTGGCCCTGTCATTCCATCCCACGTGGCCGTTTCAATTGTGTATATGTGGTGCTTGGGTCCGCGCCTTCTGCCATATCATCTGTCCCATGTCCTGTGGTCAGGTTCGGGCCTCTTTCCTCCTACGTCATGGTGGCCCCTGCTGCTGTTGTTTTTTCGGCAGCCTTGGTCTGCTCTGCAGCGACCTTCGTTGCCTCGTGGGAAGCCCTTACCTCCTCGACGAGCTGCTCGTTCCATTTTTGTTGTGCCAGCAGCTTGGTGACATCCTTCTATCTTTGTATCGCTACCTCATCACGCACTGCCAGATCCGGGGCACGCCATTTGGGTGGCCATGAGTCGAGCACTGTGAACACCGTGTCATCGATTGCGATGAACGGGAGTTTGGTCCAGTTCTACTCTGGGTCCTTTCGTGCCTTGATATACACATTGTGCATATCCACCTTAAAGTCTGCAAAGCTCCGCAGACTGTCGTATACCGTGGGGGATAGGCGCGACCGTTTGTGGATCCACATCTATATGCTCACCTCCATGAGTATCCAAAAGATCTTGATCTCGTGGATGTGCGTGGCATGCCTTGTCGCCCAGAGCGACGTGTATTTCGCTGCCTCTGGCAAGTCCTGGTCCAGGGGAGGAAACTGACTGTCCTCCAGCAATTCCCTTGCAACCAACAAGATGGATAAGAGCAACCACGCGTAGTGGAAGGTCTTACCCTGCTCCTGAGCCTCCTTGCAGTTCGTCAGGAACTCCTCACAGAGGAACTATGCCTAGTTGAACTGTACCCCCTCGGCACATTGCTCAGCCAGCGCAATGACCGTTGTTGGTACCTCATTTTGCGACATTTTCTCATCACTTTTCCTGCCAGTAGCTGAGTGGCTATGCGCACCCCTTTGTCTTGAATGCTAGTAATCACATAGCCCCTCTGCTTCTTCTCTAACTTGTATTTCTTCTTCATGGCTTCTGCGAGCGCCAAGTCTCCGCTTTGGCCAACTATTTCTGCAGGGTCCCTTCCCATGCAGGGAAGGTTTGAAATCCTATGAATCAGCTCCGCCGTAATGGGAATCGGCTCCTCCAACCACAAGTACCCCTCATGCACTAGGCAAAGCAGTTGCCTGATGACGAATATCATGATTGGTGCCCAATGAAAGTGCGGAATCCATAGTAGGTGGAGTAGCCTGGCTTCCTCCACCCCGCATATCCATTTCCATGGCTGCAGCGCTGTGACTAGCCCCTCCTTGCTTTGTTTCATAAGTTGGCTAGTCTCCAGATGTGGGAAATTTTCGCTATCTGCAAGGTCCCAATCTTCAAATTCCATCATGGGTACACGGCCCAGGGCTGAACCCTCAAATAGAATTCCATCTGGGAGGAGTGGGGTTTTGAGTGCGCTTTTAACGGTGTCCACATCCTTGGGTTCTTTTGCCTTCCCTTTCCGTGGGGGGTCATATTTGGGCAATTTTACTGTAGCGCGCATTGGTTGAATGTCTTTCGCCACTTCTTCATTTGGTTCAATCTCTTCTACAAAGGCTTGAAGATCCTCCTCCTCATCATTTGTCTCAATTTTAATCGTCTTGCCCTTATCTTCCATAGACAGTTTATCGAACCGCGGATTTCGCGGAGACATACGGACTGGTCCTACTGCCTATGGATCCTTTTTGGGCCTCGGCATCTGGGGCGATTTAGGGATTTCCGATGCATCCCCTACTGGTGGTGTAGAGCTCCATGTGGCTCCCTTGGTTGTTGACATCATTCTGATCAGGGAATCCTATGTCTCCTTCGGCAATGTTTCAAACCACGGACTTGCTCTCACAACCTCCAAATTCATCAAGTTCATACCCACTTGATAACGCAACAACTGAATTCTCAAAACACCAAGGGTTGTTTGGTGGAGAGCCACCTGTGATTTATAGGCCCTTTTGAATTCAAATTCGACCGTTCCCCCCATATTCAGCTCATTAATGCGAGAATGGCGGCAAATAGTCCCAAATCTAGTTCTGACTTTGTGTCTTAATTTCCCATCGTCCGCTCCTCATTGCCTTAAATTGGACATCTTGTCATGAACAGTGACACCAACAATCACTTTCTAGCCTACCTGCGCAGCAGCACAGCCCCTTATGCGCAAACGCGACTCGTGCGTTGCAGCTTCCGTGTTGCGCAACTCCCATACAAACTTGTTTATAGTATCGCACTCTCTTTCAACAGCTTGGAGCGCTAAGCTTGTGCTTCCTACGGATAGTCAGGTGGTTGCACTACTGGTGCGAGGCTTCAAGTCATCTTCCAACCCAGTCCGCGGGCCTTCCTTAGTTACCTTCGCACCAGTCAGCACCTCACGTTCTTCCTTATGCAATGCGCTTCCCTGGTTACTTTGTCTGATAAGGTGCAGTCGCAGCCATGGTAGTATAGCCAAAAATTCTTGGCGACAATCTTCTAGTGTGGTGGTAGGGCTGCCCATACGTTGCCCTGTCCTTCTATTGACGTGTAATGCTTGTGCGATTTTGGTTTCTAGTTTTCTGATATCCACGTCCATTACTATGCTTTTCTGCTTCAGCCGTACCCGATCTTCTTCGAGTTCGCAAAGCTTAAGGTTCCCTCGCTGAATGGCTTCTTGAATCTGCATATGTTCGTCCTCACGCGGCTACATAATCTCTTCGCTCTGGTCCTCGCGTGCTGTCTCAATTATGGGAGTTACTGCATGAGGATTCTTTCCCAAAGCTACGACCTCGACTCTACTTGTCATCTTCGGAATCATTCCCACACTTAGGTTCTTGTGCATGGCCCTATAGGCCCCTCGAACCGTTGGCATGCGTAGGTCCCAATCAATTCGTTCCACCTGGTAAACTCTGTTCATGATTCCACACAGCTTTGTGAATGCTCTGGCATGGAATATTTGTGGTGTGCATCACTTTTCCTACTGCCACGTCGGGTTCTGATTTTCAATCCTTAGTCTGGGATGTGCTTGCACAACACACGTCTGCACCCATCGACACAGGTGGGTGCGCAAACTACTTTTTCCTAGCTGCCCAGCTCTCATTCAACGCTGGGGACTTCCAAATCGTAAGCGCATCTGTCTCCTACATTCGCACCATTTTCCAATGGTCTTCTGATGTGTATTCCACCATCATGTAGGCGTTGCGCGCAGTGCCCATTCCAGCGCACCGTACCACTGCTGTTCCGGTACTGCGCTTTCAAATTTGTCCAGGAATTCATCCACCGCTGTCACTCCATCATATGTTGGCAGTTCCCTTGCCTCTGTTGTCATGCAACACAGGGATCTAATCATCATGTTGCAATTCAACGTTGTCACTTTGTGCAACCGGTTCTGCCAGCGTTCTACTTCTTCGTCTGAATCCGAAGTACAGGAACTGTCGCGCTCCCATGAGATTCTCCCATCTGTAGTCGGGTTCACCCAATCCTGGTCTTGCGCCGTTATCTGGTAAATACAATCCAGCTCATCGTCACGCACTGGTTCGGTGTAGCGTGCTCCTTTAGCTGGGTCTAGCGGAACTACTACGTGTAGGGACTTTTTCTCGAATATCATCTTCCGCTTCTTCAGATTAATGACTCCATTCATATCAGTGGCCCAATCTATTCCTAGCAACGCGGGATAAGGATTGTTGTCATCAACAATCTCTATCACTTCAAAGTTCGTCTGCGTGCTCGCGCCTTCGATATCAACTGTTACCCCTTGCAACCATCCCATGGGCAAAATCTTATGTTAGTTCGCCATTCATAATTGAATCGGGGACCACTGTAACGCGGGCCTGCTGTTATGAAACCAGCTCACAAAAAGATAGAAAAGAGAGATCCACGCCTTAGAATTCAGCCTCTTCGAGGGGGCAACCTCCTTTACATTACATAAATGAACAATTCTTGGATGATACAAATGAAAAGACCTCCTTTCTATATATAGGAGTCTAAGGGCTCATAACATAATCAGAGCCGACATAACAATAATAATGTAAGGGCACAATAATAACAATAGTGGGCTTCTATGGGGCACATTAGTAACAATATGGGCACTACATGGGTACATCAATATAATAAGTGGGTTGTACTAATAACAATAAGGGGTTACACTAGTAGTATAGGGGCCTAACATGCCCCTCTCCTTCAAAAAGCGTTGTCCTCAACGCTTGAGTAGTTCTTGATGCTTCTGTATAAAATTCTTGTCCTCCCATGTGGAATCTTCAGCGGATAAGTTCTTCCACTTGATGAGATACTCTGAAATTGATCGATTTCGTAGCTGTTGGGTTCTTGTTTCTGTGACTGCTCCAGGTTCCAATATGATTTTTCCTTCCTTTTCAATATCTGGCAATATTGTTTGAATTGGTATCTTTTGCAACTTTTGAATAAGTGGCCATACTTCTTTGTCCATCTTCCATTCATCCCTTGCTTCGTTTATCCAATCTGGTTGGATAATAGAAATAGCACAAAACAATGCTTCCACATCCTCATCCTTGAAGAGTCTTCCCATTTGGTAAGGTCGCCATTTTTTAAGTGCATGTAGTATTGCCAACATTTCCTTCTCATAAATAGCTTGCTTTAGATGTAGCAGTAAAAATACCCAGTCTCCTACATCAAAAAAAATTTCACTATGATGTTGATTTACCTGTTGTTTCATTTGATTTTGCACCGAAGTGGCGTTATCCTTTAAAAGTTGGAGAACTTGTTGTTGATGCTCGATGTGATCTTTCATTGCTTGAACCTTTTTCTTCTTGATATGTCCTTCTATCTTTAGAGTTTGAGGAGTGGTAATTTCTTCCAATCCTTTACAAGATATGGTTGGATTCATTTCTTGACGCTCAATGTGATCTTTCACTTCTTGAACATTTTTCTTCTTGATATGTCCTTCTATCTTGATAGTTTGAGGAGTGGTAATTCCGACCAGTGAATTACAAGATATGGCTGGATTCATTTCTTCTTTCTTGATGTGATCTTTCACTTCTTGCACCTTTTTCTTCTTGATATGTCCTTCTATCTTGAGAGTTTGAGGAGTGGTCATTCTTGCCAATAGTTTACAAGATATGTTCTGATTCATTTCTTCTTTCTCTGGGGTCGGGTCCTGGCATATATCCTCTTCTTTTGATGCTTCTTGATCTTTTTCTTCCTCCTCTTCATACTCTATGTAAAATAATTTCTTCTCAGCACACTTATGACCTTTAGTGCATTTGCTGTCACAATTGTAACAAAGCCCTTTTTCTCTTTTTTCTTCCAATTGTTGTGGTGTAACCCTTGTAGGTTGTGGAAGGCTAGGAGAAACAACACGTCCATCTTTAAAGTTGTGAGGGTTAGACGTCCTTGTTGCCATAATTTTACTTTCAAATATGTCACGTGTTGCTCTTTGTATCCTCATAATGTGCTATCATTTCCTCGGTGAAAATTGACCACGTAACAAGTTGTTTACGAGAACAAAGCCCTTTGTACCATAAAAATTGATCTGGTTCTAAATATGAAGATGCAATACATACCTTTTGTAACAGTTGTACACCATGTAGATCAAAATATTGCTCCATCTGAAGTATCCAATTTACCGGATCCTTGCCATCAAACTTCCTCATCTTGCTTTTTCTTGATTTTAGGAGCTCGACCTTGAAACGACTGTAACTCTGTACTTTCGGATCTTTAAGTTCTAAAATTGTGACCTGTAGTAGCCCTCTGTGTCCTCTTTCCAATGCCACCAGTCTTATCCAAATTGGATTCTCCAAGAAAGAGTTATGAACAATCTCCCAAGATGACCTGATTATAGACTAGTTCAGTAGAGCGAACTTGTATGACGTGCCACGTGTCACTCTTTCGACCTTTGACTCTAAAAAATATATACAAGAAAACTAAAGTTTGTCCTCTTTCTGTACCTTCTTACGAAATTTCAATCCGATCCTCAGAAAGAAAGTTATGACGATTTTCCCCAGGTCACCTTTTTTGCGTGTAATTCAGGAGTCTGCAAAAAGACCAACTTCCTCAGATCATATCTCCGAAAATATCACGCGAAAATCTCAGAAATTTGGACCCAAGGTTCAGCACGATTTCTTCTCAAATGGGTTTTTCTTGCGACTTCTGAAACGTCACAGAAAAAAAGTTATAGCGAAAATGCCACGATGACCTGTTTGGAGCAGCGAAACCCTAGAATCCAAAGCTCTGATACCAAATGTTATGGAACCAGCTCACAAAAAGATAGAAAAGAGAGATCCACGCCTTAGAATTCAGCCTCTTCGAGGGGGAAACCTCCTTTCAATTACATAAATGAACAATTCTTGGATGATACAAATTAAAAGACCTCCTTTCTATATATAGGAGTCTAAGGGCTCATAACATAATCAGAGCCGACATAACAATAATAATGTAAGGGCACAATAATAACAATAGTGGGCTTCTATGGGGCACATTAGTAACAATATGGGCACTACATGGGTACATAAATATAATAAGTGGGTTGTACTAATAACAATAAGGGGTTACACTAGTAGTATAGGGGCCTAACACCTGCCCATGCGTTCCCTTGTCTGCTTTGGTAACACATTCGTGTCTAAACCCAGGTCTAGGATTACCTGATCCATTTCATACTCACCAATCTGTACCGTCAATCTCATTTCCTTCCTAGTGTGCAATGCATGCTTTCCCAGTTTCCACACGATGTGCGGTTCCCCTGACCCTGCACACCTAGTGATCAACTCATGTAGTCCCTTAACTGCCTCATTGTCGTGCAACAGTTTCATGCATGTCTCCAAAAAGGTACTAAGCATAGAAGGATCCATCCCTGTCTCTGGTTGATCCTTACTACTTGAAGTGGAGGCCTCTGCAAATCTCTTCTTAGCTTCCATGAATGTCTCCTTTGCACGTTCTAAGTCAAACTTAGGTTCCTTTGTAGGGGCCTTGCGAACCCATGTATCTTCCTTGGGCTGCTTCCCCTTATCTTCCCTTGTAGTCGCACCGCTTCTAAGCACTATATTCACATTTGGGTCTTCTTCACGCGGGTTGGACCTCATCATTTGAGTATTTTGAGTCGGAGTAGGCTGGAGTACCCCTTTCATTTGTGTGATCAGTGTAGGACAATCTATCATTTCATGATCAAACTGAGCATAGTATGAACAGGATACTCTCATCGGGTTGGTACAATCGTGGGCATAGTGCCCTGGTCCTCCGCAATTGTAACAAATTAACTGTCTGTGGCCCCTTCGTGGTCCCATTCCTCCTCGTCCTTGACCTTGCCCTTGAAATCCACTACACACCATTCCCACCACCGGGTTGAGGGCTCGCGTTTCTGTCTGCATCCGATAGGGTGGGGTCCGATCCATCATTAACTCGTAGCTCCAACAAGTACGTTCATCGTGACCTACTGACCTACAGAAATTACAAAAAAAATGTTGGGGAGTCTACGTATACTTCTGCAACAAATGACAATTATCCATCGTGTGCTTTCCTCCTATCTTACAGATCACACACCATAGCGCGGGTGTCGCACTCGGCCCTACCTGTGCCTCTGGTCTCAATGGCATTGGCCCCCCTCCTGCCAAGTAGTTTGCAAATACTGGACAGTGATCCTTGTCATGGCCCTTGCCTTTGCATTTTACGTACCACACTTCCTCGCGCGCCTCTGGTCGCTGTGCCCTATCCTACTTCAAACTCTGCATTTCCAGGCAGAGATTCTATAATTGCATGTGGATTTGTTGAACTCCCAGCTCCAGATCCTGTATCGGTGTCTCATGCAACCTCATCTCCATTTCCAATGCTTCGGCCTAGGTAGCAAGTTTCTGTTGCGACAACGCCGTCCTTGGGTGTAGTGTCAGAGATGCTATAAACCATGTGCGATGCTACACATCCATGAGCATCATATTAGCCTTGCGGATCGTACTCTTCAGCCACTGATCCAGATCCCAGGGGGTCTCGCCTGGAAGCATCACGATCTCTTTAAATCCAATGATTGACTGTGTCTCTGATTTCGGCCAGCTAAATTCTCTGTTCAATGCATTCTGGATCTCTGCTATTCCTACATTTGGGTGATCATTGGAATGCTTGATATACCATGTCAATGCGCAATCCTGTAGCGTGCTCACTAATGTAGCCTTCTTAATGTTGTTTTCCATGACCCCTTGTGCTTCCCATACTACTCTTACCATGAACCAGAACTAGTCTGGATCCTCATTCCCTACTCCTCTAAATACAGGTAGCTTGATCGCGCTCGCCATGCTGAACTATGGGGGTGGTGGAGGTGGAGTGGGTGGAGATGGAGGTGAAGGAGGTGAAGCGGGTGATGGCGTAAGTGGAGGTGGTAACTGCAGAATGTGCTGCCTTATCAAACTGACCGCACTTCTCGGAGAGACTCGAGTGAGCTCTTCCTCGCTCTCTCGCGAAGGTGAAATTAAGGGACTGTTTTCCTAATTCCTCGCTAGCTTTGTATATCTTTCCGCTCCACGTCGTTCCAAACATTAATGTATTCGCATAACCTATTTTTCACATAACAACATATTAATCCAGGTATTCAACGATTTAATGTACTTACCTCGTGGTCCCTTCAGAAAACGTCGTTCTGCTTCGTTGTAGCTCATGGTCGTGTCTATCACAAATTCAGTGATAAAACCCCCTATTATCCAGTCGAGCCAACGGTCCATAGCTCGCGCGATCTTATCTTCTGATGCCTCTACTCTGCGCACTAAATCCGGAGTCCACACTATTGGTTGGTCGAGCTTACACCTTTCCTGGCTGTCGGATAACCTCAAGATCCACTCATATAGTTCAGAAGGAAAGGATGCGAAGAAGATCTCGTGGGTTTCCGTATACACGTAGCGATCCAGCCACCTTTTCTCGAATACCTGCGCAGTCTTGTTTTCCTGTGTCACAAACTCCTGAATTTTCTTATCCAACCACTCTTTAATTTCCTTCTTCTTTGGGTTCCAATGTCATGACATCAGACATCCCTAAGGCAAATCCCAGTCCCAGCAATGGAACCATTTGTTGGCTTGTTGGGGCCTGACCCAGGTTCAGAAGTGATTTAGCCAAACAAATCCTGAAACTACCGACCCTTTTGGAAACAGTCTGTGGTGCGCGGACTGAGGTCTCACCCAAGGTAGTATGGGAGGGTGCTGGAACCAGGTTTCCGCACCCTAGGGATGTCTTGATGAAGTCTAGGATGTTCGCGAACCGAACCTGCATGCTGGAGCTGCTCCGCACAGCCATCTGCCCTTCGCAACTTGTGCAACTGCTTCCGCGCAGCTCCGTAAAGAGCGCGAAGGGGTGTTGTCTAGATCCTTTATCCTTACTGTGCTATTATTATAGATCTTAACCTAATTATATGGGCCCAATATTCTCATTAATCATTCAACATTCATAGCAAGTGCGCGCAATCATAAACTGTAAAGAGATGCATAAATATAACAGACGCATAGACACAGATATTCCAAAATCAACTTATCTTTTATTAATTCTCTGTCCAAGTACAATCCCAACTCCGCCCTGCGCACTCAGCTGCAGGGGTCTACGCACACAGCTGCGGACTCTACCAGGCCTCTGCGCACTCAACTGCAGAGCCTCTTCCTACTACTACAACCCAAGACTCGGACTTACAGACTCAGAGCTAATTCATCATCCCAAACTTAAGACTTCCTTTACACTTAGAGCCTCGCTCTATTTATACAATTCCATGGTCCGCAGACCATGTG
Organism: Pinus tabuliformis; assembly: GCA_031772625.1. Taxonomy (NCBI): domain Eukaryota; kingdom Viridiplantae; phylum Streptophyta; class Pinopsida; order Pinales; family Pinaceae; genus Pinus; species Pinus tabuliformis. The sequence goes on along the minus strand of CM062811.1, from coordinate 1,287,803,077 downwards.
TAGGCCAACATACCATACATTAAATTATATTATTTTAGGGTGGACAACCCTAGACTCTTGCGCTCCGCGCCCGCATTTCGCGAGGTCTTTACCTTACACTTTACCAAAATTCGGGCTTCAAGCCCCAAAAGACCTACTATGGGGGGATCTGCTGCCCAACAATACTCTCAAAGAACAGTGGGCCAAGATGAGGTTGAAGGAAGAATGGACAAAGTGGGAAAGAAAGAAAACTGAGAAGGAGAAGGAAGAACAGATGCAACAATTACAACAAAAGGTTGAGGAATTAACAAATGACAAAGATAAACTGTATAGACTCGCCTTAAACCTTTTAGGGTGCAGAAGGCATTCCCCATCTTATCCAATATTTCTATGGGAGATATTTTATCTTTTTTTTCAGTTAAAAGTTGTCTATGAGAATAGACCCTATTAGGGTAATTCTACCTGAACTTTCTTAGATGTTTTTCACGCATGTGATTTTGACGAGCAGAGCTTGTTGTGTGAGATTTTTCTACATAACATGATTAATTTGTGAATATGCTATCTTGAATATGATTTTACACATATTCTCCTATATGGGGGACTTGCAGTTGTGCTCCTTCATGAGAAATTAGGTGGAGTGGCATCTTGCCAGGAAGTCATCTGATGTAAATGAGGAGAAGGTAGCCTTATGGATAAGAGTAGAACCAGGCGTGGCCACTGAAATGAGGCGCAAGTTTAGAAGGTTTCTTAGTACTCCTAATATGGTGGAACAATCAGCCCTCTACAGAAGGAGGATTGTCAGATTTTTCCTCAACATATTTACACAACTGAAAAGTCGAGCATTAACTGGATGCCTGAAACGTACAAAGGCTGGTAGTGCAAGTTTGCAGGAGAGTGATACTTTTGGGTTTTCTAATTTTTTGGTTGATGTTACACGAGTCTAGGAGTATGCCCGAATTGTGAAAACAATGGAATCTTTCTGGATAGGACTTAAACTTAAGTATCCCTTGATCTATCTTCCAGTCAAAGACTATTATCCCCATTACCAATTGTGCGATTATGAAGATGAATCATGGTCGCATCAGCTGATGGCTACTCAAGGTTATAGATTAGTTGACGAAGATATTGTTGGTGCTTATAGTTTGACAGACTTACATTGACGATACAATAGAGGTACTTGAAGATTCTGCATGAGGACATGCAGTGGCTTCAGTTGGGAGGGATGTTGGGTGCAGTTTTTAAGCATAACTTAGACACCGCTTTCCCTAGTTTTGATCATTTTCTCTCTTTAAACCTATGAACTTTATGTCACAAATTCCACTTTCCCTATTTTTTATCATTTTCTCTCTTTAAACCTATGAAATTTATGTCACAAATGCCACTTTCCTTGGCTATAAGAGAAATCCTTTCTCCAACATATTATTTTGCCATTTTTTGTTAAATATCGAATGAAGTGATGTCTTTTTGGGATGACTAACCAGTGTAATTGTGGAAGAGGTTTTCTAGTTATTTTTCTTTTAGGTGTTGCCCATATACTAAGGACTAAGGGATGAACAACTATTGTTGTTCCTTGTTGTTACAGTATGAAAAGTTGTTGTTACATTCCGAAGTTTTGTTATTACACCTAGAAGTTGTTGTTGCATAGTGAGAATGTTGTTACACCGCAACTGCCAAGGACCATGGTTGTTGTCTTAAAAGACACTTGTTGAGAATCATAAAATTATCTATGGAAGGTTAAAGGATCTGAGTAGTTATGATTGTAGAAAATGGTGTAACTTTAATAGGGCTTTTATTTGGAAATTGTTTGTAACGATTTCTATTTTTCTCTTAATATTGATCAACATGAGAATCGTGAAATTCTCATGACTGATCTATTCCCTAATTTTTGGGGCTTGTAAAACTTTATAAAAAGGGTTTGGTCCCATAAAAGGGGATGACAACACTGGAACAATATCGACATTTTAATATTGTAGCTTTCAGTCCTTTTCTAATACATAACACATCTGGTGATGTTTACACAGATCTCATGTTGAGTTTTTAACTAGTTTTCACTCTATCCCTTCACCCAGCTAGGGAGGAAGGGCTATTGTCTTTAGCAGGGATTGCAACAATAGTAGATTAATTTCTTTTCTTTATTTTAAGTGTGGATTTATTATTGTTGTTGTATAAATTGTAGCAAAGAGGCACTTATGTTTTCGGATTCGTTATATGTTGTTACATAGGATTGGCTAGAACTACAATATTTAATCAATTGATACATTTTCATTAATAATGTGTGGTGTGCCTGTTCTCTGAGAAAAACATGAAGTGTGATGAGTGGGTTTCATTCCTGTAGAATGTCTTTTTAGATTTCTGGATGAGTTCTTTAAGTTCTACAATTATGTTTAACGACATTTCTTTCATTTCTTTTCCTGGTTGTTATGTATCGACACAGACAGTGCAGAAGCCTTTGAAATAAAAAGACTTACCCTGGTTGATAATTAAATGATTACAGTTTAGTCAAATAAGAAAAGTGATTAAACCATCTGAACGCCAAGTTTGTTTAATCATGCATCTTTATGTACTGCAAAAACACTTTGTTTTTGGGGCAATTTTTTATGACATGTAGGCAATATCAATGTAGAATCATAGTTCATAGGGCCTGTTGAGGTAAGAAGGCCTTACTCTAGGGATTGGGTGAACAACTATAAATAGTGTAAATAAATAATAGAGAAAATGAAGAGTCATCGGGAGATGAAACTCAACAGTCATTCCCTCTTGTATATAATAATGAATAGCCACAATGAATAATACAATCTCATTTTGAGGAGTTACCTCCTAGCCTGACATGGTATCAGAACCAACCTCTATTTTTAGTTTTCTGCTCTTGTAACTCCCTTATGCCATTTTTCTGGTAGCTCCAGAATCTATCATTTCTATCAATTTCTCTACCTGTTATCATTCTCTGAGTTGTGTCCTATCTGAATTGACTGTTAAAATTGTGTTGAGTGTGAAGACCATGGTGTTGGGAGCTATGCAAAGAAACGGTGGTGTCAAGAATGGGATCACAGTACATTGCATTATTGTGCAGAGCCCTGGTGCGCATCACTTGAGGTATCATAGTCCGATTTCCAACATTTATTAACGATGTCCATATTTATTAACGTTGTCTGTTCGAACATTCTACTACATAATCTGATTTCCAGCATTTATTTTCATAGCCCATAACACTGCGCTCCTTTTTTGTTGTATGTTGTGCCTCTCGACGGTTCTGAAATTTTTGTTATATCGCCATACTGCCTTTGTCACTGTGATACCCGCATCAGTCAATATATAACTGTGTTTTTTGTTATCGTGACTGTGATACTAGTTTTTAATATCGGTTTTCCATTCAACACACAGTTCCATGACTAAGTCACTCCTCCCATAGCGTGTGTCTCTCCCCACGACTCCCACTACAGTGGTGCCTCCACGCAGGAGTGAACTACGGAACCTCTCCGCTCCAGTTGGCCCTCCTTCAAAATGCTGCCATATAACGCTGCTCCTCCATACAAATACGCCTCCATATAAACACTGCTCCTCCATAAGCATTGCTCCATACGCTATCATATAAGCATTGCTCCTCCTTATACATACGCTCCCTACGCCGAATGCCCTTCCCCATATAACCCTTCCCCATTAATACCTACCCATATATTCCCTTCCCCATATAACCCTACCCCATATAATACCTTTGTCCTAAAATATCAAATTGCATTTTTTACACTAGAAATGCAATTTTAGCCACCAAAATTGCATTTTTTTTGCCACCAGCAGTTTTTTTTACAATACACAGGTTTTACAATTCATTCACTGATATCTATTGTGGGAGTGGTTCTCACTGGGAAGGAGAACTATCCAAAATGGTCGTGAAAAATCAAACACACTCTCATTTTTAATGAGCTGTGCAAAGGAGTGTGTGTTAGAGATGGAGACAAAGAGCCAGAACAACCTACCTCATACAAGGAATTCGCCATTTGGGAAAATAAGAACACCAAGGCTTATGCATTGATTGCAGCATCAGTAAATGAAGACGTGAGTCACCATATTTCACCATTTTCAAATGCTTTCGAAGCCTTACAAAAACTGAAGGAACTCTATGACTCACACTCTACACTTGAAGTTTTTCAACTCATGATTAAATTGTTCACCCTTGAATTACAAAATGATGATCCTCTTGCTCTTGCATCAGAAGTAAAATCTATTATGCAAGATATCAAAGTCACTAATGTTGAACTGGACATTCCTTTGATAGCTTTTCCCAAGGCTCTTTATCCCACTTACTCAAATTATCTTGAGTCATTGCAAGCAAATGGAAACCTCAAAGATATTACCTTTGACTCCCTTGTGAAAAATTTTGTTGAAAGAGAGAAAGCTTTTGGGAAGAAGACAGCTCCTCAATCTTTTGAAGAGGTTGTGTTTCTTCCACATAGAGAGAAGAATCTTGCTTAAGATTCTTCCAGAGGAAGAGGTGGTCAAAGAGGAAGAGGAAGAAATTTCAAAGGCAGAGGGGGCAAACACTCTCAAGGAGAAAAGTTAGATTTGCATTGCATACGCTACAGAAGAGATGGATCACATGATGCATCCACATGCAAGTTGCCTTGGGACATAATTGAGCAAGAAAGAAACCAACCAAAAGGTAAAACTAATGACAAAGAGAAAGGTAAAGCACCTGAATCCGCTCACCATGTTGTGGCACACTGTAATATTGGAGTAAATGAAGACTTATTTAATGCTTCACTTGCTTCTTGGAAAAATGATTGGTTTCTTGATTCAGGAGAAACTTGCCACATGACTTTTAGAAGAGATTTTTTTGAAGAATTTACTGACAATGTTGATGGAGCAGTATACTTTGCAAACAAATCAAAACTCAAGCCATCGGGGCTTGGCACAATCAGGCTTAAATTGCCTGGTCTTCTAGAGTTTCTTCTGCATCATGTTTTATATCTCCCACGGCTGAGGAGAAACTTGTTGTCCTTGGTCCACATCCACCAGCAAGGACACTCCATTCATATGTTTGATGGCAATCTTGAGGTGAGAAAAGCATCAGGCCACTCACTTTTCATGACGGGGAGAGAAGAAGAAAGGCTTCTCAAGTTGCAGGGTGCCTTTGCTCATGCACAAAATTTCTCATACAATTCGCATTATGAAGAAGGTACATTTCCATTAAGTTTATTATGGCATGCTAGATTTGGACACTTGAACTATGACAGCCTTCGCTTGTTGAAGAAAAATGGTGTTATTGGTTTGCCTACAATTCCTAGGAAACTTAAGTAATGTGATGCTTACATTTGAGGAAAGCATAGAAAACAGTGTTTTCATGATTCACATTCCAGAGCACATAGAAAAATTGAACTCATTCATTCAGATTTATGTGGTCCAATGCTTGTTCCTTCTGAAAATGGAAATAAATATATGATGACATTTATTAATAACTACATTAGAATATGTTGGGTTTATTTATTGAAGAACAAATATGATGCTTTTCAAACATTCAAGAACTTTCATACATGGATTGAAAATGATGCACAATCTCATATTGGATTTTTTTGCACTGATAATGGAAAAGAATACACTTCAAATGAATTTGAAAACTATCTTCGCCAACATGGGATCAAACATCAAACAACTGTGCCTTATAATCCCCAACAGAACGGAGTAGCTGAAAGAATGAATAGGACAATCTTAAATATGGTGTGTGTTGGGCCTTAGTTTTGGTCTTATTTTGCTTTAAGAAACTTACCTAACCATCTATTTATCATCCATTTTCACTCCATTCATTCCATTTTAATGAATATTTGATGTCTAATCAAGTATTTAGCTTTAATTTGTCAATTTCTAAAGTTTTTATAAAAGTTTGATTTTAAGTGCAATTTTGGCAATTTCAGAAATTCCCGTAATCACTTCATGGTTGATATGGATGCAGGCCACTTCAGCACGAATGGGATACATGAATGGAAAGCTTGGGAACTAGGACCAAGCCACCTATGCTTGGTTCCAACAGAATGAGCTTTATTATGCCTATTTGGAGCTAGTCAATCATGACTAGTCATCCAGAAATCCCATCTAAATAGGGCAGTTTTGAGATTCCATGATATTGGTCATATTTCTTGGGATGAGGGTAGTGAATTCGACTTGGATAGGTGGATTAGAGTAGCTGGGTTTGTTAGAGTGAATGTAGATCAGTTTGTTTCATGAGACTCCTTATTTAAGAGCCACAACTTTGATGGCTCATACATTGACTTATTATACTTTTATGCTGTAATACTTTTGGTTTGAAGACTTAATTTGAAGACTTGTGCTATTCTCATTTTGCTGCTCAATGCTATGGATGTGTGACTGATCTAAGCTTCTGATATCATCTTTCAAAGTGTGCAAGGCAAGGGTGGAGGGCCCCCACTCCAAGCTAAGTACACTTCCATGTTAAACTAGTTTTATTTCATTGCAATTTGGTTGATTGTAGCCTTAGTTTTTCAAAGCCTTATTTCAGATTGCTTTATGGTTATGCATAGTGATTGATTTCATTTGTTAATGGCTTATTCATCACTTTATTGAGTTGGAAAACAGATGTTCAAGTTGGGCATCCCTTCTACTAAATGATGGATCAAAACTAGTTTCTTTTGTTTACATGCAAGTAGTTTTATTTCCATTTAGATTTAGATATTGAGATGAATGAATTATGATGGAATATCTTATGTGTCTCTTAAGTTAAGAGCTTCTTTCATTTATAATTTATGCATCTTGAGTTTTTGGTTTCAATCTCTAATTCATTAAGTAATAATTGAGGTGAAAGTGGACTTCTTGAGTTCCAGAACCCTTTCAATGTTTTTCTCTTTTGAGCTGATTGAATTAGAGTTATAAGATGTATTTTCTTTATCTTTTAATCATTTATCTTTCAAGGTTTGGTTATATTAGATCTTCACAAATAGTGAACTTGCCTCAAAGAATAAACAACCTGGATTGATAATAAATAATTGTGTTAGTTTAGGAACATAAATTAGCTCAACAGTGTGCTCCATGATGTTTTTCAAGAATGTAAAATTGATGTTTTGGGCTAATGTAGTTCTATGTGTTGTATATGTATAGAATAGATGTCCATCTAATGCTATTAGAAACAAGACTCCTTATGAAATGTGGTATGGGAACATTCCTTCGGTAAAGCATCTCAAAGTCTTTGGTTCCACATGTTATGCCTTGATACCAAAGGTACATAGAAACAAAATTGGTGTAAGGAGTCGTAAGTGTATCTTCCTGAGGCATTCAAACACCTCCAAAGCATATCGTCTCTATGATGAAGTCAATAAAAAGTTTGTTATGTCTAGAGATGTAATCTTTCTTGAATCATCCAAAACTAACAATGTTGTTGAGCAGAAACTTGATCTCTTGGATAGATTCACAAATGCAAAATCATTTCAAGAATTTGATAATCAGATTCCACATCTTGAAGGGGGAATTCCTATACTAGATCAACTTGTGGAATCTTCTTCTGAAGCACTCTCACCCTGCATGAAACTCCAACAACAGAAGATACTTTGAGTGATGTGATTGATAGAATTGGGAGACTCAATCTTGATTCAGTCCCAACTCAATCAATGGAGCAGCCTGGACCATCTTAGAAAGGTTCCCCAAAGTGGTTGACAAAGACACTTGAAAGTGTTCATCCTGATGAGGTTGGAAAGATAGGAACTAGAAATTCAACCCAGCAAAATGGAGGTGATGTAGATGACTCTGATTCACCTGTTGATATGGATGTTTCTTATGATTGTGAACTGAATTTGTCTACTGATTTTGAACCAACTTCCTTAAAGAATCTACTTCTCATGATGAATGGAAAGAAGCAATGCAAAAGGAGTATGATGCCTTGACAAAGAATGGCACTTGGAAGCTGGTTGATCCTCCATTGGGAACCGAACCAATTGGCTGCAAGTGGGTCTACAAGAACAAGTATAAAGCCAATGGCTCACTTAACAAGCACAAAGCCAGGCTTGTGGAAAAAGGTTTTGCACAGAAGGAAGGGGTCGATTATGAGGAGACTTTTTCCGCCACAGCAAAATGGGCTACCATCTGAACACTCTTTGCCCTAGCAGCTCAGAACGGTTGGAAAGTCCATCAAATGGATGTAAAAACCGCTTTCTTGAATGGAGATCTAAAAGAGAATTTTTTTATGTCCCAGCCTAAAAGATTTGCTATGAAAGAACATGAACATAAAGTATGTAAACTTGTGAAATCCTTGTATGGCCTCAAACAAGCACCATGAGCCCGGTATGAAAAACTAACTTAGCATCTTCTGAAACTCAATTTCAAACATTATGATCTTGATGATGCAACTTTGTTTATCAAGAAAGTTGGCAAAACAGCTGTATATCTTGTGGTATATGTGGATGATCTTTTGATGACAGGGAACAATGAGAGCTACATTGCATCCATAAGGAAGGAATTGAGGAAAGGTTTTGAAATGATTGATTTGCGCTATGTTCATTACTATCTTGGTATTGAAGTAACTCAACATTCGAAGTCCATATTCCTTTCTCAAAATAAGTACATTGGAGATCTGTTAAACAGGTTTGGCATGGCCGAATGCAATCCTCTAACTACTCCAATGGAACAAAACTTAAAGCTCGCATCCATTGAAGGAAAAGAATTTGAGGATGCAACAAAATATAGACAGCTTGTAGGAAGTCTCAACTACCTGAATACTACTAGACTAGACATTTTGTTCGCTGTTGGAATCCTCTCTAGGTTTATGCAAAAGCCTTGTGAGGGACATGGTCTGCTGCAAAAAGAGTTCTAAAGTACTTGAAGGGAACTCAAAACTTTGGACTCAAGTATACACACGTGGGCGACTTCAACTGGATTGGATACTCTGATTCAAACTTTGATGGAGACAAAGAAACTAGGGTATCTACTTCGGGTTATGCTATGAGTCTTGGATCAGGAGCTGTCTCCTAGAGATCACACAAATAATCAATTCCAACAGATTCCACAATAGAGGCAGAATATGTGGCAGCAGTTGAGGCAACAAAAGAAATTGTGTGGCTCAGGAAAATTCTGGAAGATTTGCAGGTAAAACAAGTACATTCGACTCCACTCATGATTGACAATACCTTAGCAATAAAGTTGGCCAAGAACCCAAAGTTCCATGATCGAACAAAGCACATCAATACAAAATATCATCTGATTTGACATCATGTTGAGGCCAAAACAATCCATCTTCGCCATTGTTCCACTAATGAGCAGATTGCAGACATCTTCACCAAAGCGCTTGGAAGAGAAAAGCTTGAAAGATTCAGAACGATGCTTGGACTCACCAACATCCCTTCAGATTAAGGGGGGAATGTTGACACCTAATCATAGGGATTGGGTGAACAACTGTAAATAGTGTAAATAAATAATAGAGAAAATGGAGAGTCATCGGGAGATGAAACTCAACAATCACTCCCTCTTGTATATAATAATGAACAACCACAATGAATACTACAATCTTATTTTGAGGAGTTACCTCCTGGCCTAACAAAAAATAATTGAAGCAAGTTTTGTTAAATCTAATGTAACTTATTTTGGCCATGTAATCGAGACTTTATAATAGAAAAGTAAATGTTTCGTTAAAAATAATAATAATAATAGTAATGGTTATGTTTTTTAATAAAGTTATAATTTAGTTAATTTTTATGACTTTTTTAATTTTAGCAACTTGAGTTGTATGATAAAGTAATTCTTTTGATGATTATTATGGATTTATTTCTATAGGCATTTACCAACCATTTAATTTATATGAATGCACTACTTTTTTGATGTAGAGGGATGGTGTATGCATGAAGTTTAAGCTTTCAATTATATAAGGAATACATTATTTAATAAGAAGTTGCTCCAAATGATATTAAATACTCTAATTTCATTTTATATGGGAAATTGAAGGTGTGTAATAGAGGGTTCAAGTATTACACCAATGTATTAGATTTTTTCGAAAAGATAATTCTATGAAGAAATTCAATAGATAGTTTTCCATATTTGTGGATGGCATCCCTAGTAAATGTGTCAAAATAGATTATTGTGTTTTACAGAAGGAAAATGAAATTGGGCACCTAATAGCATGGATTTGGCCAAATGCCCAAAACCACTTATGATAATCATTAACAATATATGAGGAATGCTCAACATTTTTCACGATGAATGAGAATGGCAAGCATGAGAAATGAGAAATGATTTTATTGAAAATTGGGATCAAACTAGAGAACAAAAATTGAAAATGTATTGTATAGATTTATTAAGTCAGTATAACTCAAGTTCAAAACAACGTCATTACATATGGTCAAATTTGTTTTAAGATTGATTTTTAATGTTGATTTAAAAAATAAGACAATTACATAGTGAGAGAGTTGTTAATATATATTCATGTATTAGAATATGAAAATACAACTTTTTGTTGTAGGATTTACCATCATAAAGACCATTTATAAAATTTATGTCCAATAATTATTCCCTTGAGGAAAGGGTTAAAATCAATAGTCTCAAATGATGACAATTAGCAAAGAAGAAACTTCAAGAGGAAACATCAAAACAACTTGCAAGAAAACTAAGTCCATTGGCATTAACTTAGTCACCCAACCCTAAACGATCAACATTGGGTATGGTGGTAATGTGATATGGCCTCAATGCCTTCTCCTTCTATGTAGATATTGATAGTTAGAAATACCTCTAGTGAGATAAATATACATCTTGATTTTGACAATTCAGTTCAAGAGAAAGAAATAGTATCTCCATCTATTAAAGGGGGCTTGCAAGGTCAATGAACATGTGTTGTTGTTAATATCACACAAGGGTTCAAGTCTTCCTAATGACATGTTTGTCTCATGTACACCCTCGTGTTTATATTTGTGGATGAAGTTAATAAACTCGTTGTATCCTCAAAACGGTAACAAATTGTTACCTCAAAACCCAATGTATATATGTTTGAAATTACCTTCAAAATTGAACGTATAAATATTAAATTGTAAATAAAATTGATTTAATTTTAATTAATTAAAATATATATTTAGATTATCAGATCTCAGAGCAACCACAGTGTTCATTTTTTTCTTCGACGTGACCCCTCATCAAATTTTTCCCAGATGATGAGTCATGATATTGACTCGAAACATCAAAGACAAAAATAAATATTGTGGTTGCTCCGAGATTGATAATCTAAATCCTCACCACAGAAATATCCAAACTCTCAAAATATATATTGATAATTTTAGCTTGAATAAAAACTTACAAAATTTATTTAATTTATTTTAATATTTCAAAATATATATAATTTTTTTTAAATAAATAATTTTTATTTAATATATATTTTATTTAAAATATAAAAATGATTTAAAATAATTGACAAGAAAAGCCACAAATGCGTCGTATCTGTTATTAATACATTGTCATGGCTCATAATGATATTGTAAAACCCTATGGAAGAGTTATTGCTTTCCACTATCATTGCTGGCCACTAAAGAAATTGTGTCAAAATATTCGTAATGTAAAATTGGTATGTTTTATCATTGACGAGGTCACAAATACCCGGTTTTTCATTATTATTATTGAGATTTTTTATTTTCATGATGTTAAAAGGTCAAATATATTTAATATAAATTAATTTATACAACTATTTAAATAATATAAGAGAGCTATTAATTTCCACTCCCATTATATTATTATAAAAATAATTAAATACAATTCATTTTTAAAAAATGTTATTAAATTAATAAAATATAAATTCATAATAATATTATTACTTTTTATAGCCTTAGTTTTAAAATTATGTTTTCCTATCCTTAATTGCAAATCGGCATTTCGGCTGTCCATTGGTTAAGGCCTTTCCACTTGACTTGTTCCGATGTGATTTGTTCCTCCGATCGCATCGCTTATCGGCAAGGTCTATGGTCCGACGTCGCCGATAGCTTTTCTCCGATGCGATCATCGCTTGATCGGCCCTCCCCTTAATCGCAAATTGGCATTTCGGCTGTCCGTTGGTCAAGGCCTTTCTGCTTGACTTGTTCTGATGCGATTTGTTCCTCCAATCGCATCGCTTATCGGCAAGGCCTAAGGTCTGACATCGCCGATAACTTTTCTCCGATGCGGTTATTCGGGGATCGCAAATCACTTTATTTTAAGACTTGAGTCCGCCCCTTCGTATACAACATTCGTTGATGCGATACTCCTCCAAGGTTTGATCCTGTCCATTGGTTTATGAAATCCAACGGATCCTGCACACTCTCCGTTTAGTCCTCTTCTCCTGATTTCGCTTTAAAATGTTAGATCTTTGTGTTAACACACGGAACTCTGTGGACAGTGTCAAAACTCAGAAAGAGAAGATTGCTAGGTGTATTAAGGAATAGTGAACTCAATCCCCATGTAATGTTGGTTGTTTAGGCTACGGCCCAACCGTTGATCTATAAATACATTAACTGTTTCAGTTAAATATATATATATATATATATATATATATATATATATATATATATATATATGTTTTTTTGCTCTGAAAGTTATGGAAATTCCAATTATATTTTGAAAAAATATGGCAGGAATTTTTGTAAATCCATGTAAAAGTTGTTAAAATTCATAATTTTAGGTGCCCTAGATGTTTTTGATGGTGCCGAATCCATTTCCACCATCAAAAACATGATTCAGCCTTGCATCTACAAGATTTTTTGAAAAAAATTTGCCCGGATTCTGGCCATTTTTAGCGGTCGAACAATTCCTCCGCCTCCATAGACGACTCCCTTTTTATAATATTATATTATAAATTAAATTATTTTCAATATTCATTAATAATATAGTAAAACTTATTTATTAAAAAATAATCAAAATATATGGGTTTTCTAACTATTATATTTTCATTCATAATCATAGAATAATATTTATTCATGATAATAAAATTTTGGATTTTCCACCTAGATCCGCGTGACTTTTAGTTTTTCGAGCCTCACTACATGCTAGTGCCTAGCATGAAGTCCTCCCACACCTAGCAACCTTACTCAATAACTCAACGACTCTTCTCTCTATGCATCTGTCATCCATAAATTCTCGTCCTCCTTCGTGTCCCTGCACAAACTAGTTTAGTATGCTCTTGGCTACCACCCTGTCTACATTTATGTTGCTCGCCATGCCTTCTCTTTGGTGTGTTCATCCTCCCTCTCTTGTCAATCCGCTCCACACTCAACCCCGTGTTCATTTCTACTCTACTCCTCCAACCTTTGTCCTCCCAACGCTCTCAGCAAATTCCACCACCTCCCATCTAGAAATCATGCCTCGAGAAAGAGGTTGATTCAAGCGAGTTCGATAAGGGCAGGGGAAGGGTTGCCCGCCAGCAACCCCGACAACAAAGGAAAACTTGGATCTCCTTGACAATGACATCCCTAAGCACATAAGGCAACAAGTTACAAGTATGGAAGTAGTAGAGCATCGATGGCTAGGACATGCACTTTAGGTAGTTAGAAACCTCCTAGCCCATCACCTCTGGACTCAAGAACATGACTGAAACAAAGCGGCTCAGAGAATTGCAAAGGCAATTCGACACCAATCACATTTTTTCTTCCATTTGTTGTCTTTCCCATGACCTTAGTTTGGATTTCCCTCTAGATCTCTCCTCATCTCCCTCTCCTAGCCCTTCTAAATTGAATTTGGTCCCACTTGGATCTTCATCACCTTCTATCATTTTCACTGGTACCAGACATAGCTCTTTGGATCATGAGTCACTGGGCACCCCAATTCAACCCATGAGCACCCAACTTGTTGGAAAAATGACTTTTCCTTCACGCCCTATTCCCTTTTGTTGTTACATTTAGGAGAAACCTCCTAAAGCGAGCCCTTCCCGCACTAGAAAAGGTTTTGCAGCTAGTCCAAGCAATGAGCGACATGAATAGACATTGTCGGTCCAAGCTCCCACAGGCTCGTGAGGTGCTAGCCCACCATGAATAGGATTTTTTTGCATTTGATGCTATGTTTTCTATTTTTCACAATGTCGAATGTTCGAGCAGCTGCAGTTGCAGTGTCCTTAGTAAACACTTTGTTCAACTCATTTTGTTTTTTGCCTCTATTGAACGTTGTTAAGGCACTAGAATTTATTTCTTCTAGTAGACCATCTAGTTTCCCCTTCTTGGGGTAGATGGTCACCCTTTTACTTCTCTCTATGAAGCCTTTGGGCCATGTGACTCCATGCGTTTATGTCTGTACCTTATGTATCCATTTTTTATTAATATAATGTAAATATTTCATTTGTGATTATTCCTAAAGATTTTTTTACCAATCATAATGTAAAATCGTTTGCCAACAAAAAAAAAAAAACTTTTGGATTTTCAATTGAAAAACAATTTGAAAATAACCATTATATTTTCATAACCACAAAATTTAAATATTTAAAGTACGAACCAAAAGAGGAGAATATTAGATAGATGGATAAAGCAAACTAGATTTGAGGAGCTATAATGTAAAAAGATAAATTGAGAGATGAAAATGCGACCAACAAAGACTAATTGACATGGCACACTAGAACAAACCTAAAACCCAGATGAGACCAGAAGAAAGTACTATTATAAGAGTTCACTTGAAAACTAACAAAGCAATAGACGAAAAAGTTATGTACGTCGCCACAAAGAAGCCTAGATATGTCGATCCTAATCAAGCAAAACTTCTTAGAGCACCTCTAAATGCAACATAACTTGAATTGACTGGAAATTAACAGACCGAGAGTAGGAAATTGATCTAATACCATAAATTTAACATGCCTAGAGTTAATCCCACATGCAATTCTACTTAAGACTCCATTAACATTCATTATTACTATAGCCATTATAACAAATAATAACATGAGTGTGAGGTCTGAGAAGAGATCAAAATGGTGTCATTTCCTTGTACTTAAGGCGTGTGAAGATATTGAGATTAAATGAGTTGCATGAAGTGTCACGTCAATGGGAGCCACGATACCCTACTGCATGCCCCCCACTTTTTACCTATTTTCCTAAAGTTTGGAATGAGATTGAGGGAAAAAAAGATTTGGCCTTATAACCTTAGACATTAAAGCATGTAATTGGAGGAGGGGGTCACGGGATACTTTCCCATCAATGACTACCATTTACTTCTATTTGTCCAGCTTTAAGGAGACAAGCTAAGTTGGCTTGTTTCGTATCTTCTAAATTTTGGTGCCTGAGGATATGGAAGAAGGATTTAAGAGGGAAGAATTTGAGAGCTCTAGAGACTTTTGGGAGCAGGAATTTGAGATGGCTTTTGAAACAACCCAAGGTTAAATTTTCATGTAATAAAGGATAATAAAGGAAAAATAAGACTAAGTTCAAGGGACACGTATTCCAAGATGAATGTTGGGCAAACATTGTATTGGGCAACACTTGCGGTTCAATCATGGCTATGGAAATTAACAAAGGAAAAGTGGCAATAATTGGCATTTAATTATGAGAAATAAAGGAAAATAGGAGAAAAGGAAAGTGAAGAGACACAAATATGAATGTAAGGGAAATTAGAGGGAAAATGAAGGAAAATGAAGAAAAAATAGACATCAATAATAAAAAGGCACCAAAGGATCAATTCACATCTTTTGTCAGTTCAGTTTGGCTCTCTCCTTTCATTATCTCTCTCATACACTCTTGCACACTTTGAGTATCCTTGGAGCATTTTGGCATTCACTTGGATTTGGATAAAGGACAAGCAAAGGGAAGGGAAGGGAAGCAACGAGAAGGTTGGAACAACAACTTCAGCAGGAGGATTTTGCAGGTAATAGGTTGTATGTGTGATTTATTAACTAAGGTGTGAACGCATGGTACATACATTTATTTATTTGGTTCATTTTTTGTTATTGGCATGGGTTTTTCCTATTTTTCCAATGGTTTCAACCTTGCCTTGACATTTCCTAGATAGCCATGGTGTGATGGGATTCATTCTTGGTTGAGCTTTGGATTTCCAGAAGTTTTTGGAACCGGGTGAGGTGGTCTCAAGAAAATTTCCAAGGGTTGGGAGTGGAGATGGTTTTCGCGAGGAAGCTCTTGATAGGTGGGTGGAGACATGAAAATTCCTCAAGGTATGGTGAAGAAATTATGAGGCATCCAAGCTCTATTTGGTTTTGTGACCTTAGGACCGGTTTAGGTGAGATCACAACAACTTGAGGGTGGAGGCAGTTTAACCTTTGGATTCCCTAGTTGATTATGTCTTGGCCTATCCCATGAGATCCCACATTCTTGCTTGGAATATGGCCCGAGGATGATTGGACGAAAAAAAGATTTGGTTCAACTCAATCTATGGTCATGTGGTATGTGGAAGTCCCTGACTTGGTTGCCTTTTGCATAAGTTAATAAGAGCTATTTTCTTATTGTTATCTATGAGAACTTGTACTTGTTATTATGTGGATTTTATGGTTGATTTGTCATGGTTATTATTATGGAACTATCTGTTGGTTATAAGCATAGTTCTATAATGTGCTCTAGTTATGGCTATTATTCATGATTTGATAAGTATTTGAATGGTTTATGAATGCATAGGCTAACAAGTGTTGTTGCAACTACTTGAGAGGTAATTAGACCTTCTTGGTGATTCTCATATGAATTTCAAAGATTTAAGATCATATATGCATTCATGACATTGTTTACCATATGTCTGTCGAAATGTCTAATGTGTACTAGGCAGTCTAGGTCAAGTTCTAGCTTCAAGTTTGAATGTTTGGCATTGTAATCATCTTAATTATGATTCTAGAAAGTTATAGGTAGTTATGGGCAGTGGTCTAGAGGCTAGCTTGGAAAAGTGGCTCAGATCTTAGAACCGTTGGCACAAAACTAGGGAATTTAGGTCATAACCGCATGGAAGAAGGCTTATGAGTGCGGTTATAGCCTCATAACTGCATGCAGAGTGTGTCAAGGGTGCGGTTATAAAGTTAGGTTAGTGAAAAGGGTTCCAACGTATGGATTGATCAGTTGGGGTGGTTTTCAGCCTCCTGAGTGGTTTGTGGTCTCTGAGGGATGCCAATTTGCAGTCAAATTGCAAGCCCCACTTCCATAACTGGAACTTGGAGGTTGGGTCATGTCATAGTAGCACCCAACCTCACATTTACCCTTGGAGCTTGTAAAAGTGGGTAAATGTTGGGAGGGTTGGCTAAAGTTTTATTTAGGCCAAGTGATTTTGCACAAATGTTGAATTGTTAGAAGAGAGTCCCCAAGATTGCCAAATTTTGTATATTCAAATCTTTTGCAAGATTATACCTAACAAAAGGTCATACATCTCCACTTGATTATTGGTCCTAATAGCTGATAGCTAATTTTCCATTGGGTTTGTTTATAACCCCTCCCCCTCCTACCACCCCTAGTTATATCCTTAAACCTTTAACTAGGCTAATCACATTAGTTAAAGCGTAGTCTAACTAATAGAAATAATGATTTTTTTTTTCCAGAATCTGGAAATACAATTTCTGGTGAGATTGTGATTTTTTGTTATTTAAAATATGTTTTCAAATGCATAAATGTATACAACACCTTCAAAAATCCCCGAGGCACTTGATCTATGCAAATTAGACAACTTAAACGTATGATTTTTAAAAATTTGTACCAGATTTTGAACAAAATTAAATAGAGAAAATCCTTCAAAAAGGGTTATTTTGTCTATTAGTTAGACTAAGAAATTAGTTAATGTATAGTCACAATTAATATGCAATTACATTTAATTATAATAAATAAAACATTGTAATTATATTTAATTGAAATAAACGAATATTAAGTGTGTAATGCATAGGGAGTGTGTATGTGTAGGCTTCAAGCTTTCAATTATATAATAAATATGTTATTTGATAAGTTGCTCTCAATCTCATTGCACCGAGAGGTTCTTTCCAGCCAGGGTGTAAATTTGACAGGCACTTCTACTTGTCACAGTTAATATGCAATTACATTTAATTATAATAAATAAAACATTGTAATTATATTTGATTGAAATAAATAAATATTAATTGTGTAATGCATAGGGAGTGTGTATGTGTAGGCTTCAATCTTTCAATTATATAATAAATACATTATTTGATAAGTTGCTCTCAATCTCATTGCACCGAGAGGTGCTTTCCAGCCAGGGTGTAAATTTGACAGGCACTCCTACTTGTCAAGTATTTTTTTTATGATAGGTTTCTTTTTAAAATTGACCTTTGCATGACATTTGATTTGTATTTTTACACATTGTTTAAATATTATGAATTATGTGTTTTTGTTAATTTTTTGTTGTGAATATTAAAAAAAATTGTTAATATAAGTTTTGTTTTACCTTCGTAAATTTTTAAACGTTAACTTGACCAAATCAAATATGCTTCAACCAAGTAATATCATAGATGTATATATTTTATATTACTTTAAAACGCTAAGCCATGTTCATTCTTATTTTCAAATTAGTCAATGCTTTGGTGCAATCATGTATGGTCACTATTTATATAATTTTAAAGATTTTACAACTTATGCCCAGGTGAAGCATCCTAGTTGGTGACTACCTGTGAGCCAAGATGTTGGTCCTCTGCGTCCTAGGTTCAAATCCTCCCTGGGTGAAAAATATAATCACAATGATAAAAAAGTGAACAACAAATAGAATATACAAAAAAAAAAGATTTTACAAATTATGTTGAATGTTTCTTGAAAAGTTTTCAAATTATGTTAAACCATTGGTCAAACCCATAAACATTCGATCTTAGCTTTCAATGTGATGATTTGGACTTAAGCAAGACCTTATAAATGATAAAAACGTGTTTCAAACCATTTTTAAATAAGAATTTGGGAGGATCCTAACATTTCAAGCAATAATAATATGCAAGGCATGCATTGTGAAGAAACTCATAATCTTCTCACAATGAAGAAGAATAGAACTCTCCTACAAACATGTTGATACAAAAAAGGCTCAAACCCAATTATGTTTAGATTCAAGTATTAATGTAATGAAGGCATCATAGCCTTGGTAACCCCACATATGAGATTTCCATATCCAACTAAAAAATAGATTTGTTTTCTAATCAAACTAATAAATAGACCCATTTTATAAAAATTGAGATGTATCACTAGTGTGTCAATACTAAGAAAACTACATAAAACTCTCCAAATAAAATTGTTGTTTCACCCAAATAAATAAGAAAATACAATTAGTGTTTTTATATTGAATACCAATGGCCCATGGATATGGACATGTCGTGTGAGTCTTAACCTCAAGCTCCAAGGTTCAATGTTCATGCTTTAGGCTTAAGTGTTTATAATGTGGGATTGCATGGTGCGAGTGAAGACAAAGGTGATCTCACCAATGAGGTATTCTATGCTTATCTTGAAATCTCAACTTAAGTCTTAGTATTGTGGGACATAGTGTAATAATTATCTTGGAGTCTCAACCAATAGGATCTCTCTCTCTCTCTCTCTCTCTCTCTCTCTCTCTCTCTCTAGATATATATATATATATATATATATATGGGTAAATTTGTAAGTCGTCCATTAAATTGAATGTTTGTAAAATTAAGTAGTCATCATCAATGAGGTGCATATTTTAAAATGATGAGTATTTGACAATTAAATAAGGAAAATATGGGTAAATACCTATCAAATTTAACTCCTGTCTCCAATCGAGTATGGTAGAGATGTTGTAATGTGATGTCGTGTTTAACATTTTGACTCGGTCAAATTAGATACAAATAAAAGTAAAAATTATATATATTAAACATAATAATATTATAATTATCGATAAAACATTTTGACTCCGTCAAATTACATAAAATTGAAAATAAAACTATAACTAAAATAAAAAGCATAAAATTAATAATTATAATAATTAATAATAAATCATCCTAGATCCGTTTTAACTCCAAATCTACCAAGCACTAACAGGGACCAAATCTCTTAAGATGCAAACCTCTTTTAGAGTGAAATATATTTGATCTCTTTCATCTCTTGGTAGATCTAGAGTTAAAATGGATCTTGGATCATTTATTAAATAAAGTAATCCCAAGGGGAGATTGAATGCTTGTGATAGAAGGTTCAAGTATTGCATCAATGACTATTGTTTTTCCTTAAAAGAAAATTTTATGAGAAAAATCGATGTATAATTTTTCATATTTGTGTATGGAATCCATAGTAAATGTGTTAACATAGATTAATGTTCCTGTTAGAGCCTACATTTACCTCAGGCTGAAAAGGTAGGATCCAGGGCCAACATCAAACCACGCTCAGCCTGGTAGCTAGCCCTACTAGGTTAGGAGAGGGCTCTCTTTGGGTCAATCTCAGCAAATTATGATCGATGAGGGCTTGAGATGACTGAAATATCTTCTGATCTTAGGCTAGGTATATGTGCAAGAGAGTTTGATTTGATAAAATGATGATTTTGTTGGCTCAGATGGAAAGATGGCTTTTGGGTGCGGGGATTGAGGCTCAGTCCTACAGAGATCTCAATGGGGCAAGGTAGGCAATTGTTTTTGGCACTTAAAATTGAATGAGATGGAAGGAATAGATAGGTGAGGTGTTGAAGAGGGCAAGAGAAATCATGGATCCTCCCCAAACAACTGAAAACATCAAATAACTAAAGCAAACTTCAAGTAGAGCACTGCAATTTCAATGGATTCTACTTACACTCTTGTTTGTTTAGTTCAGAAGAAACAAGATAGAGAATGGCATACATAACACATAATCAAATTCACAATTACAAAGAAAAGCACTGTACCAAGACAAATTGCCACATGAATCCCAAAGAGTGCTGCAAATCCTGGTCTCAATTCCTTAGCCAAAATGAAAATATGAGTGTACAATGAAGTTCTTTTCTTTCTCAAGAGTCCAACCATGCTAATGACTGAAAAACAACATAATATAGACAAACATAGCTCATCCTTGCCTCTAGGGGTCGAGCTCACATGTTTAGGAGCTGATCCAACTGATTCTAAACTGAGAACTAGAAACTAGGCAACATAACAACATGCCTCTAGAAACAAGGGAACTGATTCATTCAGTTTCAAACAACCTTAAACTGATGAATCTACCTCTACAAGTGAAAATATAACATATTCACATCATGATCCATCAATATACATCAAATTACATCACAAGTTTGTCATTGGGAAAGTGAAAAAGTCAAACTAGGCAAAGTTGGGCGAAAAACAAAGCAAAACTTGGTCAAACTGGCAATTTTTCCTCTATGTGCCGCCCCTGATTCTCTATGCGTCGCGTCTGTTTGGACCCACTTTTGGAGGCCTTCCCGATGTCCAAATAAGCTCCAGGTGTGCTTTCTGGAAAGGTTTGCCTGTCTACTTTCCAACCCAAGTAGAATTTTTCAATTTGGCCTCCATTTGGCCCTCCAAAAGTCCATTCTCCCAACACTGCTTCCTGTGTGTCAAAATAGGGGCAGTGAGGTCATTTTTTGAGTGTTTTTGACCTTTTTGAGGGCTCAAAACCTACCCAAATTTCTTGGCCATAGGTAGGCAAGCACAATTTTTCATGCCAAATCCAAAAATGCTGAGTTTTTGTCATTTGGATGCCTCTAGCAAAAGCGAGCGCCATGTGGTGCGGCGCATAGGGCAGAAAAACCTATTTTTTGTGCCAAAAATTTCCAAAATGCAAAAATTGCTCCAAATTTCTTGAAATTTGGGTTGAGTCTTCTCTATCAAGCATGATGTTGGGCCAAGGAAGCCTCAACCAATATCTGAAGTCCTTCATCCTCTTTTTGCCTCCTTGATGCTCTCTTCAACTTTGCTTTTAAACTCCTGATTCTCACTTGACACACCAAGTTCCATGACAAGTAATGATATGACAGGTTTTTAAGCATATTCTTTTCATTGATGGCCTTCTCCAGCTTCCTCTCCAAGTGGATATTGACTCTTTCAAGCCATGACTCCCTGTCGGCATTGATCTCTTGCTCCAATGAAGTGAACTCCACCCTCCTCCTTTGGGTAGCTTGGCAATTCTCTGGAATGTTTTGCAACTCCATAATCACCTGCAGGTCCTCAAGCTGCTTATTCCTCTGCTCTAGGTACTGTATAGTCCATTGAGCTCTATCCAAGTTGGTAGACAAGGCATCAATGTCCGCCTGCTGCTCCTTAATGATTTCTCTAAGATTTGTGCTTTGCGGGCCCATATTGGTATCATCACCCTCAATGAGGATGAAATCAGTCTCCCGCTCACCTGATGGTCCTTCCTCCTGTAGTGGCCTCTTGCCTCGGTCCTGAACCTGCTGTGCTGATGATGGAAGCGAGGCCCCTTCCACCCTGGGTGGAGATAACACTCGCTTTGCTGTTGCAAACAACCGCCTAGTGCCCTTCTAATAGGTGATGAACATTGGCACACTAGCGGTCTGTGTCTCATGGCCCTCATGTTGATAGGAAGGTCCACCTGTCTCATGCCCAGCCTTTGAAGGTCCCTGTGAAGCTCTGAAAAACTCACGAGAGATGAAGTCATCCCAAGTGATGCCCTGTAAACCAAGCTGATGAACGACCACAATTTTGATGAGAGCAAAATGATAAATACTGTTGAACTGTTGCTGAGGAGTCTTGTGCTACACAAGGGTGGTCATCTTCTCTATGTTTCGGCACATGAAGTAAGGGATGTTCATCATCCGTACCCGAGTAAAATGCATCAGCAGCCTGATATGATAAGCATATAAGCGGGAGAATCGGCCCTCACAGCTGAAATACTTCATGATGAGTTTCATTAAAGGAGCATATTCATCTTTGAGGTACCGAAAAGGAAACACTCTCTTGAGCTGTCTCAAAAAGTCGGGTTTGATGTACGGTTCATAATGCTACCGGTCAATTTTCTGCCTCTTGTTCCATGGCTCTCCAATGTTAGGTATGCCGGTTGCTAATGAAATGGATTCTAGTGTTAATGTGAAAGTGACACCAGCTAGAGTGGCTTGATCACCATGTAAATGCAGTACAAACAAGCAGGCCAACTCATGATGAAACTGAATATTAGCAACCTTCTCACAAAATTCATAACATGACTGATGCTGGAAACAAAAGATAGCAAGAGGGCAGGCCTGTAACTTAGCAAGAGTGGTTGGTTCTTCTCTGATATGTTTGCCACCTCTATGAGGCCTCTTGGGTGCATGTCCCTCTATGGGTGAGTCACTTTGGGTCTCCTCTTCATAATCATATGAAGGATCAGATGCCATGGCTGCTGGTAGATAAACTGCCTTGGAAAAGTAGGTGTTGATATGTCAAACTGTCTTGAACTGTCTTTAATGATGTGTTTGACCTTTGCCACCGAGGGAAAATAGTGAAATGAGGAACTGTGGAGGGGTAATTTAGGGAAATAGGGAATTAAGGACTGTTGGGGTAGGGTTATTTAAGGGAACAAGGAATTATAATGTAGTTTGGGAGTTTTTGTATAGGACTAGGGTTTGGGAATTTACATTTGGGATTTTGGGAAAGGGAACTTGGGATAGGGGATTAGTGAATTTAGGAATGTGTGGATTTAGGGGATAGGAAAATCAAGGAAATAATGGAATGATGAGGTGAGGGAATACTTGGTAGCAAAACAACCAAATACAAAACCCTAGGCAACAATTTTCTTTGAGGAATTTCAAATGGTATGGTTTGATTCTTTTAACCATTCACCATGTAACACACACCATCAAACAATCATCAAACTTGGACGAAGAGCAATGAAAAAGGGTCAACCTACTTGGAACAGTGAGAATCCATGCGTTTTTGGGCGATTGGAGGAAGTTCTGGAAGTTTTCGGGCTATCTGGCTGTGTGTGCCATGCATCCAACCCAATGCGCCGCACCCAACGTATGTGTCACGCCCGTGTTGTTTTACACTGTGAAATGCGGCCCAATGCGCCGCGCCTGGTGAGTGCGCTGCGCCTCCTGCCCAGTGCGCCACGCGCAGTCAACTTGGAGTGATTTTCACCCAAACCTCCCACAACCACTTTGCTTTGTTTTCTCTTTGCTCTTGGAATGAAAATGAGCTTTTTGAATCATGAAAAGTGATTTATATACAAGAGCTTTTAATTTTTTATTCATGAAACCCACTTTTATAATGTTTGCATTGTAGCTTTACTTTTTAAACTCTGTTTTTTGGGCAGTTTATTTTCTTTGTGCCTTTGATGAACTGAATGCTTTGATTTTTTGTTTTCCTTGCAGGGGATGGAGTAGCTGAAGCTTGGCAAGGTGACCAGGGTTGCCACTGAAGTGATTTACATACAAGAGAACTGAAATTACATGAATTTATACAATAAAAACCTAGAATACTCTATTTTTCCTCAAAACAGAGTTTTGAGGAAAAATACATTGTTGAGAAATTTATTATGAACTTTATTAGTACTGGAACCTCCTCATGTGCCTGCTGGTTGTTATTGGACATTTTGAAACCCTTTTTGATGAAATCCTAATGAAACCCTAGACCTAAATGACAATGAAACCCTAGAAAAGACTTTTGCAAATTCGAAGACAAAAAGTGACTGCATATGATTTTGATGAATGAAAATGGGCCAGCAGGTAAAAGACATGAGGGACAATGTACAACAAGCCACTACCGTCAGATGATCCATGCTCCTAATGGAATGCAGCTGACTGAGCGAGACACCTAATATGCAATGCAACAAGAGAATTTGATCTCTGACGGAGGGATGAAGATACCGACACTAACAGTTCCGTACACAAAAAAAATCAAATTGGGCACCTAATAGCATGGAACTATCCAAATGCCCAGCAACACTTTTGATAACCATTAACAATATATGATAAATGCTCAACATATTTCCACGACGAATGAGAATGTCAAGCATGATGCACGAAAAGTGATTTCATTGAAAATTGGGATCAAACTAAAGGAAAAAAATTGAAAATGTATTATGTATATCTGTTAAGTCAAATATAATTGAAGTACAAAAGAGTGGACCATTACATATGGTCAAATTTGTTTTAAGCTTGACTTTACTATCAACTTAACAAATAATACAAATATAGAGTGAGATAATTCTTATATATATTCATGTATTAGAATATAAAATACAACTTTTCGTTGTAGGATTTACCATCATGGATATCATTTATAACATTCTTGTCCAATAATTATTCATTTGAGAAAAAAGTTAAAATCAATATTCTCGAATCATGACGATTAGCGAAGGAGAAATTTCAAGAGGCAACATCAAAATAACTTGCGAAAAAGATAAACCCATTCACATTAACTTAGGTACTTAACCCTAGACCAACAACATTGGGTAGGGTGGTGATGTGATATGGCCTCAATACCTTTTCCTTCTATGTAGATACTCATAGTTGGAAATCTCTTTAGTAGGATGAAGAGACAACATGATTTTGATAATTCAGTTCAAGGGAAGAAAATAGTATCTCCATTTATTAAAGGGAGCTTGTAAGGTCAATGAATATGTGGTGTTGTTAATACTCACACAAGGGTTCAGGTCTTCCTAATGGCTAAGGTTAATTACGAGTCTTAGTAAGCTTTTATTAAATAATTACCCTTATGGTGATTGCTTAACTAAAAAAATACTCTTTATTTATTGAAATTTTTTTAATTACATTATCATATTTCACATCAAACATTTTAATTTACTAGTAATATTTCAATAGAATAAAATAAGTCATCATCTATTTTAAATGAAATAAAAAGTGTGTAATTAATTACTTATCCATCAATGATAAACTTTTCAAATGACTAAAAAACCCACAAGGGGGAAAGAGAAGAAAACACATTATATCTTCAAGATGTTGAGAAATTATTTCTAAGTATTATTGTATATATACAAATAATAATAATAATAATAATAAAAACAACCTCAAAGCCCAATGTATATATGTACTTTTCAAATGACTAAAAAACCCACAAAGGGGAAAGAGAAGAAAAGACATTATATCTTCAAGATGGTGAGAAATTATTTCTAAGTATTATTGTATATATACAAATAATAATAATAATAATAAAACAACCTCAAAGCCCAATGTATATATGTTGAAATCACCTTAAAAATGAAATGCATAGATATCCAAATTGTAAATAAAGTTGGATTTAATTTTTCTTTAGCAAAATATATATTGATAAGCTTGGTTTTAGTGCAACCGGAATGGAAATCAGCTGGAACAAATCTTCATTTCATCAATTTTCAGTTAGTCCATCTACTCTCTTATATATCCACACTATTTTTTCCCTTGCAAAACTTCCCATTGGAAGATGGTATCAAGTATCTTGATTATTTCCTTAAACGAAATGACTACCACAAAGGAGACTAGTTGTGGCTGATTAGAGGAGTGGAGCAGAAAATAATCTAGTGTTACAATTGGCTGTCATTGGGAGGTAGGATGATACTTGTCAAATCAGTGCTAGAAAATATTCCAGTATATTGGCCATCTTTAGAAAATATTACCATTGCTATCATCACTTCCATCAGACAAAAAATGTTTAGATTCTCGTGGACTAGAAAAAACAACAATGGGGGCTTACATCTTGCAAATTGGACCTCTTTATCAATTCCAAAAAATCTTGGAGGTTGGGGGTTCAAAAAATTGACTTGGTTTGCTAAATCCTTGGCCATGAAAAATATGTGGAGTGGACTATTTAGTGAAGACCCGTGGAGCTTGATTATAAATGAATTTTTTTTGTATAGATAGTCTATGGTTGACTGGATTAGAAGGTAGGCAGGGAAACTAGTCAAAACAGGCTCTATAGTTTGGAAAGCACCCATGGATTCTTTTCCCACTCCTTTTAACTGGTTAGCATGGAATGTAGGGGATGGAAAGTAGGTCGTACTTGGGAAAGACCCCTTTATAATAGGTGCTGGAATCTACAAGCTATCCCCACATCTGATTCAAAGCTTACACTCCAAAGGCATCTTCTACCTGGCCAACATCAAAAGAGATAATTTCTCCCTGACCTCCTCAAACTATTGGTTGACTTCACCAAATCTTGGACTGGCTGGACCACTAGCACGGGAATGGAATACTTTCACAAATGAGATGAACCTCAATAGGGTCAGACTAAATAATACCAAAGATACGCTTATTTGGAGTTGGGATACTACTTTCAGAAAGGTAAGTAGTTGTCTTTCATATGATGTGATCACTCATTTTGAAGTGGTGTCTAATTCTAGATGGTGGAACAAATTCATATGGAAGTGGCACATTCCCAATAAAGTAAAGTGTTTTTCTTGGTCGGTTCTTCATAACAAAATTTTAACATCGAATAATTTGAAAAAAAAAAAGGCTTCATAGGGGCAAGTGGATGTTTCCTCTACAAATAGAATGAAGAAACCGCATACCATCTCTTTGTGAATTATAGCATTGCCTACGAAATTTGGAAATTTGTCCTCCAAGTCCTCAACATCAGAGATAATCTAATTGTCAGCACCTGGTGGGCTCCAGTATTGTAGCAATAATGCTACAACTCCTGGAGCTTCCTATCTCTAATTTTATCAACCCGGTAGTTCGTACAAACTTGGAAGCGACGGTGTTGTATGCACAAGTACTAGCTCTTGTCGCAGCTGTCACTTGGTCAGCTGGCACAAGTCCGCTAGGGCTCAAGCCAACTTCTATAGGCTCACAGAAGAAGCTTTATGAATGATGGACGAAAGCTAACTGAAAGAAGACTAATCTAGTTGCAGAAAGAAGCTGAAAGCCAATAAAGCATGAAAACCCTAGTAAACCCTAATTTGACTAGCTAGACCCTTACAATGCAAAACTGTGAATGAAACTACTAACACTAATGCCATTACTTGCAGTGAACTGAAATACATGCATCTAAGCTACTTGCATCTGAAAAATCATGTTTTTGTATTTTTTCATTAAGTGGTTGGATCTATTGCGATGATGCTTTTGATTAGGGTTTGGTTGTGCAGGAGCGGTTGGAATGGAAGGAAAGCATGGGCAAGGTCAGGATGGCTAAGGGAGGTCCCAGAGGGTCTCCAGCATCAGTCCACAGAAGCCTACCACGTTCGGATGCTCAACAACCGAGTTTGCAGGTTTCTACAGGAAGTCTGCAGGGGATCCTACAGGAAACTCATGGGTTTCTACACGAAGTCTGTGCAATTCTACAGGATGTTTGGCCGTGGAGGTTTTTGGAGATGGAGGAGTGTTGGAGTGGTGTGGAAGGATAGGTGAGATGGAGATGGAGCTGGTGATGGCTCAGGAGCAGAGAAATCAGATGGAGGAAGAGTGCATGCAGTGGTTTGATGGTTGGAAGGATGGTGATCAACGAAAGTTGAAGCGAATGGAGCTAAGTGAATAATGGATGAGTTGGAGGGTAAATGAGTTGGACAGAGGCTGAGTAGGTGGATTGAGGAGAGATCAAGAAGAAGAAGAAGAAAGTGGAATGATGAGGAGCAGCGTAAATGAAACAAATGACTTATGCACCCAAAAACGAGAAATTCATTAACCTATGATAACTGTGCTATGAAACCTATGAACAACAATGGAAAACCAAGAAATGAAACTTGTGCATGGAAGTGAAATGTAGAAGTATGGTTCAATGTCAAAAGTGCATGGATGGATCTTCAACGAAAATGTCTATGTTGCAGCTTGCATGGAAGTGAGAAGAACTGCGTTTCTTTTTGGGTGGTTGGTTATGGACTGCACCCCAATCCCTAAGAGAGATGGCAGTGAGCCTTAACAACCTTTTGCTGGAGCTCCAATAATTTTATAACTATCCTCCTATCGAATCTCAGTAACTGAAACAAATTCACCATAAACTAATCCTATCTAAGCTCATGAAAAAGACTAAATTAACAAACTGTAAATTCGAATTGCATGTTAGAGTAAAACTCAAAGTGCTGGAACGAAATGCAAACACATTACAACACCGAGGAGATCTATTGCTCTCAGGTTGGGCCCTAACCTGAGAGCTATAGCTCCCTTAGAAACTCAGGATGAGATCAAAATCTGCCTGCCTTTATTCATAAACGAAAGTCTGATGACATGCCAAAATTGGCTTACAAAACCGAGCTGTAGCTCGTACTTCCAAATTACAAGAGCAATACAAAAGTTCAAAAAGCTCCTATCCAATGCTACGGCCTCAGTATTTATGCCAAATGATCATCCAATAGGTGTCCTTGATTTTAGGAGCTCGGCTGTCCAACTGAAGTTTAAACTGCTGATCCTGTAGGACAGTCATAACTGTTGTTCCTGTAGAACAGTTATAACTGCTGTTCCTGTAGAACAGTTGGCTGCTTCTAAGCTCGGTGGGGAGATGGATTGGAGCTCGGAGCTATGGTGGGAATCACGAGGAAGGTCCCAAGACCGTGGACATCCTCTCCTAAAAACCAGCAGTGCCACCTCATTGTCTCCTTGTCTCCTTTTTCATGATCTTTGCTCCCTTTTAATGCCAAAAACCTGAAATTATCATGCATTAGTCACGTAGATAGAATGCCTACCCTTCTTCCTACAAACAACACGAATAAACCAAGAAATGAATGCATAAGCAATAAAAAATGAATGGTTTGAGCAGAGCAAGTAGGCCAAATGAGCCCAAATTGTACCAAAAATTGGGGCTCATCATCACCCCCCAGCTAAACTATTTGCTCATCCTTGAGCAACTTAGTCCAAATCTTCATCCTTCATTGCTTTCACTGCTTCCCTTGTATCCCAAGGCTTTGTGGTGGTGTCTTCTCTGTGGATATGAAACCCTGCTTTCCTGTTCACCTCTTCCCATTGTTGACTGTCATCTTCCTCTGTATTGCCTTCAGTCAGTCCTAGCAGTAGAGGTGGGCTGAGTTTAAGGCCAATCCAGCTGGCCTGGAGGCTTTGCATGGATTTCTTGTAAAGTTCAACCCTTGCCAAAGCTTCCCTCATCCGAATGGGGGTATGGTACTCTCTGATTTTCAAGCTGTGTGCCAGGGTATTCCATCTTCGTGCACATGCTTGGGCAGCACTTTCTCCCAACAACCTTTCCATGTCTTCAAAGTGGGCTATGGCTTGGGCCTGTTGGTCCATAAATCTCAAGGAAGCTGTGGGATCTGTAGCCAACTGTTGGTGGGTTGAGATGAGTGCCACCGGATCCTCTACTTCTGGTCGAATGAACAGTGGTTCACTTGCTTCTCGGTTCATGACCGATTTTGCTTCAGCTGCTCTCTGATCCTCATGGTTTAACCATGAGGCGAACGCCATCAATTGCATATCACCCAAGGAAACATTGGGATCCCAGGAGAATTCATTAGGCAAAGCCAAATTGTGGAGGTAAAACTCGGCTAATTTGGCTTTGTCCTCAGACGAACTAGTACTGTACAATTCAGAAAATTGTTGTGGGTTTTGGATATGTGAAATACCTCTTTGTGCCAAGGTGTTTATTTGGAACTGCAGCCATTGATATTTTAAGAACAATCCATAGGATTTTGCAGGTGTTCTGCACTGAATTGCCTCCATGGCCCAACTGGCCATGCAGGCCAATTGTGCTTCCTTTTGTTGCAGCTGTTCTCTCAGGGCTTGCACTTCGATTTTTGTTTGTTGTTCTGTTTCCTGTAGAAGTGTCATTGGCCCTTCAAGGCTGGTGGTCAGCTCCTTTTTTCCTTCTTGTTCATTTGTGATGTCCTTGGAGGATGTTCCTGCCCCTGCCTTTAGTTCCTGTAGCTGCAATCTCAGTTTCTGATTTTCTTCCTGTAGAAGCACACGTTGGCAATTAGCCACATGTTTAGCCATGGTGAATTCACTCCTGACCTCCCTGAGTTGATCTTGAAGAGGGCCTATGTCCGCCACACCCTTTGATTTGGCAATTTGCATCCATGTGTGGGAACGGACTCTTTCTTTCTCTAGTTCAAAAAATAGAGGCACAGTAAATTTCTGCGGTATGATTTTGCCCGCTTCTAAAAAGGTGTAGTATGAATTCAGATTAGGTGAAGGGCTAGGTTCTGGTATATGTTCTCTTTCTATCTCTTCAGGTGGTTCTACCTCACCCTCCCTTGGTGGTGATGAGAGTCCTTCTCCTTCCTTATTTTCCGTTTCCTGTAACCGGGCCAGAGTATCCTGTAGAACATTTTCAGCTTCCTGTAGCCGCGTTTGTTCAGTCAACAAGTCTAACCTTTCTTGCCACGTATTTTTCTTTGGACTCCCCTTCTCGTAGGTGACTGTGATCCTGGAGGGTGACTTTTCTTTGGGAGAAGCAGGTGTATCTTCGATGATAATCGAGCTGCTGGATTGGGCCTGTGGCTTGCCCGTCTTTATCCTAACACTTCTTCGAGCCTTAAAGTATAGAGGGTTCTCCCTCTTCCTATTTCCTTTTGGCTTAGGTGGCATGCTGAGGCCAGCTAATACAGCTGCTGCCTCCCGTGCCAGAATATCCACCTTCCTCTCCTTGGGTTTCACCTTTTCGGGGCTTCCTGTAGAAGCCTGTTTCTGCAATTTCGGGCTTCCTGTAGAAGCCTTTGTCTCCGTTTTTGGGCTTCCTATAGAAGCCTGTTCTCCAACGATTTTCGGGCTTCCTGTAGAAGCCTTGGTCTTTGCTTTTGGGCTTCCTGTAGAAGCCTGCTTCTCAATGATCTTCGGGCTTCCTGTAGAAGCCTTTGTTTTTGTTTTTGGGCTTCCTGTAGAAGCCTTTTTCTCAATGGTTTTCGGGCTTCCTGTAGAAGCCTTTGTTTGTGTTTTCGGGCTTCCTGTAGAAGCCTGTTTTTGCTTTCCTGTAGACACAGGTGTCTCCACCTCTGCTTGCTTGCCTGCCTGAGTTTTACTTTTTACTTTGGTTGCAGGTGCTGTTGAGGTACTTGGGCTGACGTGGACCACCTCAGCTTTGTCCATTCTGCTCTTCATCCTCTTTTCCCTTGCTGACAGGATAGGTGTGCCACCTTTTTCTTTGTCCTCCTTTTCCTCATGCTTCTTCCTTTGTTCCTTCTTCTGTACTGTTGTCGGGGTCTCTTGGCCTTCTTCTTCCTGTTCCTCGGCCACTGCTTCTTGTTCCTCACTGCTGGAGGAACCCGTTTCCTCGATCAACATTTTAATGTCCCCATCTTTTGTTAAATTCCGGAAGGATTCCCATGAGAGGGGGACCTTATATGAATGCAATGCATCCTCCACAAGAAGCTTGATCAACCCATGGTGGGCTATCTGATCTGGTATTCCCTCTTTCAGCTTTGTAGCACACTCCATTAGAGACTGCAGGAGGTAATAAGGGATGCTCAGTTTTTGTTCTACAGAAAGGTCAATTCGGTGCCTCAACTCAGTGAGCAGCCGAAAGTGATATGCATACACGATGCTGAAACGGCCTTCACAAGTAATATATTTCATGATTTGCAAACTGACTTCATTCCAAGGTGGCAACAGGCTCGTTCTTCGCACCCCATTTTTGTCCTCCGAGAATTCTTCCTCAGGTGGAAAGAATTCTTTCTTTGCCTGCTAACTCAGCTTTCTCTCCTCTTTATCCCACGACAGACCCATAGGAAGTTCTGTGATCCGACTGATATGTTCTGGGGTGAGCTTGAGGCTTAGACCTCTGAAGTTCACTGTGGCCAGTGTCTGAGATTTAGGCTTCAGAGCCTGCAAGAATTCTTCGGCTACTTCATCATCGTAACCCTGTAGCTTATCACAAAAAGGCATCCATTGTGCTCTGGTGAAGAGCTCTACCACTGCCGGGTTTCCCCTTAGTTTAGTTGAATCAGTGGGTTCCCGTCTTATAAACCCACCCGGCATGATGAACACGGTCGTTTTAATTAAAGGTGGCAAATGCAAAAGAGATTTGGTCTATTAAGACAGAGCATGCACATAATCCACAAAATTCAACACAGTCTACTTATACCGACATCCTGTAGAACGACAGCATAGGCACAGCAAACAACAATTCCACCAATATCTTTATGACCCGACTGTGGACGATGGTCTTGCCACTTCTACTAACCAGTTGCATGAGAGTTCAGGGTTACCTCTTTAATTGGCCACCTTTTTTGTGAGGCACCCACTTCCCTGTAGAAGACTGCGTTCCTGTAGACTGCGTTCCTATAGAACTACGTTCCTGTAGAACTGCGTTCCTGTAGAACTGCGTTCCTGTAGAAGCAGTGTGCAATTCTCGGGGAGGACTGTAGTTTGCCCGCGCTCGAGGTGTGCTTTACCGGTGTTCTGGTAGCCAACAGCTCGGCGTATCAAAGTGCAGAAGAGATCAGAATAGCCACCCGAGTTTGAAGTGTTGGATGATAAATGCATGCGCATGATCTAGCCGATTAGATTTTGAATCGGCGCAATCCGTGGCGCGGGGGATGAGCTGTCCCCGCCGGACCGTTGGGCGACGTCATCCATCATCCGCCTGCGTATTCACTTGCTGCCGCATCCATTCCCACAGATTTACCGCCGCCTTTTCCTGTTAAACTCATGCTCTGACAAGAGTGTTCTCACATGCGTGCCGTTCATTCTCTTTGTCGTGGCCGCCACCCAAACATCCAATTACACTTTAACTAGCCGACGTGGCCAGTCGACTGGCCATATGGCCACTCAACCATTCAATTTTACGCTTTGCAAACGATTTCAAAGTAAAATTCATGCGATTTGATGGAAGGAAGGGTTGAGACACTTACCTGCGTGGCTGCACACGATTTTTCCAGTTCTTGGACGATGGTGAGTGGATCTACCTGCTGCATGCGACTTACACAGACCCGGAGGCTCGTGGTTACAGGCTGCCAACGATGGAGTGGATGTTTTGCTTGCATGCGCCCGCGTTTTATTTCAGATGGCGGTGCTGTGAATGGTATCCACTCGAGCAGGTTGAACTGTTACAGGATTCCCGCGAGGTGTCTCGTAACAGTCCTTTCTCCTTGGGTGCATGCTGCACGACGGAGGTTCTGGCCTTTCAATCACGTCCTCGGAGCTCTTGATGCTTGCGGTATGAGATCCAGCATTTGTTTAACTTTGAAAATGGCTTTCCCGCGAGAACTCATCGATCTTCTTTGTTTGTGCAGGGACTTGGTCGCATGTCGACAAGGATGGTGGAGCAAGGTGACATCAATGTGCAAGGGTGCCAACAGAGGCTTGCATGCATCCATACCAATCCATAGTCGCTAAATCTTCTTTTAAGATGAATTCTGGCCGTCCAACACTCCTACAGGAAGTTTCTTGTAGAACACAGAGCTTCCTGTAGAAAGTTCGGCCTTCCTGTAGAAAGTCTGTACTTTCCTGTAGAAAATCCGCGCCTTCCTGTAGAAAGACTGCATCTTCCTGTAGAAAGACAACATCTTCCTGTAGAAGATTCAAACCATGATAAAATTGCACATACCTTGAAAAAAACATGGGTACTCTTGGAGGAGGTGCTGATGAGGTTCCTTGACAGCATGGTAAGGACCCTTGGCTTTGAGTTGAAGGCTTCCTCTCCTCCATAAACATCTGCAACCTGCATGCAATTTTACCATATTTTGCTTGTTGTTTTTTTCTTTTTTTTTCTTTTTTTTTCTCTTTTTTTTTTTTGAAAGATAACAGGGGCGCCTCAGAGAGGTTTTCACCCTTGCCATCTGCCCTGAGCGCCTCAGAGAGGTTTTCACTCAAGGATCTTTTTTCACCTTTCCTCCTTTTTTTTGAAAGACAATAGGGGCACCTCAATGAGGTTTTCACCCCTACTACCTGCCTTGGGCGCCTCAGAGAGGTTTTCACCCAAGGATCTTTATTTATTTTTCTTTATTTTTCTTTTTTTCTTTTTTCTTTTTTCTCTTTTTTTCATTTTTTCTTCAGGGTATGCCAGAGGCAGAGGCAGAACCCTTCTCTATGACCAATACAGATTTCTCCATAGTTTTGATGAACTCTTGTCTTGAGAGAGGTCTCTTGTAGATCTTCAAACGATGCCCATTGACAAGCATAGGAATGGCTTCCTCATCAATGGTTCGAATGAGGACAGATCCATTGTCATGGCATTTCTCCACTGCATATGGTCCCAGCCATCTGGTTCTCAGCTTCCCTTTGAAATCTTTGTATCTTGAGTCATACAACAAAGCCCAATCTCCCGGCTGAAATTGCTTGTCATGGAGATGTTGGTCATGCCACACCTTTCTCTGAAGTTGAACCACTTCTGAGTGAAGGAGGGCCTGCATTCGGTGCTCATCCAGGCCATTCAGCTGCAGTAGTCTTTCTTGTTGTGCATGGCTGAGATCTAGGTCCAGCTGAGCTGCCATCCTCAAAGTGTTGTATTCAAACTCAATGGACAGCAAAGCTCTCTTCCCATAGACCAGCTCATACGGTGTGAAGCCGGTGGTGGTCTTCCAAGTGGTGTTGTAAGCCCATGTGGCTTCAACCAGGCGATCTGCCCAGTCCTTTCTGCTGCTGCTCACCACTTTAGTCAAGATCCCTTCTAATGCTCTATTGGTGACTTCCACCTGCCCATTTGCTTGAGGGTGATAAGGGGTGGAAGTCCTATGCTTGATCTTGTGATGAGCCAAGAGATCTTCAACCAGGTTGGAGGTGAACTGGCTCCCTTGATCGGTGACCAGCTCTCTTGGATAGCCAAACTTGTAGAAGATGTTTTCTCTTAGGAACTCGGCCACCTTTTCTTCTGTTGCTACTTTGATTGCTTTGGTCTCTACCCACTTTGTCAAATAGTCAGTACACACAATGATGTAAGTCCTTTGCCTCGAAGAGGGGTTGATTGGGCCCACAAAGTCCATGCCCCACTTCTCAAATGGCTCAAGAGTCACTTGAGGTTGGAGAGGCATCTCATCCCTTTGGGTCGGTTTCCCCATTCTTTGGCATTGGTCACACTGACTGACATATCTTCTGACATCTTGATGAAGTGTGGGCCAATAGTAGCCTGCCTGCAGGACCTTGAAGGCAATTCTCTTTGCTGCAAAATGTCCTCCACAAGGCCCATCATGACAAGTGAGGAGGATATCAAAGACTTCCTCCTCCCTTACACAACGCCTTAAGATCTGATCGGGGCCAAGCTTGAACAGATTGCCCCCTATCCAAGTGAATGAGGCACTTTTTCTGATGATTCTGCTCTTCTCTCTGGAAGATAGGTGTGGAGGGAACTGTGTTGAAACAAGATAGTTTGCTATATCAGCAAACCATGGAGAGAGTACTGAAACAGAAAACAGATGTTCATCAGGCATCTGGTCGTCCACTGTTCCATCCTCATCTGCAGACAAATCCAATCTAGATAAAAAGTCAACAACAACATTTTCTCTACCTGGTTTGTCAACAATGGTCAAATCAAACTGCTGCAATAAAAGTAACCATCTAATAATACGAGCATTCACATCTGGCTTATTCATTAAATATCTAATAGCAGCATGGTCAGTATGTACAAAGGTCTGGTAACTAGTAATATAATGTCGGAACTTGTTCAATGCGTGGACCACAACCACGAATTCTTTCTCGGTTACAGTGTAATTCAGCTCAGCTTTGGACAAGTTTTTGCTAACAAAGTAAATGGCATATGGAAGTTTCTGCTCAACTTGTCCTAAAGCTGCACCTATGGCTTTGTTCGAGGCATCAGTGTGGATGTGGAAAGGTAGGGCCCAGTTTGGACCTCTCAGGATTGGGGCTAACACCAACTTGTCCTTTAATTCATTTAAAGCCCTCTGACAATCGTCAGTCCAATTAAACTCCACATCTTTTGCCAACAGGCCAAACAATGGCGAGGCTAGCTTGCTGAAATCTTTAATGAACCTCCGGTAGTATCCTGCTAATCCCAAGAAACTCCGGACATCCCTGACCTTTTGAGGAGGTGGAACCCTCTTGATGAGAGCAATTTTGTTAGGATCCACCTGCAATCCTTGGCAAGAAATGGTATGGCCTAGCACGGTCCCTTCAGTCATTAGGAATTCACATTTTTCAGGACTAAGGGACAAGTTCATCTCGGTGCATTTGGTTAGGACTTTTCCCAAGTTGGACAATGCTTCCTGGAAGTTGGCCCCATAAGGAGTAAAGTCATCCATATAGATTTCTACTGCATCATGGACCAGCTCCGAGAAGATGCTCAGAACAGCTCTCTAAAAGGTAGCAGGAGCATTGCATAGCCCAAAGGGAAGGACTCGATAGGCAAAGGTACCCCAAGGACAAGTGAAGGTGGTCTTATCTTGGTCTTCCGGGCTGATTTGGATTTGGTTGTACCCGCTAAACCATGGAAAATTTTAGGGGCTAATGTTCGCCCAGTGGGCTAATTTTCCATGATTTTTCCACAAAAAAGATTCGCCAATTTCCAATTTTATAAAAGACGATTCGCCCAAATTTTAGAATATAAAATTATTTTACCTTAAAAATCGCCAACATTATAGAGAGACTATATATAAAATAATTATAAATTTGATT
The DNA here is from genome assembly GCA_031772625.1 of Pinus tabuliformis. Lineage (NCBI taxonomy): Eukaryota > Viridiplantae > Streptophyta > Pinopsida > Pinales > Pinaceae > Pinus > Pinus tabuliformis. The sequence goes on along the minus strand of CM062811.1, from coordinate 1,287,765,901 downwards.
AATTTTACAAATATATCAATAAACATTTATAATTTGCATATTAGGGATTAGTGAGATTCGCCAATGTTTTAAACTTCAAGAAAATTTTCCATCCTTAAAATTTTCCTTGCGCTAAACCCATCCAGGAAAGAGAAGAACTTCTTTCCTGCCAGTCCATCCAACACTTGATCTATGAAAGGTAGAGGGAAATGGTCCTTCTTGGTAGCTTTGTTCAGTTCTCGGTAGTCCACACAGATTCTCCATTTCCCATTTTTCTTGGGAACCAACACTAGAGGGGACACCCATTCACTATCTGAGATGGGGTAGATGAATCCGGCATCCAACAGTTTTTGCAATTCTTCCTTGACAATGTCCTTAAGGGCTGGATTCATTCTCCTCTGAGGTTGCCTAACTGGTTTACAATCCTCTTTGATGTATTTATGATGGGTACAGACCGAAGGATGGACTCCTTTCATTTCCTTATAGCTCCAAGCAAAAGCATCAAGGTGGTTGGCCAACAGACTACACAGCTCCTTTTCCTGGGAAGGAGATAGGGAGGAGCTGATCTTCAATGCTTTCTCAGGGCCGAACTCCACATTCTTGACTCTGGGAGTAACAGGGTTGGTTGTACAAAGATCCACTAGGGTGCTAGCTTGGGCATCCTCCACCAATTTCTCTAAGGGTAGTGCACTGGAAGGTGGATTCTGGATCAAGGTCTCGATCAAGTCATCCTCGGTTGGGGGGTCTCTTCTAGTGGTATCTAAGGTGCACAGAGGTGCTGAGTACACCTCATCTTCCTCTCCTTCTTCCAACCAGAGTGGTAAGTCATGCTCTAAGGAGGGTTGGGCAGGAGGGTATAGGACTAGTTGCTTGGACATGGGACCATTTTTGATGGTCATGTTCCCTGCACGACAACTTATGTAAGCATCTGCAGTAGCTAACCAAGGCCTTCCCAAAATGAGAGGGTATCCAGTAAGCTTGGCCTTTGGTTGCAGAACCAGGAAGTCTGCAGGGTATTCCCAAGAGTCAATAGAGACCAAGACATCCTCCACAATCCCTTCGGGAGTCACGGTGGAGCGATCTGCTAATTGCAGTACTGTCGAGGTCTTCCTCAAGGAACCCTGAAGATTAAGCTTAAGCATGGTATCCCTGGTCATCACATTAATGGCAGCCCCCAGATCAATCAAGGTGTGAGGTATGATGGTGCCATTGATGTGAACATCTACTACAGGACTTCCAGGATCTAGGTACTTTGGGCAGATGACTTGTCCTAACATAAGGTCAGACAGTTGTCCTATGACATTGATAGTTGAGGCATCTTTCTTCCGTCTGCCTGGGTGTTTGAAACACTTCTCCTTAACCAGCTTGTTATATATTGGCACATCCTTGATGGCTTGGAGAAGTGGTATTTTTACACACAACTGCTTGAGCTCACCCAGAAGCTCTTCCTCCTCTGGGTTGGGTTGTGTGGTGGCTGTTAGTCTCTCAGGAAAGGGTGGAATAGCCTTTGGTTCACTTTCCTGTTTATCTTCCTCATCCTCTGGGGGAGGAGGTTGGCGATCTGGTAGAGTTTTTCCAGATCGAAGATTGATCTCCTGGATCTCCATCGCATAGGTAGGGCATGAGGTTTCCCCAGTGTATACCTGCTGGGCCTGTCTATTGTTGGGGTTCGGGTTCGGTTGAGCAGGCATTTGAGGCTGCCTTGGAGGAGCAGGAGGTAATGGCTGAGGTTGAACTGGTGGTGGAGGCAAGATGGCAGGAGGAGTGTTGTATTGGGGCCTCCACCCCGACTGAGGTGCATTCCATTGAGGCTGTGGTGGGGCATGTGAGTGATATGAATGAGAAGTAGGTTGAGTGGGGTACTGAGGTGGATAAGACCATGGAGGAGGCATGGACCATGAAGGATGAGCAGGGGGACCCCAGGAAGGCATAGGAGTTGATTGGTTGGGGCCGTAATAAGCTTGAGATGCCCCTTGCATCCCCTGCTGATAAGGTCTAGATCCCTGTGGCCTCCTTTGGTTGAGGTAATAGAGAGGCTCTGTGGGAGCTTCTGTCCCTTGGTACATGGCTTTAAACCCAGGTAAGGTTGGACACTGATTTGTGGGATGGTCCTCCTCACAAACGAAACACACTTCAACCGAATGCAATGGACATTCGTTCTTAGGGTGCCTCCTTGTGCACCTAGGGCAGAAGACAGCCAAGGCTCTCTCAGCCTCTTCTTTCTTTTGCTGAATCCTGAATGTGTCAAGCTGCATGGAAATGGTTTGTCTCACCTCACTCTTAAGATCTTCTAATTGATTTGCAAGCTCATGTTTAGAGAAAGGGACACTAGTTGAGAGGTGGTTTCCTCTACCTCGTTTCCGAGCTACCCTGGAGTGGTTTCTAAACACAGTCTTGATGTCCTCATAAGGCAGTTGTTAAATGTCCCCCCCAGCTAACATGTGAAGGGTATCTAAGAGGTCTTCAGGGACTCCTCGGAGCAGGACCAACTTGAGGGATTCAGGGTCAAGCGTGCACCTGGCCCGCTTATAGCTTAGTTGGAACCTCTCCTCATAATCCTCTAAGGACTCATCATTTCCCATGGACATCCGAAAGATTTCCCCCTTTGTTTCCTTGGACCTACAGTAATCCCGGTACTTGGTGTTGAAAGCTTGCTGCATCTGAGCCCAAGTGGTGATACTATTCCCAGGTAAGCCCATGAACCAGCGTAGTGCTGCATCCTTAAGAGTGGAAGGGAAAAGTTTCAACTTTTGCTCATCTTCAGTATAGTCATAGGTTCTACAAAGGACAACAAACTCAAACAGGAAGGTATCTGGATCTTCAGTGGTCAGCCCATGGAAGTGAGGTAAGGCGGAGGGGCTAATGTTTTTCATTTTCATCTCTCCATTGGTCTCTCGGATGGGGAAGGCACCTTCTCTTCTCTCATCTTCTCTTCTATTGTCATCCATAGCTTCAGATGGAGTGGTCTCTAACTCTTCTTCGACTATAGGGTCTTTGGATATCTCAGGATGTTCACCTATAGGTTCCTCTGGGTCACTGTCACCAAAGAAGAGAGAAGGGTGACTCAGTGATGTGGTGGGGGTGTTTGGTAGGAATTTGCCTGATCTATCTCGGTTCCTACGAGGCATGAAATGGAAAAGACTTTCTTTTTCTTTTTGATTGCTTTTGCTTTGCTTTTCTTTTGGTACCTGCAAAACTGAGACAGATTGATCTACAACTAACTATGAAAGATGCGAAATTAAACTGAAAGCAGGAAAGAACTAATCTACTTTGCTCAAAGGAAATTGCAAGAATGGAAATGCTAGTCTACGCTTGCAGAAAGGAAATGCTAATCTAGGAAAGCAGGAAATGCTAATCTATGAAAGCAGGAAATGCTAATCTATGAAAGCAGGAAATGCTAATCTATGAAAGCAGGAAATGCTATGCTACTTTTGCAGAATGGAAATGAAGTAAACTACTTAGCAGAAGGCAAGAGTAAGGAAGTAGAAGAAAAGCAACAATTACTAATACTCTGACGCTTCCCCGGCAACGGCGCCAAAAAGATGGTGGGCTCCAGTATTGTAGCAATAATGCTACAACTCCTGGAGCTTCCTATCTCTAATTTTATCAACCCGGTAGTTCGTACAAACTTGGAAGCGACGGTGCTGTATGCACAAGTACTAGCTCTTGTCGCAGCTGTCACTTGGTCAGCTGGCACAAGTCCGCTAGGGCTCAAGCCAACTTCTATAGGCTCACAGAAGAAGCTTTATGAATGATGGATGAAAGCTAACTGAAAGAAGACTAATCTAGTTGCAGAAAGAAGCTGAAAGCCAATAAAGCATGAAAACCCTAGTAAACCCTAATTTGACTAGCTAGACCCTTACAATGCAAAACTGTGAATGAAACTACTAACACTAATGCCATTACTTGCAGTGAACTGAAATACATGCATCTAAGCTACTTGCATCTGAAAAATCATGTTTTTGTATTTTTTCATTAAGTGGTTGGATCTATTACGATGATTCTTTTGATTAGGGTTTGGTTGTGCAGGAGCGGTTGGAATGGAAGGAAAGCATGGGCAAGGTCAGGATGGCTAAGGGAGGTCCCAGAGGGTCTCCAGCATCAGTCCACAGAATCCTACCACGTTCGGATGCTCAGCAACTGAGTTTGCAGGTTTCTACAGGAAGTCTGCAGGGGATCCTACAGGAAACTCAGGGGTTTCTACAGGAAGTCTGTGCAATTCTACAGGATGTTTGGCCGTGGAGGTTTTTGGAGATGGAGGAGTGTTGGAGTGGTTTGGAAGGATAGGTGAGATGGAGATGGAGCTGGTGATGGCTCAGGAGCAGAGAAATCAGATGGAGGAAGAGTGCATGCAGTGGTTTGATGGTTGGAAGGATGGTGATCAACGAAAGTTGAAGCGAATGGAGCTAAGTGAATAATGGATGAGTTGGAGGGTAAATGAGTTGGACAGAGGCTGAGTAGGTGGATTGAGGAGAGATCAAGAAGAAGAAGAAGAAAGTGGAATGATGAGGAGCAGCGTAAATGAAACAAATGACTTATGCACCCAAAAACGAGAAATTCATTAACCTATGATAACTGTGCTATGAAACCTATGAACAGCAATGGAAAACCAAGAAATGAAACTTGTGCATGGAAGTGAAATGTAGAAGTATGGTTCAATGTCAAAAGTGCATGGATGGATCTTCAACGAAAATGTCTATGTTGCAGCTTGCATGGAAGTGAGAAGAACTGCGTTTCTTTTTGGGTGGTTGGTTATGGACTGCACCCCAATCCCTAAGAGAGATGGAAGTGAGCCTTAACAACCTTTTGCTGGAGCTCCAATAATTTTATATTAACTATCCTCCTATCGAATCTCAGTAACTGAAACAAATTCACCATAAACTAATCCTATCTAAGCTCATGAAAAAGACTAAATTAACAAACTGTAAATTCGAATTGCATGTTAGAGTAAAACTCAAAGTGCTGGAACGAAATGCAAACACATTACAACACCAAGGAGATCTATTGCTCTCAGGTTGGGCCCTAACCTGAGAGCTATAGCTCCCTTAGAAACTCAGGATGAGATCAAAATATGCCTGCCTTTATTCATAAACGAAATTCTGATGACATGCCAAAATTGGCTTACAAAACCGAGCTGTAGCTCGTACTTCCAAATTACAAGAGCAATACCAAAGTTCAAAAAGCTCCTATCCAATGCTACGGCCTCAGTATTTATGCCAAATGATCATCCAACAGGTGTCCTTGATTTTAGGAGCTCGGCTGTCCAACTGAAGTTTAAACTGCTGATCCTGAAGGACAGTCATAACTGCTGTTCCTGTAGAACAGTTATAACTGTTGTTCCTGTAGAACAGTTGGCTGCTTCTAAGCTTGGTGGGGAGATGGATTGGAGCTCGGAGCTATGGTGGGAATCACGAGGAAGGTCCCAAGACCGTGGACATCCTCTCCTAAAAACCAGCAGTGCCACCTCATTGTCTCCTTGTCTCCTTTTTCGTGATCTTTGCTCCCTTTTAATGCTAAAAACCTGAAATTATCATGCATTAGTCACGTAGATAGAATGCCTACCCTTCTTCCTACAAACAACACGAATAAACCAAGAAATGAATGCATAAGCAATAAAAAATGAATGGTTTGAGCAGAGCAAGTAGGCCAAATGAGCCCAAATTGTACCAAAAATTGGGGCTCATCAGCACCTTTGATGATCTTCTCCACTGTTGGGTGAAGAAAAACCACTATATCCGCACCCTTCCTACTTTTGTTGCATTGGGTATTTGGTTGCTTAGAAACATAATTATTTTAAAAAGTGCTAATATTGTCATCTTTCCATAAGTCTCCAAAATTATCTCTCTCTTCAAGGAATATATGCCACTCCAAATAATCACAAATAGGAGAAGTGCACCATTCCCCGATATTCCGCTAGATAAATGATCTGATTTAGAATATTAGATTGTTGTGCTAAGATCCTCCTCAGATTAGAAACAAAATGCTTTCATTGTGCTTAAGGATTCATGAATTTTTTTGCAAGTGAACTAATGAGATTTTATGTTAATTTTATGAGAAATTTAACATAAATAAGAGATCGAACAACAACATAAACATGTACAGAACATCATAAAAAACACATTACAAAAGGAACATGATAAAGGAGTTCACCCCTCCTAGGCTATGTCTCCTTGATCTAGCTTCCAATGGCTTAAGCCTCTCTATTATGCTCAAAAGTGTAAAAAGAAGTGTTTACAATGCTCAAATGCTTCTGAAACCTACTCCAATGAGTCCATAATACTCAAAAAATGGTACCCCAACCTATTTCTCCTCCTCATTTGGTCGAAAATTGCCTTAGTTATGACTTCTACCAATCTTTCCACAATTTCCTCCTCCAAATCTGGCTAACTGCCAGTTAAATTCATTATTTGGAGTTAATTCTAATAGTTCCACCGAAATTTGCAATCCTGCCAACTTCCCCACCTATCTCGTGGTTAAGGCCAAGTGGTCACATGCAAGGTGGTTAGGTTCAACGTTTAAGGCGACGATTCTAGTCATAAATTATCGGCACTAACAGCTCCATCGCAAATCGTAATCGGCGGAGCCTTGGGGGGGTAACATATATCGGGACTTGTAATGTGTGATATGCGATTGCGATATCGCATCGCAACTTGGTATGTTGGGGGTCGATTTCTGTAGTGTCGTTCCTTTTGTGATGTGTGATTGCATCGCAACCCTGATCCTATTCTGGGGTCGATTCTTTAACGTCGACCCGCTTGCGATATGTTAGTTAAGAACCAACCTGTGGGCATGGCAGTAAATCTTGGTGTTGTTGTGGGTGAGGTCACGGGTTCAACCCCAACCTCCTCACATAAAATTTTACTCGACCTTTGAGAGTGCACGTGACGGCCTCCGGGTTTGCCACATGTCACCCTCTCATTGGTCCACCTGTATAGCCTTCAACCAATAGCACCCAACCAACTCATGCCTGTACGAACATGCCACATGGAACTCAACCATTTGATGATGAGATTACGATACCACCTTAGCTGCACAGTCAGCGCCAACTGGGAAGCCTAGTCAGCAGTATAGACTGTTGACTGGGTTGTCCCCTTTTTTTCCAAAAAATTACCTGTTTGCCAAAGTGAATAGAACACATTTTTGAAGCCATACAATGTTTGTTTCGAGCGAAACGAGTTGCATTGGATTTAGGATGATGAGCACTACGCGTTCATTCAGGTTCCACACCATTATGACAACTTTGATTTTTGAGCACCTAATCACTCCTCCCCACTGGAAGCCTTTTGGACCCCAAAAGATCACTTTCAGTTGTCCAGCAGGTGAGGGTACAGTTCCCTCACCTTTCCAATCTCAATCCATTTATCACTAACTTGGAACTTGTGATCTACACGATGCTTGTCGTGTCTTGCTTTGTACTTGCCTTTGTCCTTTTCAAGTTGATCTTGCACTGTTTGATGTACCATTTGGAGTCGTTCAATGAACTATTTGGCTTTTTCCATGTTACTATCAATAGCAACATCCTTCTTACCAAGATGATACAACACATTATGATGCAAATGGTAAACAAATTCCTCTACTTGATTCCTTTGACTCAAGCTTGAATGTACATCTTGAAAGTATGTATTCTTTTGAACATAACTTTCATGTAAAATAAAATGATGCTTGAGGAAAGTAGTTATACAAATTATAGGCCTAGAAAGTACATCAACAAACTTGTCACTTATACCTTTTCACTGAGTGGAATAGTAGAAGAATACCTATCCAATGGAAATGCCTTTGTCGCCGCAACTTAAACACTTCACCCTTGAAAATTTCTGAATGAAAAGAAATGGGCTTACCACATTGCATAAAGACTGTGCCCATGGCATAGTCACATACATCAACCTGAAACTCAAATGACTTTTTCAAGTTTAGAAGAGCAAGTATAAAGGCTAAACTGATATTTTGTTTTAAAGCATCAAATGCCTCTTGTTTTTTGCCTCCCCACTGGAATACCTTTTGCACAACTGCCAAAGAATGCAAATGAGCTACAATAGAAGAAAAATTAACAAAATATTTCCTCCAACATTGGGCTGCTCCCAAAAAACCTCTTATCCAAATGACTATCTTGAGCATTGACCAATCCATAATGGCATCAATCTTGGAGAGGTCTAACTTCAACTCACCTTCTCCAATATCATGGCCCAAGTACATCAAAGAAGTTTTATCCAACATATACTTTGACATCTTCAATAACAAATGTTCTTGACATAAGACATCAAGTATTTCTTTCTCATACATGACATGTTCATAATGAAATTTTCTGAAAATGAAAATGTCATCCAAGTAGACTATCATGTCTAGAAATGGCTTCAATACATCTTGCTTCATATGCATGAAAGTAGTAGTAGCATGACAAATCCAAAAAAGCATAACAAGCCATTCAAACAAACCTTGCTTGATTTTGAATGTCGTCTTCCATATGTCTCCTTCAACAACTCTACTTTGATGAAAACCACTTCTTGAATCCCATTCAATGAAATGCTTACCATTCTTCTTGGGCATCAAAACAAGGGGTGCACCACATGGTAAAGGAGAAGGTCGAATGATCCTTTTATTCAACAATCCTTGGATTTGTTTTGTTATTTCTGCACTTTCCATTCTTAACATCTTGTGCATGTCAATGTTAGGAAGAAGACACTTTTGTTGCAATGGTGTTTCATGTTGGATTCTCCTCTTGGAAGGAAATCCCTTTGCTTTCTAAAACACCTCATCATCATGGTTAGAAACATCAACCAAATCAGTTTTTGAATTTGAATTACAACCATCAAACGCTTCATAATCAATATCAACATTGGGTTTGATCATAAGAAGCACTAAATTCTTGCTTGAATTCACTAGTCTTTTCATTTTCCCTGCATTAACTAATGAAAGATTTAGTTTCTTGCGATGAGCTCTCACAATATACTCCACATCATCCTTGAACAAGTGGTACTTGTTTTCATGACGATAGAAGATTTCTTTTCTATCATAAAGGTAAGGACTACCCAAAACAATTCCTGATATATCAAGCGGTACAACATCTAATTCAACTTCGTCAATGAAGTTTGCTGTGATTTCAAACTGAAGAATACATTTTCTTGTAACATGTAAGTTTGTGTCCTTGCATATCCAATCCAATGGATATGGCTTGGAATCTAAAATGGTTTCAAGATTAAGTTGTTTGACTAAGTCATCAGATATCAAGTTGGCTTGAGACCCACTATAAAAAAGTGTGTCGATTTTTGTATGTTTTGAGATTACTCTCACATGAAATAATTCAATCCTTGTTTCTTCATTTGGAGTACTAGTGTGACAATTTGATATACTAGTGCTAGCAATGGATTCTTTTCCTTTTATCCCCATGGTTGTAATTTTAGTTTCATCACCCGAATCAGATCCCAAATCCTCTTGAATGACGACAATTGTCTTTTCTTTTTCCTTGTTGTTGAATTTCTTTGGTTTCATTTCAGGATGAAGCTTCCAACAATGAGCTTCATTATGACCCTCTCTGGAACAATGTTTACATATTGTTTTCTCTCCTTCCTTTTTAATGAAGGCATTTTTCTTTCCCTTGAAAGCCTTTTCTTTCTCTTTACCCTTAAATGGATTTTTACGACCTTCTTCTGGAGTGTTTTTCCCTCTTGCTTCAAGATGAGTGGCTTGCACACACATCATCTAGATTATTCGGATTAAACATCAAGATAGTATTCCTAAGGTAACTGTGTAAACCCCCTATGTACTTTAGCAATGTGTCCTGTGATTGCAAATATACACCTAACATTAAAGACCTTTTTCTGAATTCTTGGGTGTAATCTTGCACATTTTGACCTTACGCTGTCTAAATTTCTGCCAATTCATGATAGCTTTTTGCATATAAGCTAGAGGGTAGAGTTGTCTTTTGATTGCAGCAATGAAATCATTCCAAGAAATTGAGATCTTACCGTGTTTTTTAATCTCCTCTTGGGTCTTTGATTCCCACCATACTAGTGCTGCACTCTCCATTCTCAAGGAAGATAATTGAATCTTTATGCCATCCTCTTGAAGGTTTTGAATCCTGCAATAGACCTCCAACTGACAAATCCAATTATCAAGCTTCTCTACATTCACTTCACCATTATACATGAGCAGCTCCAATTTAAAATCAAGTTTTAAAAAAGGTGATTTACCAGTTCCTTTTGAAGTATGATGATGAGTATGAGTAAGGTTATGTTAGTGGAAGAGGGTGAAGATGCTTGTGAAGAAGAAGAAGAAGAAGATGGTGGAGAGCATGGAGGTTTGTCTCCATTTCCATTACCTCCTTTTCCATTACCTCCTTCTGAAGAGCCTTCTCCTTTGGGAGGTTTGGAACTTTCCCCTTTCAACCTGGTATTCCTCTCTTCAGAGAGGACCTTCACCATCTCTGTCATATCAAAATAAGCATTTCTAAAGTTCTTCTCATCTTATGTCATGTTTGTAGGTTCTCCTTCATAAGACATGATCTCTGGAGTCTCAATTGCAACTCGAGGTTGAACTGGTGTTGGAGATTGTGGCAACCTTACTCTCCTTTCCCTTGACCCAACTTCAGGGCTTCCAACAAGCTTCCCTTCTCCTCTTTTGAGTTTTAACCTTGTAAGCATGACATAAACTTGCAAACAATTAAATCCTTCTTTCACACAGCAAACCTAGTGCTATGATACCAAAATGATCTGATTTAAAATATTAGATTGTTGTGCTAAGATCCTCCTCAGATTAGAAACAAAATGCTTTAATTGTGCTTAAGGATTCATGGATTTTTTTGCAAGTGAAATGATGAGTTTTAATATAAATTTTATGAGTAATTTAACATAAATAAGAGACTGAACAACAACATAAACATGTACATAACATCATCGAAAAAACATTACAACAAGAACACGATAAAGGAGTTCACCCCTCTTGCGTTACGTCTCCTTAGTACAGCTTCCAATGGCTTGGGCCTCTCTATTACGCTCAAAAGTGTAAAAAGAAGTGTTTACAATGCTCAAATTCTTCTGAAACCTACTCCAGTGAGTCCAGAATACTCAAAAAATGGTACCCCAACCTCTTTCCCCTCCTCATTTGGTCAAAAATTGCCTTAGTTATGACTTCTGCGAGTCTTTCCACAATTTCCTCCTCCAAATCTGGCTAATTGCTAGTTAAATTCATTATCTGGAGTTAATTCTAGCAGTTCCACCGAAATTGGTGGTCCCACCAACTTCCCCGCATATCTCGCAGTTAACGCCGAGTGGTCACATGCAAGGAATCACACTCCCTCTCCATAGCTTCAATAAACTAACTTTTTCTGCCAAGCAAGATGACACCATGGAACCACAAAGCAAATTGCTAATCTCTTTGGACCAACATATCAACAAATAATTTACTTATTTTTTTATTTTTGGTAGTCTCATCCCCATAAAACTTGTCTACATAAAGACAAGATTAAGTATTATAACTACAATTTTGTTGGAACAGATTGCAGATTTACTAGTGAAACTGTTTTGTAATATTTTGAGGCACACATATAAAAATTTTCAGATTTGAAAACTCTAGGTGAAAGTGTGGTTTTTTTTTTGTTTTTTTTATTTTTTTGCTTTTTTTTTTTGTTTATAGTTGGTAGTCAATTTAAATTTTCATATTCAACAACTGTAATTTCCAAAAACTAGAGTTCAACAAACAATACAGTCAAAACTGTACCTTTTTTAAAAATTCTATTGAATAGAAAAATCTTAATTTTTTCAGGTGAAAAAAAAGTTACAAATTACAAAATTGAGTATGAAACTTTAGTTTCTAATAGTTGAAAACTACTGATATATATTTTATTTTCATATCTCTCTCTCTCTCTCTCTCTCTCTCTCTCTCTCTCTCTCTATATATATATATATATATATATATATATATATATATTTAAATTTAATCTAGATCTATCTTAATTCAAGATCTACTAAGCATTGAGAGAGATCAAATCTCTTGAGGTGTAAACTCTTTTAAAGTGAAAAGAGATTTTATCTCTCTTGGAGCTTAGTAGATCTACAGTAAATGGATCTAAGCTTGTGTGTGTGTGTGTGTGTGTCTCTCTCTCTCTCTCTCTCTCTCTCTCTCTCTCTCTCTATATATATATATAGAAGCCATGATGGTATCGACAAACAACTTAAAATCTTCCATGATTACTGCTCCAAGATGGGTATGACTGTTAATACTGACAAGACTAAAGTCATGATAATTAAATCCAAAAAGATTAGCCATGACAATTTCATCTATTATAATATTTACTTGGAGCAGGTTTCTTCATACAAATATTTAGGTATTGACATTCATCATCAACTCAAGTAGAATTATAGCATTAAGAATTGGATTATTGGAAGCCGAAAAGCTTATTATGAGCCTAAAAACAATTGTAACTCGATTGATCTTTGGATTTGGAGCAAAAACAAGTTCCTATTTAAGACTCTTGTCACCCCTGTTATTTTATATGGATGTGAGGTTTGGGGTTGGAGTATATCTAGAGAATAGTAGAGGAAGATTGAGTTGATCTAAAAGCAATTCATAACCTACAACTCAAAATTAAATGCGATACTCCGTATCATATCCTCTTGATTGAAGCTAGTCTCTCCCCCATAGAAAGTGTGGCTATGTTTAGGTATCTAATGTATAAGAAGAAGCTTTACAAAATGGAAGCCAAGACGTTCCCCAAATTTTTTCTAACTATAGCCAAAACTTGCACCTTCGACTCAAGTGAGGTTAGCATAAGGATGCCCAATCTTGGCTCATTCAATGGGGGATAAGAGGAGATCATCTTGGAGAATAAGGATAATGTTAAAAATATTATTACTTCCAAATTTAAGGATATGTTGTGGGATGATAAAGTGTTAGAGGGAAAAAGGAAGCTAAGGTATTATAAGGAGGTGATCAACCCCCCACTTGATAACCATAATTATCTTTCTATCTTGATCAGTGCTAAGAAGAAAATGAACATTGTGAAGATAAGAACTAATTCTCATGAGTTTCAAAGTGAAATCGAGCGCTGGTCTATTCCCAAAACACCTTGGTATGGAAAAATTTGTCACATTTGCGATACTAAGAGGGTTGAAGATGAAAAACACTTTCTATTGGATTGCCTGGTTCTTACCCACATCCATTCTCATTTCCAAAACATTTGCCACACTCCCAACCTTCTTCACTTGTTAAGTCAGCAAAACTATAGTGATCAGAACACTTTTTTCCCTTCTTTTTTTATTATAGAAATAAAATATTAAAGAGTTGCAATTAATCTCTTAGTCTTAGTGGACTTTCATCATCATCATCATATATATATATATATATATATATGTGTGTGTGTGTGTTTGTCTTTTTACATAATAATGCCATTGGCAAAACTATGGGTTGTCAAAACTTAAAACTTGGAGCCCAAAAACCACCAAGGTAAATTGACTATTTTATTTCAAAATTATTTTAATTATTAATTTTATTGTTTTATTTTTTATGTAATTTGATTGAGTCAAAATGTTGATATTACAACATTTCTTCGATACTAAGTTGGAGAGAGCCTCTAAACACAATAAATATAGGAGTTGTCTATATGTCAGATTTTTTTGGAGTTTTTGTAGGATTTTTGGAGCTTAAAACTGTGGTGAAATTGATTTGTATTATTTAAACTAGTTTTTTTGACTACATAGATGGGTTCAACACCCTCAAAAACTCCAGGGCACTTCAATTGTGAAGAGTTCACCTGTCAAACTTGTGATTTCAATGAACCTCTACGAGATTCTAGACAAACTAAATTGGAAAACAAACATGAAAACTTTTCAAAAAATCTCAGTGATAAAAAAATACCATAGATATATATAATTTAACATATACTTTATTTAAAATAAAAATTATTTTATATATTTTTCAATATACCTTTGTTTTAAATAAATATATAAAATTCCATATATATTTTTATTTAAAAAATACAAATAATAAAAATGATCAAAATAATTAAAAAAAACACAAATGCCTCATCATATCTTTAATTAATACATTGCCCCAGCTCATAGATGACATTATGACGATGACGACATATAAAACCCCATGGAATTGTTATTGCTTTCCACTATCATTGCTGGCCACTTTAAAGAAATTGAGTCAAAATATTCGTAATGGAAAATTAGCATGTTTTTATCATTGACAAAGTTACAAATATCCAATTTTCCTTTATTGTTATTGAGATATTATTTAAAAGGTCGAATTAAATTCAATACAAAATTAATGTTTATAACTATTAAAATAGTATAAAAAGAGTCATTAATTTCCACTACCATTAAATTATTATAAGAATAAATTGAATACAATTTATCTAAAATTAATATATTTTATTATTGAATTAATAGATATAAATATCTAATAATATATTACTTTTTCTAATTATTATACTAAAAATTTAATTATTTTCAATATTCATTAATTGCATGATAAAAATTATTTAAAATTAATTTATATTATATTATTATTAAAAAATAATCAAAATATTTTAATTATTATATATTTTAAAGTTTTTGGGTAGAATTGGTGAAACAATTTTTGGTTAAATTTTGATATTTTGTTATTTAAAATACGTCTTTGACTCAACACCCTAAAGAACCGTAATAATAATTTTAAAGTTTTTGGTCAGAATTGGTGAAACAATTTTTGGTTAAATTTTGATATTTTGTTATTTAAAATACGTCTTTGACTCAACACCCTAAAGAACCGTAAGACACTCACATTGTGGAAAGTTCACAATTCAAATTTGTGCGGAATTATGAGTAAATTCAACCGATAAATATGCTCCAAAAGATTGTGGAAAGTTCACAATTCAAACTTGTGCACTTGTGCGGAATTCTGAGCAAATTCAACCGATAAATATGCTCCAAAAAATTGTGGAAAGTTCACAATTCAAACTTGTGCACTTGTGCGGAATTATGAGCAAATTCAACCTATAAATATGCTCCAAAAAATTGTGAAAAGTTCACAATTCAAACTTGTGCGGAACTATGAGCAAATTCAACCAATAAATATACTCCAAAAAATTCCGAAACATATAACAAATAAGCCATAGGAAATAAGTTCATTCAAAAATAATAATTTTCATAACATAATAAAAAATAGTAATGTTTTTATTACTTTTTACCATAATAAAAATTATAATGCCCTAAAACTCTTTTTGCTTCGCTAAGACCTCGAGACAACTTGCACGCAAAAACCTATCTCCTTACGAACCATGAGTGGGGAGTTACACGTGGCATGGTTTTCCTTGAATAAAAATAATGAGTCAACCTTAATTTAGGGATAACAACCACCCCCGCCCAAGGTAGGAATTTCAAATCCGAAATTCCTCAAGACAATTGGCAGGCAAAAACCTACCTCCTTACGAACCATGAGTGGGGAGTTACACGTGGCATGGTTTTCCTTGAATAAAAATAATGAGTCAACCTTAATTTAGGGATAACAACCACTCCCGCCCAAGGTAGGAATTTCAAATCTGAAATTCCTCGAGACAACTGGTAGGCAAAAACCTACCTCCTTACGAACCATGACATGGTTTTCCTTGAATAAAAATAATGAGTCAACCTTAATTTAGAGATAACAACCACTCCCGCCCAAAGTAGGAATTTCAAATCTGAAACACCGTCAAATTAGCCGGTTTCAACTCTAAAGCCCATTTTAATTATTTTAACAAATGCTAATAATACTCGAGAAATTTTTTACTTATATTTGACGAGCAATTTACTCCATGAGAATCAATTTACACGCAAATTACTCCATGACAATCAATTTACCCATCAAATTCCATCTATATATCTGACCATATAAAATAAATAAATAAATAAAATTAATAAATTTTCACTTTCACAATCACACTAGCACTCAGTGTACTCTTTAACCAAAACATTTTACCACAACGACACGCTTAAAACCTTCACATCATTTATTGCGGGCAGGGAAATAGATCAAAATACCTTGTTTCTAAAGCAGTTGTCTATAATGCGACTTTTTGGAAGCCTTTCCGGTGGGTTTTTCCGGTCAAAATCCGGCAGCAATTTATTGGAATGGCGAGTTTGATAGCTAGTTTCTGCACAATCAAAGCGTCCTAGGGGTTTTCCAGGGTGCTGAATCTAAATATGTAGTTAAAAAACCATTTTAACTGCAACAAATCAAGATTTAACCTCAATTTCTTCCGCCCATCACAGAATCTCCAAAATGTCCCCTTATAGACAACTACGTTTCTAAAACCAAAGTAATTCATAATTGATACTGTAAAAAAATAATCAAAGTAAAATTACCGGAAATCACAAATCACACTTAAAAAGGAAACGAGTTGAGAAAGATATTCCAAAACAAACCAAAAAAAGAGAAGTCTAGCCAAAATTCTTTAAAATTCCTTAAAAGTCACATTATAGACAACTCCGTTTCTAAAACAAAAGTAATTCATAATTGACACGGTAAGAAAATGGTCAAAGTAAAATTACCGGAAATCACACTTAAAAAGGAAACGAGTTGAGAAGGATATTCCAAAACAAACCAAAAGAGAAAGAGAAGTCGGGCCAAGATTCCTTAAAAAGGGATTCTGGATTCTCCCAC
This sequence comes from Pinus tabuliformis, assembly GCA_031772625.1. Taxonomy (NCBI): domain Eukaryota; kingdom Viridiplantae; phylum Streptophyta; class Pinopsida; order Pinales; family Pinaceae; genus Pinus; species Pinus tabuliformis. Next base: position 1,287,749,305 of record CM062811.1, on the reverse strand, counting down.
CGACAAGCGAAAGAATCGAAAAGCCGGCGTACCCGCTGCCGAGAATCCCATCGACGGTTCACGAGAGCGCCACGTGTGAGGCCGAAACTTCCCCCAAAAAAGTCGCGAAACGTTTTCCGGTATGGCCGACGGCACTCACAGCATGAGTGGACTGTACTGATTATTTCTTTTCTGCTCGTTTTCGAAGTCTCAGGCTCGCCCTTCTTCCCTGCGACTCTCGACTATCGGAACCGCCAAATTTCGGGGGCAGGCGGGGTTTATGCCGCAATCACGCCTTTCATGTGTTGCAGTTCCTCTTCTTTATGGAGCAAATCGGCTGCCTGTAACAGCCCCTGTTCATAATATATGAAGAACAGGCGGGGTTCGGCTGATACTTCACGGGTTTGGATGATGCATTTATAGATTTTAGAGGTTCTGAATCTGTGTTGTGAGCTTTCAGAGAAACAAGTATGTTGGGCAAACGACATCGACCTGCTATGAGGCGCACAACGAGCATGTCGCAGTTGGGTGCATGTTCAGGCATTGAGAACAGTCCTCCAAGTGAGTCCTGCCGTGAAGAAAAACAAAGGGCGCCCAACCCAATTGCCCCACAATCCAGGATACCCAGTCCCCCATCCAATGAATCCGGCAATAGCATACCCGTTTTGAAAAGCAAAAACAGCCCCTGTGGGATGGATCCTAATGAGGGCAATAATCAACCACCCCCTGTGGACGCCTTCTTGAAGGGTATGGCCCCAGAATTGGCCGTACCATATCCAGCTCAGCCATTCATGGGGCAAGGGCAGTTTCCTTTTGGTCATGTGGGTGTGAAAAGCAATGTGAAGAACCCCATGGGAAACAGAGGAGATTATACCTTGACGAGGACTGAATCGTTCCCGCAGACGGTTAATCCCTGGGGACCTGGTGCGCAAATGGTCGAGCCTGCTCATTTTCTTCGGGCCTGCTTTCTCTGTAAGCGCCGGCTCGGTAATGGTCGGGACATCTACATGTATAGGTACTTGTTTTTTCAGATTTTTATATTTCATTACTGCACAGAAAATGATGCATAATACAGCTTTGCATTAGGAGTGCAAAGCAGAGCCATGTCAGGGTGTGTGAAATAGCAGTTGGATATGTTTATCATGCTGTTTATTGGAATTGCTTTTATAACTTAAAATATCTTCCCCTTCTCTAACCCTTCACCTTGCAACATACGCAAGAAAAGCGAAACATGTCTGCTTGTAGGCCAACACGTTTGGCTGCAAGATTGAAGGTTCAGAAGCCTGCGTGCTTTGTGGGTCCCTTTGCTTATGATTGTTGTTTTTGTGATGCCTTCTTGGATGCAAGCCTATTAATATTACAGTTAATATCAGAGTTCGGTATTCCTTGTTGGAGATTTTGTTCGAAGTCAACATGGCTACTGCTGCATCTCGAAAATTCGTTTCAAGCTTTTGGGTTTTGGGCTTTAGGGTTTTGGTTATGTTTCAGTTTATGGCCGCGCCGTATTAGTAATGATCGAGATTGAGATGTGGCAGATTGATTGTGGTTGATATGTCTTTTGTTTTGTATTTAGCTCTCATAGTCAAAAAGAATTGACTGCCGGCTAATAAGAATCTTTAAGTAAGCCCACCCTTTGCGGGACTAAATTCTATTTCATCTAGACCTGATTCTGGAACCTTTAATTTCCGAAGGAAAATTTGTCTTGTCCTATTCTGGACTGTGGAATCAGATGTAGGTTGTATGCAGAGAGCCTAGGTCATTGTACTTGTCAATATGGTCGACACCAAAAGACCACACCAGAATCTTCGGTGAGACATTCGATTTCCATTGACTTTGGTATTTGCCTCACTGGGTTAAGGCGCACCTCAACAAGAGTTGAATGTAGGTGTTTCTGGAAGTGGAACTGAATCACCATTAACTTCCCATATACTTTGGCAGGTTGCCCCAACTGGGGTAACGAGCGCCTCAACAAGAATTGAACGTATATCTTTCTGCAAGTGAAATTGATTCACTGTTGGTTGGAAATGGAACTGAAATGCTTTTCTATGAACCTGGGTGGCGTGCAATTATGAAGGCTTCATCGGCTTTTTCTCTCTAGCTTGTACTGTAAACTGTTCTCTCATGTAATTCTCACAAAGCACATGCTATGTTTAATATGTTATAAGGATCCCTGTGTTTCAAACTTTCACTTGCCATGGGGTTTTCAAATCCTTTAATGATTTCATGTTATTGAGGGCTTATCTCATTTAAATTCTCTGCATTTAGATGCCTTTATTGCCCAGCAATAGATAGAATTTCCAAAGGATAGTTTCAATTTTGATATCTTTTACTGCCTAGGCTATTCACTTGGTTGCCAGCCATGGTAGGGGGGTTGTCACAGTAACTTCTTCTCTTGTTTTTATTTACTGATTGTATGTTATTGAATGCTTATTTCGTTTTAACTTGTTTGGAAGCAGATGTCTTTGTTTTATAAATATCTCTGGCCAGAAAATAGCAGTGCTAAAAGTTGCTGTGCTCTGTTCCTCCGTTTGTGTGTCCTTGTAACACTTTCATTCGCTTGTCTAGATGAAGATGATATTTTGTCCTTAATTCCTTGTCAGTTCACTGAGTGCCAAATTACTGTTCATTCATAACATTGTTGGTTTGCTTTTATCCCTAAAACGGGGGATTTGATCCTGATTCATTTTTACCCGCAGACTATCCTACCAGCTTATACAATTATCCATAAATATTTACTATCATATATACATATAAATGAAGAATATGTTATCTAAGATGTCAAACAAATTTTCCGTAATACCCAAATTTTTTCTGAAATAATTAGAAGCTGGAAGTTTGACCAAAGTAAGGTCTAGTGAGGAGGAATTGGAGGAAGAAGAGCTTCTGAAGATGAAATGGAGCAGTCTGAAGATGACAGGTTGAGCAGATGAAGGTCTAACAAGGAGGAATTAGACACACTGATTTGTCTTATTAATGCCTTGAAAAGACGAGATTGCACTAAAGCTTAATATATTAATGTACATCATGAAGAGCTCAACTCGAATGTTGATTGACTAGGTCCAACCTTCCAGGAAACAGAGCAATATTATGAGATGGAAGAGAGTACAGTAAATGACTCAAGAAAGTTCAAGTATGCTGTAACAAGCTAAAATCCCATACGGCTGTTTAGGGTGGGAGAACTTATGGAGAAAAGAATTTGAGAAGGGAAAGCAAATATTCTCACCTGGCTCAAAAGGATAAAGAAGTTAAGAAATGAATTATTTTTAGCTGATTATAAACAAACTCTGTTGATACAATTCTAAAACTTGCGACAAAAAGAGTTATCCAGATAGGCATATACTAAGCAATCCATCAAGTTACAGATTAGGATGAATGTATACGAAGATACAGAGTAGGATACAGCTAGGTATATAAGTAGATTAAAATATCAAATATAGAATGGGTTGCCACGATAAAGATGAACTTAGTCGACGAGACCTTCCAATATGTGGCTGTGGAGGTGGACGTAATATGTAATTTTGTAAGGGCAACTTGACATGTAGCAGTCCAAGAGAAGTCAGAAGTGAAGGTTCTTCTTAAGAAAATGAGTGGGTTAGTAGAAGGCATGAAGGATTTAGAGGACAACAAAGGTTTAAAAGATTTGAAGGTAATAAAGGACCCGTAACATGTTTTATTTGCAACATTTTTATCGTAGGGATTTGTTCATAAAACAGGCTTCATGGATCGGAATTGCAATTATAGTAAGAAATCAGAAAGTTTTGCCTGTGTTTTTGGAAATGTAAATTCCCTAAAGAGATTTAGTTCTGGATTCAAAGCCTTTTTGTGGGTTTGTTGATTTTGGAGTTACTGGTGCACTATTCTTCTCGAGGATCTGTAGTTCCGCTATAAATACAGCGGAGTGTTAGGCTGGTAGTTGGAAGGGTCACTCTCCACTTCTTGTGGTGAAAGAGCTACCGAGACATTCAGATATTCGTCCAAAGGAAAGGCTCAGTAAATTTGAAAAGTTTTCAATTTCGTATCTTATGGCTATTCAATGTTCAGCTGGTCTTATTAACTTAAAAAAAGATTGTGAAAAGTTGGATCTCTTGTACTTTCCTTTCTTTGTTAAGTAGGGAAAAGACTATTTGAAGTGCATGAGGGCCCATAAATGGATAGTGCCATGGATTTGTTTTGGATTTATCTTAAATGCCGCTAAGTAGTGTTCCTGCCGGCCAATTTCTCAAGTGATCCATTTTGTTCCATGTGAAATGGCTAACTGGTCAAGTTTTATAGCTAAGTTCTTTAAAGTTGTTTATCTGCACGGAGTCATCGATTTCCCAATCATGTTACCAGTGATAAAGATTATATGCTTCACACTTTACTTCGACTTTTGGAGGACATTGTGGATAAAGAAAGCATGTTGTATTACAGTTCAGCGCCCCACCCACAATCAAATGGCCAGACGTGAACAAGAACCTTGGTGCTGGAGATAGCCCAAAGTGATAGGATTCAAGTTTTCGACCCTGCCACAAACAGAATTTGCCTATAACTCCTGTCTGCAAGCGACTAAAAGTCAGCCACCATTATGGGTAAGTGCCAAAATATATCTAGATGTGATTGATTTGCATGTGGACAAGCATGTTAGCCACGATAGCGTAGGAGTTTCCAACCATATTATGGAATTCTAGGAATAATTATGAAATATATAATACAGGACTGCAATATCTACAGGCTTCAAAGAATTAAAGTGTTTCGGAAGAGGGATCATGTAATGGTGTATTTATTGGCAGATTACTTCAAGGGACATATTTTAAACTAAAGCTTTCAGGCCAAGCAAAAATTTGAAATAGACAGGTGATATGATTTTTTCAGAGAATTTCTTTAAGAAATTGATGTTGGCCCCATGTTTAGTACATTGGACTAATATGAATATATTCTAGGACTAGATGGAGTTATTTAATGGTTAACTCTAATGAGTATTATGTTTATGCATTAACTATATTGTGTTTCTTTCGTTGCCAAGCAAAAATTTGGAGTAGATAGATGATATGATTATTTCAGAGATATGCTTGAAGAATTTGATATTGGCCCCACGTTTAATACATTGGACTTGTATGAATATATCCTAGGACCAGAGAATTATTCAATGGTTAACTCTAATGAGTATTTTTGTGTATGCATTAACTACATTGCGTTTTCTTTGGTTGATCTGATATGTTTCTCGATTACCCTGCATTGATAATTGTATGGGATTAGTTGATGTGTTAGAAGGACCTCTCGATAATTTTACCATTTTAATATTACTATTGATGCATGTATGTGACAGGGATGATAGAGCGTTCTGTAGTGTCGAATGTCGTCATCAACAAATTGTGATAGATGAGCGCAAAGAGAAACGCTTAATCAAAGTCATGATGGCAGGATCAGTTCCTTTTGAGCACCAGCAGAATTTTGACAAGAATGTCAAATCTGGGACAATTGAGAATGTTCAGTCAAAGACAGGAGCATCAACCTAAGGTGGCCTAACTTGCATGTAAAATATATACTTGAAAGCGTATCTACTATTCCTGCCTTTTGAAGGAATAACGCTGTTTTCTACTTTAGCAGGAAAGTGTTTAAGAGCAATCTTGAGGTACTTTTGGCTCTAAGGGCTTGACAATGCTATAATATTGTTAGAGTGCTTGTGGCATCTATATGCTATGTTTTGTTATACAACATCTGCGCTAAAATTCAGGTTTACAAGATTGCCCTCATGGTTATTCTTAGTTAAGCCTTGTGAAGGCTTTTTGCCATATATTTATTACGAAGTAATTTACATTTTCTATAGGTTGGGCCACACCAATCCCACTTTAACAGTTGTCCATTTTTTCAATTGGGAGGTTATTTTCTTTGGATGATAAAATTCAGATGGCTTAATTTATAGGGTGATAAATCATATTATTTTCAAAGGCTACTAAAGGAGATAATTTTTATATTAGCTTCTCATACAGAGTCTTCCAAATTTACAAAATTTCTGCATACAAGCCTTAAGCCTTGTATCAGAATCCACATGCAAAGGATCAATGGATAAAACTATGAGAGCAGTCCTTTGCATATTTAAATGTCAAACAATTAAATTTACAAAAGGGTGATAAATCCTAATGTTTGTATGGGTGATCTTCCGGAAACTGCTGTTCTAATACTTGTGGCTTTTGTTTTCTATTGATATTGCTAAATGTCTGTTGCTCAGGAAAGAGAGAAGCTCCATAAGTTGAGTGTACAGAACTGTAAGCTTTCCGACTCTAATATTTCCTGCAGAATTTATCGATTTGGAGGCTGAATTGAAGTCTTGTGGATGCTTTTTAGTTTGACTTTTTTAACATGATCCAACTGTGTCCTTGTGTAGCTTGTACCGGGCATCTGAGTTGTAAAAATTTCTTGACATTTAATGATGTACATCTACTGTCTTCCCTTAAGCAATAATTAGAGTACGTTGCATGTCTGATACTCTTTGAATTAGGACTAGTGGCTGCAGCAAAACGAGCATCAACATTTTCTCTGGGAGATGTTGCTTCTTGCTTTGCAGAATTACTATTTTCTCCTTCTACCTTGAATATGTGTAATTTTGCTTTGAAGAGTAGATAGATTACTTAAATGTGTAGATTTTCACAGTTAGAACATCCGACTTTTTGAGTGCACACTCCACCCATCATTTGTCCCTGATGATGGGTAGAGTGTGCACTTTTTCTAAACTTCCACACAGTTTAGTTCCAGAAGGCTATAGCTACATAATGTTATTTAGAGCATGACCTATGACTTTGTTTGAGTCTATTTGTATGATGGGTGGAGTGTGCACTTTTTCTAAACCTCCACACAGTTTAGTTGCAGAAAGTTATAGCTACCTGACATATGACTGTTTGAGTCTATTCGTTGGAATTTCAAACTAGAAATTTGAAATTTCTACATGCATATCCACAGGGTACGAACTTGATAGCTAAGAAATTGCTATATACTCTTCGAAGTGAGATTCTATGTAGGTAATTACCGTGTTGATTTGGATAGTTTTCTTCAAAGTGAGATTCTATGTAGGTAACTTCCGTGTTGTTTTGGATGGTTTTTTCCGTTAATACTAGTATGATAATGATTTAGCTTCAAATTCTTGATGCATAGAGACCGGATCATGTTTACGAGTTGACTGAATTTACCTTTATAACAACCCATAAATCCAAATAAAGCATTTACCCTTGCAAAAATCTTGCTTTAAATTGACAAGGTCGGTCAGTAACATCACAGTAAAACGAGTCGTTGCGACCATAGAAAGAGACTCTTTTGCGTTGAAAATATGACATTAAATGCACGACTTATTAACTAATAAAAATGTGTGTACTTCATTAACTTTACATTAATGAAATTTAATTACACATTAAAAACTAACATTTTATTAAATAAAATAAATAAATCTAATGCTCGAAACTATATACATCATGACCTAAACTACCTCAACTACCTTTATGCGTCGTTATTTGTTTTGCACCTGGCACACTCCACATACAAAAAATCAAAATATTTTTTTACCTATCACAAATTTATCTTTTATTTTAACTTTAATTTTAATCTATAATCTATAAATTATATATATGTTAAAATTATATATATAAAACATATATGAACTCTTAATAACTTTAAAATGCTATAAATTCTTTCCATTTTTCTTTCCAAATTACACATGGACTAAACACATATTTTTTATTAGCTAATCAACATTTTGTAACATGTTCTATCTTAACAATATACATTTATTTTATTTAAAAAAATTAATTGATATTATTTATTTAATTTAATAATGAATATATTTTTATTAATTGATATTATTTATTTAATTTAATAATGAATATATTTTTATTTTTATTTTTGTGGGGGAAAAATGTTCTTTTTATTAATAAAAAAAGTTACATATAGTTTGATTTTCCAAAAAAAAGTAAAATCTAGGAGATTCTTGAGAGTAACAAGCTACTTACCAATAATAAATAATCAGAAGCGGACTACATTAATCATGGTCACATAAAAACTCCTTAAAAATTTAAAATTTTAAAGAGAGAAATGCATCTAACATTAGCATGATTTTCCCCAAGTTAACTAATTGTTCACTGTCTTCTAAAATCAGTGCCTTATTGCTCTTATGGCCTTGTTTTATGTTTCTTTGTCTTGCTTGGAGGCCACATTGAAATCAATTTTTTAAACCCCAAGACCATACTATGAAGAACTCGAACTTGGTTTCTTTCCTTGCTTCGAAGATAGGCCTTATATAAAATCATAGCATGATGATTTGATATGTCCTTCAAATCTTTTCCATGTCATTCTTCTACAAGAACAATTAGTCATGGGTCATCCAGATCCATATCTTTTGGTAGGGCTTCTACTTCAGTTTCTTCCAAAGGGGAGCTAAAAATTTCTTATAGTGTTGGATTTTGGTAGTGCTCTTTAAGAGTTTTTTACACCGGCTATGTAGGATTCGATAGAGGGTTATGGGATTTTCCTTTTGCTGATTGCACACTAGATTGAATGTTGTCTTGTTCTCGAGACTACTTCAAAGAAGAGAGAGACTTGAACCTATTTCCAACTCTGGGTATCTGGTTACGATTTGAGGTACCCTGAGGATTCAAATTTCTTCTTCTTTGGGGGACTTTTCTTGAATCATCTTGCTCTTTCTGAGAAGGGTGTGCTTCAAACAACTCCTTGGTATTCATCAAACAGTTCCTCATAAGATGCTCATATTCATGACATTATTTGCATCTAAAGGGGACATGTTCATAATCTAGAGACTGCTTCAAAACATTATCTTGATAATAAACATTTATGGAGGTTGGAAGATGATGGTGGATATTCATATAAATAAAGATATGTGCATATGATGTGTACCTCCCTTTCTTAGTGCCCTTTGATATGTTGACAAAGGGGTTGATGGCATTACCAATACCTTCAAGCATTTTTTTTTCCAAATATTCCTTGCGAAGAGAAAAGACACACACCTACATATGAACAACAAGGAAATCTTCCTTCTACGGGTTATATTACTCCTTCCAAAATCACATGAAGAGCCCTGCATTGTTGAAAAAATACAACCCTCCTTCAAAAACCCTTGATCTGTCTTCTAAGTTGGAGAAAAAGACAATGAAGAAACCTTTTTCCCCCAACTCTAATTCTATTTGACCCTGGAGGTTCCATTTGTTTGAGATCCACCCAATCAAAGTCTTTTCATAGGGCCATAATCCAATAAATTTGTAGATCAAAGAGTGATCCTACATATATTCGATACATTCTCTGATCTTCCTAGTTTTCACCTTGTATTTTGGATCTTGCACTGCTTTTGGTAGGCAACACCCTAGATTTCTAGCTTGCCTTAATGCACACAATGAAGAGTTTGTTGTGAAACCAGAAACTCCACTCCGCCCAAGTGCTTTATGTAAAGGATGTCGAAGATGAGGAGAATGGAGGGAAATAGCAATAAATCCAAAATCGTTATGAACTTCTAAAACAATCTGGCTAAAGGAGACAGAGCCCCCTCTCATAGAGCTAAACATTAATGACTATATAAAAAAACCTTAGAATACGTAAATCAAAGCCGAATAAAAATGTTAACGTAATTTTATTTTAAATAAATTATTATATATATATATAGGAAAAGACTATTTTACTTAAATACTTTTAAAAATTCAATTTTAACTTTTAATTTTAATTATTTAAATCTTCTAAAAAATTATTTCTTAAAATATAATTTTAAATCTTCTTAAAATATGAATTTAAATTTTCCAAAAAAATACTTATCATATTTTAAATTATTTTCCTAAAAATACTCTTGATGTTTTTAAATTTTTATTAAAAACCTACTTTATTTACTCCTCACAATAAAGTCCAATGTATTTTTTTTTCACTATAAATAGTCAATTAAAGATCTTACACACTTGTCCATTGCTCTTCACAATTACGATTACATAGGTTAATTTTTAAAATAATTTATTATAAAAAAATTGAAAATTAAATTTTGCTTATGAATTAATTTTTTTATTTTTTAAGTATGTTTTGTATAAATTTTATAAGATAAAAGTGTTTTATTTAAAAAATAACTAAATTCTTTTAAGACTAAGTAAAAATTTTAAAAATTTGAATGTTTTTGCACTAATATCCTAAACATTTTAGATTGATATTTCAAAAATTAATAAAATTCTTAAATATGTTTACATGTTAAAATAAGTATAGATCTGTAAAATGTCAATTAAAATTAGATAAATTGATTGGGACAAATGTTGTTATCTTTTCTACTCAAAGCATGTAATATGTTGAGCTCATAATGAATATTATCCTTGTAATGATCCTTTAAAACTATAAAATATAAAAAGTAATTTTTAAGGGAAAAAATATAAAAGACAAGTTTTCCGACAAAAACTTAACATAAATACTATATTTACGAAACACACTATAAATGAAATGAAATCAATAATTAAATAACAAATTGCAATTATAAAACTACCTACACTCACTGATCTAACAATTGTTTTCAAGAGTGGGCCCTACCTCCTTGGAACAAAGTGCTACGACTGGTTTTAAAAGCTATGGAAGAAATAGACCAATATGCATCAACTTCACAATCCGAGGAATAGAACTTGCATTAACCAAAAAGACAATTTGAAATACAGTCTAAGCATTCCCTCCTCTTTCACATGAAGAAGTCAGAGTTCTTATACAAATCTTGGCTTGCCTAACCTTAGAGAATGTGATAAGAATAGTCTTTAGATTCTACAATTCTCAAGCTCTTCTTAACACATTTCCTACAATTCTACTATCCTAACTATCAATTAAATGAGTAATTAATTATAGGCAACCGACTCAAAATAACGCAACATTCTTTTTTGTTACATCTTGTCCACGTTATCAGTGACAACTAAGCCTTGTTTATAGTCATCATTTAAAAACAATGCCAACAATTCGAATCTATTGTGCTAAATAATCTTAAGGTCTTAAAATGGACTTGTGATTTCAGTGATCTAGATCCACTTGCTATAGAAACAATTATTACTTTGAGATTCATGAAGAGCATGAGATCACAATTGTATCACATCCTTTACTTGGAATAGTAGGAGGAGTAGCAACACTTCAATGTGACTTGAATAGCAACACTCCAGTGTGACTAGAGTAACAACATGCTACCAAGGCATGAGTAGTAACACATCTGTGAGGCTAAAATAGTAGGTGACATACAACATTTTATAAATAAGTGTGAAAGTCATATTTTTCCAAAACACATTAACATAATTCAATGAAATAATAAGAAATATGGGAAAATCATACCTTGGACAAAATGCATCATTATGGACAATAACAAACTCAAAATAATTGTAGATTGTGGAAAAAGATAGCAAAAGGAAAAAGGAAAAGCATATTAAAAAATGGTATTTATAAGGCTTGATATTCACTACTCTTCTTCATTCAACGGTGATGTAGCAAGCCTCATTCCGTGCATCCAAAAAGTAGCTAGTCACTTTGAATCCATATAGATTTTATGTTTTAGGCGAATGGAATTGACAAGTTGATCATTTGGCCAATGAAGCCCCTTGCATAGATAGAAAAATCCTAAAGTCAAAATGGTGGCGGGGGAATGGTAGTGTCCTCCCAATTCCTTAATTGTTAGAATGAATAAATTAAAATTACACATGCCATTAACTAATCAAGCCAAGTGGCATACCAAATTCAAGATGGAAGCATATAAAGTTAATATATTATGTGTACCACTACACACTTCAGTTTTAATGGAAAAATATCTTTTTGAATTTGGTTTAATTAAGGCCTCAAGTGTAGTTGGGTTAATGGAGTCTATGTTCATTCTAGGAAATAGTGTTTGAGAGATTTCTACCGGCCTAAGATCTAGGAAGTGTCTCTCCTCAACACACCCATGGTGTTTTCTTAAACACATCCCTTCTCAACCTTGGTTAATTATATAATGATATTCTACCTCTCCTCTGTTTTTTGGTTTTTGTTCATTAGTGCAATTAGAGTGGTTCTCAACATTAGTAGAGGATTTTGGAAAGAGGGATAGGAATTGGCGGATCTTGAGGAATCTTTTGTGGAGCTTAGAATGTATGGAAAAATGCAACCATCCAAGGCATTTCCTTTTATGTGAGGTTATAGAGATTCAATGTATAATTCAAAACAAGAGGCTCTAATTATAGATAATATGACTTTCTCTACTACTTGAAGAATTCATGCTTAGGAGGAAAACCATAGAAATGGCTTAGTAGTTACATTGGAGACTCTATTGGAGAAAAACCGAAAAATTCAGAATTTAGATGTTAAGTGTAATGTACTGCGTCCTAAGGTTGCAAATTTGACTAGGAGTCTTCAGTCAACTATTTCCAATTTTAGAATGTCTATTGGTTCAAGTGTTAAAAAGAACAATGATTATATTCACCAAATTCTTCAAGAAGTGGACATCAATGGCATGACTAGGACCCCACCCTTCTCTTATGAAGTTAAAGAAAGCATATAACAACCATGATTTTAAATAAATCTAGGTTTTATCATATTCTACAAAGTTGGTCTAATTTTTAGGTGTCTTTTATAGGGAATATAAGATTATAATATTTTAGCCATCCACGACAAAGGATAGTATTGTCATTTCTATAATTAACTTACAAATGTTTGGACAATCACTGAAAAATACATTATGGGAATACAAATACAATCATTTCTTTTTGTATTATTATGTCGCTTAGTAAAATTGCAACAATATTTTAATATAAAGATTATTTGTTTCTATTAGAAAAAAATTAATTCATGAGTTTAAATAGTTCATTTAGTTTTTACAAAGTAGTAAGTTAAATAGATTTATAAAAACAATTTCTTTAATTAACATACTTAGATCAAAATAATTTTCAAATGAGTGATGTTTATAGAAAATTTTAACTACCTTATATATGTTTTAAAGTTGACAATTAATCCTATATAATTTATTTTATTAATTTCAATTCCATCATTTTAAATATATTAATATTAGTTACTAGCACAATCACATTATTAAATGTGATTGATATATATTGAAGGTGTCATTTTCCATCATTTTAAAATTAAAAAAATGTATTTGATGTTTGATCTTAAAACCCTTATTGGCGAAATCGAATTGCATGTTAAATTAAGATTATAAGCAAATTAATGAAAGATAAGCTAAATGATCTAAATTCAAAAGGAATGAAATAGGTTGATTTTTTTTTTGTTCTAAGTAATATTGTTCTATTGATATGGTACAAAAAAGGTTACAGAGAGGCGTGACCTTAGAGTTGTTGAGCATCAATCATCATCAAAAATTGAAACTGTTTGTTTTGGACTGCCCCTACATAAGGGAAACCAGTCCAAGAAGCCATAAAGACTGCCCCTATTATGGGGGAAACCAGCCCATTGAACCATAAAGAAAAAGACCATAGCCGGGTATACATTGTTTTTCCAAAAAGACAAAGAGAACATGCAGTTCCAGAACCAAAAAGACAGAGAGACACATCCAAAAGACAGAGAGACACATCCACCTGGCAGCAAGACGCATTCGCTGGAGGCCACGTGTTAAGTCGATGGCTCCTCTGAGCCTGGTTCCTCCTCAATCCTGCATGCAAATTGATACCAGTCATCAACTGCGTCAGACACACCACGTCCCTGAGTTGGTGGAGCCTCCTCATTGCCACCTATGCCCATCTGCCTTTCAGAAGTGTCGTTCTGCCTGCTTCTCGAAGCCTTCGTGCCATTATGCATGTCATCCTTAGCTAATGAATCGCCAGCTTTAGCCTTGTCATGGAGAATCGTTCTGCCTTCACTTTGATGCTTGTTGCCAGGGATGCTAATTCCTTGGCATCCTGAAGCTTCCCCGCTCTGCTTGTCCTAGAGGCCAGACAGAGGAGCTTGCTGCGTAGGCTCTTCCGGGAAGGAAATTGTGACAGTGGTAGTGATTGTAGGCGGGTTTAAGGTACTGCAGAAGTGGAATTGAGTGCTTTGAGGGTCAGGATAAGGAGGAGGAGGGAAATTCGTAGAGCGAGCTACTCCGTCTCTCCTACCTCTGCCACTTCGTGTATTCGGGTAGGGTAGAGAGGGGTAGTTGAGAGGATTGAGCGTCTTAGTGGAAGAATCTGGGGAAGCGGTGGCGGAGCTGGTCGAAGCCTTCGAGCGGATGAATCCTCCACTTGTTCCTCCGCGCCTACTGCGCATGCGGTGCCAGAGGCGAGCCATAGCAGAATTATGAATTAAGTTGACAGTTGAGGAGTTGGAGGTATAACGACATGGAGAGTGAGTAGGGGAGGTCAGAGCTTGGTCTAAAATACAGAGGCTGGAATGTGAGAAATGGAAACCATTGCCAAGATCCAGGCAAGGAATAATCCAACAACCACTGCCAGTCGCTGTGCGAATACACGGTTCAACAGCCTGCGGAGGGCAGACACCATGGAGAAGAGGAGGATTTGCAAATCGATCTGCAGGGGCCATTGTTGGGCCGTTAATATGTCATTATTATTATCACTTTTGAACACCTATTCTACCCATTTGTACTCTTCGTTATTGTGTAATTTATCATGGTTTATCATATAATTCTATCTTATAATGATTTATGCTCGTATGGAAAAATATTATTTATTCTCCTTTATTTTTAATAAATTGATGATTATGCATGATTTTATCAATGATGGTTTATTAATAAATTGGTTGTAACATTAATCACCATTTTTAGCCTCCAAGATAATTTCTAGATTGAAGATTTGATCATTAAATGTGCCAACTCAGAAATTCACTGGAATAAGAAGTGATTATTTTGTATTGAATGTTTTGGGAAAATGGAGAAGAATCTGGAAAAACAGAAACATGGGTTTTGTTTAGAACGGACCAAATTAGTGTTGTAATGAGCCGTTTTCCAAAATTTAGCCCATACTAAGAGAAACAGAAGGTTCTCTGAGGCGTTTTTCTCAGATTTGCTGTATGGCCTATTTCCAAATTATGCCAGTTGCAATGCCAAATTCGACCTGTTCTTGTTGAATAATTGATGGAGAGATATTCCAAATATGATCTTGCTTATCAATTTGTTGAGAACAATCCAATTTTGTAATGAAAATCATATTGTAATAATCTTTATTGTAACTGCTCTCTGTTCTCTCTCTATTTAAACGAAAACAGAGATCAGAGAAGGGGATTCAGAATTAGAAATTCAAGAATGATGATGGATTATTCATGATGGAATAATATAGGATAGGAGGAAAGAGGAATTGTTGCATTGCCATTGTAATTCTCAAGGCTTTTGCTGTTGTAATGATTTCACAGCTTGAAGATTAATAAATAAAAGGGTTGCTGTTCATTCGCCTTATCTGAAGTAGTCTAGTAGCATCCGCTGGCAGCTAAGGGCCTAGCCTCTGGTGGATTAAGCTGCTGCTCTGTATTATATATTTATAGTTCCAGTCGTGTGATGGTTTGATTTAATTCTTATTTCTTTGAATCGTATTTCTTTACAGTTTCATGTTTTTATAGCGTGTTGTTCTAATATTTTATGAAATTGTTTTATTGCATAAGCTGTGATTGAATCATGTGGTCGTTCCTTTCCATCATAACAGAGACTATTATCATTTTCAACTTATATTTTTATGTTGTTCATTTCAAATATAATGCTGCGTTGTTCATATTCAGACTTTGATGTTTACTACATATTGCAGTTCATTCCTACTAAATAAGCTTTGGTGTTCATTTCTTTCCTGCAAGTATTTGGTTTTGCTTTTAATTATTATTGCAGTGAGCGTGTTTATTCCATTTCTGTTAGTAGCATTATTGATTTATCATTTCCAGTTAATTGCTTTAGTGTGGATTGAAAGATGAACAACTGTAAAGAACATTGACTATAGCTGTCTAAGTTCTCAGATTGAAGATCTTGCTTATGACTGATTTTCATTTGAATCAGTTTACAGGGGAGAGAGTTATCATTACTGAGTCCTCGACTAATGATTGTTTGAGTGAATGATTTAGTTCATAACATTTTAGTTTCTTGCTGTTTCGATTAGATTTTGTTTCCAGCGTTCATTTACTTTCTCATTTTAAAGCACTATATTGCAAAACATTACTCTTCAGTAAATAGCCGCCTCAAACTGAGTACACTCTTGAAATAGAAAATCGTCCCTGGGTTGACAATTAATGTGAAGATAATTAGGAGTTAAAAAAGACACCTTTTATCGCTCAACATTTTGGTGTCGTTGCCGGAGAGACTGTAGTCATTTCTAAAGAGTAGTGTGCATCTGATGAGTGCCTGTTAGGAAAGAATTGTGTATTAAAAATGGAAGGTAAGAACTTGCGTATGGAGCATGTAAAATCCCTGCTCTCCTGCCCGCTTTCCAGCAAGATTGTTAAAGAACTTATGGTAGAAATAAATGTTTTAATTTCTGTCTAAATGACTAAGAAAAAAAATAGAAATTTTGAAAAACAGATCTCATGATTTCACTTAAGTGGTGATGTAAGCACCACCCATTTCACTAACCAATTGACAGGAACATTTGAAGAAGGAGCCTCAAATAAACACATGAAGAACATCTTCTATTATGGTAAGAAATGGCTTACATTTCTACTTTTGAATTCCCTATCAAAGATCTAGGAGGAGTGACACAAATGCACATAATTCCCCCATCTTCTCTACCAAATTTTCATGGTTTGACAAATGAAGATCCAGATACATTCTTATTTGAGTTTGAAATACTTTGTAGAGGATATGATTATTATACTAACGATCAAAGGATGAAAGTGTTTCCTCTTACTTTAAAAGGAGCGACTCTCCGATGGTTCATGAGCCTAGGTCGGAACTGCATCCAAACATGGGAGGACATGAAGAACATATTCTTGAAGAAGTACCAAGACTATTGCAAATCCAATGGAGATATTTTCGATATGATACAAGGGGAAGATGAAAGCTTGGAGGGTTGTGTAGATCGATTTCAATACAACCTTAAAAAATCAAAGCATAAGTATTTGGAAAAAGAGATCTTAAAAACACTCATTCTTAAAGGAATCAAAGATGAATTTTTAGAACTCTTAAATCTGATAGGAAAATGTGATGTTTTTCAGTTATCATATGATGATGTTTGTAAATTGTGCATAAGATATTCAAGAGGAATCTCCATGGCTGGTAAGAATTCTAGAGATGTTTGTTCTTTCTTTTCCAAATCTGCTACAAGAACATGAGACATAAGAGCTGAAATCAATGTTTTATTTGAAAATTTTAAAGTTGATTTTATTAGCTCTCTAAGTTCAAAAGTGGATGCTTTGCAGGTTCAGAAAAATCAAGAATTTGATAAGTGTTTTTCCCTCATAACCAAAAGGAGCATCCCATAGATAGTTGTTCTTCCTTATCTAGGGTGGAAGTATCATTTCAAAGAGATGAGGAAGCTGCAGCAAGATTAAAACAATGGAAATCATGGCCTACAAGTCTGGTTCAAAACACTTCTTTTCTATTCTCTTACTTGCATAATCCATTATGGAATACTAATGTGTTAGGGTAGCCATGTTAATTTCAATATAACTACCACCAATCTTATCTACAAGTTTGGCATGGTTCATCTTATGATTGCATGACTACTCTCCCCCATTCTGTAGCACAAACACATTCTCTATATTCTTCACTAGCTCTTCTACAACATCCTGCTTGCCTATCAAAATCATCCACTCAACCCAATCAACTACATCATCAAAATGCTTCATTCCGTATACAATTTCCTGCTCAACTAATTCCACACCCTTACCATAATAAACCAGTACAACATGCTTATAGTGTTGAACTGCAAAATTTATCCACCCTTCCCACCCATTCTATCTCACATGCGCCATTTGAAAAAACTTACAATGAGATTCAGAATGTTTCAAATTCAAAAATTGTAGAAGTTATGGAAAAACTGAAGTTTCTTCTAGTTTGCATCAACAAGCCGTTTTAAAAGCTCAAGAACTTCATGATATGATGGATATGGGAAATCAAAAAAGTAAAGGATATATTGAAGATTGGTTTCATTCCATCACTTGTTTGCAGCATCACTCCATACTTCAACAATTTTTGACAACATCCTTTCAAGGGAAGTTGGCTTCTCATACCCTAATATTCATTAATATGCATTTTTCAAATTTGGGTATGTGCATACATGAAGTCTTATTTTGAAAATGATTTCATTGGAAGTATTATTATACGTAATCATATTCATTTTCTAAATCAAAATAGGTTAATGTAGAAAATAAAATAAATAAGGACATAAATAAATGCATTTTGTTTTTAATGTAAAACTAGTTGTTTTTGTCGCAACACGCTGTGGAAATCAACATAGGTGATAAATGTTTTAACTCATTTGTGTATGTAGATGAATTATAGTGGAAATAATATTTCTACAAACATTCATTTCATTTTTATCACCAATTTGGAAAAAATGCTTGAATATCATATTTTTTGGCTTGTGGGCTTGATGAAATTTCTGAAAACACAGTCGGGACAATTATGTTTTGAGGGGTCAAAAGGGAATATTTTTAAAACCTGTTTCTATCCTAAGTAGCCATTGATGTATACTTTCCAACCCAATTTGGATCACTCAATTTGGATTTGAAATGAAAAAGTTAGAACCAAAACATTGATAGGGTGTCTAAGTGGGCAGCTTAGGAACAGAGCTGGGACAGTCGGTTTTTGGAGGCCTAAATGACCATATTTTTAAAACATGTTTCTATGATAGATTCCCCTATGAATCTAGTTTACAATTCAATTTGAATCACTCATTTTCGATATCGTATGGAGAAGTTATGATCAAAATACTGACTGTCTATCGTAAATCAACACCCTTAAAACTCTGTCTTTCCGTTGTTCCTTAGAGTATTTGACCTATCAATTCTTCATGTCTTCAAAACCTATTTATATTGGAGATAAATAAATTAATATAATTTTGTTTTCAATTTGAATCATTCGAATCTGACATCAAACGAAGAATCTATGATTAAAATATCCACTGTTGTTCTAAGTAGAGTAATCGAAAATGACTCCGTTATGCAGGTTGTTCTACTTAAAATCGACATATCATATCATTGAAATTTTAAAACCTATTACTATTGGAGATATACCTTTGAATTAACTCTCATCTGGGTTTGGAATCACTCAATTTGGACGAAAAACAAATAAGTTGTGATTACAACACTGCTGATTAGTATGGTCGACCACTGCTCTCCCGCAGGTGACAAATAAATTTTACTTTGTTATTTTCTCAGTGGATTTGTTATACAGAGTAACTAATTGTCATTTTTTTACATAATTCTTGGATTATGGAAGCTCGATCACCTCTCTTTCTCCATGATTTAATGTTTTATTGCAGGTAGACACTCGTTTTTTGCAGGTCCTAGGAGAATAAAGAAGGTTAATTTATGGACGAGAGATTCTTGAAAGAAATTTTAATGAAATAAGGAAATTTCATCCAATTCATTACCCAACGGATTCATAATAGAAGAAATTAAGGATTGATTTCCATTTGAAGATTCATGTCATGTTTTTGCTGCCAAAACATTTTTCAAAGAGATTATTTTTTTCCTTACCTTAAGAAATAACATTATAGCTGTTGTAACTTAATTTATTTACATACTGTTTTTAAATAAAATGTTGTTGTTGTTGTTGTTTTTCCTCTGATTTTTCTTATATTTTGTGTTTCAGGTGTTGCTTCCTTCAAATTGTGGCCCATCCTCAGCGTCAATGCAGTGAACAACTAATTCGTTTTTTGCGTGTTTGCATTTTATGATTGTGCATTTTTGTTGTTCCTTTATGAAGGAATAACACTTTTTCACTTTTGCTGTTCCTTTTCGAAGGAACAACACTTTCAAATTTTTGTTGTTCCTTTACGAAGGAACAACACTTTTGCATTTTTGTTGTTCTTTTCCGAAGGAACAACACTTCTGCACTTCTAAATTTTTGCTGTTCCTTTCCGAAGGAACAACAATTATGCACTTTCATATTTTTGCTGTTCCTTTACGAAGGAACATAACTTCTGCATTTTTACATTTTTGCTATTCCTTTCTGAAGGAATAACACTTCTGCACTTTTGCTGTTCCTTTCCGAAAGAACAACACTTTTGCACTTTCACATTTTTCTTATTCCTTTCCGAAGGAACAACACTTATGCACTACTGCATTTTTGCTGTTCATTTCCGAAGGAACAACACTTCTGCACTTCTACATTTTTGCTGTTCCTTTCCGAAGGAACAATACTTATGCACTTTCACATTTTTCTTGTTCATTTCTGAAGGAACAACCCTTTTGTACTTCTGCATTTTTGCTGTTCTTTTCCGAAGGAACAACACTTCTGCGCTTCTACATTTTTGCTGTTTCTTCGTCACTTTTGCACTTTCACATTTTTGTTGTTCCTTTCCGAAGGAACAACACTTCTGCACTTTTTCTGTTCCTTTCCAAAGGAACAACACTTCTGCATTTTTGCTGTTCCTTTCCGAAGGAACAACATTTTCGCATTTTTGTTGTTCCTTTCAAAGGAACAACATTTTCACATTTTTTGTTGTTCCTCTTAAGGAACAACACTTTTTCGCATGCATTTTTTTGTTGTTGTTGTTCCTTAAACTTTTTCTGGATGTATTTTTTTGTTGTTCCCTATAGGGAACAACATTTTTTTCACGTGTATTCTTCCGCTGATCCCTACAGGGAACAACACTTTTTTGTGTGTATTTTTGCTTTTTGGTGTATTTCCTTTGCTGTTCCCCACAATGAACAACACCTTTTTGAGTGTTTTTGTTGTTCCTTCAAAGGAACAACACTTTGGGAGTATTTTCGAGAACAACCCTTCCTTATTCTTGTGGGATTATTTCTAGTTTATCTCAACTACATTTTACTGATTCCCTTTCATGGCATGAAGTACACTACTTTTATGAGGACAAGAATTATGAATTCTATTGAAGCGAGTTAATATCATTCACGTTATGATCTTTAACATGACAACTCCTTGATGATAGATTCTTTTCAAAATAGATACAATTATTTATATACTACTTTACTGCATTGTTTTCTGTTGAACATAATATTGGTTGATCATCTTAATACCATACTGGTTCCACCCTTCCTGGTTATAATTTTCTTTGTCTGTAATAAATGAGATTATGGGTATTTTTTTTTTTTTTTTGTTCTATTGACATATTCAACTTCTTCCACCATCCCTACTCATAAAAATGTGTAATAACAACAAAATTTTGTTCGCAGATGGAGGATAGGGAGTCTCATTACGAGCCAGCCTACCATGTTCATAAGGCTGTAACAAAGTGATATTTCCATTATGGCCACCACACCAGGGTTATGATCCATTGGATAGACAAATTATCCTTGGAACAGGAGGTCTCATCACGAGCCGACTTGATCACTTTTGATACATCCCAGTGAATGGCAGTGTGGTTATCTGGTTACCACGCCAACACACTGATCTTTTCTGTAGAACAACACTGGAACTCTCCATTTATAAATTGAGGATCCTGGCTCATATGGGTTAAAAAGAAACCCTACCGAGGCTATGGACGCCTGTTGGCAGCAGAGGCTCTGCTTATGGTATTGAAGTTATATCTTATTATCAATTATTACTATAATACACTTTTCTTATTTTTTCTTTTTATCGGAGAAGTTATTTCCTTAATTTTTTTCCCTATTTTGAACCTTTACGCATGATAAATTATTTTCTAATCAATCACATCATTTTTCAGCTAGAATACCGTCAATAAAACATCTTTTTGGCATATTGCTATCAATTTTTTTTTTTTTTTTTTTTCGCATAACTTATTATCAATCCAAAGTGTCATATTTTTTATTCATAACTATCTTTACACACTCTGCTTTCATTATAACCATAACTCTCGCCGTCTTATCATTGATATGTGTACTCTGCTTCATTTACTGTTGTATTGTTCATTCCCTTGCCTTGTTGTCAGCACAACACCTTTCGTATGCTTTATGGTCATGGAATCCCTTTTCCAATTGGAGGGGGGAATGTATGCATTATGGGATAGCATGCGATATGATTACTGCATTCTGCTATAACTTGTTAATTTGACAAAATATTAATATTGCATGTATAATTTTTTTTTTTTGATTGAAATTATTGCACGCATCTTATCTGTTGTTATTCAAAACTAACACTGTGGACTCAAGAACATTGTATGCGAAATAGTGATTTGTTTACAGGAGAACAACAAGTATGTGGGGGGGGGGGGGGGACTCTATTCGCAGCGTGACCATGCTATTGCAACTAACAAAAGAGGCTCGAGCAACTCGCGAACGTGAACAATTGTTTAGACATGATGTGTTTGTCTGGATTCCACCTTTTGCATTACTTTCAACACCAACTCTGCCTACATCAGCTTCAACAAATGCCAGTCCATACATGTCATTCTACATTTTTTTCGGAGGTAAAACTTGAGGTAAAATAGTATAATTTTCTTATTTATTACGAATTTAGGAGAATTTCATGAAAATCCATTTTGAGCATTATTTATCATCTTTCATTCCACATCTTTACCACTTTCCTTTTTTTAGTGGCATATCATCTTTCAGTTTGGGAGAGTGTTGATTTTATTCATTTCTTTCTTATGACCATGTCATTCATATTCTTTATCATCCATTGCTATTCTTATTCATTCTCAACACCTCCCTTATTCCATGTTGTTTTACACCAAGCATAGAATTCAACAGATGGTAGCAATTACCTCAATTTTTCTTTCTAGCGTTGCATGAGGGCATGCTCATTCTTTAGAGAGGGGGAGGAATTGCTACGCATGATGGATGTTTTTTACTTTCTTTCTCATTTAAGGCATACAATTTCATTTTTATACAGTGCATAAATTGATTTCCATATATTTTTAAAACTATGAATTCAATTCTTGTGATATCTGGAAAACACAGACATATTATTAAAATACACAAACCCAGATAATTTCAAGTTAAATTAGTTTATAAAATTTTGGAAATCATGCATTCTCACCTACAACTATTTTTCTTATATCTCATAATCCGTGCATCAAACCGATATGATTTTTGGATCATAGAAACATTAATATAGTAGAAATCTACTTGCCAAATTTCAGCAAAAGCTGGTTTGTAGTTTCTGAGAAAATGGTTAATGAAGTTTGCTGTTACTTAATCATATTTTGCTGCAACTTTATATGCACATAACTTGAACGTCAATGTAAAAATTGTTATGCCTTCATCAAGATTGCTAAAATTGAATATTCATTAATTGAGGAATAATTCATTTGTTCTATCCATTTCATGAGTTAACAATGTAAACTTTGAAACGAGAACTATAAACTCAAAACGGGAACTCTGGCAAAAAAACCTCGAAAAAAACATCAAAACCAGTGCTAAAAACGAAAAGTGTTGATACTGGAATAACACCCTTTTTTTAATTTTAATTTTAATTTTTATTCCTTGGGTAAATTTTCAACATGTTTTAAAAATGGCGGTGAAAACCAATTTTTTGCGCAAAAATTGTCCAGAAAATACCCTCAAAACGAAAAGTGTTAATGCTGGAAAAATTTTATTTATTTATTTAAATTTTTTTTTTCAAAAGTAAAATTTCAACATTTCGAAATAATAGCGTAAAATATTTTTTCATGACCCCGAAAAACATTAAAATTTTAAAAAAATAATGAAAACATAAAATAAAATAAAAATTAAAAAAATTAAAACAATAAAACAACACAAAACAAAAAAGGTTTAAAAAATAACAAAACATAAATTAAAAAAAGAAAAATGAAAAAAGAGAGTAAAAAAAAACAAATTAAGCTAAGAATTAAAAAACTAAAAAAAAAAATAAACATTGTAAACAAATAAATGGTAAAAAAAAATATTTTAAAAAATGGGAAAAAAAATTATCTTGTAGACCATAAAAAAAATTGGCAAAAGAAAACAAAACAAAAATATGGAAAAAAAAAAAAAACATTTTAAAAAAACTAACAAAAAAAAATAAAAACTACTAAAATTAAAATTAAAATGTTAATTACTTAAAAAAAACAAATATAAAAATATATATAAAAAAGACAAAAATAAAAAATAAAAAAATGTTTTTTTTTTTTTTTTAATTATCTCATAAGCGATAAAAGAATTTAGAGAAAGAAAACAAAGTTAAAAAACACATATATATAAAATTAAATAAGTACAAAAAAAAAATTAGGAAAAAAAAATAAAAACAAACTAGTTAAAAAAAAAAAGGAAAATTAATGAAAAAAATTAAAAAAATAATTAAATTAATATTAAAAAAACAAAAATAAACTCAAATTATAAAAAAAAAAAACCGAAACTATATGAAAATTATTAAAAAAAATATGAAAATATTAAAAAAACCAAACAAATTTTAAACTTTAAATTAGTTTTTTAAACAATTTTTTTTATTAAAAAAAATTATTATTACTATTTAAAAAAAAAACATATATATATATTTTAAGAATTTCATATTTTAATTTAAAATTTTAAAAAATCATTTAAAAAAAATTAAAATTTTAAAATGTTTTTTTGTTGTAATTTAAAATTTTAAGAAATGGTTTTAATATTATTATTATTATTATTATTATTATTTTTAAAATTTTAAATGTTTTTTATTGTTTTTTGTATTAAAAAAAATTGCATGGCTGCCACTCCCCTGCCGCCCATGGTGGCGCGGCCATGGGCGGAGGGTTTGCACGCAGGCCCTCCGCCCACGGCCGCGCCACCACGGGCAGTCGGGGGGCGTTGGGCCGATTCCCCGGGCGGTGGGCGGCCGTGGGTGGAGGGTCTGCGTGCAGGCCCCTCCGCCCTTGGCCGCGCCACCACGGGCAGTGGGGGAGCGGCGACCATGCAAATTTTTTTTTTATTTCTTTTAATAAAAAAAAGCAATAAAAAACATTTAAAATTAAAAAAAAAATTAAAATCATTTTTTAAAATTTTAAAATTTTAAATTACAAACAAAAAAAATATTGTTTTTTAAAGACAATTATGTCATGTGGATTGAAAATTTAATTAACGGTGTATAAATATGTAGAATATCGAAAATGCAAAATATCATCTTTCTTCTTTAAATATGCAAAACAATAAAAACCTCACTACAAAAAAACTAAAAATAAAAATAAAAATAAAAACAAGAAAATATGAAGAAGAAGACCACTTCTAAAATTATTAAATTTACAAAATAATTATTTACATTTCATACATTATAAAATTAAAAGTAAAAAAAGAAAGCCCTTTAACGAAAGGACATGGTGTAGAATTACCACTTTTTTAAATCAACATCAAAATCACTACCATTTTAAAAAGCAATGTACATAAAAAAATTTATAGTGCCAAAAACTATGCTTTAAAAAAAACATGTGTGTTCTGCATCACCCCTTTTCAAAATCGGGTCACTTTTTTGCTATCTCTACAAAACGGGTAACAGTATCAGTTCCCGTTTCAAAGTTTACATTGTTAGCTGAGATGAACACATTTTTTATTGCTTGGTTAACACATGGGTTTTGTCTTTGGGTTGCATGAGGACATGCAATATATTCAGTTTTTTGTTGCATGAGGACATGCAATATATTCAGTGTGGGGGTGTGTTGGGCCGTTAATATGTCATTATTATTATCACTTTTGAACGCCTATTCCACCCATTTCTACTCTTCTTTATCATGTTATTTATCATGGTTTATCATATAATTCCATCTTATAATGATTTATGCTCTTATGGAAAAATATTATTTATTCTCCTTTATTTTTAATAAATTGATGATTATGCATGATTTTATCAATGATGGTTTATTAATAAATTGGTTGTAACATTACTCACCATTTTTAGCCTCCAAGATAATTTCCAGATTGAAGATTTGATCATTAAATGTGCCAACTCAGAAATTCGCTGGAATAAGAAGTGATGATTTTGTATTGAACGTTTTGGGCAAATGGAGAAGAATCTGGAAAATCTGAAACATGGGTTTTGTTCAGAACAGACCAAATTAGTTTTTTGATGAGCAGTTTTCCCAAATTCAGCCCGTACTAAGAGAAACGGAAGGTTCTCTAAAGACATTTTTCTCATATTCGCTGTGTGGCCGTTTTCCAAATTATGCCAGTTGCAATGCCAAATTCGACCTGTTCTTGTTCAATGATTGATGGAGAGATATTCCAGATATGATCTTGCTTATCAATTTTTTGAAAACAATCCAATTTTGTAATGAAAATCATATTGTAATAATCTGTATTGTAACTGCTCTCTGCTCTCTCTATTTAAATGAAAATAGAGATCGGAGAAGGGGATTCAAAATTAGAGATTCAAGAATGATGATGGATTATTCATGATGGAATAAGATAGGATAGGAGGAAAGATGAATTGTTGCATTGCCATTGTAATTCTCAAGGTTTTTGCTGTTGGAATGATTTCACAGCTTGAAGATTAATAAATAAAAGGGTTGTTGTTCATTCGCCTTATCTGAAGCAGCTCAGCAGCATCCGCTGGCGGCTAAGGGCCCAACCTCTGGTGGATTAAGTTGCTGCTCTGTATTATATCTTTACAGTTCCAGTCGTGTGATGGTTTGATTTAATTCTTATTTCTTTGAATCGTATTTCTCTACAGTTTCATGTTTTACAGCATGTTATTCTAATATTTTATGAAATTGTTTTATTGCATAACCTGTGATTGAATCACGTGGTCGTTCCTTTCCATCATAACAGAGATTATTATCCTTTTCAACTTATATTGTTATGTTGTTCATTTCAAATATAATGCTGCGTTGTTTATATTCAGACTTTGATGTTTACTACATATTGCGGTTCTTTCCTACTAAATAAGCTTTGCGGTTCATTTCTTTCCTGCTAGTATTTGGTTTTGATTTTAAGTATTATTGCAGTGAGCGTGTTTATTCCATTTCTATTAGCAGCATTATTGATTTATCATTTCCAGTTAATTGCTTTAGTGTGGATTGAAAGATCAACAACTATAAAGAACATTGACTATAGCTGTCTAAGTTCTCAGAATGGAGATCTTGCTTATGACTGATTTTCATTTGCATCAGTGTACAGGGGAGAGAGTTATCATTACTGAGTCCTTGACTGATGATTGTTTGAGTGAATGATTTAGTTCAGAACATTTCAATTTCTTGTTGTTTCGATTAGATTTTGTTTCCATCGTTCATTTACTTTTGCATTTTAAAGCACTATACTGCAAAACATTACTCTTGAGTAAATAGCCGCCTCAGACTGAGTACACTCTTAAAATAGAAAATCGTCCCTGGGTTGACAATTAATGTGAAGATAATTAAGAGTTAAAAAGACACCTTTTATCGCTCAACAGCCATGGCTATGAGAGAGGTGAATGTATCACAGCTTTTAGAGTCATTTATTAATTTCTGCAAAGTGTTATGAATTCGTCTAAGGTTGGCGTGCGGGACGATGCTGGTAGCCATATGGCTCTCCTGTCCGCCGACGGTACATCTTATCACCTTAAATAGCTCTATTGACACCCCCATCTGGGTGCGTATCCTCCTCATTAGTTTTTTCCTTTTGCACTAGATCATTGTAATCCTGCAATTGAGATGTGGTGGCTATAGTGTTGAGAATTCCCACATGAAGTGTCTTACCACTATCAATTCCGATGTTTGATAAGAAGTCTGCTACTTTGTTACCATTCCGACGAATGTGCCTAATGGTGACTGCTCGATGAATGAATAGCCACTGTTCAATCTATTCCAACCGTTCCGCTAGTCTCTAACTGCTACCCACTTTGTGTGCTGGAGTTCCTTGTAAGATTTTATTGACCATGTTAATTAAAATATGAGAATCCCCTTCAATTATGAGTGGGGAGAATCCATTGCTCTGAGCAAGGAGAAGTCCTTGCCATAATCCTTCTAATTCAGCCGATCTGTTTGTATCCCAACCAATTGAACCCATAAAAGTTTGGAGAACATTTCCCTTGTGATTTATGAAGATTCCTCCAAATCCTACTTTACCTGGGTTTCCTTTAGACGCTCCGTCAAAGTTGAGTTGTACAATGGGTGGTTAGGGGGGAGTCCATATGTCAGGTGTTGCTCCAGATGGAGAAATCTTTCTTTGTTGTGCCTGCTTGTTGTTCCTCTGGAGGTTCCAATTTACCCATATATTTTTTTCCTGTGGAGTGAAGGGGAAATCATCATCAAGCCAAGTTTGGAGCATCAAAGTTTCTCATAAGTTTTGACATTTGTTATTCCATAGAACTTCTATGGGCGAGGAGTGGTCCTTGAAGATGCGACTATTTCTCTCTTTCCAGATATTCCACATGAGAAAACTTGGTATGAGCTTCCATAAAGCATTTAATAGTTTGCTAAATTGTAAGGATGAGATGCCCAAGAGCATATAGTGCTGGTGGAGTTCTCCTTACTTTGTCCATCTCTTTGACATCTAAAAATTACTTTTTCCCAAAGCCGGGTAGCCAACATACACGAGTTTAGGAGATGTTCCATAGTTTCTTCCTCCTGTTTACAATTTGGGCACATGGAAGGTCCATGAAACTTCCGTTTTCGTAGATTGTCCCAGGTAAGGATTCTGTTTTGGCAAAGCAACCAGAGGAAGTGGATATTTTTGGCCAAATTGGGGGATCCCATACTTTGTTCCAGAGGTGATCCTTGACTGCATGGTTTCTTAGAATTATATGATATGCTTCTTGTGACGTGAAGGTTCCTCTCGTTTCATAACCCCATCTAATGATATCTTTCTTATTAGAGTGGCATATTTTCCTGTTTGAGAGTTCTGTTTCCAGACTATCTTTGATGGACTGCGTGCCTTGCCCAAGAATGAGGTTCGAGCTTATCCATTGTCTGTAACCTTGGGTGTGAGTGGGCTTCCAAAGTTGATTTACCTTAATCATCGGTTGCTCTACCCAATCTTGTAGCTGGTGGGGTGTGATTAGGTCCTTCAATTTAGGTCTTTGCTGCCAAGAGTCCTCCCAAAACCTCGCATTATCTCCATTCCTGATCTCCCAGAAGCTGTGCTATTGAATTAGATCTTTATGCTGTTTAGCTGCATTCCAGATTAGGGAACCTGGGCCAACTTCTTTGAGCTGAATTAATTCATCTACTGGTCTATTATTAGCATATTTTGCTGTCCAGAGGATTTCCCATGGAGTATGTGGGTTCGAGATCCATTTCCACTAGATGCGTGCTCCCATGACCGCGTTGCTATGCTGAGGATCACGTAGTCCAGTGCCCCATGAATTTTATGGGAGGCAAACTGTTTCCCACTTTACCAGAGCCCATTTTCTCTTTTGTTTCATATTTCCCCATAAAAAGGCTCGCTGAAGATTTTTGATTGCTTTGAGAACCCATTTGGGTGCTGCCAGTACTGAAAAAAGGTAAAGCGGCATGGATTGTAACACTGCTTTGATTAAAACTAGGCGGCTCGCCATGTTGAGAGCTCTGAAGGTCCATGAAGAGATACAGGCTTCCAGTTTTTCTAAGAGTACCTTCCAGGATGAGTGCTTTAAGGCAGAGGCCGTCATTGGAGCACCCAGGTATTTGGAGGGGAGAGTTGCTATCGAGAAGCCCAAAATTCTGGCAATGGAGGATTGGGTGATGGAAGGGGTATGAAAGAAAAAAATTTGGGATTTTGCTTTGTTAATGCAGGCGTCAGAGGCATCCGAAAAATCAGATAAAATGGATTTCAATTTGAGGGCTTCTTGGACCGAGGGATGACCAAATATCATATTGTCATCCATGAATTGCTGGTGGGTGAAAGCAGGGGTATAGGGAAAAGAAAGGCCGCGTAATTGCTGGGTATGAAGGGAATCTTTAATGCATCGCCCAAGACCCTCCGCCATAATAACGAATAGAAAGGGTGAGAGTGGGTTACCTTGCCGGATTCCTCTGGAAGGGTGAAAGGGGTGGAAAGGATACCATTGACTAGAATTGAGAAGAAGGTTGAGGTGATGAGACTCATGACCCACCTAACCCATGGGGGGGGTGAAGCCAAAGGCGAGCAACATTTTTTGAATATATTTCCAACTTAAACTATCAAAAGCTTTTGAGAGATCGATTTTAAGGAGCATACCTGCCTTTTTGGACTACTTTAAGGAGTGAATGATCTCATGAGTGAGAATAATGCCATTCGTGATCTGCCTACCTTCCACATATCCTGATTTCTCTGGTGATATAAGTAATGGAAGCAGGGGTTTGAGGCACGTGGCAATAACTTTGGAGACAATTTTATATATGACATTGCATAATGCAATAGGTCGGAATTTGTTCGGGGTCTGACTGTGCTCCTCCTTAGGAATGAGGGTGATGAAGGTGGCATTCAAGGATGGAAGTATCCATCTACTTGCTCTGGATTCCTCGACTACTTGCCAAACCTCCTCCTTGATTAGATCCCAGAAGTTGTGGAAGAAGTCTGATGTGAAGCCGTCTGGTCCAGGTGCTTTTCCTACTTTGAGCTGTCGCATAGCTGTCTCCACTTCCTGTAAAGATATAGGCCTGAGAAGGATTTGATTGTGTTCCTCAGTTATGATCTTAGGAATATTCTTGGTGATTTTCTCTATAGCTGGCAGCCGATCAAGCTACAGTTCCTGGTGCACCATCCGAAAGTGGGTGAGGAGTTCCTGTTCTATATCCTCATGTTTTTCCAGTTGTTCCCCTTGTCGATTTTGGATGTGAGTAATGTTGTTGTGCATTCTCCTTTGGATAGTGGTGCGGTGGAAGAACTTTGTGTTGCGTTTGCCTTCTTTAAGCCATCTGATTCGTGACTTTTGTTTCCAAAGTATTTCTGCCTGCTTTGCTCTTTCTGAGATTTGTGTTTGTAGGTGGCTTTCCTGTTCTGCTAGGGCTTCAGATCTGCCTTCCGCTATGATTCTCTGTTGTAATTTTTGCATTTCTTGTTCAAGAGCACCTTGCGCTTGGAAGATATTGCCGAAGGTAAAGTGATTCCACTGTTTTATGTTTTTCTTGAGATTTTTGAGTTTTTGTTGGAGCTGATACATTTTTGTGCCTTCTGGTGGATTGAAGTTTTTCCATACCTCTGTAATCAGGTTGTGAAAGTCTGGATGAGTCAGCCAGAAGGCTTCAAAGTGAAAGGGCCTGCGAGTATTGTCTCCTGGTCTTTGCCATTGAAGCATGATAGGCTAGTGATCTGAGCCAGAGAGTGGTAAGATAGAGGCCGAGAGGTCCCCTCCAAGATGGATTGCATTGTCAGAGAGCAGGAATCTGTCTAATCGAGAGGCTATTTGATGGGCACCTGCTCGTTTGTTGTTCCATGTGTAGACTCCATTATTGAATGCCATATCTATGAGCCAGTTGTCATGGATGAAGTTTTTGAAGTGAGTGCTTTCATTGTCCAGCTTGACCCGTCCTCCTCTTTTTTCCTCCAAATTTGTTATCATGTTAAAGTCTCCTCCTGTGATCCAAAGTGGGTGGGATCTTTCTGAGTTGATCTGAGTTAAAGTATTCAGTATGTCTACCTTGTTTATTGCATCCTAGGGAAAGTAAACATTGGTTAAGTGTCCATGAACGTTTGTCCCTGTTATATGGAACATGGCTTGAATAAAGTGCTTACTAGCATGAATGTTAGTAAGTGTTATGGCTCTTTCATCCCAAACTATAGCTAGCCCCCCTGAGGCTCCTGTGGCTTCCACAACAACTTCTTTGCTCCCTAGCCATGCTTTGGCGAGGATCTGGTCCAGCGTTGTGGAGTTACATTTGGTCTCCTGCAGGAAGAGAACTTGAGGCTTTTCCTATTGTAACATGTTTTTTATCAGTTTACATTTTCCAGGGCTATTGAGCCCTCTAATGTTCCATGAAATAAGCTTCATGATGCACGATTGGGAAGGGGATTGTAATACTTGGTAAGCTTGGAGTATCTTCCAGATTCCACCAGCATCTCCCCTATGCGGATGGTTCTCTGAAGATCTGTTTTTCTTCCTCGTTTCTTATTGTCTTTGAAGATATTTCTTCCATCCCACTGACTTCCAGTTTGGATACCTAACGATCTTTGCTTCTGTGCTCTTGAGAGAATTACTTCTAAGTTCTCTAGCTGTCTTTCTGGGATCTTGTCGTATTCCTTTTTCTTACAAGCTTGTTCAAGTCCCAGTATATCTAGGTCTCTAATGTCGAAGCTTTCCGGCTCCTCTTCCATATGCTGAGTTTCTTCTTGCGCTACCTCTGTATCTTCTATAATCGTGAGCTGCAGATGCGTGCTATCTACCTCCATTCCTTGAACATTCCATTTTGGGGGGTTACTAGGAGGTGGTGATTTGAGATCTAGGGGTTGCTTAGGATTAAGGGCTTTCTTTGAGCTTGAGGGAGCGGGATGGGGGGTAGTCTTAGGAGTGGCTTCAGGTTGTTCCGGGTTATCTAAGATATGAACCTCCGGCTGGAGCAGAGTTTCAAAACTGTTACTGGTTGATGGCATGGAGGTATTGGTGACAGGTTTTTTGACTGATGAAGAGGGATTTTTGTGGGTCTTTTTGCGATTGGAAACTTTGGTGAACCCATCCGAGTCAGGTTTGTCCATTGAGGGGGTGGTTGACAGTTTCATATTGGAGGGAAAATCATAGAATACATTACCTAGGGCGTGACATTTTCTACAGCGGAATGATACATGCTCATAATCTATTGATTGTATCCATTCATAATCATCATGGTAAAGGATTACCGTATCTGGGAGGGATTTGCAGAGGTGCATATATACACATATCCGCGCATAGGAGGTGTATCGCTTTAGTTTCGTCTCCTTTGCAACTTTGATGAATTTGTCTAAACCATTCCCAATATCTTGCAGCGAGTCTTCGTCCCAGTACTCCAGAGGGAGAGAGTAAAGGCGAATCCACACTGGAGCCCAGCTTAAATCTTCTTTGTTCGGGTTAAAACGCTCAATCCAGTCTGTTGGGTCCCTATAATACTAGTGATTACCCCATTATTGTTGTAGTTATACCCCTTATTTATATTGTTGTGCCCCTATTACCCCCATGTTGTTATTTCTGTGCCCCATAGAATCCCTCTATTGTTATTTTTGTGGCTTTATATTATTATTGTTAGGTCGGCTGGATTATATTGTGACTCCTTAGACTCCTATATATAGAAATGAGGTTTTCTCATTTGTATCATCCAAGAATTGTTCATTTATGTAATGTAAAGGAGGTTGCCCCCTAGAAGAGGCTGAATTCTAAGGCGTTGATCTATCTTTTCTATCTTTTCTTGAGCTGGTTTCATAACATTTGGTATCAGAGCTTTGGATTCTAGGGTTTCGCTGCTCCAAACAGGTCATCGTGGCATTTTCGCTATAAATTTTTTTCTGTGACATTTCAGAAGTCGCAAAAAAAAACCATTTGAGAAGAAATCGCGTTGAACCTTGGGTCCGAATTTCAAAGCTTTTCGCGCGATATTTGCGGGGATATGATCTGAGGAAGTTGGTCTTTTTGCAGACTCCTGAATTACATTCAAAATAGGTGACCTGGGGAAAATCATCATAACTTTCTCTCTGGGGATCGGATTGAAATTTTGTAAGAAGGTACAGAAAGAGGACGGACTGTAGTTTCTTGTATGCATTTTTCAGATCCATAGGTCGAAACAGTGACTCGTGGCACGTTGTACAAGTTCTCTCTACTGAACTAGTCTATAATCAAGTCACTATGGGAGATTTCACATAACTCTTCCTTGGATAATCCAAATTGGGTCAGCCTTGTGGCATTGGAAAGAGGACACAGAAGGCTACTACAGGTAGCAATTTTAAAATTGGAGGATCTGGATTACAGAGATACATCAGATTCAATATCAGGCTTCTACAAAGTGAAAAAAGGTGTGTAGTTTTAATTTTTTAATTTTTTGTGTAGGCTGGGTTTAAAGGAATGCAAAGGACATAGTAAAGAATTATTATCGGTAACTGATGCCCTGAGGAAAGAAAATGCAAACACCTAGTAAGGAACCTGAAAGCTCTAGCATGACTCATGAAGAAGAGGAAGAAATGCTACATGATATATCAAAATTACAAGAACAAGTGCAACAAATGTCACGCTCACAAAAGTTAACAGAAGCTAAGATAAGTGGCGTGGAAGCTAAGATGAATGGCATGCAAGCTAAGATGGACAATTTGAAGATAGATTTGAACACAAATTTGAAGACAGACATGGCATATTTGAAGACAGATTTGAAAACATACATGGCAGATTTGAAGATAGATTTGACAAATTTTCTACAAGAAATACTTACTAATGGTGAAAAGGTTGTAAAGGAAACTCATGATGTGAACAAAAGAAATGTTAATCATGATTCCATAGAATCTAATGTTGGATCGAAGACCCACCATATTCCAAAAATCGATATGAGGAAGTTTGATGGCAAGGATCCCGCCACATGGATATTACAGATGGAGCAATTCTTCGATCTCAATAATGTGCAAAACACACAAAAGGTACGTATGGAAACTGTATATTTGGAACCAAATCAGTTTGTATGGTATCAATGGCTTTGCTCTCGTAAAAAATTTATCACTTGGGCAATTTTTACGGAAGAATTGATAGCACATTATGAAGATACAAAAAGCAACACTTTTTTTAGCCAATTGATAAGTCTCAAACAAAAGGGTTCAGTAATGGAGCACATTGAGGAGTTCCAAAAATTGAACATAAGGGTAAAAGATATTCCAGAGGAGCATAGGATTGATGTGTTCATAGGGTCTTTAAAGGATAATATCCAACATGATGTTCGCCTTTGGGAACCTGATTCATTAGAGAAGGCATTCAGGTTAGCAAGAAAAATGGAAAGCAAAATTATGGCAACCAGGAAGCATACCACTCACAACTATAAAGACGGAAGTGTTGTTGCCCCTAGTCTTCCACAACCTATAAGGTTGACACCACAACAATTGGAAGAAAAAAGAGCAAAAGGGCTTTGTTACAGTTGTGATAGCAAATACACTAAAGGTCATAAGTGTGCTGAGAAGAAATTATTCTACATAGATTGTGAAGAGGAAGAAGAAAAGGAGCAAGAAAGGTCAAAAGAAGAAGATATACTCCAGGAACAAAGCCTAGATGAAGAACAAATAAATCCGACCATATCTTGTAATGCATTGGCGGGAATTACCACTCCTCAAACCATCAAGATAGAAGGACAAATCAAGAAGAAAAAGGTAATAGTGTTGATTGATTCAGGAAGCACCCACAATTTTATTCATTGTAGGGTAGCAAAAGAATTGAATTGCTTCCTATATCCAGCACCAGAGTGTCAAGTGATGATTGCAAATGGAGGAACAATAAATTGCTCTGGAAAGTGCCATAATATCAAGCTATCCATGGGAGAATATGTATTGACTAGCCCAATGCTTTCCATTCCAATGGGAGGTGCTGATGTTGTACTAGGAGTCCAATGGCTACAATCCTTGGGTACAATAGCTTTTAATTTTCAAGAACTTTTCATCAAATTTTCTATGGAAGGAAAGGAAGTTGAATTAAGGGGTATTGCAGGGAAACCAGGAAAGATAATCAGCTCTAATGGTATGACAAAGCTTCTAAAAAAGGAGCAAAGAGGTGTAATTGCACAATTATGTTCGCTAGATGTTTCCACATTGGAATCATCTATTTCTCCAGATCTCCAAAAAGTCCTGGACAATCATTCCAAGGTATTTGAGACTCCCAAAGGTCTCCCACCTATGCGTGATCATGATCATGCTATTCATCTGATTCCAGGAAGTGTTCCTCCAAACATCAGGCCGTACAGATATCCCTATGTCCAAAAAAGTGAAATTGAACGTATGGTTGCAGAAATGCTAGAGGCTGGTATAATTCAACCAAGTCAAAGTTCTTTCTCTGCTCCAGTAGTATTGGTGCACAAGAAGGATGGATCATGGCGCATGTGTCCGGATTATAGGGAGCTCAACAAGCTCACTATTAAAGATAAGTTCCCCATTCCTGTCATTGATGAATTACTGGATGAATTGCATGGATCAATTTACTTCACCAAGTTGGATCTTCGTTCAGGATATCATCAAATCAGAATGAAGATTGAAGACATTCCGAAAACGACATTTAGAACTCATGAGGGTCATTATGAATTTTTGGTCATGCCTTTTGGCCTTACCAATGCACCTTCAACATTTCAAGGTTTGATGAATTCAATTTTCAAACCATTCCTTAGAAAATTTGTGTTAGTATTTTTTGATGATATACTAATCTACAACAAGTCTTGGAAGGATCATGTTGAACATGTTGACAGGTGCTACAACTATTGGAGGAGAAACAATTATATGCAAAAAGATCCAAATGTTTCTTTGGAGTCCAGGAGGTGGAATATTTGGGTCATATTGTATCTCATGAAGGAGTTAAGGTAGACCCTAGCAAAATTAAAGCCATTAAGGAATGGAAAATCCCCACATCCATAAAGCATCTGCGAGGATTTCTTGGGTTGACAGGGTATTATCGCAAGTTTGTTAAGAATTATGGGAGAATAGCAGCACCTCTAACAACATTATTGAAGAAAGATGCATTTTCATGGACTCCGGAAGCAACAAAGGCCTTTGAACATCTTAAAGAGGCAATGTGCCAAGCACCGGTCTTAGCTACACCGGACTTCACAAAAACCTTTATTGTGGAATGTGATGCTTCAGGAAATGGAATTGGTGCTGTTCTAATGCAAGATGAAAGACCCATTGCTTTTGAAAGTCGTCCAATCAAGGGAAAGTTTTTAAGCAAAGCTATTTATGAGAAGGAAATGTTGGCAATACTCCATGCACTTAAGAAATGGCGACCCTACCTAATGGGAAGACACTTCAAGGTAAAAACGGATCATGATAGCCTTAAATACTTTTTAGAACAAAGATTATCCTCTGAAGAGCAACAAAAGTGGGTCACAAAGATGTTGGGTTATGACTTTGAAATCATCTACAAAAAAGGGAAGCAAAATGTGGTGGCAGATGCACTCTCAAGAAAGGATGAGGATGTGGAAGCATTGTTGTGCGCCATTTCTATTATCCAACCAGATTGGATAAACGAAGCAAGGGAGGAATGGAAGAATGACGAAGAAGTGTGGGCACTTATTCGAAAGCTACAACAAGATTCCAGTACGTCTGATACATTTAGCTGGCAAAATGATTCGTTATGGTACAAAGATCGCTTATACCTCTGTAAGAATTCCCAGCTAAAACAAAAGATTCTTATGGAATTGCACACTTCTCCCTTAGGAGGGCACTCAGGATTTTTAAAAACTTACCACAGGGTTAAGAAGGAATTTTTTTGGGATGGCCTTAAATCAGATATTCAAAAGTTTGTGGCGGAATGTTTGGTTTGCCAACAAAATAAAGTTGAAACAATTAAGACACCAGGTCTATTACAACCTTTATCCATTCCAAGCCAACGTTGGGAGGAGGTTTCAATGGATTTTATCACAGGTTTACCCAAGTCTGAGGGAAAGAGTGTCATCATGGTGGTAGTTGACAGACTTACCAAGTATGCACACTTTTGTGCATTATCACATCCATTTAAAGCCAGTACAGTTTCTACTGCATTTATGGAAACAATTCAAAAGCTACATGGAAACCCAAAGATTATTGTAAGTGACAGAGATCCCATTTTCACTGGAAATTTTTGGACAGAATTATTTTCTTGTCTTGGTACTCAGTTAGCTCATAGCTCATCTTATCATCCTCAATCTGATGGGCAAACTGAGATAGTAAACAAATGTTTGGAAGGATATCTTCGTTGCTTTGTATCTGATAAACAGACACAATGGGTCAAATGGTTGCCTCTGGCTGAATGGTGGTATAACACTTCCTTCCATACAGCAACAAAAATGACCCCATTTATGGCACTTTATGGGTATCAACCACCATCCATCACATCATATTTAAGAGAAAATTCTAAGGTTCAGGCAGTGGAACATCACATCGAACATCAACAACAAGTCCTCCAACTCTTAAAGGATAACCTCGTGTTGGCACAAAATAGAATGAAACAACAGGCAGATCAACATCGCAGTGAAAGAAGTTTTGATGTAGGTGATTGGGTATTCCTACGGCTACAACCATATAAGCAAATGTCCCTAAAGCAAGCTAAGAAGGATAATAAATTATCACCAAAGTATTATGGTCCGTACAAGGTGTTGCAAAAGATTGGTACTATGGCATACAAATTGGAGCTTCCTGCAGCTTCTCGATTGCACCCAGTTTTCCATGTTTCATGTTTAAAGAAGGTTATAGGCGACAAGCTCCCAGTTCAAACAATATTGCCAGAACTTGACGAGGAAGGAAAAATTATATTGGAACCGGAAGCAGTCACAGAAACAAGAACTCGACAGCTACGAAATCGATCAATTTCAGAGTATCTTATCAAGTGGAAGAACTTATCCGCTGAAGATTCCACATGGGAGGATGAGAATTTTATGCAGAAGTATCCAGAACTACTCAAGCGTTGAGGACAACACTTTTTTGAAGGAGAGGGGCATGTTGGGTCCCTATAATACTAGTGATTACCCCATTACTATTGTAGTTATACCCCTTATTTATATTGTTGTGCCCCTATTACCCCCATATTGTTATTTCTGTGCCCCATAGAATCCCTCTATTGTTATTTTTGTGGCTTTATATTATTATTGTTAGGTCGGCTGGATTATATTGTGACTCCTTAGACTCCTATATATAGAAAGGAGGTTTTGTCATTTGTATCATCCAAGAATTGTTCATTTATGTAATGTAAAGGAGGTTGCCCCCTCGAAGAGGCTGAATTCTAAGGCGTTGATCTATCTTTTTTATCTTTTCTTGAGCTGGTTTCATAACACAGTCTCATAGGTATAGTCCCGCTGCATTGAAAAAGTATGATCCGCCATCCAGTACCGTGTTTTGGTCCTCCAAATAGTTGAAGATTGCAGTAAAGAAGCCCTTAGGCCCTAACTGCAGAGTAATGTGCCCTTTTGGTTTCCATTTGGCTACTATCTAGCCATGCAATGCTTTCTCTGTGGGCCAAAAGCCTATGAACTTTCCAATCAATGCATGATCCTTCATATACTGGATTTGAGTGTTGATCCGATGACTTGGGAGCTCGATCTTAGGTCTGTCAACTGCTACAAGCTTGCAGGTAGTTGACGTCACTCTGGGTTCTTCATTTTTGTTGTTATTCTTTGGCGCATTTTCGTGCTCTGTTTCTATATCTTCCTGATGGTCCTTCCTGACATTTTCTGTTTGTCGCAGGGCATTTTCCGTATCAGCGGGGGGAGGCTCCATATCCTCCCCCTGAGGGGGTTCCATCACTTGGAAGCTGTTCCTTATTATGCCGTGGTTATCTTATGGTTGAATGTTAATGACAGAACGGTGCAGTCTGTAAAGGTCTGCCGGTTGCAGAACATTATCAGACCCTAATTGCTCCCGCCAGTTGCAGACCTCCGTTCCTCTTCGAAATAGGTTGTAATTAACTAGGTGGGGTTAGATTAATAAAAAAAATCATAAATTTTGTCAGTGGAGATGGACTGGTTAAACACCACTCCAATAAACAATGAAAAATAAATTAAGAGAGACAATATAGATAACTTAACTTCTAAAAAGATACATTAAGGAAAGGTATATGGGTTATACTAATGAGAAAGATGAAGCATGAAATCAAATTACTGAACATATACATTAAATGACATAAAAGGCCAGTTAAACAACTCTTTCTTCTATCCTTTGTCGAGCTCTTCCAACAGATGATGGCTTGCATCTGAGAAAAATAGAGCTGAAACTCTAAAATACCTGTAAGTATTTGCAATCAAGATTGACAAAATGAAATCCATAGACGAAATTTTAGATAAGTAGAAATACACTAAGGCCACCGAATAAATTTATGAAACCCTGCCATACCAAGCTCCTAAAAAATCGCAGAAAAAGAGGAACACTGAAGCCGATACCAGAATCTGCTCTAGTACCAATCGCGCCGATGTTGAAAGAAAAGATTAGGGAGCCGAACAATGCTTTGCAATCATAACTCTCACAAGTGTTGATGGTGAAGAATTAGAATACGAAGGGTTTAATGGCCACCTAATGTAGACTTTGTAATCATAGTTTTCCTGCTAGCCATGTCTCATTAATCCGTTTTTAATAAATTAAAGATTTTAGCAAAACAAAGAAATTAAAAAACTATTCAAATACCTTCTTTACTATCCATTGGATCATGTATTAGACGAAGAATATTCCCAGATTATTAAATTTGGGTCATTCATAATTTACAAATTTGAAATTCCTCAAACCCAATTCCAATATAGACCACGCTTTTAACGTTAATATAATAAATTGTCAACTAATTAGCTATATATAATAAAAAAAATTCAAAATTATAAAAAATAAATCTATATAATATAATATCATAATATATATTATACACATGTTTTAAAGATGAACCATATGCAGTTCAATGTGTTAATTTTAATATTATCGTTTTACACTAATATTATAAAATTTCACAATTTTGAATATTAATTAATATAATGAATTATTAAATGATTTATTTAAATTTATAAAGAACATAAATATAATGAAAAATTATAAAAAAAATATCATAGTATGAGAAACGTTTTTCAACTTAATAAGAAAGAAATGTTATAATTTCTTTGGTCAAATAAGAAATAATATTCAAATTATTTAAAATAAAAATAAACTTAAAAATTTATTACAAACTAATGCTTATAAATATTGTTATGATAGTTCGATTTTTAAGCTTCAAGTTTTGACAAAGGTTGTTTATATATATATATATATAAGCAATTTAGATCTATCTTAACTCCTATCAAGTGTCAAGAAGGGTCAAATCACTAGAGGTGCAAACATTTCTTCAAGTTTTACATTAAAAAAAAGAGATTTGCACCTTGAGATATTTGATCCCTCTTGACATTTGATAGATTCAGAGTTAAGATGGATCTAAGCTGGTATATAATATTATATACATGTTTCAAACATGATGATTAACACTATGCGATTCAATTTGTTAATTTTAATCTCACTATTTTACACATTAATATTATTTTTGTTTGTTAGGGTACGTGAGTCCTAAGATGAATGACATGCCTAACCTGTGGCTTGAGTAGCCGTGGTTTGTTAGGATACGTGAGCCTTAAGATTACTGACATGCTTAACCTGTGGCTTGAGTAGCCGCGATCCAGGGGTATCTAAGCCATCAAAATCACCTAGGGATCGCATCCGGCCTAGGCCACACTAGCCATTTGCATGGCTAGATTTACACCCAACCTAGGCAACACAAGCCCTTTGCATGGCTAGATTTTTGCCGACTAAATTTAGAACTGGTAAATTTTTCACCACGAAGTGCTTTAATAAAACATCCTATCACCATATGCGTTACCCCTTTAGATTCACATATTAATATTATTAAATACAATGTATTATGAAATAAATAAAGTATTTAAATTAATAAAAATGAATATCAAATATAATAATTAAAAAATAATTTATAAAAAAATATAATAATGTATTTTAATATTAAATATTTTATATAATTACGTTCTTTATTATTAAAAAAAATTAATAGTGAAAGGAATATTATTTTTAATTATTTTTGGTATAAAGTTAAGGAATTATTGGAAGTTAAAGATTAATGTTCGAAACTTGTAGATAGTCCTACTTGCCAAACCAAAAATTGCTAATAGTGGTATTAACACATTGTTTCAAAATGATAATAATGGTATTGACACATTGTTTCTGTTATGAAACCAGCTCAAGAAAAGATAGATCAACGCCTTAGAATTCAGCCTCTTCGAGGGGGCAACCTCCTTTACATTACATAAATGAACAATTCTTGGATGATACAAATGACAAAACCTCCTTTCTATATATAGGAGTCTAGGGAGTCACAATATAACCCAGCCGACCTAACAATAATAATATAAAGCCACAAAAATAACAATAGAGGGATTCTATGGGGCACAGAAATAACAATATGGGGGTAATAGGGGCACAACAATATAAATAAGGGGTATAAATACAATAGTAATGGGGTAATCACTAGTATTATAAGGACCCAACATGCCCCTCTCCTTCAAAAAAGTGTTGTCCTGAACGCTTGAGTAGTTCTGGATACTTCTGCATAAAATTCTCATCCTCCCATGTGGAATCTTCAGCGGATAAGTTCTTCCACTTGATAAGATACTCTGAAATTGATCGATTTCGTAGCTGTCGAGTTCTTGTTTCTGTGACTGCTTCCAGTTCCAATATAATTTTTCCTTCCTCGTCAAGTTCTGGCAATATTGTTTGAATTGGGAGCTTGTCACCTATAACCTTCTTTAAACATGAAACATGGAAAACTGGGTGCAATCGAGAAGCTGCAGGAAGCTCCAATTTGTATGCCATAGTACCAATCTTTTGCAACACCTTGTACGGACCATAATACTTTGGTGATAATTTATTATCCTTCTTAGCTTGCTTTAGGGACATTTTCTTATATGGTTGTAGCCGTAGGAATACCCAATCACCTACATCAAAACTTCTTTCACTGCGATGTTGATCTGCTTGTTGTTTCATTCTATTTTGTGCCAATACGAGGTTATCCTTTAAGAGTTGGAGGACTTGTTGTTGATGTTCGATGTGATGTTCCACTGCCTGAACCTTAGAATTTTCTCTTAAATATGATGTGATGGATGGTGGTTGATACCCATAAAGTGCCATAAATGGGGTCATTTTTGTTGATGTATGGAAGGAAGTGTTATACCACCATTCAGCCAGAGGCAACCATTTGACCCATTATGTCTGCTTATCAGATACAAAGCAACGAAGATATCCTTCCAAACATTTGTTTACTATCTCTGTTTGCCCATCAGATTGAGGATGATAAGATGAGCTATGAGCTAACTGAGTACCAAGACAAGAAAATAATTCTGTCCAAAAATTTCCAGTGAAAATGGGATCTCTGTCACTTACAATAATCTTTGGGTTTCCATGTAGCTTTTGAACCGTTTCCATAAATGCAGTAGAAACTGTACTGGATTTAAATGGATGTGATAATGCACAAAAGTGTGCATACTTGGTAAGTCTGTCAACTACCACCATGATGACACTCTTTCCCTCAGACTTGGGTAAACCTGTGATAGAATCCATTGTAACCTCCTCCCAACGTTGGCTTGGAATGGATAAAGGTTGTAATAGACCCGGTGTCTTAATTGTTTAAAATTTATTTTGATGGCAAACCAAACATTCCGCCACAAACTTTTGAATATCTGATTTAAGGCCATCCCAAAAAAATTCCTTCTTAACCCTGTGGTAAGTTTTTAAAAATCCTGAGTGCCCTCCTAAGGGAGAAGTGTGCAATTCCATAAGAATCTTTTGTTTTAGCTGGGAATTCTTACAAAGGTATAAGCAATCTTTGTACCATAACGAATCATTTTGCCAGCTAAATGTATCAGAAGTACTTGAATCTTGTTGTAGCTTTCAAATAAGTGCCCACACTTCTTCGTCATTCTTCCATTCCTCCCTTGCTTCGTTTATCCAATCTGGTTGGATAATATAAATGGCACACAACAATGCTTCCACATCCTCATCCTTTCTTGAGAGTGCATCTGCCACCACATTTTGCTTCCCTTTTTTGTAGATGATTTCAAAGTCATAACCCAACATCTTTCTGACCCACTTTTGTTGCTCTTCAGAGGATAATCTTTGTTCTAAAAAGTATTTAAGGCTATCATGATCCGTTTTTACCTTGAAGTGTCTTCCCATTAGGTAGGGTCGCCATTTCTTAAGTGCATGGAGTATTGCCAACATTTCCTTCTCATAAATAGCTTTGCTTAAAAACTTTCCCTTGATTGGACGACTTTCAAAAGCAATGGGTCTTTCATCTTGCATTAGAACAGCACCAATTCCATTTCCTGAAGCATCACATTCCACAATAAAGGTTTTTTTGAAGTCCGGTGTAGCTGTTGTGGGGAAAAATGCCTATGCAGGATGATCGTATCCACCTAAGGTGTGACAGTGCCTTAGCAACAAACAGAGACAGCTATTCTGGTTTCTTCCTTTATGAAATGTGAAAGAAGAGAGATCAATAGACTTACCGGTGTCTTCCGTTTGTCCCTTGATCCCGTCTCTCTTCTCTTTGGGAGTTCACAGCTACTTGCCTTCTCACTCGCCCAGCTTCAACAGGTTCATGCAAGATCACAAGAGAACAGCTACTTGCGACAAGAGAAGAACACTACACAAAGACAGATATTCACATTCATAACTAGTTTAGGATTAGAAGTAAACCAAATACACTAATGCAATCATACATCAAGAATACATCAGTATATAGGAGAAACCAAGATAGCTTTATTGATGAATAACAAGGTTCAGGAAGAGATACAACCCATAGGGCTCCAATCCAGCATCTCCTTCCCAGCAAATGGAATTCCTATCTTCACCCCCTTCAAAGCATTAAGCACCCAATGATTCCAATCTCAAACCAACAGCGATTCTTTGCAATAACAAAATTCCACCCTCTAGATCTCATGGAGGAGAGATCCATATATAGATGTTTGGAGAGAGGATGAGTCAGCTTGAGATCTGAC
Source organism: Pinus tabuliformis (assembly GCA_031772625.1). Lineage (NCBI taxonomy): Eukaryota > Viridiplantae > Streptophyta > Pinopsida > Pinales > Pinaceae > Pinus > Pinus tabuliformis. The sequence goes on along the minus strand of CM062811.1, from coordinate 1,287,704,858 downwards.
TAGTGTCCTCTCCCTCTGTCAGTTCTTGAGTCCACTTGGAGGTTCTTGCTTCCACTTGGAGATTTGGAACCTCTTACTCATCACCAGTCGAATTCCCTGAGGCAAGTGTCATTTTGGAAGATTCCTGGGTTTTGACACCTTGAGAAATGAGCCTGCCACATGTCCAATCTCGTTCAGCGCAGGTAGCCAGTGTTCCATTTGACATTCAACGCAGGTAGCCAGTGTTGGCTTTGACATTTAGTGCAAACAGCAAGTTAACTCCAAAAGTCCTTTTTCGTCATCTAATCCCTTAAGTCCGAAAAAGTATAAAACAATACAGAAGGGATGAGTTTTGGATAGTTTTAACGAGCCGAACAAAACAAGCGCTCGATCTTTTTGTGCAATAATCCCTCAGGTCCAAAAATATTAAAATCTAGAGGAGGGATAGCTCTTCCTGTCCCTTTAACGAGCTGGAAGGCCAAGGATTCGGCAATCTTTTCATATTTCACGAGTCAGCTAAAAAGAGCTTAAAGAAGACTCGTCTTTTGAGGAACGAGTGATAAACAGGGTTAGCAGCTGATTCTAGGTACAGGTTGGAATTTTCCAATCACGGCAGTGTCACAAGGATGGCTAGGTGAAATCACTCTTCGCAGCTGTTCCTCAAAATGGGTAAACAATCATATGGAGGTGAACGATCGGCCAATGGAAAAGTGGAGGTGACGGTGCAAACACGACCAAGGTTTTAATGGCTGATGATATTACATTCACAGTGGTTATTTACCGGGATAGTTCATTTTTTAACGAGCTTAAATGCGGGTGGAAACATTTGCTCGATCTTATGTTTATTTTTTAACGAGCATGAACTATGTGCTAAAACTGCTCGGATCTTGCGTTTATTTTTTAACGAGCATGAACTGTGTGCCAAAACTGCTCGATGATAAGTTTGCATGCCCCCAACATAACAACACAAATCGAGGTGCATGCCCCCCAAGCTTCATTGCATTCAACTTGGTGGTTGGAATGAAGGTTTACCTTTGAGATTTGGAAAGGAGATTGTTTCATTTTTTTAATGAGGTTGACACAGTAAAAGAACTATCCTCATGACTCCTTGTTTCATTTTTTAACGAGGTTGACACGAGATTAGAACCATCCTCGGAGCCCACTGTATTTACAGTATTTCTATTAGGGCGATGATCCACGCTGACAAAATGTTTAGGAATCTTCCGAATCCATTAGATACAGAAGATTTCATATTATAGGTTTCCACTGTGGCCACTTCCGCCAGATTACTTGCAGGCGGTAGGGCAAAAGTACCCATTAAGGCAAGGTCTTTTAGGAGACCTACTCCAATATTTTGAAGCGAATGATTGCTTCCATGGATCATTGGAATGCTTCCCATAACTTGTGAACTGTCGGGGAGGAAAGTTTGTTGGTCGACGACTGTAATTCCTCCTTGAAAGGGAAATGCAATCTTCTTGAAGTAGGTCGACACAACTGCAGCCATGGCATATATCCAGGGCCTTCCCAGTAGGATGTTGTAATCGAGGTTTCCATCAATTACTTCAACATCAATTCCTACTGTTTTGCCCCCTAGTTCAACTTGCAAGTTACTTAAAATCCTGTATGGAGTGTATGATCGTCCATCAAATGCTTTTAACGTCGTTGACGATCTCGACAAGGGTGGTGAGCCTAAGTTCTTCCAGCAACTCATCGACATAATACACGTAGATGCCCCCTCATCAATAATTGTTTGATGAATAGTATTGTTGAGGGCTTTCACTTGAATAAGGAAAGCTAGTTGAGCTGGTAACTGAGGGTCATATCCTTTATGATCAAAGGCCACAAGATTGGAATCCCTTGGGCCAATCCCACCTATTGCTGATAATAAAGCTTGCTCTTGGGAGAGGCAATTTTGCGATACCTCAAGTGTCGACATAGCAGACGGCGATTGGGCCAGGTCCTCTACTATATTATAATTCTGTGCTACTTTGGCACGAGGATTAAATGTCGATTTGTGTACTCCTCCCTTTGGCGACTTTATCATTGGTTCAGGAATGATGGGTGGCACAACTTCGGTCAAAGTTGTCGTCGAACTACTAGGTTGTTCATTAGCCTTGTTATTCGACAGCTGTGGATTCCCGTAATCTTTATTCCTTGCCAAAGCATCATTTTGCTGCTTTGAGATAGACAACATAAGCAATTGGGATCGGGAAGCGTTTTGATTAGCAATTAGTTTGGTTCCTGGGTTTGGAAACGGATCAGTCAATACTGCTGAGGTTTTCGAACTCTTAAAGAATCTTTTAAGCTCAGCTTTGTATGGACACTCATTCGTCCAATGGTCCTCATCGCATATATGACACCCCGCAGGGGGTTTCCTTTTTCTCCCTTTCTTTTTCTTCTTTCCCCCTGGTTGCTTCAGTTGTTTGCCCTTGTCGGTCGACACGACATTTACTTTCGAGGCAAGAAGTTCCTCATTTGCATTTTGATCTGAAATCTTACGGGCTTTCTTGGACGTAGCCTTTGTCGATTTCGCGTTTGTCGTGTCAATCACGCCATCGCCGGCGTGAGAGTCATTGTTTGATTTAGGAGGAGGAGGAATTGAGAATTCTGGTCTAGGGGTGTCGGGTATTTTGTCGTAGAGCGTGCCAGACTGAGTATAGACCAAGTCTAGATATTGCGCACGAGCGATAACTTGCTCTTCCGTTATGACTCCCCCCTTTGCCACATCTTCCGTTATGGCAGGAAGTAACGAATTGATAAACCATTCAGCTAATAGCTGATCGGGAACGTACGTTTTTACCATCCTACGACGACGTCGCCACTCATGTATATGATCAGATATGTGAGTGGCCGTTGTTTGTTTGAAGTTGGTTAGGAGTTCCGTTCCCGTTTCATACCTTATCGGTAATTGAAAATGGGTTAAGAAAGTCGTGGCTAAGGTACTGAAGTTGTTGAACGAAGCTCTAGGCAATTCAATATACCATTTTGTCGTTGGACCAGTTAACGTCCTCTGAAAAAGGCGAAGCCTAATCGAATCATCGTTTAGGGTGTTTGATGAACACCATAGATGAAATGTCATCACATGATTCGACGGATCTTCACCCGGATTTCCATTAAATTTAGGAATATCTGACGGAAGTTTATGCGGAATCGCTGGCCACCAAGGGGCATAAGCAATTGGATCATTCGTCAGCCGGTTTAGATCTGGTAATTCTAGAGTTGCTACAAAGGGCAACTGTTGATTCAGGTTACGCGAAGCATACCCAGGATAAGATGGAATCGCTTGAGCAGTGGGTCTTTGCATACCAGCATAATGTATTTGATGCTGGCAATTTTGACAAGGTTCATGGGCATAACCATTATAATATGGTTGTTGATTACCGCTTTGGAAATGTGATTGCCCATTACTTACAAAGACTTGTTGCTCAGGTCCTCGATATGATTGCTGGAATGGGGGTTGTTGAGTTTGAAACAGCTCTGGTTGTTGAACCATTTGCTGTTGACCAATACTGGATGATTGACCGAGATAAGGAGTCACAGTACTTGTTTGATCCTGAGTCGCTCCATATAAGGAGGCACTAACCTGAGGTTGTGATTGAGTCGTTGAGACAAGAGGCTGTTGTATTGCAACCTGAGGCTGTTGGGGTTGACATACAACAGGTAGCGCTTGTACTTGCGACGCAGTAACCATAGCAGGTATAGTGGGAATATTCGACACAGGGTGGACTGGTTGCATTGAATATACAACCCTTGGTTGCTGAGGCAGTATTGGTACCCAACCGCTGGATGTAATTCTAGTTTGACCTGAACTTTGTTGTAAAATCCCATATGGTTGTTCTCCGGGAGGGAACAATGAAAAGGCATACTGCCCTCCATATGGTGGCAATCCAGTACTTAAAGGGCAGATTGGCCTTTGAAGACACATTGGATCAATTTGTTGAGTTTCAACATAAGAAATCCCAGATGATAATCCGGATGAAGAAATAGGAACTAACCATGTCATCGAAGCAGTCCCTGATGGGACTCCGGCTTGTTGTTGATAACTTGCCGGGATAGATGGTATACCATCGAACATCGTTGGGGTAGCAGCAGGGGGCTCTGCCGCTGCTGTGTCGGATGACACAGTCCTGGATGTCGACGGTTGTTCAGACATATTTAGTCTATCCAAAAGATTTTCTAGCGATTCTATAAGAACTTACGATGCAATGAGACTAACTTCGAAGATCAACGAGGGAATGGTGATGATTATTCCGTTTAAAATAAATTTTAACGACGCTTAGACACAACCCGCTTTTTCAATTTTAAAGAGTCGAGAAAAATCAAAAGATGACTCTAGTCTCCTTCGATGTTTTAACGAGCCCGAAGTGACAAATGCTCGGATGGACTTTTTCCGTTATAGAGTCTGAAAAAGGCCAAAAGGAACTGCTTTGGAGTTCTAGGCAGAGGGTGTGCCAAACTTTTCGCAAAACCGCAGAATACTTTTTAGGGTACGGGCGGTCGATCTTCCTGAATGTTGTGTTCAGTGCATTGCGATCAGTAGGGCGGCTGACACGGCTTCCTAAGGATAAAGGTTTTATGCCTATAGGGGTCTCCCAATATATACACGACGGTACGTGGGAGCACAATCCGAACTGGCGCTATCGTCCCTCAGGAGGAATCACCCACCATCCACGAGATCGACAGTCACCAGGCTTAATGACGTCGGAATAAGTCTCTAGCCTAGACCTCTATGTTGTGCGTTATGTTGCAAAGCATTGTTAAGTTCATTCAATTTATTTTAGGTTGATCTTTTTAGAAGTTTGCCTTTCAAGGTTCACCATGAGATGTATGATACAATTTTTAAATGCAGTCTAAAGATGATAAGCAAGCTTTATATCTTTTCAACTTTGAAAATCCTAGCTACTAAGGGAAAAGAAAGACACCATCTTTTCTCAAAGAGCAATCAACACACTCTAATGCACTTTTCCTAAATCAGACATGCAAACTATCAAGATGCAAATGCACAATGCAGGTGTTTGTTTTCCGCTTTCTTAGTATTGATGCCTACAAAGAAAGCTTTTTGTACAACTTTGAATTTGCTTTTAAATGAAAAATACAAACAAGTTTACTTTTTCGAAATCAGAGAAGATAGAAGAGATTACAACACTTAACGATTTTCGAAATGAATACTTGTTTTGACACTTAAAAGAGACAAACTCAAACCAATAAGCAAGAGTAAATGTATAATCAATCTGCAAACATCCAATGAACTCTCTTCTAAGATCACAATCAACAGATCTGAATCAAGGGCTACAGGATGATTATTTCACTCATGCAAAGGAAAACTGTAAATGACGCAAAAACACATAAAAGCACTCACAGTATTTTTGTACAAAAGGAGGCGGAATCTAAGCAGAGAAAAGGAGTTATCAGACTGGTACCTATGCTGGTTACAGGCTGCAAAAATCAGAGATCAAAACAAGGCAAAACAGAGCAGAGAACCCCAGCTGCACAAGGACAAACTGGTTCAGCGCAACCTCAACACAGGGGTTTTGACATTCAGCGCAGGTAGCCTTCACGGGACCTGCGTTGAAATGCAGAATCCCTTCACTGGGTCTGCGCTGAAGGAGAAACTCTCATTTCTCATAGGTTCTGGGTCACAGATTGCTATTTAATTCACTGTTTCAGGCCAAATAAAAGCAACAAGAAAGGTACAATCAAAGGGATGCTTTGAGGGGGTACTAAGATCTATCACAAAGGATCATCAAATCATTTGTGAGTCCATTGTTCAGATCATAGAAAAGTCCAGTAATTGGATCAAAGCAGCAACTGTCTACTTTGCATCCGGGAAAGGCAGATGCAGTTCGATTGTTGCTGTCAAGTCTATGAAATAAACAATGATAGAAACACAAATAAAATGACTAAACAAATCTCCCCAGCGGAGTCGCCAATTTGTTGTGGGGAAAAATGCCTATGCAGGATGATCCTATCCACCTAAGGTGTGACAGTCCCTTAGCAACAAACATAGACAGCTATTCTGGTTTCTTCCTTTATGAAATGTGAAAGAAGGGAGATCAATAGACTTACCGGTGTCTTCCGTTTGTCCCTCAATCCGGTCTCTCTTCTCTTTGGGAGTTCACAGCTACTTGCCTTCTCACTCGCCCAGCTTCAACAGGTTCATGCAAGATCACAAGAGAACAGCTACTTGCGACAAGAGAACAACTACTTGCGACAAGAGAAGAACACTACACAAAGACAGATATTCACATTCATAACTAGTTTAGGATTAGAAGTAAACCAAATACACTAATGCAATCATAGATCAAGAATACATCAGTATATAGGAGAAGCCAATATAGCTTTATTGATGAATAACAAGGTTCAGGAAGAGATACAACCCAGAGGGCTCCAATCCAGCATCTCCTTCCCAGCAAATGGAATTCCTATCTTCACCCCCTTCAAAGCATTAAGCACCCAATGATTCCAATCTCAAACCAATAGCAATTCTTTGCAATAACAAAATTCCAGCCTCTAGATCTCATGGAGGAGAGATCCATATATATATGTTTGGAGAGAGGATAAGTCAGCTTGAGATCTGACTAGTGTCCTCTCCCTCTGTCAGTTCTTGAGTCCACTTGGAGGTTCTTGCTTCCACTTGGAGATTTGGAACCTCTTACTCATCACCAGTCGAATTCCCTAAGGCAAGTGTCATTTTGGAAGCTTCCTGGGTTTTGACACCTTGAGAAATGAGCCTGCCACATGTCCACTCTCGTTCAACGCAGGTAGCCAGTGTTCCATTTGACATTCAACACAGGTAGCCAGTGTTGGCTTTGACATTCAGCGCAAACAGCTAGTGTAGCCACTGAAATGATCCTGAATTGACTTGTTTTTGAGCAGTTTCTGGTGGAGAACTTCTGTGAATTGCTGTGGTTTGTTAGCCTTGTTCCTATAGGGGTAGGAATAACATGTTTAGGGACTTTGGATCCCTTAGATTATGGACATTTCACGCTCAATGCTGTAAGGCACAAAAATGTCTATAACAATAGCTAAGACTGGTGCTTGGCACATTGCCTCTTTAAGATGTTCAAAGGCCTTTGTTGCTTCCGTAGTCCATGAAAATGAATCTTTCTTCAATAATGTTGTTAGAGGTGCTGCTATTCTCCCATAATTCCTAACAAACTTGCGATAATACCCTGTCAACCCAAGAAATCCTCGCAGATGCTTTATGGATGTGGGGATTTTCCATTCCTTAATGGCTTTAATTTTGCTAGGGTCTACCTTAACTCCTTCATGAGATACAATATGACCCAAATATTCCACCTCCTGGACTCCAAAGGAACATTTGGATCTTTTTGCATATAATTGTTTCTCCTCCAATAGTTGTAGCACCCTGTCAACATGTTCAACATGATCCTTCCAAGACTTGCTGTAGATTAGTATATCATCAAAAAATACTAACACAAATTTTCTAAGGAATGGTTTAAAAATTGAATTCATCAAACCTTGAAATGTTGAAGGTGCATTGGTAAGGCCAAAAGGCATGACCAAAAATTCATAATGACCCTCATGAGTTCTAAATGCCGTTTTCAGAATGTCTTCAATCTTCATTCTGATTTGATGATATCCCGAACGAAGATCCAACTTGGTGAAGTAAATTGATCCATGCAATTCATCCAGTAATTCATCAATAACAGGAATGGGGAACTTATCTTTAATAGTGAGCTTGTTGAGCTCCCTATAATCCGGACACATGCGCCATGATCCATCCTTCTTGTGCACCAATACTACTGGAGCTGAGAAAGAACTTTGACTCGGTTGAATTATACCAGCCTCTAGCATTTCTGCAACCATACGTTCAATTTCACTTTTTTGGACATAGGGATATCTGTACGGCCTGATGTTTGGAGGAACACTTCCTGGAATCAGATGAATAGCATGATCATGATCACGCATAGGTGGGAGACCCTTGGGAGTCTCAAATACCTTGGAATGATTGTCCAGGACTTTTTGGAGATCTGGAGAAATAGATGATTCCAATGTGGAAACATCTAGCGAGCATAATTGTGCAATTACACCTCTTTGCTCCCTTTTTAGAAGCTTTGTCATACCATGAGAGCTGATTATCTTTCCTGGTTTCCCTGCAATACCCCTTAATTCAAATTCCTTTCCTTCCGTAGAAAATTTGATGAAAAGTTCTTGAAAATTAAAAGCTATTGTACCCAAGGATTGTAGCCATTGCACTCCTAGTACAACATCCGCACCTCCCATTGGAATGGAAAGCATTGGGCTAGTCAATACATATTCTCCCATGGATAGCTTGATATTATGGCACTTTCCAGAGAAATTTATTGTTCCTCCATTTGCAATCATCACTTGACACTCTGGTGCTGGATATAGGAAGCAATTCAATTCTTTTGCTACCCTACAATGAATAAAATTGTGGGTGCTTCCTGAATCAATCAACACTATTACCTTTTTCTTCTTGATTTGTCCTTCTATCTTGATGGTTTGAGGGGTGGTAATTCCCACCAATGCATTACAAGATATGGTCGGATTTATTTGTTCTTCATCTAGGCTTTGTTCCTGAAGTATATCTTCTTCTTTTGACCTTTCTTGCTCCTTTTCTTCTTCCTCTTCACAATCTATGTAGAATAATTTCTTCTCAGCACACTTATGACCTTTTGTGTATTTGCTATCACAACTGTAACAAAGCCCTTTTGCTCTTTTTTCTTCCAATTGTTGTGTGTCAACCTTATAGGTTGTGGAAGACTAGGGGAAACAACACTTCCGTCTTTATATTTGTGAGTGGTATGCTTCCTGGTTGCCATAATTTTGCTTTCCATTTTTCTTGCTAACCTGAATGCCTTCTCTAATGAATCAGGTTCCCAAAGGCGAACATCATGTTGGGTATTATCCTTTAAAGACCCTATGAACACATCAATCCTATGCTCCTCTGGAATATCTTTTACCCTTATGTTCAATTTTTGGAACTCCTCAATGTGCTCCATTACTGAACCCTTTTGTTTGAGACTTATCAATTGGCTAAAAAAAGTGTTGCTTTTTGTATCTTCATAATGTGCTATCAATTCTTCTGTAAAAATTGCCCAAGTGATAAATTATTTATGAGAGCAAAGCCATTGATACCATACAAACTGATTTGGTTCCAAATATACAGTTGCCATACGTACCTTTTGTGCGTTTTCACATTATTGAGATCGAAGAATTGCTCCATCTGTAATATCCATGTGGCGGGATCCTTGCCATCAAACTTCCTCATATCGATTTTTGGAATATGGTGATTCTTCGATCCAACATTAGCGTCTATGGAATCATGATTAAAATTTCTTTTGTTCTCATCATGAGTTTCCTTTACTACCTTTTCACCATTAGTGACCCTTTCTTGTAGCAACTTCTTCAATTCTTCCATGTCTGTCTTCATATCTATCTTCAAATCTGCCATGTCTCTCTTCAAATCTGTCTTCGAATCATCCATCTTAGCTTCCATTCCCTTTATATTAGATTCCACGCCATTTATCTTAGATTCCACGCCATTTATCTTAGATTCCACACCACTTATCTTAGCTTCTGTTAACTTTTGTGAGTGTGACATTTGTTGCACTTGTTCTTGTAATTTTGATATATCATGTAGCATTTCTTCCTCTTCTTCATGGGTCATGCTAGAGATTTCAGGTTCCTTACTAGGTGTTTACATTTTCTTTCCTCGGGGCATCAGTTACTGATAATAATGCTTTACTATTCCCTTTGAATTCCGTTAAACCAAGCTTACACAAAAATTTAAAAAAAAACTACACACCTTTTTTCACTTTATAGAAGCCTGATATTGAATCTGATGTATCTCTGTAATTTCGAATCATCCAATTCTGAAATTGCTAACTGTAGTAGCCTTCTGCGTCCTCTTTCCAATGCCACAAGTCTGAGCCAAATTGGATTCTCCAAGGAAGAGTTATGTGAACTCTCCCACAGTGACTTGTTTTTAGACTGGTTCAGTAGAGCGAACTTGTGCGACGTGCCACGAGTCACTGTTTCAACCTTTGAATCTGAAACACACACAAAAGAAACTACAATCCATCCTCTTTCTGTACCTTCTTACGAAATTTCAATCCGATCCCCAGAGAGAAAGTTATGACAATTTTTCCTAGGTCACCTGTTTTGAATGTAATTCAGGAGTCTGCAAAAAGGCCAACTTCCTCAGATCATATCTCCGCAAATATTGCGCGAAAAGCTCTGAAATTCGGACCCAAGGTTCAGAGCGATTTCTTCTCAAATGGGTTTTATTTGCGACTTCTGAAACGTCACCGAAAAAACGTTATAGCAAAAATGCCACGATGACCTGTTTGGAGCAGCGAAACCCTAGAATCCAAAGCTCTGATACCAATGTTATGAAACCAGCTCAAGAAAAGATAGATCAACGCCTTAGAATTCAGCCTCTTCTAGGGGGCAACCTCCTTTACATTACATAAATGAACAATTCTTGGATGATACAAATGAAAAAACCTCTTTTCTATATATAGGAGTCTAGGGAGTCACAATATAACCCAGCTGACCTAACAATAATAATATAAAGCCACAAAAATAACAATAGAGGGATTCTATGGGGCACAGAAATAACAATATGGGGGTAATAGGGGCACAACAATATAAATAAGGGGTATAACTACAATAGTAATGGGGTAATCACTAGTATTATAGGGACCCAACAGTTTCAAAATTTGAGTGATAGGTGTGGAGGCTTATTTACAATTTTGGAGGGACTATTGAAATATAATATTTATGGAGTTTGGGTATTGAAACTAATAATCTAGAATTTTATGTTCTATACTAAGAATTGAAGATTGAAAAGAAAAAGAAAATTAATCAACTCAATATCTTTGGTAACTCATTAATAATCATAGGATACATGTCTAAAGATACCATCCAATCAAATATCAGAATGGATTCTGTCACTCATCATATTTAACAATAAATTAAAGGATTTTTTATAATGAGCTTTTATCATGTTTTAGGGAAAACAATGTCAAAGCTAATAAGGAGGCTAACTCGGCTACTTGAAACAAAGAATAAACTCTTGTATTAAGTGGCAAGGTCATGTGGGAAGTACTCCCATAAGATTTAATTTGGAATTTCGGTAACACATGGGAAAGTCAAATGCCTAGAAGAAAATCCATGTGGTTGTAAGCTAATGGAGGGGATGACGAAATGTTCCACACCCCAACCAATAATCCTCTCTTCCTCACATCAAAGTGAAATCGAAATTATAGGGTATGTTGTAGACTCATAGCTGGCATGATATAGTAGGGAAGGAAAATGTATTAAGGAAGTAACCATAGATTTGTTTGTGCGAGTGTGTTCTTTGTTAAGGGTTCACAAGGAAAACAATGGTGCATCTAAATTGAGAATTAGAGCCTGATGTAGGTTTCCTGGACTTCATTGTGTAGCATGAAATTCATAATCAAGTGCCCTTGTTTTCCTTGGTCAATAGTGGATTGGGAATCCAAACCTAATTTTAGGTAGAAGTGAGTTTCTTTCATACATTGCCAAGAAAAGTTTGGAGGTCAAGTTTTTTTGTATGTGGGATATATCCTGGTCTTCTAGTGTCGTTGGAAAGTAGATGGATGCCTAGACAATGAGGTTTGTGTTGATCAGTGGTTGTCATTGATGTCAACCCAAGTAGCACTAGGGGCTACCCCGATCTTGCATGGGCATTTTGACTTGACAACTCATCCTATTCTAAGTCAAGGATATTCTAGATGGATTCTACTTGTCGAGATGTTTCTGTTGATATATGGCACACCACGTAGTTCTTCATGGTTTGAGAGTTATTCGTGTTTGAAGTTAGTAACCCCAGTTAGTGGGATAAAACCCCATGGGGTTGTGTCATGGCACTTATCATTGGTTGAGGTCATTGAGCAGTCAATAATTAATAATATTTTATGCTCCTAAAATCCCTCCAACATTCACTTGTTGAGGACCCTCTCAACTCAAGACATTTCTATAAATAATGACCCTCATATCCTTCTCTAGTAAGCACTTTCTAACAAACTAACTTGTGAGAAGACCTCTGTAATTTTTCGGCCCTTATGAGCTTGTAATGAAGGATCTGTTGTAGGGAGTTTAATATTTCGTTGAGTTCTGGTTAGGACACAAAATTATGATCAAGTTTGAAGGTATGTTTGAAGCAAGTTTAGAGCCTTGGATTTTAGGATTTCGCTGCTTCAAACAAGTCATCATGGAATTTTCACTATAACCTTTTTTATACGAAGATTCATAATCGGAAATTAAAACCCATTTGATCCGAGGTCTTAATGAACCTCATGACTGAATTTCTGATCTTGGTTCGCTATATTTTCGGATATATGATCTAAGGAACTTATGGTTTTTGCAGGCTTCCGAATTCCATGTCAAACAGGTGACCTTGGGAAAATTGTCATAAATTTATCTCAGAGCATTATATTCAAATTTTGTAAATAGTGACAAAAATAGGACAAAATGTAATTTTTTGGGTATCGTTTTCAGGGCCGAAGGTCGAAATAGTGACACATGGAACTTTATACAAGTTCGCTCTACTGAATGGGTATATAATCAGGTTATCGTGGGAGATTGGGAATAACTCTTTCTTGAAGAATCCAATGTCGATTAGATCTATGGGGTTGGAAAGATAACTCAGAGGGATATCATAGGACAAAATTTCAGACCTTGGAGATCCAAAATTACATAGATACAACAGATTCAATATTGAACTCCTAGAAGGCAAGAAAAGGTATGCATTCAAGGATCACTGCAGTAAGAACCACACATCAACAGTTAAGGGTAAGTCTGCTACAACAAGGTATGTATGATTAGTGTTTGCATTTAAATTTTGAGTATCATCTCTGACATATGTTTTTGTAGGACAACATAAGTATATTGTTTTTTATTTGTTTGGGTCTTGCTTATTAATGCATTTGCAGGAAGGATAACACTTAAGAACAACTCAGACACATACTAGAAGGACATGGAATGCAAAAGTCTCATTACTTGAATAAAACACAACAATACCTCAACAACTGCAAGTGATCCAATAATCAATGTCGAGTCAAGTGCCAGGTCTTGTCAAAAATCCAGTGCTGTAAATGAGTCATCATTGTAAATTTATAAAAGAGTCATCATTGAAAGAGTCATTATTGTAAAAGAGTCAATCTACCTAGAGTCGAAAAGGTATTATTGGGATGATGTCATGGTTGGGTTACATGACATAGTGTGATTGGGTGTTTAGTCAAGTACAAGAAAATCATTGTAAATCATATTGTATTGTGGATCATTGTTCCTTGTATAGGAGTCCACACTCTTGTCTTACTTCTGATCATTATAGGGTGGCAGGGAGGTGCTATGCAGGTGCATGAATTCGTCTACAGGTTGGAGCTTGTGAACACTTCAGGGTGGTAGGTCGGTCTAGGATGTTGGTGCATCCATTCAATTGACTATTGAAGAAACCAGGGAATTGGGGCATCCTTTGAGTGGGAGCCGGAGAAGAATGCTTTTCTAGAATTCTAGGAAGTTGTAACTTTCATTTCAATTGGGGCCGAAGATTAAAGAATTTATTAGAAAATCGTTTGGTGGTTTTTGACCCGGAGGGGGTTTTCCACCTAAAATTCTTGTGCCTATTGTGTTCTTTTGTTTATTGTTGTTACTGGATAAACATTAATAATAATTGAATATTAACTAATGCTTTGAAAATGTTTAAAAGTGCTAATTTCTAAGGAATATTGATTTAGCCCCCCTCTCAATATTTCCAACAATTGGTACTAGAGCTTGGTTCCTTCAATAATAGTCTAACAACTCGAAAGAGATCATGGGATACACCAAAAATAGAGTTCCTTTGTTCAATGGAAATAACTATGCACTTTGGAGTGGAAGAATGTAGGTTAATTTTTCGGCACAAGGATACGAAGTATGGAAATCATTGAAAAAGGCTTCACATCGACCCCAGATGAACAGGGTAAGAAAAATATGGTATATGATGCAAAGTCTAAAGATCTTATTATCAGTGGGCTTATTGAATCTTTCTATCCTAAGGTATTGAGTTTCGAAATTGCTAAAGAGGTATGGGGCAAGATTGAGAATATATATGTAGGTGACTCATAGGTGAAAGAAGCAAAGCTTCAAATTTTCAGGGAAAAATTTGAGCAACTTAGAATGAAGGAATATGAAGATATTGTTGCATACTTTCAGCATGTTGATAAAACAAAAAATACATTGTAAGGTTTGGGAGAACTTGTTGACAAAAAAATTGTTGTCTGAAAGATCCTCAGAACCTTTCCAGCAAGATTCAACCCAAAGGTATATGTCTTGGAAGATAGATTGAATCTGACTAATTTCGGCATAGATGAATTGCATGGAATTCTTACGGCATATGAAATGAGGATTGAAGAAGAGTATGGTAGATCTCACTTAGAAACAACATTTCCTGTATCCAAGAAGACTAGTAGGGACAAGCAGAATTTGAAAGCAAAAACTTGTAGTTGTAAGGATGAAGAAAAGGAAGAAGATGAAGAAGAATTTTCAGATAAATAATTTTCCTACTTCACGCTGAAAATTAGAACAGGTATGGAAAATTCAAAGGTAAACTTCCATTAATATGTTTTGATTGTGGTGAGGTTGGGCATTTTGCAGCCAAGTGTCCTCACAAAAATGAGGTTGTTACGAAGGGAAAGAAAGGTCATAGGAAGTACAACAAGCAAGGCAAGAAGAAATGGTTTAAGAAGAGTTTCTTTTCCAAAGAAGATAGCTCCTCATCTGATGAAGACAATGATAACAAAGAAGAAATCAACATAAGATTATTGTTTATGGCCAAGCACAATAAGCAAGAGGCATCTAATGAAGAAGGAGAAGAAGATATGACTGAGGTTGAATTTCAAAACAAAGTGATCAGGGTTATCAAAGAGCTCAAGGCCGAAAAGAAGCACGTCAACACTCTTGAAGATGAATTAAAGACAAAAAGGGAACATGTCCTAAATATTAAAATGAAGGTTGAAGAATACAAATTAATTGAAGAATCGCTTAGGAAAGAATTAAAGGAAAACAACAAGGAAAGAGAGGCATTGGAAGTTGAAATAGTCTCTCTACGAAAGGAAGTAAAAAATGGAAAAACTCTTCAAAACTATGCCAACAGCTCAAATGAATTGGAAGAACTCATCGACAATCAGCGATCATGCAGTGAAAAGAGTGGTATTGGTTACAAAGAAAAAATCGAAAAGGAGTCAAGTCATTCTATGACAACAAAAGAAGATGGATATGCAAAATATACTAAGCAGGTAGATCTCTCAGCTAAATCAAGAGATTAAGACCCACATGACGTACCATGGAAAACAATTCCTCGAAGAAAATTTCCTCCCAGGTATCAAACTATATTTTATGGTCGTTGTTATTCATGTGGAAGGTTTGGACATAGAACTGTAGAATGTCGCATGCATTTTTGTAATGAATGTAGTTCTAGGAGATCTTTCATAAATGGATATTCCAGAACTCAACAAAATATCAATAGATTTGATCATTTGAGAGATGATGTCAAATGTTACAAATGTAACAATTTTGGACATCTGGCTAAAGATTGCAGACTTGGAAGCTCTTCAAAGGAATTCTCGCAAAATCAGAATGAATAAGTATGGAAAAAGAAGACTGAAAAATGTGCTATTTCTCTCAAGGCTCAAAGAAACAGAAACATTTGGTATGTTGATAGTGGTTTCTCAACATATATGACTGGAGATAAAAATAAGTTCATATCCTTGAAGGAAAATAAGGATGGAACAATGTATTTTGGAAATGACAGGCCTTCAAACGTCATAGGAGTAGGTACGGTCACACTTGGAAGAAAGGATGCATTAGCAAAGGATGTGTTGTTGGTTGAAAATATGAATCACAATTTGCTCAGCGTTGGAAAAATGTGCGATCAAGGAAACATGATGTTATTCAACTCTAAGAAATGTGAAAATAGGAAAGGAAAATTTGGAAAAATTATGGCTACAACAAGCAGAGCTCCAAATCACATATACATTTTGGATGAAACACCTAAAGGGTGCTTTTTGGAAAAATAAGATGAAATTTGGTTATGGCACAAACGAATGGGACATATAAATTTCGACAATTTGGTTAGGATCAACAAAAAGGAAGCAATAAGAGAAATGCCTAAAATTTAGAAACCTACCAATATGATATGTGAATCTTGTCGGCACAAAAAACAAACAAGATTTGAGTTCAAGACAAAGGAACACTTTGTGTCACGTCCATTGGAATTAATACATACTGATCTATGTGGTCCTATGAGAACAAAAGGTTTAGACGATGAATTATACTTTATGTTAATGATAGATGATTACACTAGAATGACAATTGTCAGTTTCTTAAAGAAAAAATCTGAGGCATTCGAATGTTTCAAAATCTACAAGGAATTGGTCGAAAATGAAATTGATTTGAAGATCAAATGTCTGAGATCAGATAATGGCAGAGAATTCACGTCTAAATCATTTCAGCAATACTGTGACGAAAATGGAATAAAAAGGAAATTCTCAACATCCAGAACACCATAGCAGAATGGAGTTGCTGAAAGAAAAAATAGAACTGTATAGGAAATGGCTAGAACAATGTTAAATGACTCAAAATTGGATTATAAATTCTGGGTTCAAGCAATCGATACAACTGTATTCATTATAAACAGAGGTCTGCTCATGAGAAATTGTAACATGACTCCATACAAACTATGGAAGGGAAGACCGACTAATGTCAAATATGTCAAAATATTTGGAAGTAAATGCTACATCAAAATAGAAGACCAAAAATTGGTAATTTTGATTCTCGCGTTGACGAAGGTATTTTTGTTGGTTATTCACGCAAAAGAAAGGCTTATAGATGCTACAAACTGAGGCGAAAAAAAATAGTTAAAAGCATAAATGTTACTTTTGACGAAGAGTATGTTCTAAAGGATAAAAATGAGATTGTCTCTGAGGGGCTTGAGGTAGAATCTGTGAAGGTTGAAGAAGAATCTCCAGAAAAAGACCAATCAAATAAGGAAACAACAATCAACCAAGAGGAAATAAGAAATGATCAACAAGATGTACAAGAAACTTCTCCAAAAGTTTTAAAAGAATGGTGTCAAAAAAATCATCCGTCAAATCAAATAATCGGCAACATAAATGAAGGAATTAGAACTAGAAGAAGTCGAAAAATTCATTCATCACAACAAGCCCACCTTGCTCTTTTAGCAACTTTTGAGCCTAGAAATTTTGAGGAAGCTAGTCAAGATGAACACTGGGTAGCAACTATGAATGAAGAACTGGATCAAATTGAGAAGAATGACACTTGGGAATTGGTTCCACGACCAAAGGATAAAAATGTTATTGGAACTAAATGGATATTTAGAAACAAATTGAATGAGGACGGACATGTTACCAGGAATAAGGCAAGATTAGTCTGCAAAGGATATGCACAAGTAGAAGGAATTGATTTTGAAGAAACATTTGCTCCCATTGCCAGAATGGAAGCTATCAAGATGTTTCTCGCTTATGCATGCTCGAGAAAAATCAAGGTGTACCAAATGGATGTTAAGTCAACCTTTCTAAATGGTGAATTGGAAGAAGAAGTTTACATTGAACAACCCAAAGGTTTTCTGCTCTCTAACAAGGAAGACTATGTCTGTAGATTAAATAAGGCACTATATGGTATCAAACAAGCTCCTAGATCTTGGTATGCTCATCTTGATGGATATCTACATCAACAAGGATTCAAGAAAGGAAGCACTAGCAATAGTCTCTATCTAAAAGTGGATCAAGATAACCTAACAATTATCGAGGTATATGTGGATGATATAATCTTTGGAAGCAATGATGAAAGATTAAGTAAAAACTTTGCCACAAAGATGCAAAGTGAGTTTGAAATATCTCTACTTGGCAAGCTGACATACTTTTTAGGGCTTCAGATATCAATAGGATAAAGGAATATTTACATAGGAAATGCTCAATAAATTAAAGATGGAAGAGTGCAAGCCTGTCCTTACCCCAATGGTAACATGTTGCAAGTTAAGTTTAGAAGATTCGTCAAAGGATGTGGACCAGAGGTTGTATAGATCTATGATTGACGGTCTTCTATATGTGACAACTTCTCAGCCAGATGTAATGTAGGTAGTTGGACAAATAGCAAGATTCCAAGCAACACCAAAAGAATCTCATATTATTGTTGTCAAAAGAATTCTTCGATATCTTAAGGGAACGACAGAATATGGTTTATGGTATCCAAAGGAAATGATCTAGTTATCCAAGATTATATAGATGCAGATTGGGCAGGAAGTGTTGATGATTGGTAGAGTACTAGTGGAGCAAAATTCTATCTAGGTGGTTTCCCTGTTTCATGTTTAAATAAAAATAAATCTTCAATCTCGTTATCCACAATGGAAGTAGAATATATCATGGCAGTAGCTTGTTGTACTCAAATTCTCTAGATGAAGAAAACTTTGCAAGATCTTCAAGTCAAGTTTGATGAGCCTATTCCCATCTTCTGTGGTAACACCAGTGCCATCAGTATCTTGAAGAATCCTATGGTTCATTCCAAAACAAATCACATTCCGATTGGCACAAAGAAACAAATTGCTGACATATTTACCAAACCATTACCTTGTGAAGCATTTGAGTATCTTCGCCAATAGCTTGGGATTCTACTAAGTTCTCATTAGACTCTTTCTCTTATCTAACTAAGTAGAAAGGGGGAGTGGAGATGTGTACAGGTCCACAGGATGACAGTTTTTCAAGGGGAGTTACCCTTTTCCATTGATGAAAAAGGGGGAGATAAGGAAGTAAGAAGAGGTGTCATGATCACAAGGGGAGTACTTGTGTTGCCATCAATGCCAATGGGGGAGATTGTTGATTAGTGGTTGTCATTGATGTCAACCCAAGCAACACCAGGGGCTACCTCGATCTTGCATGAGAATTTTTACTTGACAATGCATCCTATTATGAGTCAAGGATATTCTAGATGGATTCTACTCGTTGAGATGTTTCCGTTGATATATGGCACGCTACGTAGTTCTTCACGGTTTGAGAGTTATTCGTGTTTGAAGTTAGCAACCCCAGTCAGTGGGTTAAAACCCCATGGGGTTGTGGCATGGCGCTCATCATTGGTTGTGGTAAATGAATAATTAATAATTAATATTTTTTATGCTCCTAAAATCCCTCCAACTTTCACTTGTTGAGGACCCTCTCAACTCAAGAAATTTCTATAAATAGTGACCCTCATATCCTCCTCTAGTAAGCACTTTTCAACGAACTATCTTGTGAGAAGACCTCTGTAATTTTTTAGCCCTCATGAGATTCTAATGCATGATATGTTGTAGGGAGTTTAAGGTTTCATTGAGGTCTGGTTAGGGCATAAAATTATGATCAAGTTTGAAGGTCTGTTTTGAAGCAAGTTTAGAGCCTTGGATTCTAGGATTTCGTTGCTTCAAACAGGTCATCGTGGAATTTTTTCTATAGATTTGTTTATAAAAAGCTTAAAACGCTGAAATTAAAACAAATTTGACCAAAACTCTTGATGAACCTTGTCACTAAATTTCAGATCTTGGTTCGCTATATATTCGGAGATATGATATGAGGAAGTTAGGGTGTTTACAGGCTCCTGAATTCCATGTCAAACAGGTGACCTTGGGAAAATCATTATAACTTTGTATTTGAGTATTGGATTCAAATTTCGTAAATAGTGATAGAAATAGGATAGACTTTAGTTTGTTGGGTATCATTTTCAGGACCGAAGGTTGAAACAATGACACATGGAACTTCGTACAAGTTCACTCTATTGAACCCGTCTATTATCATGCCATCGTGGGTGATTGGACTTAACTATTTCTTGAAGAATCCAATCCCAATCAAACCTATGGGGTTGGAAAGAATACTTAAAGGGCTACCATAGGACGAAATTTCAGACCTTAGAGTCCGAAATTACATAGATACAATAAATTCAATATTGATCTCCTAGAAGGCAAGAAAAAATATGCATTCAAGGATCACTGCAATAAGGACCACACATCAACAATCAAGGGAAAGTTTGCTACAACAAGGTATGTATGATTAATGTTTGCAATTGAATTTTGAGTATCATCTCTGACATATGTTTTTGCAGGACAACGTAAATATATTGTTTTGTATTTGTTTGGGTCTTGCTTGTTAATGCATGTGCAGGAAGGATGACACTTTAGAACAACTCGGACACATACTAGAAGGACATGAAATGCCAAAGTACCATTACTTAAAGTGAGCACAACAATGCCTCAACAACTATAAGTGATCCAAGAAGCAATGTCGAGTCAAGTACTAGGTCTTGTCAAAAAGCCAGTGCTGTAAGAGAGTCATCATTAAAAGAGTCATTATTGTAAAAGAGTCAATCTGCCTAGAGTCAAAGAGGCATTGTTGGGAGGTATAGGAGTCATTGTTGGGATGATGTCATGGTTGGGTTGCAGGTCATAGTGTGATTGGGTGTTTGGTCAAGTACAAGAAAATCATTGTAAATCATATTGTATCGTGGATCATTGTCCCTGGTATGAGATTCCACACTCTTGTCTCACTTCTGATCATTATAGGGTGGCAGGGAGGTGCTAGGCAGGTGCATGAAGATGCCTACAGGCTAGAGCCTGTGAACACTTCAGGGTGGTAGGTTGGTCTAGGATGTTGGAGCAACATTCACTTGACTACTGAAGAAACCAAGGCGTTGGAGCATCCTTCCAGTGGGAGTTGGAGAAGAATGATTTTTTAGAATTCTAGGAAGTTGTAACTTTCATTTCAATAGGGGTTGAAGATTCAAGAATTTATTAGAAAAGTGATGGTTTTTGACTTGGAGGGGGTTTTCCACCTAAAACTCTTGCGCCTATTGTGTTCTTTTGTTTAATGTTGTTACTGGATAAGCATTAGTAATAATTGAAGATTAACTAATGCTATGAAAATATTTAAAAGTAGTAATTGCTAAGGAATATTGATTCACCCCCCTTCTTAGTATTTCCAATAGTTTGATACTTTCAAATCATTTTCCAATTTTGTTGGTCTATTGTGGGGTTTCCATTAGTGGCACAATGGATTCTTGTTGGAAAGAAGAGCAAAGGAAATCCTTGCAAAAGTTGGTAGTAGATGGATGATGTTGAAGCCATGCTAACAGAGAAATTGACTAACATTGATGGTAATGTGAATATGAAAGTGGCATTTACCCATGTAAAAAAAAGGGATTTTGAGGATGAAATGAAGGCTCTTAAGAATCAAACTTTATCAAATACCAATGTCATCTTAGGCAACTCAAGTACTTACATAACTACAATAAAAGGGAGGTAGTAGGAAGACAAATTCAAAGGGTAATTCTAACTAGTCCCCCAAAAATGTAAATGAGTTAGAAGTAACTCTCAAAAGAGCTATTTGACTTTGTTTTCTATTTCATATCAATTTTTGACAATATACTCTAAAGCAATAGAAATTGTAAATATATTTTATATGTAAAATAAAATTCAATACTATATCCATTGAAACTTCACAAAATATAAAGTAGAAATAACATGGTTTAGTGCTTTGGATATATTGAATTACTTGTTTGTTGTTGTTGTTGTTTTGTTTTTTTTTAAATATTTGTCCACTATAATTAAAAAATAAATTATTTTAAATTATAACCTATAAAATAGTTATATTATAATATAAAATAGTTATAAAAATATATTTGTAATTAAATGAATATTATGCTCATAATAATAACACATTTATATTAAAGAACGAAAAAATTATAATTATAGAAAATGAACTGATTATTAAAAAAAGTATTATAAAAATAATGAAATTTTAATTTGTGAAATAAAATAATAATGGCCATAAGTTGATGAAACAAATAAATTAATAATATTAGCATTTTATATAGTTGGTAATGCCATCATTGTGAGAATCACTCCATATAATGTATGACTTTTGGAATCACTAAAATAAACCTAATTTGGAATGACTTGCTTTTTAAGTCATTTCTTAAAGCACTTCACCACAATTTTGTTGAATTATTGTTTTGTAGTGCTTTTGGCCTTTTAGCCATCATTTGCACGTTCAATGGCATATAGCTTTCGAGGAAGCTCCAAGGAAGTTCTAAGTATCACTATATTGATTTACATTTTTGCTAAATTTATACGATATATATTTGTATGTTGATGATTTTGAATTATGGATTTTGTTTATGAAAAAAATTAAAAAGAAATTAATGGAAAAATAGATTTTAAATGAAAAAATATTATTTATTAAATTTATTAATATTATTTTTAATTATAAATTTTATTTAACCATAATTATATAGCGATGTTTTGTTTAAGGTTATTTTTTTTTAAATGAAAAACTTGAAATTAGACCATCTTTAAATAAAGTCAATTAATATGGTATATAATTGTACCATGCTCCATCCAAAATTGTTATTTTTTTAAGATTTAATAGTTGTGGAAAGGTCATTGTTATTACTATATATCAAGTGAGACATTTTTTCCACATTAATTCCTAAATACAAAAGTTCTTCCAAAACAAAAAGAGGAGGTTTGGATTAAATTGTTTAACTCATGAAAAATATTTAGTTTCTATATATTTAGTGAATTAGAGAAGAAATGATGGCTACAAATAACCGAACAGTCAATGATCCAATGGTTAGTTACACTAAAGTCAAGATAAATATATAAAAATGGACAAACAACATTGTAAGATCTTCTCTTTAGGCTTATGTTGACCCATTTTCGTGTATCATTTATCCTTTACACTTTTATTTTCTCTTGTCAAATCCCATACTCAGTCATTTTTCTAAAAGTTGTGTGTGAAACCTTTTACCTAAAGTAATAGTTCCACACTCTGCACGCTTCTACTCTGCACTTAACCCATCCTGCATTACTCCTATACTTACCCATTTTACAAGTGTGGGGAACCTTGCCCATTCAACTCTTTGTGTAATTTACTTTCCACACATCCCATTCCTTTGTATATCACTTCCCCTTGCAATTCTATTTCTCCACACAAATAAAGCTTTCGTAGAAGGCATACCATATATTCTAATAAAGTCACTTCTCCACCTATAAATCATACTTACTGAAAAATCATAGTTGTTCACTTCTTTCAAGGCTAAATTAAAGCTCATTAAGTCTGATATCCAAGATGGAAGTGTGGCGATATTGTGTTACATGAATAAAATCCACCTGTACACATTTAAAGACATGCTATAGGTTATTAAGTGCCCGTTATTACACTCACATGTCTCCATAAATATAATATATGATGAAGGGATGTATTACTAAATGAGACCTACAAATTGAGCCTTAAATAACTAAGAGCTCTATAAAGTTTCAATTCACCTGTCACATATATCAAAGTGTATTGGAAAAATAAAGAATATGGTGAGTAAGAGGAAGAATGAGTCTTTTTGTGGGGATACAACTAATTCACTCAGATGACAAGATAAGAACTTATATTGATCTACAACCTATTAGTGGTATTTGAACTTAACACCAATGGAGAAGTATAAAAACAAAATTTGGATTAAATGCCTTACTAACACTAGATATGTTCCAAAGATATTGAGTTCAAAGAAATTTTTTGTTGGTATGCTCACCGGTTCAACTCCAAGCCCAGGGATATCAAAGTTTCTTTATAGGGAAAGAACCCAATTCTACTAAATCCCAAAGCTTTCAAAATGATACTAATGTTTCCAGACATGAATAATAAATCAAAGTTTCCCGAAGATGATGCTTTTCTTGACTCTCATGGTGGTGGAATCATTGTCATCTAATATTCACACTCTTGTTTGTGCATGTTCCAACCAACCTCCTCTATTATTGATATTTCATTGCTACCATAGCCATACTGCAAGATTTCTCTTGTTTATTCACTTGCATTAAGGGATGAAAATCAATGTCTCATCATTAGGGAAGTTTTGAGGTCTAAAATGGGTCTCATAAGGAAAAAAATAGTAAAAATAATAAAACAAGAGTGATGAACTTTTAAAGAAAAGGGAAAAAACTAATTTTTATTATATTTTGACTTATCTCCTAATAATACTGAAATTTCAAGCGTGGACACTCGTTGGATGTGAATTAGATTTTGCATCCAACAAGTACACACTCAACATACTTTTGAAGAGACCCACATCGATGAAAAGTAAAAATACGTAACAAAAACATATTTATTGAAAGAAACACATTACGCATATTTTTTCATGTATTTTCAATTTTTCTCATTGTAGGTCTACTCAAAAGTATGCAAAGTGGGTACGTTTTGGATGAGAAATCTAATTCTACATCCAATGAGAGCCCACACTTGAAATTTAAGTAAAACTATAAAGAGATAAATTGAAAATACAATTGAAAAAGTAGTTTTCTTCTTTTCCCTCCAAAAATATTGACCCTTGGGGATGATATCATCACCTTGAATCTTATTAGTTATTTCAAAGTTAATTTTTTTTGTACATTTTTAGTTTATTTTTTATTTTTTTTATCAGACCTACTTTTAACCTCAAAATTCCCCTAATGATACCAATGTTATTCTTGTATATATTACAATTTTCTTTCTAAAAGGATATTGATTTTGATTGAGAAAAAGTAATCTCTAATGAGAAATATTTTCAATTACCAAATTATTTTAAGACTCAAAGATTCTTCATGAAAACCTATTTAGTGACGACCATAGTTTAATGCAACCTATTTAATAACCCACCCCTAAGAGCAACATGGACCCTAAAGTGGAGCTAGTACAATTTTGGTATTATGTTTTGTGGAAACATAAGGCACCATTTCACTTATGCCTTGTCTAAGAATAATTTGTTAAATAATTTAGAGACATATTAATTGGAAAAGAACCATTGAGGATAACTTTGAAAGCACAAGAGTTCCTGAAAGGGAAAGGAATGTATGTAGTAGAGGACAACCATACATACATAAGACTTTATGGTTATTAATACATGTTGCTATTACTCCCTATTTTTATCTCTGACAAGTAATTTGTTGCAAAAGTACATAGAAAATACTATTCCTTGTCAATCTTATTTGACGGGAAGAAGAAATGGCAATACATTTCACTATCATTTAAATTTGGGGAAGTTGTAGCAAACAATTCTACACATTTGGCAAAATTACTTGAAAGAATAAGTTCTTTTAATCTGAAATACAATGGACCTGACCAATGATTTGATCTTAAGGGGTTATTTTCAAAACATTTGGCATTAGTAAGATACAGTAACCTATTCACCAAAGTAATAGAAGGAAGTGGAGATAATGAAGTAGAAACTTTAATGGAAAAAGAAAATGAAAGAATTGTACATAATGATGATTTAGTCACTGAAGTTAGCACCAATTCAAAAGGAAAGACTAAGTAAAGAGGGAAAAACCCTACAAATGTATAGTCCTCATGAGTCCCACACACCCTTTAAAGTTCCTCATGTAGGTTTTAACCCTATATAGTTAATTGATGCAAACAAATTCTAAAAAAAATAGAAAAGATGCAATGGCAAACACACACTTTAACACATATTTTACCCTAGAAACCAAAACTAGGAAAATAAAAATAAAAATATATATATATCCCACAACATCCATAAACCGCCAATCTGTTTACACTAGATTAGAATACAACCATAGTTCCTTAAGAAAAACTAGAAAACCATGGGCTAAACCACCATGCACCACAAAACTGGCATAGGTGAAAACCATTTGCAAAAAATGCCAAAAACAAATGCAAAAAACTGCCCAATTGTTTTCAAGGGTGTTTCCCAGGAACCCAAAGCGAGGTGGATTTTGCCACTCCATAAACCCCCCGAGTAAGGGGGGATTCAACCCCTTGTGACCCCCCCAAACAAGGGGGGTGCCTTCACCCACCCCCCTGCCCCCCTCCCCATGTGACCCCCTTGATATGCATATCACAATGTATAATGCATGAATATAGCACATACCCAACATTTTCCTACTTGTTATTTTATTTACACATAGTGGGTCATAGGAGTACATGATCAACAATCTGAGGAAATAATGACCATTGTTTCTCTACACCAAAAGAAATTCTCAGTACTCATATATTTTGTTAATGAATTTGCAACATTCTTCAAAGTGTTCACCTTTACTAGCAACATGTTCTTATCTTTAATCATATCTCTCACAAAGTGATGCTAAACATCAATATGCTTTGTCTTAGAATTATATGCTATATTCTTTTCTAAGAAGATTGCACTCTAACTATCACAATCTATCCTCACAAATCATTGTACCAACCAAATACCTGAACACGATCTCTATAATCATATTGCTTCCTTTATTACATAATTGGCTACCATGTATTCATGTTCAATAGTTGAGATTGCCACTACAGATTGTCTGTAACTCATTCAAATGATTACTCCAAAGATGTTAAACACGTACCTACATGTAGATAATTCCAGAACCACATTTCCAACCCATTCTTCATAAAAAAATCCATGTATGTCCAACACTGTGTCCAATCCTAGTTTTCCTTGGTAGCATAATCCATAGCCAGTAGTGCCATGAAAATATCTCGAAACCCTCTTTATTGTTGTCCAATGCTCCTTCCCTAGTTTTTGACATATACCTACTCAATAGTCCCATTTCATGTGCAATGTTTGGTACAATACAAACCATTGCATACATCAAACTTCCAATTGCACTATCATATGGAACATGAGATCGTCCTCTTCCTATTATTATGCCTTGTGACACTAATTTTCATATAAATTTACACCTACAAGAATAAGCACCTTTATTAGTTTACATTCCTCTATATTAAACCTCTATAATATTCTCTCAACATACTTCCTCTTATTTAACCAAAGTTTCTTGTTTGCCCAATTTATTCTAATTTCCATGCCCAAAATGAAATTTGCAGTGTCGAGATCCTTCATTTCAAATTTAGAGGACAACTAAATTTTCACTTCCTAGATGATCTCCCTATCATTTACAATTAGTAACATATCCTCCACATGTGATACCAAAAAAACATGATAATTTCCAACTAATTTGAAATATACTAAGTGATCCACTTTTTTCCTTGTGAAGTCAAGTCCCAATATATAAGTACAAAAGTTTTGATACCACATCCTTAGTGATTGGTTTAACCCATATAAGAACTTTTTCATCCTACACAACAACTCTTTCTTTCCCTTCACTGTAAAGGCTTATGGTTGCTTCATATAGATTTATTCTTCCATATCCGCATGTAGGAGTGATGTCCTTACATTCATTTGTTCTACTTCAAAAGAAAAAGTAATAGCAACAAATAAAATAAATCTAGTAGGATTTAACCTAGAAATAGGAAAAAAATCTCACCAAAGCCAATTCCCTCCGCCTGAGAATAACCTTTTGCTACTACCAAAGCCTTATATTTCTCCATTGTGCCTTCTACATTCAACTTCTTCTTAAACATCCATTTACTACTAATGGGATTTCTTGCAATCAACAACTCCACTAGATCCCATGCCTCATTCTCGTCCAAGGATGCAATTTCTTCAACCATGGCCTTTTTCCAAAGTTTTCCATCCTCTAAATCCACTACCTCCCCAATAGTTCTAGGATCATCATCAATAATAAACAAATAAAATTTGGAATGGAAATCAAATGGAGTATACATTTCTTGTTTCCTTCTTTCCCGAACCAATCTTTTTAATACCAAAGTATGCACATCTCTTCTTTTGTAGAGTTTGATTCATCTTCCTTCAATTCAAAAATATTTTTTGGTCCTTTCTCCCTTGGTAGGAATTCCCATTTGACAACATCATTGATTTATCTAAACACCACATCTCTACTATACACAACCTTCTTCGTTTCAGGGTTTCAAAGCACATAGCCTTTCAAACCATCTTTATATCCAATTAACATATACTTTTTGGATTTCTTATCTAGCTTACTCCTATTCTCCACTGGAATGTGTACATAAACATCACAACCAAATATCCTAACATGTTTAAGAGAAGGTTTATTACTAGCCCAAACCTCATGTGGAGTCTTTTCATATCATGCCAATGAGGGTGATCTATTTACTAGGTAACATATAGTGTCTACTATCTTTGCCCATAATTCTTTTCCTAATCCAACACCCTGAGCATGCTTCTTACTTTCTCCATCAATGTCATGTTCATCCTTTCTATAACTTCATTATGATAAGATGTGTTTGGAGTAGTCTTCTACTTTTCTATACCACAATTATTATATAATTATTCGAGTTAATTCCTACAGAATTCTCCACCAATATCTGTCCTCGACACTTTAATTTTCTTCTTTGTTTGATTTTCCACAAGATCTTTAAAATCTTTGAATTTGTCAAATTATTTATATTTCGTCCTAAAGAAATAAGTCCATGTATTCCTCGATAAGTCATCTATAAATGAGACATAGTACACATATATTACTTACTGATATAACTGAAATAGGTCCAAACACATCATTGTGCACCAATTGTAATATTCCCTTTGACATCGTATCACTAGAGGAGAATCATACCCAATTTTGCTTCGCATACAAACAATGTTCACATAAATCAAAACCTAGAGAGAAAATAAATATACCTTCTACCATACCTTTACTATGTATTACTCAAAGGACCTTCTCTTTGATATGTCCCAGTATTTGATTTCATAACATAGTCTTTTCTCTAGAGGTTGCATGAGTTTTCCATTTTCTGCTACACTCTCAGGAAAAATGGAACTGTTGCACCCATCACTAATATTTCTACCAAATAGATTATACAGAGTTCCAATCCAAATTTCCCCTCATCAATACCATGTCTCCTTGAATCATCCTATAGGTATCATTTTCAAAGATAGTTTTTACACCTGCATCATTCATCTTGCTTACAGAAATTATATTTTTGGCCAATCCAGACATGTGTATAACACCAACAAAAACACACACATTAACATATATATTTTACCCTAGAAACCCAAACCAGGAAAACAATAAATACTTTTTAATATATATTTCTTTACAACATTACAATACAATATGTATTTCCTGCGACATCCATAAACTACCTATCCATTTACCTTATATTAGAATAAAGTCTTAGTTCCTTAACAAAAAATACAAAACCATTAAAGGTGAAAACCATGTGAAAAAACTACCAAAAACAAGTGCAAATATTCCCATTTTTTTTGGATACTACCCTTGAACCCCAATGCAGGGGTGCTTCCTCCCTACAAACCCCTTATGTAAGGTGGGCTTCATCCCCCCTATGACCCCTCCCCTTCAACCAAGGGGGGCTTCACCCTCCATCCAACCTCGTTTGTTATGCCTATCACAATGCACAATGCAATTAGGTAGTCATGCAAATAATATAACACATACTCAACATTCTCCCACTTGTTGTTTTCTTTGCAACCAAGGCATCACATCATATATAACCAACAAACCAAGGTAATAATGGCCATAGTTTCTCTAGAAAAAGATAAATTTTAGTGCTCACAATTTTTTTTAATGAATCTGAAACATTCTTCGAACTATCCAGCTTCATCGATAACATATTTTCTTCAATCATATCTCTCAAAAAGTGATACTAAACATCCATGTGCTTTGTATTATAATGATATGATGGATTATTTACTAGGAAGATTGATCTTTGAATATCAAAATCTATCTTCACAACTCATTGTAACATCCCAATACTTGAACACAATCTTTGTAACCACTTCCTTGCTTACATGAGTGGCTACCATGTCTTCAGTTTATATAGTTGAGAGTTCCATTACATATTGTCTCTTTCTCATCCAACTAATTACTCTTCCAAATAGGTTAAACACATACTCACTTGTTGATATTTTGTGATCCACATCTCCAACCTAGTATGCATCAACAAAGCCATGTATGTCCAACACTTTGCCCAACCATGGTATTCCTCGACAGCACAATCCATAGCCATTAGTGCCATGCAAGTACCTAAAAACCCTCTTTACCATTTTCCAATGCTCCTTCCCTAGTTTTGAAATATACTTACTAAATAGTCCCACTACATATGCAATGTTCAGTCTAGTATAACCATTGCATACATCAAACTTCCAACTGCATCGACACATGGAACATAAGACTATCCTCTTCCTCTTTGTCGGAAAATGTAACTATGTTTGGTCTTCAATAATGTAATTGAGTCATCATGTAATGTACTTGTCAAAATAATAAAGAAAATTATTATTATTATTATTATTGTGACTTATTAAAGCATGGGTTTCATGCTTGGGTCACCGTGTTTTAGGTAAAAGTCCCCATTGAGGACTTCTAGGATTTATCCTGAGTCTTTAGAGTCATTGTACATTTAAAGAGACCATTCTTGGGATTTTGAATCATGTAAAAAGGTTAAGTATTGAGTCAAATATGAATTATATAACCTCCACATCATGTCGACCTAGAGGAAGATCAAGTCGGCCTAAGGACCCTATTCGACCCCACTTGAAGCCTATAAACGGAAGCTCATCGAATTTATTTGTAGAACCAATCTCTCACGCAAGTTCAAATTCTCTTGTAGCTGGGAAAAGGTGTGAAGTCTTCTATCGGAGAGCCGAAGTGAATTTGGGTTTGGGGAATTCTAAGGAGAGAAGGAAAATCGAAATTTTAGTGTTTTTATTTCTTTGTTTCATGTCTTGGATTGGGAGATAGAAGCCTTCCAAGTTTCTCTATTGCCGAAAGATGCTAGTTGTTGTAAGATGTTGCTAGTCACGGTTGCTGGAAAGAGGTCAGAATTATGGAGGCTGACTTGGTGTGGAGGGAAGGTCTGGTCTTGGTCTAGGGTGAAGAGTCTCAAACAATACTATTGAAAGGAAGAATTATCTTGACTGGGTTTTCCCCTCGAGGGGGGTTTTACCTTGGCATGTGCCTACATCTAGTGTCTATTGTTTTATGTGTTGCTACTTTGGTAATTTCTTGATGAACTCAAAGAAAAAATAGATAAAGAATAATAATAATAAGCACAAGTAATAATCAATAATAAGAAAATCTTTTTTCCTTTCTGATTTTCTAACATGCTATCAGAGCTTTGTTGAAGAAGGAAGAAAAAGGTAGTCTTAAGCACTTGATCCATTCAAAGGGGTTATCTCAGGGAAGGAGTCTATTATATTCAAGAAAGATGTCTAACTCAATAAAGGGTGAGAACAAACTTGAAGGAGCCTCTAACTTTAGGTCCTGGAAGAAGAGGATTGACCTAATCCTCGAAAAGAACAAGGTACTGGACTTGGTAAGAGGAAATGTAAAGAAACCTATAGAGGAATCCAATTATGCCGACAAAATGAAATACATGGAATTAGAACTGGTGGCCACGACTCTGATGGTAGAAGGGATGGCCAATCTTGTCCCATTCATAGCTAACATTGATCATTCTCAAGAAACGTATGAAGCCTTGTCGAAGCTATTTACTATTAAGAACATTGGACAAGTAGCAAGTTTGAAGAATGAGTTAAGGACTACAAAGATGACTAAAGAAGATATTGTGGCAACCTTCTTTGTGAAGATAGCTAGACTCAGGGATGATCTCTTGGTCATTGATGAGATTGTTCCAGACAAAGAACTTGTGATCACTGCTCTATTAGGATTGCCACCCTCTTGGGGTGCATTTTCTGTAGGTCTCAACAGATGGAAGGTAGCTTTAGTGTAAGGGTGTTATGCAACCAGCTCACGAAAAGATAGCTCAGTGACTTAAAAATTATCCTCTTTGAGGGGGAAACCTCCTTTACATTACATAAATGAAAAATTCTTCGAAAATACAGATGAAAAGACCTTCTTTGAATTTATAGCAGTCTAAGGGGTCATAATATAATTAGAGTCTACATAACAATAATAATGTAAGGGCACAACAATAACAATAATGGGCTTCTATGGGGCATAACAATAACAATATGGGGGCTACATAAAAACAACAATAACAATAAGGGGGATACACTAGTATTATAGGGAGCTAACATGCCCCTCTCCTTCAAAAAAGTGTTGTCCTCAACGTTTGAGTAGTTTTGGATGCTTTTGTATAAAATTCTTATCCTCCCATGTGGAATATTCAGTGGGTAAGTTCTTCCACTTAATGAGATACTCTGAAATTGATTGATTATGTAGCTGTCGGGTTCTTGTTTCTGTGACTGCTTCAGGCTCAAATGAAATTTTTTCCTTCTTCGTCAAGTTTTGGAAAAACTATTTGAACTCGAAGCTTGTCACCGATAACCTTATTTAAGCAAGAAATACGGAAAACTGGGTGTAATCGGGAAGATGCAGGAAACTCCAATTTGTATTCCATAGTACCACTATTTTGCAACACCTTGTAAGGACTATAGTACTTGGGTGATAATTTATTATCCTTCTTAGCTTGCTTGAAGTCCATTTGTTTGTATGGTTGTAGCTGTAAAAATACCAAGTCACCTACATCAAAAATTATTTCATTGCGATGTTGATCTTCCTGTTGTTTCATTCAATTATTCACCAAAGTGAGGTTATCTTTTATTCTCGATGTGATCTTCCATTGCTTGAACCTTAGAATTTTCTCTTTACTATGATGTGATGGATTGTGGATGATATCCATAAAGTGCCATAAATGGGGTCATTTTTGCTACAATATGAAAGGAAGTGTTATACCACCATTCAGCTAGAGGTAACCACTTGACCCATTGTGTTTGTTTATCAGATGCAAAGCAACGAAGATATCCTTCCAAACATTTGTTCACTATATCAGTTTTCCCATTAGATTGAGGATGATAAGATGATCTACGAGCTAATTGAGTACCACGACAAGAAAATAATTCCATCCAAAAATTTCAGTGAAAATGGGATCTATATCATTTACTATAATCTTTGGATTTCCATGAAGCTTTTGTTTTGTTTCCATAAATGCAGTAGTAATTGTACTAGCTTTAAAAGGATGAGATAATGCACAAAAGTGTGCATACTTGGTAAGTTTATCAACTACCACCACGATGACATTCTTGCCTTCATACTTGGGTAAAACTGTGATAAAATCCATTGAGACCTCCTCCCAATTATGACTTGGAATGGCTATAGGTTGTAACAGACCCGAGGTCTTAATTGTCTCAACTTTATTTTGTTGGAAAACCAAACATTCCACCACAAATTCCTGAATGTCAGATTTAATGCCATTCCAAAATAATAATTTTTTTAGTTGGGAATTCTTACAAATATATAAGAGATCTTTGTACCATAATGAATCATTTTTCCATGTAAATGTATCAGATGTACTGGGATCTTGCTACAACTTTTGAATGAGTGATGACACCTCTTCATCATTCTTACATTCATCCCTTGCTTCAGTTATCCACTCAGGTTGGATAATAGAAATGTCGCAAAGCAATGCTTCCACATCCTCATCCTTTCTAGAAAGTGCATCTGCAACAACATTTTGCTTCCCTTTTTTGTAGATGATTTCAAAGTCATAACCCAACATATTTGTCACCCATTTTTGCTGCTCTTCTGAAGATAATATTTGTTCCAAAAAGTATTTAAGACTATCATGATCTATTTTTACCTTGAAGTGTCTTCCCATTAGGTAAAGTCAATATTGCTTTAGTGTATTTAGTATTGCCAACATTTCCTTGTCATAAATAGGTTTTTGTAAATACTTTCCTTTGATTGGACGACTTTCAAACAAAATGGGCCTTCCTTCTTGCATTAGAACAACACAAATTCCATTTCTTGAAGCATCACATTCCACAAAAAAAGTTTTTGTGAAGTCTGAAGTAGCTAAGATTGATGCTTGGCACATTTATTCTTTAAGATGTTCAAAGGCCTTCATTGCTTCTAGAGTCCAAGAAAATCCCTATTGCTTCAGTAATGATGTTATAGGTGCTACTATTCTCCCATAATTAGTAACACACTTGCGATAATACCCTATAAACCTGAGAAATCCTCGAAGATGCTTTATGGTTGTGGGGATTTCCATTCCTTAATGGATTTAATTTTGTTAGGGTTTACCTTAACACCCTCATGAGATACAAAATGACCCAAATATTCCACCTCCTGTACTCCAAAGAATCATTTGGAGGTTTTCTCATATAATTGTTTCTCCTACAATAGTTTGAGCACCCTGTCAACTTGTTGAACATTATCCTTCCAAGACTTGTTGTAGATTAGTATATCATCAAAAAATACTAACACAAATTTTCTAAGGAAGGGTTTGAAAATGGACTTTATCAAACCTTGAAATGTTGAAGTTGCATTAGTAAGGCCGAAAAGCATGACCAAAAATTCATAATGAACCTCATGAGTTCTGAATGTTGTTTACAAAATGCCTTCATTCTTCATTCTAATTAGATGATATGCTGAACGAAGATCCAGCTTGGTGAAGTAAATTGCTCCATGTAATTCATCCAACATTACATCAATGACATGAATGAGAAATTTATTTTTAATAGTGATCTTGTTGAGCCCCTATAATCTGGAAACATACACCATGATCCATCCTTCTTATCCACCAATACTACTGGAGAAGAAAAAGAACTTTGACTAGGTTGAATTATACCAACCTCTAGCATTTCTGCAACCACATGTCCATTTTCACTCTTTTGGGCATAAGGATATCTGTAAGTCCTGATGATTGGAGAAGCACTTCCTGGAATCAAGTGAATAGCATGATCATGATCATGAATAGGTGGGAGGCCTTTGGGAGTCTCAAAAAAATTGGAATGATTGTCCAAGACTTTTTGGAGATATGGAGAAATAGATGATTTCGATGTTTGAACCTCTAGTGAGCATAATTATGCAATTACTCCCTATTGTTATTTCTTTAGAAGCTTTTTCATACCATTAGAGTTGATTATCTTTCCCGGTTTCCCTATGATACCCCTTAATTCAAATTCCTTTCCTTCCCAAAAAAAAATCAAGAAAATTTCTTGAAAATTGAAACCTATCATCCCCAAAGATTGTAATAATTGGACTCCTAGTACAACATCAACACTGCCCATTGGAATGGAAAAAAATGAACTATCGAATACATATTACGCCATTGTTAGCTTGAATTTATGGCACTTTCCAGAGTAATTTATAGTTCCTCCATCTGAAACCATCTCTTGACACTCTGGTGCTCGATATAGGAATCAATTCAATTCCTTGGCTATCTTACAATGAATAAAATTATGTGTACTACCCAAACCAATCAACATTATTACATTTTTCTTCATGATATATCCTTCTATCTTAAGAGTTTTAGGAGTAGTAATTCATGCCAATGCATTACAAGATATGGTCAGATTCATTTCTTCTTTATCTAGGGTTTGTTCCTGGTGTATATCCTCCTCTTTTGATGTTTCTTGTTCCTTTTCTTCCTCCTTTTCATAATTTATGTAGAATAATTTCTTCACATCACACTTATGACCTTTAGTGTGTTTTCTATCACAACTGTAACAATTCCCTTTTACTATTTTTTCCTCCAATTGTTGTGGTGTCAACCTTGTAGGTTATGGAAGACTAGGAGCAACAACACTTCCATATTTATAGTTGTGAGTGGTAGACTTCCTTATTTCCATAATTTTGTTTTCAATTTTTCTTTCCACCTTGAATGCCGTCTCCAATGAATTGGGCTCCCAAAGGTGAACCTCATGTTGGATGTTTTCTTTTAAAGTCGGTATGAAGACATAAATCCTATGCTCCTATGGAATATCAGTTACCCTAATATTCAATTTTCAGAAGTCTTCAATCTTCTCTACCATTGATCCATTTTGTTTGAGATTTATCAATTGGCTAAAAAAGGTGTTTCTCTTTGTATCCTCATAATGTGCTATCATTTCCTCTGTAAAATTTGACTAGGTGATAAGTGGTTTATGAAAACAAATCCAAATATACCATACAAATTAACTGGGTTCTAAATATAAAGATGAAATACATACCTTTTGTGAGG
Organism: Pinus tabuliformis; assembly: GCA_031772625.1. Classification (NCBI taxonomy): domain Eukaryota; kingdom Viridiplantae; phylum Streptophyta; class Pinopsida; order Pinales; family Pinaceae; genus Pinus; species Pinus tabuliformis. The sequence goes on along the minus strand of CM062811.1, from coordinate 1,287,669,009 downwards.
GTTGCACATCTTGTAGATCAAAAAATTTCTCCATATTTAGTATCCATGTTACCGGATCATTGCCATAAAAATTCCTCATATCGATCTTTGGAATGTGGTGGTTCTTAAAACCCCCATTGGATTCTCTAAAATCATAATTCATATTCCGTTTTTCCACAACATGATTTTCATGGATTACCTTGTCACCACCAGGAAGCCTTTCTTGCAACAACTTTGTCAAACCTTCCCTTAAACCTTCCATGTGTGCTTTTAATCCATTCATGTCGAATTTTAAACCATCCATGTCCCCTTTTAGTTCATCTTTGGTTTCTCTTTGTGAGTGTGAAATTTGTTTCACTTGGTCTCATAATTTTGATATATCATGCTGCAATTCTTCTTCTTCACGCGTCATAATAGAGTTTTCGAAGGGCTTAAAGGGTGTAGAATTATTTTACTTGGGAGGCATTTTAGAACCCAATACCAATATATATGATTGAATATTCCCTTAGAATCTCTTCAAACTATTTTTTCAAACAAAATTTATGCTATTTTTGAACAAAATACACACCTTTTTCTTGCTTTTAGGAGCTCGATCTTGAAACAGTTGTAACTATGTAATTTCGGATCTCCAAGTTCTGATATTTATTTATGTGGTATCCCTCTGTGTCTTCTTTCTAACCCCACAAGTCTGACCGAGATTTGATTCTTCCAGAAGGATTTATGCCAAATATCCCACGATGGCTTGATTATGGATTGGTTCAATAGGGCGAAGTTGTATGGAATTCCACATGTCACTGTTTCAACCTTCAACCCTAAAATTGATACACGAAAAACTAAGTCAATACAATTTTAGCCAGTTTTCACTGAATTCAAATCTGATTCTTGAAACGAAAATTTATGACTATTTTCCCTAGCTCACCTCTTTGAGACTGAATTCCGGAGCCTACAAAAACCCTAAATTCCTCAAATCATATCTCTAAAAATATAGCGAACCTAATTCGGGTTCGGGTGTGACGAAGGACCCTTCCAAGACCTTTTACTTTCGTGATGTGTTCAAGTGAATTTTTAAAAGAACATAAATGAATACATCTGCATGTTGTAAAGAAGAGGAACATGACAATCATCAACACATGAAAACATAAGCCATCGATAACGGAGTTCGTCCAGGAGGGACTACGTCTCTGGGCCTCGATGTCAAGATAGTGTAGGCAGCTGCATTAAGTGGTTTCAATAGTGATGATGTACATAAGAGGTGATGTTGCTATCATACAAGGAAAATGCCCTCGCGCAGGAATGGCGCTAAGAGATGTTCCGCTACAGGAACTCTCAGTAAAAAAAGGACTCCTATTAGTATGACACAAACTCATGCATGATGATAATAAGCATCCCGTCAACATGGCATAAAATGGATTTCAATACAAACATACATGGCGACACATGAGTATCCCATCAACATGACGACAAAGGGATCTCAAACAAACATGATGAATCATGAGAAAAAATACATCCCACAAATGATTCCACATCACATCAAGTAGGAATCATGAAAACAAGTAAGAAAAAAGATTCCACATCAAACATTAGACAGGGATTTGTGCAGCACAATGCATAGAAAAAGAAGTACATGAACACACTACATATACCTCACATCCAGGGGTCATCTAAAGAAAGGATGTCAAGCTGCTGAAGCTATTCGTACCATCAATCTCATGGCGTCGAATCACATGGAAATGACTGCTCGCACATGAATGTTGACACCTGCACTCCACTTTGAAAAGTGGCTGAAAATGAAATGATCAAATGGAAAATCTGAATGCACCATCAGATTTGTGGCGTCGAATAGCGCAAAATCGACTATCAAATTTCTTAATTATGAGAAAGTGGAAATTTGGGGCTTAAGGAATCTTTTAGACCCCCCTAGATTCCTTCCTCCGAGTCCTCTGCAAATCTGCTGCCCGAATCAAAATTAGGACTGCACCATCGGGTTCGTGTTGCTGAGAGGTGTAAGATTGACATAAAATTTGTCCAATGGGACACTGCAAAAATTTCACCCTCCTGAGAATTTCGCTCAATCATGGTTCTGTCTGCAAAAATTAATTTAAAAATTGTCTCGCCTCGATTTCCATGCGCGTTCCTGGTCCTCCATGATTGGGCGCACTAGGCAAATGCTAGGTTTATATGAAATTTCAGGCGGATAAAACCAGGAATGCCGTTTAGGCGGATTGGTATAAATCCCAAGTTATAAGGAGGAGGTCTGGTGGTCAAACCCCCACTACTCCATATTAATACATTTTAAAACCCGCATATACTTTGGTTCAAGGGGTTCAGGTCCACATTGGGTGGCCCAACCCTTAACTCCCGTAGCTCATTAATTGGGATTGGTACATGGCGTATTATTTTTGTATTAAAGTTTGTTGGCGCATTAAACCTCATAGTGACTGCGTAATGTTAATGGAAGGGTTGTTTGGGTGTGGTCCGGGTCCACCGGAGGTGGCCCGCCCACCCCTTTACATAAGTTTTGATTGTTGGAGTTTGGGAGGGTTCGGCGGGGTAACGACCGCCGACCCAAGTTAAATTTAAACTTTGGTTATGTGGGTGCGAGAGGGTCGGCAGGGTTCATGGCCTGTCGGCCCATAAAAATTTCAATTTTTAATGTAATATGGTTTGGGGTGGCACGGGTGGTGGCTCACCACCTCACACACACACACACACACACATATATATATAGAATAGGTCTTTTTTTAAATTTTTTCTAACATAAGGGTTATTAGACAAATTAAAGAGGCAACAATTTCACCCGCTTTCAGGAGCTAGGTTTCATGCTCCGGGGTCTATCAAATTGTAGGACACTTAAACCTGGCCCACAGTCCAACTTTAACCAAAACTTTGACTGGCTCGTTCTCCCTCATACGAGCTCAGAGTGACGAACCATTCACACTACCACGATAAGGATGAAGAGATCTACGCTTTGGTCCTAGTTCGAAAGCATTCTGATCACTTTGATTTTAGAGCTTCCATAAGCCCTCTTTGTCCTATGTGTGTCTCTCGACCCACCTGGATCAATCCTCCCCACTGAGGAGGTTTTGGTCCTCCAAAAGCATGAAAAACAATCTGCAACTTCTTTGTACCTTTTTTGCATCACAAGCGTCCTAAAAGGTCTCACTTCCATCTCCTTCACCTTTGTTTTTCGGAGCCTTAAGCAATGAGCCGACACTTGCAACCTCTGCAACCTGTAGTACATTGTTTTGTAAATTACATGCTTGATTTACATGACCAACTAATGACCCAAGCATCCCATATTTTCCATGAGTTTATAACACATAATCGGTGGTCAAGTTTACATCAAGATGGACACAATACCCCAGCGACGAAAACAAGGCCAACATATCATTGTTGCTCCAACAAGTGATGGAAAACAAATCATCACTGCAACAAATGATTTACAAAAATAAGGCCAAACACTATTGTTTCTTTGACAAGTGATGGAAACATGATATCGCTTTCATAGTTTATCATGCAACTTAAAATAAGACCACACATCATTGTTTCTTAACAGGTGATTGAAAACATCATCACTTTTACATTTTAAAATGCAACAAATGATTTACAAAAGCACGACCATGACAAGCTAACATATCTAGAAGCCATTTTTCACTTATTGCTGTGAATGGGTCATCCCCCTATGGTGGTTTTGCTTGTCAAACAATCATTTCACCTGGTTGATGCACTGATGCTTTGTCTTTAAGGTGCTGCTCTGGATGGAGCCTCCAACAAGTGGCTCTTTGATGACCACCTCTGTTGCAATGGCTGCAATACATCTTCTTCCTTCAGATTTGCTTAACATGTTTCTTTACCTGCTGTTGAGAGGGTCTTTCACGCCTCATCCTTTTGTGTGCTGCTATTCTTTTCCAACGCTTAGAAGAAGTATGGTTATGTAATCCACAAAAGGTACAGGTTTTTCGATGCCATGTTTTATGTTCATCATTAACAACATGATTACAATCGAAATGAACATTCGAATGTCGAGAGTGGTTATATCTTTCCTTGCCGTATCTGGTGTAAGTATGGCGATGAGAGCTTGCCTCAACTATTTTCTTGCAGTGGATACTTCCATGGGATGATGGGGATGTGTTCCCATTATTCTCTTTCCTCGACGATTTCGATGATGTCTCGGAAGAATCTGACACCTTCGAGAATTCTCCTTCGGTGTATCTCAAGCTTGTAAATTGATATTTCTGCACAACCTTCAATGGTTGAGTTATGCCTTGGTTATTAACACCAAGTTATTTTTCCTCCTCGTGCCTCATCCTGGTAAGGAGCCTCATGTTTGTCCCTGTAATTAGGATCTCCAAATCTCCAACATAAATCATACTATGTGAAGATGAAACCAAATGGAAATCAACATCTTTTACCTCCTCTATCGATTTAGAAAGAACTAATGAGGGATTCTCATTATCTATTGTTGGTGGTTCGCTAGTTGTCTTGGCGCATTCCCCAACTTCCTTTCTGACATACACAAGTCTTGTTTGACAGGGTAATTCTTCTACTTGATGAGGTTGACAATGCCTTGGTCATTAATGCCCAAGACTTTGCCTTCATACCCCATTCTCTTTAACAAATTGGAGCCAATTCCTGTGATATGATTTTCAAAAACAACGAAATCATCATCAGGACACATACATGAAGATGGAGAACTACTTTTTACCTCACATGGGTCATGCTGTAGCTTTTCCAAGGCCTCGTCCTTTGCTTGCAGCTGTCATGGAAAACTACATTTCTCCTTTTTCTCTTCATGTAGAAGCATCTTCAATTCAAAGTTATTTGTTCAAAGACTTTGGTTGTTGTGCTTCAGTTCTTCTAGGGCCTCTTCCGTGGTTTGCAACTGAAGCTGCAATCGCTCCTTTTCCTCTGTCTCTTTCTATAGAGTTTCATAGATTATTTCCACCCTTTTGGGAATTTTGAGCATGGTCTCGTACATCGCTTTTTCATCCTCTATCGTTGCACATTCCATTGTTCATGCTTGCAATTCACATCCACGCAAAGACTGCTCTGATACCACTTGATCCGGGTCTGGGTGTGACAAAGGACCCTTCCAAGACCTTTTACTTTCGTGATGTGTTAAATTTCATTTTTAAAAGAACATAAATGAATACATTTGCATGCTGTAAAGAAGAGGAACATGACAATCATCAGCGCATGAAAACATAAGCCGTTGATAATGGAGTTCGTCCAGGAGGGACTATGTCTCCGAGCCCCGATGTGAAAATGGTGTAGGCCGCTGCATTAAGGGTTATCAATAGTGATGATGTAAATAAGAGGTGATGTCAATATCATACAAGGAAAATTCCCTCATGCAGGAGTGGCGCCAAGAGATGTTTCGCTAGAGGAACTCAGTCAAAAAGGACTCCTATCAGTATGACACAAACTCATGATGATAATAAGCATCCTGCCAACATGGCATAAAAGGGATCTCAATGCAAACATACATGGCGACACATGAGTATCCCATCAACATAACGACAAAGGGATCTCAAACAAACATGACGAATCATGACAACAAATACATCCCACAAATGATTCCGCATCACATTAAGTAGGAAGCATGAAAACAAGTAGGAAACAAGATCCCATAGCAAACATTAAACAGGTATCTGTGCAGCACAATGCATAGCAAAAGAAGTACATGAACACACTACATATACCTCACATCCAGGGCCATCTGAAGAAAAGGATGTCAAGCTGCTGAAGTTGTTCATACCATCGATCTCACGGCGTCGAATCTCATGGAAATGATTGCTCGCACATGAATGCTGACTCCTGCACTCCACCTTGAAAAGTGACCGAAAAATGAAATGATCAAATGGAAAATCTAAATGCACCATTAGATTTGTGGCATCAAATAGTGGAAAACCGACTATCAAATTTCTGAATTCTAAGAAAGTGGAAATCTGGGGCTTAAGGAATCTTTTAGATTCCCCCTAGATTCCTTCCTCTGGGTCCTCTGCAAATCTGCTGCTCAGATTGAAATTCTGACCATGCCATTAGGTTCGTGTTGCTGAGAGGTGTAAGATTGACATAAAATTTGTCCAATGTGGACACTGCAAAAATTTCACCCTCCTGAGAATTTCGCTCAATCATGGTTTTGCCTGCCCTTTTTCAGGGTCATGGTTCCACCTGCAAAAATTAATTTAAAAATTGTCTCACCTCAATTTTTGTGCACACTCCTAGTCTTCCATGCTTGGGCGCACTGGGCAAATGCTAGGTTTATATGAAATTTCAGGCAGATAAAACAAGGAATGTCGTTTAGGAGGATTGGTATAAATCCCAAGTTATAAGGAGGAGTTCGGGTGGTCAAACCACGACCCCTCCATATTAATACATTTTAAAACCAACATACACTTTGGTTCAGGGGGGTTGGGTCCGCATTGGGTGCCCCGCCCCCCCCCCCCCCCCCCCCCCCCCCCCCAACTCCCGTAGCTCACTAATTGGGATTGGTACATGGCGTATTGTTTTTGTATTAAAGTTTGTTGGCACATTAAAGTTTTGTTGTTTGGTGGTTGGTTTATGTCGCCATACGGGGCCCCTCAGTGGGGGCCAAGTCATGTGGGCTAAGCAGGTTCGATCCCCACTGACCTCACAGTGACTGTGTAATGTTAATGGAAGGGTTGTTGGGGTGTGGGCCGGGTCCACCGAAGGTGGCCCACCCACCCCTTTACATAAGTTTTGATTTTTGGAGTTTGGGAGGGTTCGGCGGGGTAATGGCCGCCGACCCAAGTTAAATTTAAACTTTGGTTATGTGGGTGCGAGAGGGCTGGCGGGGGTCATGACCCATTGGACCATAAAAATTTCTATTTTTAATGTAATATGGTTTGGGGTGGCGGGGATGGTGACCCGCCACCTCACATATATATATATATATATATATATATATATATATATATATATATATATATATATATATATATATATATATATATATATTGATTTTCATATATATAATAGGTCTTTTTTATTTTAAATTTTGTCCAACATAAGGGTTATTAGACAAATTAAAGAGGCAACAATTTCACCTGATTTCGAGAGCTAGGTTTCATGCTCTGGGGTCGGTGAAATTGTAGGACACTTAAACTTGGCCCACAGTCCAACTTTGACCAAAACTTTGACTAGCTCGTTTTCCCACATACGAGCTTGGATTGATGGACCGTTCACACTGCCATGATCAGGATGATGAGATCTATGCTCTGGTCCTGGTTCAAAGGAATTCTAATCACTTTGATTTTCGAGCTTCCACAAGTCCTCTTTGTCCTGTGTGTGTCTCTGGAGCCACCTGGATCAGAACCAAACTATGAAATGTTTACATGAAGTTCACCAAGATTTCGGCTCCACATTGTAAAAATTTCAACTTATGAAACCTCATAGAAAAATCATTATAGCAAAAATGCCAAGATGACCTGTTTGATGAAGCGAAACTCTAGAATCCAAAGCTCTGATGCCAAATGTTATGAAACCAACTCACAAAAATATAGATCAATGAATTAAAATTTATTCTCTTCAAGGGGGAAACCCCTTTACATTACATAAATGAACAATTCTTTGATGATACAAATGAAAAGACCTCCTTTGTATATATAGGAGTCTAAGGGGTCACAATATAATCCGAGCTTACATAACAATAATAATGTAAAGGCACAACAATAACAGTAGTGGGATTCTATGGGGCACAACGATAACAATATGGGGGATACGTGGGCACAACAATAACAATAAGGGGGATACACTATAGGGGCCTAAAAAAGGGTATGGGAAAGAGAAATATGGTTTAAAAGTGAAGTGAAAGTGAAGTGAAAGGTTGGTAAAAATATGGTATTTGGGTGACCCAACAATGTCTATGCATGTTGTTCTAAATTATGAATTTCATTTTGCAGATCAGTAGAGTAGAATTTTGTCTCTTGGTTTTAGATTAAATTTCTTGAGGAATTGTAATTTTATCAAATTTCTGCATCGTATCAGAGCAAGATTCACATTAGAACAAGTATTTCAAAGTTGTCCCTCAGGAGGTTTAATTTTGCAGCTTCAGTGTATGTTAACGGGAAAAGTGTCTATTCAGAACGACCCTATCCCACTAAGGTGTGACAGTTACCTTAGAAACAAACAGAGAAAACTACTTTTATATTTCCTTTATGAATTAAGATAGAGGGGGATAGAAAGAACCGACCTGTGTCTTGCGCTAATCCTTTGATCCAATCCCTCTCTTCTTTGACAGCTTCCAGCTACCTGCTTCCTTACTTGCCCAGCTTCACCAAGTTCCTGTAAGATCACAGAAGAAGAAAACTACACAAAGACATGGATCTATATTCATAAAAAGCTTAGGATCAGATTTAAGCTAAACATACAAATGTAACAAGCATTAGTGATACACAAGCATGTAGGAGAAACTCAAATAGTTTTATTGATATAACAAGAAGATCCAGGAGGAGTTACAACTCATGATTCCTGATCCAGCATCAACCTCCTAGCAAAGAAGCCCCTCTTCACCTCCAACAAAGCATAAATCACCCAATACTCTGATATCTATCTCAAAACCAACAGCAATTCTTTGCAATGTACAAAATTCCAACCTCTGGATCTCTGGGATCAGGGATCCATATATAGATGTATGCAAGGAGGATGAGTCAGCTTATGATTTGGTTAGTGTATTCTCTCTGTCAGTTCTTGGTTCCACTTGGAGACTGAGAGCCTCTTACTCATCCTTGGTCGAATTCAGTGAGGCAAGTGTCATTGGGGAAGATTCTGGAAGCTTCCATTATCTCTCCACCTCGCGGAATGACACTACCATTTGTCATTTCCCGCTCAACGCACCCTGGTAGTGCATTTAGGTGCATTGCAACACACCTAGCTAGTGTATTTGGGTGCTATGCAACGCAGCTAGCCAGTGGAGTAGCTGAAATGATCCTGATTTGACTGATTCTGAGCAGTTTCTGGTGGAGAACTTCTGGGAGAAGCTGTAATTTGTTGACCTTGTTCCTTTAGGGGTCGGAACAACACTTTTAGGGACTTAGGATCCCTTGGTTTATGGACATTTCATGCTTAGAGCTGTAAGGCACAAAAATGTCTATAACAGTTGCCCCCTAAAGCATGAGGCCGTTTATCGGGTGAAATGCTTTATCAGGAGGATCCGAAGTTCTTTCAATGCTAGGAGGAGACCTGTAATAAGATACAATACAATACATTATCTTCATACTATTTTTCATGATCTAGCTGAGGCGGGCATTCCCATGCTCAGATTTATAAATTCATTTTCATGTACATAGGACAGATAATCGTCTGAGTGTAGACTGATGATTCTGATAGAGCCATCATCCTTTTGGTAGGATGATTATCTGTGCTACAATGTTGTACATTTAATGTCTTTATTTTCCTGAATATATATCGCAGCCCGGATGGATGAAACTAGATCTGGGGTCTTCAATCTCGTCCGATCTTCACTCGAAGTACAAGTCGATCCATGTGAGAAATGTTTTGAAGTCGAACATGGAAAGACATCGCTTGATTACCAGTCAATGATGTAAACTGTTAACAAGCGCGAGAGGAATCACTGATAATGATGATGACCCTCAAGGTACTGTAGTACAATTCACGTGGTGTGAATGAAGGACTTGGCGTCGAACACCACAAAAAATCTTTAGGTCGAAGGTCATTGATGTATACCTATCGCCGGAAGTGAGAAACTTGCCATTGAGGCATGCAAGCTTCAAAGCACTGAATGGGGTGTTCCTAGATCAACTTCTTGGATAATGAGCTGATTTCGACAAGAAGTGATCCGTCAAAGGAGGGCCTTAATGAATCCCACATCAATGACACGGAACGGAGCAAATGATTTTGATGGAAGTGAAAACAATCTGATGATATACGGTTCAGGATGGCGGTCATGAAAGAATGAAGTATAATGTATGGTAGTGGATGGGACACAGGTGACTTCTCTGGATGACTTCTCTTGAACATGTCGGCAACACTTATGTGATGGATTGGTAGCATTAACCCCAAATGTGGATGGTATGGCGTGACCATGGTGATGTGATCGGTGAATGAAACAACCCAACCCGACTCGGACACGGAGTGGAAGTGTCATGTTCAAGAGCGACTTGCTACCAATAAAGATTCTTTGAGCTTTCTTCCCAATTTTTCCCCAGTCATTGCTGACCAATACCTCTTTATTTTTTTCAAGCTTGAGGAGGATAACATATGCTTGTTCTATAATTTGCCCTTCGGGCAAACCCTTCGCTATGTTTTAACGAGCCTAGCGATAGTGAAACTCGTTCTCGTCTAAAGACAAGTTTGTCACTATTAACCTTTTTAACGAGTTTAACGACAAAGATAACTCGGTCCTTTTCATTTTTAGAGAGTCTGAAAAGGTACGTAAAGGTAACTCCAAAATTCCTTTTTCGTCATCTAATCCCTTAAGTCCGAAAAAGTATAAAACAATATAGAAGGGATGAATTTCGATAGTTTTAACGAGCCGAACAAAACAAGCGCTCAATATTTTTGTGCAATAATCCCTCAGGTTCAAAAAGATTAAAATCTAGAGGAGGGATAACACTTCCTGTCCCTTTAACGAGCTAGAAGGCCAAGGACTTGGCAATCTTTTCATATTTTACGAGTCAGTTGAAAAGAGCTTAAAGAAGACTCGTCTTTTGAGGAACGAGTGATAAAATGGGTAGCAGCTGATTCCAGGTAAGGTTTGGAATTTTCCAATCACGACAGTGTCACAAGGATGGCTAGTGAAATCACTCTTCGCAGCTATTCCTCAAAATGGGTAAACAATCAAATGGAGGTGAATGATCGGCCAATGGAAAACTGGAGGTGACGGTGCAAACACGACCAAGGCTTTAATGGCTGAAGTACTACATTCACGGTGGTTATTTACCAGGGGATAGTTCATTTTTTAACGAGCTTAAATGACAGTGGAAACATTTGCTCATGTCTTATGTTTATTTTTTAACAAGCTTGAACTATGTGCTAAAACTACTCGATCAGATGGTCTTGTTTTGATTTTTTACCATAAATAGCTTTGTCCTTCCAAAGATCGTACTGTATTTTCAACTGCTTCATCAAACTAGTCAGAAATGAACAATATTTGCTTGAAAACGAGATTAAAACGCTAATATTTTGCTTTGAACTACGTAAAAGTAATCAAAAAGTGTTTTTTACCTCTCATTTTACCATTTCATTTGAACTTGGTTTGTTGGAGCTTTGGAGGTGCTTTTCCCCCTTGATTTTCATCAGTTGATTTCGGGAGATCCTGTGGACGATTCTCGGCACCGTCTGGACCAGGTAGGAGCTAAACCTGAGCTCTTTCATTTCATGGTTTCCATTTTGCCTTTTGAGCCTGATTCCCTGCTTTTCTGAGCCCCTGGGGTTTGAGAGACTCGTTCTGCCATCAATGCACCCCCAGTGTATCGAAACCTACGTTGAATGTTGGCTTGTATGAAGGTAGTTTGACATTCAACGCACCTAGAACACTGCTGCAGGTGCATTGGGCATAGAAAGGGAATTTGTTGCACAATTTTTGATGGAATTCTTGCCTGTTTCTCACCAAAATTTGGATCTAACTCCTCTCTTGTTTGTTTTTTCAGAGATTTGGAGCAAAATGACCCTTACATGGCGAGAACGTGAGCATGAAGAAGAGGACATGATTGCCCTACATGATCCAGTTACAGTGAACGTGCTGCGGAATTGTGGCTTGCTGAAGTTCCTCCGCATTTCTAGCATGAGACAGCAGATTAACTTACTGCAGTATTTGCTCGATGCTTGGGATCCTACTAATCAGGTTTTCCAGATTAGGGAAAAATCTATCCCCTTGACTACAGTAGACATCTATTTCTTGACTGGCTTGTCGAGGCGGGGTGCCCCCATCTCTTTGTCAGGTTCGGCCCGAGGAGGCGATTCTGTGAGAGATTATGTCCACCGGTATTGCAGAGAAGGATCTCAGCCGAGTAAAGACGGCAAGATCATCATCCGTGATGTCACTGACAGGTCCCTTAGGACTATCCTATTTACTTTCGGTAGGATGGCCGGTAGTGCGTCTCTTCATGTAGCCAACAGATCCTATATACAACATGCCTTGGAATGCCTCCAACTGAAGGTGTTCAAGTGGTGCGACGCAGTACTTCTTGTGATGAAAGAACAGTTGACAAAGATAAAGAACGGGAGGTTGAAGAACTTTGGGTTCGGTTCTATTTTGACCGCCTTTGCCATGGAGAAGATACCACTGATGCAGCCGCAGTACATTGCACTCGATTTACCTTCTCCTATTGAACCACGTATGCAGAGATGGGTTGACCATATGTCTAGGCATGCTGGCCAGTCTCAGATTTCATTTTCTGATACCTTCTTCAGGTGGTTTGATCGTCAGGAGATGGTTTATTCCGAGTATCCATATGCTGGTATGGACTTCCGGGGTGATCCAGATTTAGTACTGTCGGATGGCGAGCAGTGGGGTGCTATTAGTAAAATCTTTGACCATATTGCTATTTATTGTTTTTTGCTTGTAATTTTCTTGTGCTTTATTCTATCAAGACTTTAATCAAACTCATGTGTACATGCAGATGTTGGTTCTGTTCGTCCAGTAGTTCGCCTGAGAGTACCAGCTGTTGCCCCAGCAGGAGAGGCCGTCGGAAGAGCTGTTCTTCGTGACCTTGATGTGGCCGAGACTCTCTCAGCTTTGCAGGAGCAGGTTGAGGGCCTCACTCTCGGTATTCCGGATGTGAGGACCGATGAGCTACCTTTGCGGTTACAGCGGCATACTACTGGTGTGCCCAGACGATGGACTCGTCTCTTACGCATGATCGCACAGGCTGTGACTTGCTATCACGAGCATCATTAGACTAGGGTGCCCCCTAGCATTTTGAGTTTTGGGTCATTTGACCGATTTTGTCTTGGTTACAGAACATTATGTGTAAACCATAAATAGTTATATATATTTTTGATTTTCGGAGTTTTATTTTGGTTGAGTTACATGATCCACATGCGAAACATTGATGACGCGTTTCTTTTTATAAATGTCGCAAATGTCTATCTAACACATAGTTTGCTAATGAGTCGGTTAATGTGTTTAAGTTTCTGGAAATGTGTTGGTATTGAATAAGATCAAATTGTCTTTCCAAAATCTTAACCCTTAGGAACATGCGATAAATAGCTGGGTTTCGGACGAAATATATACCATTGAGTTGGATTATTACGAGTTGTGAGTCTAGCTTGACAATTAGTCGGTGTATACCATGAGTGATGGCACCAGAGAGCAGTTCTATCAATGCGCTATACTCAGCGATGTTATTCATTGATCGACCAATACATACACCTCTGAAACTTACTAACTCGCCGCTTGGATCAAAAATGGCCCAGGCTGCGGAGGACAGGTTCCGCGAACTACGACTTGCTCCATCGGCATATCCAACACATGGCTCCAATAGGTTTGACATCTGCAATAAGTGTAAAAAGTGGATTACTCGACCAAAACAAACACTTTAGCGAAAACAAAAATATAACAAAAGCATATTGGTTACTATTTATGCATAGTAACGCTTGAGGTACAACCCATTACGAGGTTGCGCCAGTGGAATTCCGTCATAATCCATTAACTCGTAGGCTCCTTTCGCTAACACTCGTTTAACAATATAGGGGCCCATCCATAAAGACTTAAATTTACCTGCTCCCAATTTATCGGATTCTTGGTCATAAAGTAAGACCAAGTCACCTTCCGAGAAGATACGGGGTTTGACATTTTTGTCGAACTGCGCCTTGACTCGTTTCTTATGGGCTTCGTTAGCCAAAGCGGCGTCACGACGGGTTTCATCCAATTGGATTAATTCCAAGAAACGAGCCTCTTCTTTTGAAGTTCCGGGGAGGAGATCAATCGCGAGTTTAAGAGACGAGATTTCACACTGGATTGGTAAGACTGCTTCCAGGTCATACACCAGTTGGAAGGGTGTGAACCCGGTTGCATTCGTTACCGATGTTCGGTAAGCCCACAAGGCTGAGTATAGGATTAGGTGCCACCTTCTTTTGTGAACTCCGATCATCCTTTGCAACATGCGTTTCAGGACCTTGTTGATCGCTTCAACTTGTCCGTTGGCTTGCGGATAATACGGAGTAGAGCTGTCGTGAGACAACCTAGTTTGGCAGCTAATTCGACCATCATGTGATTGCGAAAATGCGATCCATGATCTGTGACTATAGCCTGTGGTATGCCGAATCTGGTGACTACATGATTGAAAAAGAATAGGGCAGCTGTTTCACCAGTATTATCTAATGTAGGCATCGCCTCGGCCCATTTGGTAAAATAGTCAACTGCGACTATGATATACCCATGCCCCCCGGTCGATGTGGGGTTACATGTCATGAAATCGATGCCCCATTTGGCGAACGGCCCAACAACAACTATTGGCTGTAGAGGTGCGAGTGGTCTTCTGGTTTTTCTATCAAAAATTTGACAAGCATGGCAACTTCTGACTGCGGTTATGCAATCTTTGAACATTGTTGGCCAAAAGTATCCTGCTCGTAAAATTTTTTGTGCTGTAGCATATCCAGATTGATGCCCCCCATACGCACCTGAATGACACTCATTCAGGGCTTTTTCGGCCTCCTCATGGGTGAGGCACCTTCTTAGAACTGTATCGATACCACGACGGTAAAGTGTATCACCGACAATCATGTAGTCTTTTGCTTGGTGTCGAATACGTTTTTGTTCAGAGTGGGAGGTGTTTGGCCTAAATTTTTGGGTTTGGAGAGAAATGATTATATCTCCATACCACTCATTGCTTGTAGATATCAGAAACAAACTTTCATCCACAATTGATTCTTCGGATGTTTCATCGTTGGACGACGATGGGAGATCGGACAATAATTCTGCGAAAACTAGAGCTTTCTTTGATTTGGATTTTACAAATTCCAGATCAAACTCTTGAAGGATTGCTATCCATTTTGAATATTTGCCCCCCAGCAACTGTCGCGACAATATATAAGTCATGGGGTTGCAATCTGACAGAATGGTAGTTTTCCGAAAGAGGACATAGTGTCGAAATCTCTGTATCGCTTGAACAGCTGCAAGTGCTAGCTTTTCAACGTAAGAATATTTGCTTTCTGTATCATTTAAGTTTTTACTTAAATAATATACAGGATGCTCAATTCCATCGACTTCTTGAACTAAAACCATTGCAATGGTCGTATCTGCTGCAGCCAGATACAGTTTAAAATCTCTTTGATAATCAGGGGCGCACATTAATGATGCTTTCATTAGGGAATCTTTCAAAGCATCAAAGGAAGCTTGCGCAACCTGATCCCAGACAAAGGGTACCTCCTTTTTCAAAAGACATGTATAACCTTTAGCAAGTTCGGCGTAATTTGGAATGAACCTCCTAAGAAAGTTTGCTTTCCCTTGGAGTTTCTGAATCTGAAGCAAATTTGAAGGTGGAGGCAAATTTATGATTGCTTGGACCTTGCACGGGTCGAGACGAATCCCATCCTTGGAGACTACAAAGCCAAGTAAACGACCAGAACTGACGTAAAATACACATTTGTGTGGATTGAGTCGTATCTTGTAGTGTTGGCAACGTAGAAATATCGCTCTTAAATGCTGCGGATGATCAGTCCGCTTTCGCGAATGAGTCGGAAGGTCGTCGAGGTATGGTTGAATGATGTTTTTGATGTCATGGAAGGCATAATTCATTGCCCTCTAAAATGTTGCCCCTGCGTTCTTTAAGCCAAAGGGTAATTTTCGATATGCGAATGTGCCCCATGGACAAATGAATGCAGTCTTTGACTGGTCCCATGGGCGGATATTTATTTGATTATACCTGGAGAATCCATCCATGAATGAAAAGATTTCGCATCCGGCGCATTCATCAATTATCTGGTCAATGAAGGGTGTAGGGTAGTTGTCTTTTGGACAAGCTTGATTTACATCCCTATAATCGACGCACACTCTAATTGTCCCCTGTTTCTTCATAACAGGGACAATATTCGATACCCAATCGGTTAGAGGAACCGGGTAGATGAAACCAGCATGGAGAAGTTTTTCAACTTCTGCCTTAATGGCAGTGACTTTCTTGGGGTGCACCTGCCTTAGCCGTTGTCGTACTAGTTTGACATCTAGATACATCTTAATTTCGTGTTCAACGATACTCGAGTCAATGCCTGGCATTTCACTGTATGACCAAGCAAAGACATCTCTGAATTCGCGAAAAAGAGCGTTATATATTTCCAGTTCTGAAGGAGAACAACATTTTCCAACATAAATATTCTCTACAACATCTGTTTTGGTCGAGATATTTATGGCTATAGTCTCTTCAATGTTGGATAAGTTTCGCTCGGAATCCACCGTATTTACAGTATTTGATAGAAAATCAAAGACTGAAGGATGATAAAGGTCATTTTGAGTATCGTCTTCACAATCCGGAAGAAGGGAACGATGGTGGGAATTATTCCATGGTGCTCCTTCAATTACCATAGATTGGATAATTCCTTCGTCGGTGACATGCACTCGCGACCAAGGATCTAAAGGAGTACCATATTCTCTAGACCTATCTATCCAAATGCTTGATGAGCGTTGATTTGGGTTTGCCTCCCATGCTAGAAACATTGATTGCTATAATATTTCCGTTGGGCTTGGGGGCAAAAACACTGCATGATCCATGCTGATATCGTTTTCTGATATCTTTGTAGAAGATATCATGTTGCAGGTTCCTATCGATGCTACTTCCGCCAGATCGATTGGAGGTGGAAGAGCAAAAGTTCCCATTAGTATAGGAACTTTTAGTAGGCCTACTCCGATATTCTGAAGCGAATGGGGGCTTCCATGGATCATGGGAATGCTTCCTGTAACTTGAGAACCATTGGGGAGGAAGTTTTATTGATCGACGATTGTAATCCCTCCTTGAAAGGGAAATGCAATCTTTCTAAAATAGGTCGACACAACAGCTGCCATGGCATAAATCCATGGTCTTCCTAGTAGGATGTTGTAATCAAGATTCCCATCGATGACTTCAACATCTATTTCTACTGTTTTCCCTCCTAGTTCAACTTTCAAGTTATTTAGGATACTGTATGGGGTATATGTCCTTCTGTCGAATGCTTTTAACGTCATCGCAGACCGCGACAAGGTTGGATATCCTAAAGTTTTCTAGCAACTCATCGACATAATACATGTAGATGCCCCCTCATTAATAATTGTTCGATGAACAGTTTTGTTGAGGGCTTTCACTTGAACAAGGAAAGCTAGTTGAGCCAGTAACTGAGGATCGTATCCTTTGTGGTCGAAGGATACAAGATTGGAATCCTTTGGGTCAATCCCACCAATGGCTGATAACAAAGCCTGCCTTTGGGATGGGAAATTTTGTAGTACTTCAAGAGTCGACATAGCGAATGGCGATTGGGCCAAATCTTCCACTATGTTATAATGCTGTGTCGCTCTAGCGCGGGGATTAAATGTCGACTTGTGTACTACTCCCTTCGGCGGTTTTATCGTCAATTCAGGGATGGTGGGTGGTACAACTTCTGTCGAAGTTGTTGTCGAACTACTTGGTTTATCTTTATCCTTGTTGTTTGACAGCTGCGGATTCCCATAATCTTTGTTCCTTGTCGAAATCAAAGCATCATTCTGCTGTTTTGAAATCGACAACATCAGCACTTGAGACAGGGAAGCATTTCCACTTTCAACCATATTTGTTCCTGGATTTGGAAACGGATCAGTTAACACTGCTGAGGTTTTCTAACTCTTAAAGAATTTCTTAAGCTCAGCTTTGTACGGACATTCTAAGGTCCAGTGATCCTCATCACATATATGGTATGGAGTTCTTGGTTTCCTATTTCCAGGAGGGTTTGAAGAAGATTTTTCAGGTGATGATTCATCCTGTTTCTTCTTCTTCCCTTTGCCTTTCTTCTTGCTTCCTGGTTGTTTGGTTTCTTTGCCCTTATCTGTCGATACGACATTTACTTCCGAAGCAAGAAGTTTGTCTTTTTCATTTTGACCTGAAATCTTACGGGCCTTCTTGGATGTAGCCTTTGTCGATTTCGTGTCTGTCATGCCAATCACCCCATCACCGGCATGAGAGTCATTGTTTGATTTAGGAGGAGGAGGAATTGAGAATTCCGGTCTAGGGGCGTCAGGTATTTTATCGTAGAGCGTGCCGGACTGAGTATAGATCAAGTCCAGATATTGTGCACGAGCGATAACTTGCTCTTCCATTACGACTCCCCCCTTTGCCACATCTTCCGTGATGGAAGGTAGTAATGACTTGATAAACCATTCAACTAATAGCTAATCGGGGACGTACGTTTTTACCATCCTACGACGACGTCGCCACTCATGTATATGATCAGATATGTGAGTGGCCGTTGTCTATTTGAAGTTGGTAAGGAGTTCTGTTCCCGTTTTGTACCTTATCGGTAATTGAAAATGGGTTAAAAAGGTTGTGGCTAAGGTACTGAAGTTGTCGAACGAAGCTCTAGGCAATTCAATGTACCATTTTGCCATTGGACTCGTTAACGTCCTCTGAAAGAGGCGAAGTCTTGTCGAATCATCATTTAGGGTGTTTGATGAACACCATAGATGAAATGTCATCACATGATTCGATGGATCTTCACCTGGATTTCCATTAAATTTAGGAATATCTGATGGAAGTTTATGCGGAATCGCTGGCCACCAAGGGGCGTAAGCAATTGGATCGTTTGTTAACCGATTTAAATCAGGTAACTCTAAGGTTGCCACAAAGGGTAACTGCTGATTCAGATTAGGTGAAGCATACCCAGGATAAGATGGTATTGCCTGAGCAGTTGGTCTTTGCATACCAGCATAATGCATTTGATGCTGGTATGACTGGTAAGGTCGGTAGACATGACCATTGTAAAATGGTTGATTTTGACCGTTTTGAATGTACGGTTGTCCACTGTTCGCAAAGATTTGCTGCTCAGAACCTTGGTATACTTGTTGGAATTGTGGTTGTTGATATTGCACCAGCCATGGTTGTGAAGCCATGTGCTGTTGCGCTATACTAATCGTTGGACCAAGGTGGGGGGTGATTGTACCCGTCTGGACCTGTGTTGCCCCTCTAGTCGGCGATTGTGGTTGAGTTGCAGGGTCAAGGGGCTGTTGCATTACAACCTGAGAAACTTGAGGTTGGCATGCAACAGGCAGCGCTTGAACTTGTGACACTGTCACAATAGCTGGCGTAGTCAGGATGTTCGACATAGGTACACATTGTTGCATCGAATACACAACTCTTGGTTGTTGAGGTAGTATAGGTACCCAACCACTTGAGGTAATTCCAGTATAACCTGAATATTGTTGTGAACTCCCGTATGGATATCCTCCAGGAGGGGATAATGAAAGGGCATACTGCCCCCCATACGGTGGTAATCCAGAACTCAAGGGAATTGTTTGCCCTTGGGGACCGGACTGCCCAAATTGACCTCCGGATGGATCAATTTGTTGAGACTCAACATAAGAGTTTCCGGATATTATTCCGGATGAACAAACAGGAACGGACCAGACTGTCGAAGTAGCCCCTGAGTGGGCTCCTTCTAGCGATTGAGAGCTAGTCGGGACAGATGGTATGCTGGCAAACATTGTTGGAGTGACAGCAGGGAGTTCTGCCGTCGCTGTGTCAGATGACACAGTCCTAGATGTTGACGGTTGTTCAGACATTTGTAGTCTATCCAAAAGATTACCTAGCGATTCTACAGGAGCTTCCGCTGGTGGTAGACTAACTTCTGATGAAGAAGGATATAGAGTGATCCCGGCTCCAAAGTGCGTTGGAGTACTTGTTTGAGGATCTTCTACAATTTCTTCAATAGCAATCAGACCAGGTGGAAGGGGAAGACCGTCAGGTCCGTAAAATATTTTTGGTGCCAAAGAAGGTATGGAATCGACAATGATAGATGTTTGAAGAGTAAGACTCTCCAAACCGGTTGTAGATGGAACTGGTTTGGTAACACAAGTGTTTACTCTCAGACTAGGATCAGTATCACTATCCCTCCGTGGCTGTTGAACTTCTTTTGTAGAGGCAGGGATTCCAGAAATGTTTGGAGTAACCGGAGTCTCTGATGTCGTTGGAACAGTTGTTCTAACTTTAATAGGAGATTTGGAACCGATTAAACGAGTTCACTTTGTCCGTACTGGTTTCGATTCCGGAGACAAAGACAATTGACTCGTAAGCCTCCGCGAACAACGGGGTTTCAATTGACTTTCTTCTACAATTGCAGATTACTCGATCAACTAAAATAAAAAGGGGAAGTATGTTTCCGAATTAAATGAATTTTAGACGCTTTCGACACAACTTGTTTTTTCAGTTTTAAAGAGTCGAGAAAAAACAAAAGATGACTCTAATCTCCTTCGATTTTTAATGAGCCTGAAGTGACAAGTTCTCAGATGGACCTTTTCCGTTAAGGAGTCTGAAAAGGAACGAAAGGGACTGCTCTGGAGATCTAGGTAGAGGGAGTACCAAACCAATCGCAAAACTGCAGAATACTTTTTACGGTACGACAGTCAATCTTCCCGAATGTTGTGTTCAGTGCATTGCGATCGATAGGGCGACAGACACGGCTTCCTATGGATAAAGGATTTAAGCCTATAGGGGTCTCCCAATATATACTCGACGGTACGTGGGAGCACAAGTCCGTACTGGCACTTATCGTCTCAAAGTGGAGGAATCACCCAACCATCAGTGAGGACAACAGTTACCAGGCTTTACGACGCCGAAATACGTCTCTAGCCTAGACCTCTAAATGTTGTGCGTTAAGTTCCAAAGCGTTGTTAGATTCATTGAATTTATTTTAAGTTGATCTTTCTTATGAAGTTTGCCTTTTGGGTTCACCACAAGATGTAGATGTAATTCCTAAAATGCAATCTAAAGATGATAAGCAAACTTTTATCTCTTTTCAGCAATGAAAATCCTAGCTACAAGGGGAAAAGAAAGACACAATCTTTTCGCAAAGAGGAAAGAGCACACTGTAAATGCACTTTCCTAAATCAAGCCAAACAGACTGTCAATATGCAAATGCACATGTGCATGTATTTGTTTTTCACTTTCTTAATGTTGATGCCTAAAAAGAAAGTTGATGTACAAATCTAAATTTGCTTGAATCAAGTGACAAACACAAACAAGCTTCTTTTCGAAATCAAAAGGTAGAGATGATTACGACACTTTATGATTTTGAAATAAATACTCGTTTCGACACTAGAAAGTCACAAATTCAAACCAATGGCAAAAGTAAAAGCATAATCGACTATCAACAGCAAATAAACTTTCTCCTATGATCAAAATCGACACTTGCGACACAACTAAATCAAAGGACGACAGTATGACTATTCTACTTTTGCAATGGAAAACTGTAAATGACGCAACAAACACACAAAAAACATCTATAGTATTTTTGTACAAAGGAGGCGGAATTGCAACAAGGAAAAGGGGTTTTTAAACAGACACATACACTGATCACAGGTTGCAAAAATCAGAGACAAAACTGAAAAAATGAAGCAAAGAACCTCAGCTGCACAAGGCTAGGCCGATCAGCGCACCTGTTACACAGAGAAACTGCATTGCAGCGCAGGTAGCCCTTTCGGGAAGTGCGTTGAAATGCAGAACCTCTTCACAGAGACTGCGCTGGGGCAGAAACGAGAATTCTATTCGGGTTCTGGGTCACGGTTTGCAGTTTAATCTATGGTTTTTGGCCGAGTAAAAGCAATCAGTAATGCACAATCAGAGGGTAGATTTAAAGAAGGTCTAAGAGCTATCACAAAGGGCAATCAGATCATTTGTGAATCAGCTGTTCAAATCATAAACAGATCCAGTGAATGGATTGAAGTAGCAGATGTCTACTTTGCATTTGTTAATGGCAAATGCAGTTCGATTTGCTACTTCTAAGTTTATGAAACAAACAAAAAGAGAAACACAAACAAACTAACTAGACATTCCTCCCCAGCGGAGTCGCCATTTTGTTAACGGGAAAAGTGTCTATTCAGAATGACCCTATCCCACTAAGGTGTGACAATTACCTTAGAAACAAACAGAGAAAACTACTTTTATATTTCCTTTATGAATTAAGATAGAGGGGGATAGAAAGAACTGACCTGTGTCTTGCGCTAATCCTTTGATCCAATCCCTCTCTTCTTTGACAGCTTTCAGCTACCTGCTTCCTTACTTGCCCAACTTCACCAAGTTCCTGTAAGATCACAGAAGAAGAAAACTACACAAAGACATGGATCTATATTCATAAAAATCTTAGGATCAGATTTAAGCTAAACATACAAATGTAACAAGCATCAGTGATACACAAGCATGTAGGAGAAACTCAAATAGTTTTATTGATATAACAAGAAGATCCAGGAGGAGTTACAACCGATGATTCCTGATCCAGCATCAACCTCCCAGCAAAGAAGCCCCTCTTCACCTCCAACAAAGCATAAATCACCCAATACTCTGATATCTATATCAAAACCAACAATAATTCTTTGCAATGTACAAAATTCGAGCCTCTAGATCTCTGGGATCAGGGATCCATATATAGATGTATGCAAGGAGGATGAGTCAGCTTATGATTTGATTAGTGTCTTCTCTCTGTCAGTTCTTGCTTCCACTTGGAGACTGAGAGCCTCTTACTCATCCTTGGTCGAATTCAGTGAGGCAAGTGTCATTGGGGAAGATTCTGGAAGCTTCCATTGTCTCTCCACCTCGCAGAATGACACTGCCATTTTTCATTTCCCGCTCAACGCACCCTGGTAGTGCATTTAGGTGCATTGCAATGCACCTAGCTATTGTATTTGGGTGCTATGCAACGCAGCTAGCCAGTGGAGCAGCTGAAATGATCCTGATTTGACTGATTCTGAGCAGTTTCTAGTGGAGAACTTCTAGGAGAAGCTGTAATTTGTTGACCTTGTTCCTTTAGGGGTCGGAACAACACTTTTATGGACTTAGGATCCCTTGGTTTATGGACATTTCATGCTTAGAGCTGTAAGGCACAAAAATGTCTATAACAGTGTAGCACAATTTACTAAGAGTTGGGAGAATGGCCTTCAATGGCCTGAGATTATAGTATGCCATGGAAGGATTCTAAAATTTCATTTCCTCGCAAGATTGCATCAGGGCATTGCTTGATGACAATGGATTGCTAGATTATGTCAAGACAAACATTCCAAAACTAGCATTAGCTAACACCTAGAACCTAGCCCAATGAAATAAATATGTAGCCAAGGCAAGGAGAATAATCCTAAAGGGAGTGAGAGACCACATTGTCTCAAATATCCATGGAAAAGAGACTCCAGTTTCCATGTGGAAGGCACTCACTCAGATATTCGAAAATAGAAGTGACCATAGAAAATTGGCCCTGAAAGACAAACTTTGAAACATTAAGATGCAAAAAAACGATATTATTCCGCAGTATCTCACCAGATTTACAAAATTTCGGGATGAACTTGGAGGGGTTGGTGTGAACGTTTTAAAATATGACTTGTTGAGCCTAGCTATTTTAGGCCTTCCGAAACCATAACATAACTACTAGGACTCTGTGAATGGAAGGGAAATATTACCGAATTGGGAATGCTTATGGTATGATTTGGTACAAGAAGAAATTAGGCGAAATACCTGAGATGGAGGTTCATCCAAGGGAGAGGATGAAGATAATTTTTCATTGGTTAGGAAGGGAAATAATAGAAAATGGAATAATTCTCAAACCAAACTAGATTCCAGCCAAGGGAGAAAGAAGAAAGACTTGACCAAAATAAAATGCTTCAACTGTCATGAATTCAGGAACTATGCTACAAAGTGTCCACACAAAAATTCTATCAAGAAGAACTAAGGAGGAGTAATAGGTGAAGCATTAGCTTCATAGTTTTTAGTTAGAATTCACCTTGATCACACACATGGCCAACATTGTGATGGGGAGTGTGTGGTACTTGGAATCAGGTGCCTCGTTCCACATGACAAGGTGTATAGATTTTTTCAGTGACCTAGAGGATAAATATCTCAAGATGCATATTGAGGTTGGGGATGACGGAAGGTGCAGTGCTATTGTGATTGGTACACTAACCTTTAAGAGGGAGCCAGGATCCCCTATTCGCCTAAATAATAACATCATCTCTGTAGCATTTTTGGAAGATTGTGGATATGATGTTATTTTCAGTAAAAGGAAATCCTTTTTGATACACATAGCTATTGGGCAGGTGAAGCAGATGGGGGTTCATGTGAAGAACCTATACAAAATTGATGTCGACGATTGTGTTGCATTAAGTAGTAAGGGAAAGTGTAGAGTTAAGATGTTGGTGAACTCTGGCACATAAGACTTGGTCATTTACACCATGGCGCCCTTAAAATTATGCAACAAATAAACACTAGCCTCCATAAAGTATCACTTGAGAAGGAGGATGTTTGCAAGGGTTGTACCTTAGGGAAGTATGTAAAATCCACATTCCATGATCGATACAATAAGGAAAATGCAGTATTGGAGAGAATCCACTTAAATTTTGTGGACCCTTCTCGACAACCTCCGCTACCAGATATAAATACTATGCTATTTTTATTGACGACCTCTCAAGAAAGTGTTGGATCTTCTTCATGCAAAATAAGGATGAGACATTCTCAAAATTTGTAGAATTCAAGGGACTAGTTGAGAAAGAGATCGACAAGAAGGTGAAGGCTCTCAGGAGAAATAATGGAGGTGAGTATTTTTCAAATGACTTCAAGGCATTTTGTGCTAAGGAAGGAATTATAAGAGAACGGACATCTCCTCTCAACCTACAACAAAATGGGGTAGCTGAGATAAATAACCGAAGCATTTTCAAAGTTGCGAGAGCTATGCTACATGACCAAGGCCTACCATATCATTTATGGGAAGAGGCATGTAACAAAAAAATCTACTTGCAGAACCGAAGTCCTCATCGGATTCTTGGTATGATTACATCAGTGGAGGCCTTCTTGAGGAGAAAGCCAAATGTGTCTCATTTCAGAATTTTTGAAACCTATGTTTATTGCCATGTCTCCAAATATTCAAGGAAGAAACTTGAGCCAACAACAACCTTGGGAGGTTTTGTGGGTTATATTGAAACTCCACATAGTTACCGGGTGTACTTACCTTCCCTTAGAATCATAGTTGTGCAAAGGGATGTAAATTTTGATGAGTAAAAAGAAATGAGATGCTCTCTTCAGTGGGAGCTTCAAATCCCACTAGAAGAGGATCTTATAGCTCCAAAGTAAGAGCCTCAAAAAGTTGTGGAGTAGACAAAATTGGAGGAGCTAAAAGGAGGCAGAGTGGAGACATCCACTCAAGATGAACCATCCATAGAAGGTAGAAAAATAACCAGGGAAGCTGGAAGACTAATGGAGGATGCGAGGGAGAATGTGGGAGCTCATTTAAATTTGCACATGAAAAGGAGGTCACTTGAGAGGTACACTTGCTACATGGCTCCAATGATTGAGCTCGTAGATACTGAGCCATCCTATTTTGAGGAAGTAGTTGAGAAACCATTTTGGGTTGATACAAAGGTGGAATAATATGAATACATCATAAAGAACAATGTTTGGGAAGTGGTCCCAAGACTGAGAAAAAAATCAATTGTGGGTTTGAAATGGATCTTCAAAGTTAAGCATGCAACAAACATAAGAATATATAAGTATAAGGCCATATTTGTGGCCAAAGGATTCTCTCATGTTAAGGGAATTGACTATGAGGAAACCTTTGCTCCTGTAGCAAGGTATTCATCCATTAGATCAATTCTTGCACTAGCTGCGAAGATGGGGTGGAATATCCACTAGATGAATGTAAAAAGAAACATTTCTCAATGGTGTTATTGAGGAGGAAGTTTACATAGAGAAACCATAAGGTTTTGAGACATTTGATTGGGAGCATCATGTGTGCAGACTCAGGCGAGCATTCTACAATCTTAAACAAACACCCTGAGCTTGGTACACTTGGATTGATAGTTATCTCACTGGATTGGGCTTCACTGAAAGTGAAGTAGATGCGAAGATCTATCATATTTTGGTAGAAGATAAATTTCTTGTCATTGTTTTATATGTTGATTATTTAACATTAACAGGTGATGAGCAGCTGACTAGCTCTTGAAAGAAGGACCTTGCAAGGGAATTTGAGATGAAATACATGGGTCTCATGCACTACTTCCTTGGGCTGGAAGTATGGCAAGGTGATGGGGAATTTTTTGTGTCTCAAGGCAAGTATGCCATCGAGATACTGTAGATATTTCACATGGAGAGTTGTAAGCCCATGGAGACACCTCTAGTGACCAACTGGAGGAAGGAGAATGCCACTTCAAGTGAAGAGGTTGATGCTACCATTTACTGACAGCTAGTGGGTTCATTGTTGTATCTTGTGAACACACGTCAAGCTATGTGCTATGAATTCAACCAACTGAGCAAAGCTATGGTTAGGCTGACCAAATTATATTGGACAGAAACAAAGCATGTTTTACGATATCTCATAGGCACTACCCAGTATGGATTATGGTATAGACGAATAGAAGTAGTGAAGTTACATGGATTCATAGATGCAGATTTGGAAGGGAATCCATTCGAAAAAAAGAGTATAATAGGTGAAATTTTCAGTGTTGGGTCCACAACGATTTGCTGGTAGAACACGAAGCAAAGGCTTGTGGTGCTCAACCAGTAGAAGTTGAATACATGGTTGCAATTCAAGTAGCATGTGAAGCGATATGGATGAGAAAGATACTACTGGGACCATTTTGTCAGGAGAAGGATCCAATAGTGATATATTCATAATCAAAGTTGCATTAAGCTCTCTGAGAATCCAATATTTCAACATCCATACAAGCATATAGATATTCAATATCATCATTTATAGGACTGTGTGTAGAGGAGAATAATGTTGATACAATACATTTCGTCTGAGGAACAAAATGTTGACATCTTGACAAAGGTTTTGTCAAGAGGGAAGTCCGAATTCCACAGGTTCAGGATAGGGGTGGTTGATTATCCCTTTATTGCTAAGAGGGAGTGATGAGAATTGTAGCAAGAAAGGCTCAATTTGGCTTATCTTGGTCAAATTGAGAAGATTCAAAATTTCCACATCAACAGACAACTTGGAGGACATTAACTGAGTTGACATGGATCTATGCACTTAGTTAGCTCAGTAAATTCAAGTTAGAGTGTTTTTATTTCAGTTATGCATGCGTGATTACTAATTTATAGCAATCCAATTCATTTATTTCCAGTTGTACTCAGTTAAACTAGTTCTAATTATTAATAGAACTAGTCGGAGGTCGGTTGTGCAGTGGGACAATAGTCTAACTCAGATATAATCTAGTTCATTGATCAATCAACCAAAAATAGCTCATGCATGCAAGGAATTCAAATTGCTCAATTGTGGTGGAGATTCCAAGGCAATGTAACATCAGTTGTAAACTAGTGTTGAGTGTACATGTGTTGCATGCAATCAATGATCAATCCTTGGGAATTGCGCAATCATTTTGGAGGAAATTCCTAAAGAATAGGGTATAATTACCTCAAAATTTGTGCAAGGAAATAAGGGATTTGGTGAGAATATATTTGGCTAAGCGTTGGCCAAAGCTTGTTCATTGAGCAAGAGAAAAATTATTCTTTTGCAAGTTTAGTTCAGAGCTAGAGCTAGCAATTGTAATAGTTTCTCAATTTATTGATTAATGCAAACAAGATTGAGGGGTTTTTCCCAGTTGGGTTCTCCTAGAAATCATTATGTATCTGTGGTTTTTATTATCACATGTTTATGCATGTTGCTCTAAATTGTGAATTTCATTCCGCAGATCAGCAGAGTAGAATTGTGTCTCTTGATTTTAGATTAAATTTCTTGAGAAGTTGCAATTCTATCAAATTTCTACAATTAGGTATAATTTCCCCCCTTCTCTTTTCTTATATAAATGTATGGACTTAAACTAGGTTTAGGCTAAGGGAGGAAGGTGTTGGCACCAACATTTTTGTAACAATGCATATTTTATTTTTATTTCATAAGCAATGCAATCTTTACAAGTTCGTGGGTTATCTCCGAGTTGCTAGTTTATGAGTTGTGAATCACCAACCCCCTGTTAGGGAGGAAGGGCCATCCTCTTTAGCATGGATCACTGTGTTGTATAGATAGCATAGTTACTTTACTTCAATTTATTGCAACTTGTGATATTATAAATAAGTTCAACTTATCACGGTTACATATTCTCACTAGTAGATTGTTGTTAACGTTGGATTAGATTGGTTTGCAAAATGTTATGTACAATCACTCATGTATCAACATAATTATCTTTAGCATAAATCCATACTAACCGAGTGTCGTTATTATTGTTCGATTGATGCTACTGTTACAGGTCTACAATCCACTATTGATAGAGACTGTTAGCTAGTTGTTGTTACATTTAATACAGTTTGTCATGCAATTACTGAGTGGATTGATGTTGGTTGAACGACTAGTTGTATAAGGGTGTGATCAAATAATGTTTTCTGACATAAGGGTTGATTTCAAGAGTGTTTTTTCTATTTCTTGCAAGAGTAGCTTTGATGAATGAGTGTTATTACATTTCTACAAGTGTGGTTTCCATTTCCATAAACATGTGTATTGAGTTATCTTAATGCAAGCAAGGGTTTGGCAGTGTTACTTTTGAGAGTTGATTTCTATTTCTATAAGGTGTTAGATAAATAACAAAATTAATTTATTGTGTGCCAGTTCTTGTAGAAGAAATCCTAGCTTTAGGAATTAGCCAATGCATACTATCAATTGTTTCCTACATATACTTTGCATGATAACCTTGAAATAAGCAGACTTACCTTGGTTGATAATTTATCTCTTAGCAAATTGGCTTGTTTTATTAACCCAATTATTTTTCCCAACAATCGTGTATCCTTCCATTGTATTAAAAATTCTTGGATAATGCACTAATGGAGACATCACTCTTATTTATCAAGGATAACCTCTGGTTACAACCAAATGGAACCTTCTTCATCAAAATTTAGGTAGAGTAAGTTGAACACAAAAATTGAAACCAACCACTTTCCTTATGTAGGATACATGAAAGATGGGTAGTTCTAAATTGTAAGCCACTAGCATAATATTCTTGGGAATCTTATAGGGGCTATAAAGCTTTGGAACAAACTTCTAGTGGTGATCTAATTTGAGGGAGGTATACTTATATGGATACAAATAAAGGAACACCTAATCCCATTCTTCAAAATAACATTCAAAGTGATGTTGATCAACCTACTATTTCATCCACTTCTATGTCATGAACAAATTGTGTTTAAGAGTAGAGAATGTCAATTCAAGATTTAAGATTTTGTCAACCTCTTGTATCTTGGAGAAAATTGGTAAGTAAGATAATATTGATGGATGCTTTTGGCCATAGATTGGCTCAAAGAGGGTCATATGAGTTTCATGGTGATAAGTTGTATTACACCACCATTCTACTATGGGTAGCCACCAAACTGATGGGGATTTCCATTCATAAGTAAATCATATCAAATGTGCTTCCAAGAAATTATTGATATCTTCAATCTCACTATTTGTTTGGGTGTTATAGGTAGTGACAAGGTGTATTTGAGTGTCGTAGAGCCTAAATAATTCATGCCAATTGTTGCTAGTGAAAGTTGGATCACAGTTCAAGATAATAGAGTATAGAATACCATGTATTTTGAAGATGTTATCCATGAATACTTCACAAATTTTGGAAGATTTAAAGGGCGCTAGAGGGCACAAAAATGAGTATATTTGGAAAAACAATCAACCACAACAAGCATGATAGATATATTGCTAGATTTGGGTAACCCCATAATGAAGTCGATAAAAATGTCTATCCATACAATAGATGGAATAGGTAAAGGTTGTGGTGCACTCACAATTTTCATTGTTTCTCCCTTGTGTCATTGCAAAACATTGTATTTCAAAAGTATAAATTCCCTTCATTCCTTCCCAAAATATTGAATTCCTTCTTCCTTTTTGTAGTTTTGGGAACTACTTCAAGAAATTTAATGAGGGGAATCCCTTAGGGACTTTTATTGAAGAGGATAAATTGTTTAGCGTTGGATAATCTATGAACCATTTCAAGTGTTAATGTTTTCATTTGTACTACTACCCACCTAGGTCCATATTAACCCTTGATCTATCAAGTGTCAAGAGGGATCAAATCTCTCCAAGTGCAAACTTCTTTTTTGAGTGCAAAACTTCAAGAAAGCTTTGCACCTCGAGAGATTTGATCCCTCTTGGTGCTTGATAGATCTGGGGTTAAGATGAATCTAAACTGGTTTATATATATATATATATAGATATATAAACACAATTACATTAATAAATATAGTTTATATATACAAATTGATTTTATTTTCCATTTTACATATACCAATTAACTCATAAACATGACATATTTTATTGACCACATTTAACGATAACTAGCATAGATCCATCTTAAGTATGGTCCTAACATGAGCCAAGAGGGATCAAATTTCTTCACGTGCAATTTTTTTAAAGTGCAAAATACAATGTGTTATCTTTCATTGTTTAAATTGTATTTTTGAATGCTAAATAGAGTATATATAGAACCAAATAAAAATTTTAACCATAAAACCTTGGTTTTTTTTTTTTTTTTAATATATAGATATATATGAAGTTGATATCGACATAAATTAGTTAGCATAGATCTTCAAATAGTTTATTTAAATCTATTGTTGAATATTTTTGAAAAATATAAGATTTAAACATTTGATTCACACATTTTTTTTTACTTCTAATTATTTTACAACATATTGTTATTTTTTTAATTATAGCCAACATTATTTTTATATGTAGAACATAATTTTTATTTTTATTTTTATTTTAAAGGGGCACGGACAGATAGACAAACTTACACATCCCCTCATAAGTTGTAATTTTATTTTTATTTTTATTTTAAAAGGACATGGACAGATAGACAAACTTACACATCCCCTCACACTAAATTATAAAATGAATCGCTGGACTCAATAAGCCTCTCGACTCAATAAACAAAAAAAACAAACATCCTTAATGGCCATTCTCATATTAAACTTTCATTAAATCCCAAATATACGCAAACATGGGTATGAATAAAGTCATTTAACAAAAGTGGCTCTTTAAAAAAACCTATAACTCAAGTATAACTTAATTTTGACCACAATGCTGAGAGTATTCAATTAGTCAATGAAATATATTGTTTATTACATTATTAGATCACCTATTGCACCAAAATTACTATTCAATTCACACTACCATCGAACGCGGAATGGGAAAATAGTTAAAAAAATGGAAAATGCTCGGCAACATAATGGTGCCTATCCACAATATCCAACCAAATGATGACAACCACCGTTACTTGATTTAATTTCAAGTGAAATTGGAAGTTAGCAGCTACTCTTTCCTGCCACAGTAGTCTTTACATTTCCGTTGTTATTTGAGTTTTGCACCATTAAAATTAAAAAAATTCTTATTTATTTCTGTTATTTGTATAATTAGATTGAATATTTATACATAATTATATTTTATTAAGGGTGATATCATATTAATATTTTTTTTTTATATTTATGTTAAATTTTTATAGGCATTTACACCGCTGTAACATTGCCCTCACATTAGGTTACAAAGTGCCTCTTAGCACAATAAGGGTATATTATTTATATATTGACTATTCTTCATTCAAGTTTATAGATTTACATTTATGACGCTTGTTTGATATGTATCATTTTGAGGTGGCAAATAGATGGTTGCAAATAGTTTTTTGTTACACACTGCTCTATTTACATTTATCATTTGTGTTTATGTACTTCCACTTTTCTCTAGTAAAAACTTGTTTTTGATGTACAAGTAGGAATTTGTAATTAACCTTTCAGTTTTTTATTTAGTTTTTCTCCTAGCTAGGATAGGTTACATTCTACACATAAAATAAAATAATGTTACCCAATGCATTCCATATTTATCACTAATCCCCTTTATTTTAAGTAATGACTATAATAATTTAGATAGATCTCTTATCCAAATAGTGTGAGGTCTAATTAGGACTTTATATCATGGAATATCCTTGTTTATCAAAGGGCATTTTCCCCATGTCAATAAACAACTAGTGAGGTTCATACAATAAAAGGCTTAATATTTTTAATGAAAATAAATTCATTTTAGTAAGTTGACATGGCCAATGTTTTAGAGAGAAGTTCAATCTTTTAATTAAATTAGGTTTCCTATTTCGTGGATAAGTGATGATTGGTTTTATAGTCTTGAAATATATAGTGAAGAAACGATTAAGTAGAAAATAATGTTGACCAGTTCAGAGATGTTATTAATCCTCTTAAGGAGAATTCAACTTTCAATATTTTGTCTCTTGATTTTAGAATTCTTAGTAATACTATTGATATTCATTAGAGTTTACAACCTATTTTCTTTCATCTCTTTGTACAATAAGATATAGAAAAATGGTTGAATTTAGGCATTGTAAAGAAAATTAATGGGTTAAAATAATAAAACTATAAAGAAAACATCCATCAATGGCCTAGTTGATCAATAATACTTCACCATCATTACCCCTTACCCCTATGTAGGTGAGGGAGAAACTTAAAAAAAGAGAATATGTGATTAAGCAGAGGTTTTGTAGGCATTCCTAACACAAAATGAGGA
This sequence comes from Pinus tabuliformis, assembly GCA_031772625.1. Lineage (NCBI taxonomy): Eukaryota > Viridiplantae > Streptophyta > Pinopsida > Pinales > Pinaceae > Pinus > Pinus tabuliformis. The sequence continues at coordinate 1,287,636,378 of CM062811.1, read as the reverse complement.
GGAAATGAATTGGATCCCTAGTGATCTTTAAACACCCACGGTTAATTATTTTTATTTAAGATAGTTATATTTCACATAATGTTTACAATTTGAAGAATATAAAATAAATAAAAAGTGAGGGACGAATGATTTTGATTAATTTTTTTTTCCAAGTATTCATCCCGAGAACAACAATTTTTTTAACTCTATATTATGTATTTATTCCATGTTTCCTACTTTCATGTAGGTTATCAAACATTCCCCAAACTTCAAACTCTTTCCATCCACAATATATTTAGAGATTTATTTTCCATATATATCAAATTATTTTTGTGGATATAATATATCAACAATATCTTGGATTTTAGTAAATGCTATTTATTGCATTATATGTTTATGGTTATAAAATATGAATTTGTGAATGTCTCTATGTTCATGAATATTATACATTTTATGTAATATTGTATGAATGTAAAGAATAATCAAGGTTTCTGTTGAAGAGATTTGAAAGTTTATAAGAATTTACATTGCTTCATTTAAAGATACTCCTAATATGATTTCTTTCTTTCTTGTATATAAGTATAATTTTTCTTTCTTTATTGTATATAAGTATAATTTGGATATGTGTTTTTTATTTAATGTTGGATATATAAGACTTTGATTTAGTAATTTTATTAATTATTATTATTTTTAAGAAATTTGTTTTTTTATAAGTTTTAATTTTTCATCAATGATGGTTAAATGGAAATGGGGTGCCTTCAAAATTATTAGAATATTATCAGTATTTTTTAATCTCTGTTTTGGAAGTTTTTATTCTCACTATTTAAATCTTTTTATTTTAAAAGTTAACTATTTTGAGTTTATGGAAAAATATTTTGGTTCTTCAAGTTGATTGGAGAAATATTTATTCAAAAAAATTTAGTTTAGGTACAACTCTATGGTTAGTGAATTATTTTATAATAAACTAAAGCACGGAGGTCAATTTTCTTCCATAGGATGCATTGGCACTATTCCCTAGTTAGAAATATCTTAAGGAACAACACACTAGTAATTTTCAGATTGAATAATTTTGTTGTTTTGGTTCTCATTTGGTTCATAGTTCCTCTTATCATCCTAAATCCTATAGTAAAATAGAGATTGAGATTGAATATTTATAAGGATATATTCATTGCTTTGAATCTAATAAATAAATATAATTGGTCAAGGGTTATCCTTTAACAGAATGGTGCCACAATACATCAAAAAATGTCCCTATTTATTACAAATTTTGGCTATCATCCTTCATCCATCAAATCACCCTTCATAGGGAAACAAAAGGTTCAACTAGTGGAGGAGCACTATTCCCTAGTTAAGAACATCTCAAGGAACAACACACTTGTAATTCATAAATTGAATTATTTTCTTGTTTTGGTACTCAATTGGCTCATATTTCCTCTTATCATCCTCAATATTATGGGGAATATATAGATTGAATATGAATATATAGAAGGGTACCTTCCTTGATTATCATATGATAAATAGACACAACAAGTCAAGTGGTATCTTTTAATAGAATGGTGGCGCAACAAATCCTTCCATAATTCATTAAAAGATGTCCCTATTTATTACACTTTATGATTGTCGTCCTCCATTTGTCAAATCATCCTTCATAAGGAAAGAAAAGGTTCAAGTAGTGGAGGGTCATGTAGAGCACTGACAAGAGATTCTCCAACTATTGAAGGAAAACCTTGCTATAGCACAAAATAAGTTGAATCAAGTAAATCAAGATTGTAGCAAAAGGGAATTTGAATAAGGGAATTAGATATTTTTGAGGATAAAACCATATAAATAGATCCCTCGAGCAATAAAAGAAGGACAATAAATTAGGACCCTAGTACTGTGGTACTTATAAGATGTTGCAAAAGGTTGTTGATATGGCTTACAAATTGGAGTTTCCTTCATCGTCATGTGTACATATAGTCTTCCATATTTCTTTCTCAAAGAAGATAATCAACAACAAGAACCTAGTTTAAACTATTTTGTGCAAAGATCAATGAAGATGAAAAAATCATATGAAAACTAAAACTAATCCTTGAAACATGGATCAAGAAAATGTAAAATCAAGTAATTAATGAATACCTTATCAAGTATAAAAACTTACCAATAGAAAAGGAAACATGGGGAAATAAGTTCTTCATGTATAATTGAACCACAACTAATCAAGTGTTAAGGGAAACACTTTGAAGGGAAGGAGTATGTTAAGTAAAAAATATTAATTTATTACAATTCTATTGTTATATTAGTGTTGTCCTTATTGGTTTTCTAGGTCCTTTAATGGCTGGCTAGAGCCTTTAATTGTAATTATATCCTATGTCACCTATATATACCAAAGAGGCCTAGTTCTAGTGATCATCTCATCCTATAAGTTTGTGATATTATAAAAGGATATTTTCCCCTAGAAGTGGCTTATCCTTATTTCTTCTATCCCAATCTCAAGGTGTGTAATTATTTTTCTTTTTATTTTTATGCTATTTGGGTGTTTGGTGCATAACACTATTTTATTTGATTTATTGTATAATAGGTTTATGGTCAATATTGTCCTAATCAAATTCTATATTAGGATTAATAACCCTCTTGGGGTGTGTTCCCTTATTTGTGGGGTCCATAAATCTCTTTTTAAGGGATTTTTTCCATAAATTGTCCTTATCAACAAAGGAGTTATTGCTCCATAGATTTTGCCCTTATATCTACCAAATAGTGGTGGTAAATTGTTGATTAGTTTTCTCCTAGACCTTCTACAAAATATACTTCAAATCCATGGAAATAAGAAGCTGGATAATATACATACCTTCATCATTCACTAGTTGGTGTGGATTCTAACCATATTAGCTATAGAAAATCATTATCCATCTCTAGAGGTATTTCTCTTGCTACCAATACCTATAAGCTACACACAACACCAATAAAACACACACACCTTGTCTCCAACTGAATAATCATTAGTGAAAAAGATTGATCTATTGAGTATATCCAAGTATACTTAGATCAAATTATCAAGCACAAAAACATAATACCAGAATTAGGGAGAAAAATCAATGCAACTTACATTAATAAATATGGAATATATTACAATTATACCTTTGTGTATGAGTATTTCCTTCCAAGTTACCTTGGTCCACTCTCATTTATTCACTCACTCTTGTTGGGCTCAACATAACAATGGAAAGAGTTGTTTCTGAGAAATATCACCAACATGATGGTACTATCTTTTACCTCTTCATATCTCCTTCCCTTGGAAGGGTCTCATTATATAGCCTTTTCTTACCTATAGAAGGATGAATTTGGACACCTAGGGCCAAGTGAAGCTAAGCTAATGCTTCGATTATTGACCCCGTGGTAATTCATCTTATCCCCCATATAAATGATCTTTTTTGAAACTATTGATTCTAAATGATTGACCCATTATAACTTTTTTTATGAATAAGACTAGTAATGGTAGTAACTTCATCACTTCATGTTCACTGGGATAAAGAAATACATCACTCCCTTGCTAAGGAATTAGAGTGATGAATCATGAAAATATGTTTATTTATGGCGACAAGAGGTGTATTATAGGTTACAGTAGGTTCCCTCTTCCATCCTAAGGGTGAAAAATAAGTTTATAGTAGATTCCCCCTGATGTGTGAGGTAAAAAGATAAATTATGGATGAAATACATTACAATATGGTGTCTCCAGAAAGGGCACAAGGAAGGAGTTGAGAACAATGGAACTAATTAAGACATACAACAAACATAATGCTCAATCATGTATATCGTTCCCAAGGTGAATATAACTATAACAAACTTGGGTTTAAATTTCCATGTAATAAAGTTAATAAATTGTTACACCCTCCTCCCACATTTACCCAGGTTATCAGTCTACTGGGGTAAAAATATAATGAAGAGTTACTGTGATATGATTCAACCTCCCAAATAACCCTAAGGAAGTGGATCGAAAAACTAAAAACCTTAATGACTTCCCTATTATGTGTTATAGGACCTCCAAAGGCTAAACCACACTTCTAGGTGCCCAAACCCTGAATTAAACCTCTTTCTTCAGTGCCTTGATCTCCCAGATGCTGGCACAACATTGCCTAATTTCAACTAAAACCCTCCAATCGCACACATGATTCCTACAAGGGATCAACTACAATAGTTTTCACCGAGTCTATGCCTGCGACCTGATGAGCCTCATCATTAGGTAATTATATGGGCCTTAATTCACCTCCTAGCTTAGTCAAACCAACTTTTCTCACAACTTATTACATGTTTTTGATTATATTTTGTTTATGAGATGAGTTAGAGTTGGATATTAAGCCTAATGGACTAATATGCATCAAATGGAGGATTGAAGGAGAAAATCAAGGAATTTTGGAAAATACTAAGGTTAAAACTCGAATGGGACAAGGGAGAGGGATTGTAGGAGGTAAATCCTCCTCGTTTACTTCTCCCCATTCGAATATTCCTCCATCCATCGCACCAGCTCGGAGTGCAAGCAGCCAAGCCATGAAGATTAGAAGGCAACTGAGCAAGTGAGAGACAACGAGCTAGTTTATCTCGAGTTTGGGAGCCGAGCCTCCCTAATTTTAAGGAAGTCGTTGGGGACTTCAATTGTATAAGTATAGAGGCCTAGAGCCTCATAAGGATTCGAATTTTTGTTGTAAAACTCTAAGCTATTTTCGAGATCCATACTTGTGAAAGTTTTATTGATGTAATTTTCTGTTTTGGTAATAAGAATGAGTTTTGTTTTGATCCAGCACTGAGTTAACTCAGAGGGCTAAAGCTCTTGGGTCAGGGCCCAACCCTAGCAGCCAAGGCTCCTCTTTCTTGTATCTGTATGCTTATATTAGTCTCATAGCTTCATTGCTAATTTTCCTTTAGATGTGTTTTCATTGCAAGTAGTGTAGATTGGATTGGTTGTTTATTAGTTTGCTTCCATTTGTGCCTTACTTCAGTAGCAGGTTAGCAGGGATAAAAGGAGTACCACAAGGTTGTCAGTGGGTGTCTTGGCCTCATTTCATCCCTTTGGGATCATGATTTGAGGAAGGGACCCTTATGCAGCCCCCAAAACATAGATTTCTATTTCTTGCATAAGCTTTAGAGTTTATTGTATTTAAGTTAGCATTTGATCAGTTTTGCAAAGTAGGATTTCATTGCCATCTCTTCTATCTTCACTCTTGCAGTAGATATCATCCATGCTTTCATTCCTTTCAACAACTTTCCTCATGCATCATGTAGGCAGTTAGTTCATTAATTCTACTTTTCTAGCTTATGAGAATGCTTCTTGTTTACATAGATTTTTGGGAATTATACATGTTTTATGCAGAGCAGGTGCTTCAGGAGTAGATAAAGACTTCATAGCCAGCAACCACCTTCCACTTCGTCCATCATAGTCATTCCTTGTTTTCACCATGGCCTTCACTAGCTTTCATCATTTTTCATAGAAATTCTTCCAAGCACATTGAGCGAATCCAACCATCCTCTATCTTTGCTGTTGACTTCTGAGTGATCCTAGACCTTCCATCACTTCATTTCACCCATATAGTACCTTCCTTAAGCCTTCCATCACCTCCAACACCTTCCATTTTTCTCTCGGCTGTATCCTGTAGGTTTATAGGGAATCCTGTAGGTTTCTAGTACATCATGTAAGTTTTCCTGAAATGGCCTGTTTTGAGGCTGAATTGAGGGAAAACCTCTAAGAAGTCACCAAAGGGCTCCCAAGGGTTTCTCACACCATACAAACATCTCCTAACCCTTCCATCCATCCTCCAACATCCATAATTCACCTGCCACATCACCAAAAGAAATTAGTTTGCATACTTGATTTTGCATGAAAAGACAAAAAGACAAAAACAAATTTATTTCAGTCCTTTTGCTTGCACATTAGTGATTTTTGATGATTCTTACTTCCATGATTAGATAGTAGCATTTGGTTCATGTTAACTTAGCATTATTGCCAAGCATAGTTTCTTGGTAGTTAATTAGTAAATGGTGTGATTTATCATTGAATTTCAGTCTTTTTCATTATTGCAGTAGAGTATCTCTCCCTTAGAGTAGATTTCCCTTTCTTCCATCAAGAAACCAAGTTTATTCTGACTCCATATAAGTCTGGCTTGAAAAACCTAGTGGTCTCTCACCAGCTGAACCGTGACAAAATCCAGAACCATCACTATTACTTGTGTATACAACACTATCACCTCCAAGTTTGTACGAACGCTGGGTTGACAAAGTAAAGCTGGTAGCCCAAGAGTTGCAACATTCTTGCTACAATACTGGCACTCATCACTTTTTGGTGCTGTTGCCGGGGAGGTGTCTGAGTAATATGTGAATATTGCTTCTTTCTTCTATTTCTTGTCTCTAATATTCTGCCATTAGTTTATTTATGCAAAAGTAATTTAGTTGCTTCCTTTTTCATTCTACATTTTCTGCTTTCCTTTCCATTTTGCAAGCAAGATTTCAATTCAGCAAGTATTTTTTTCATTCAGTCAGTAGTTTTCATTTAATCAGAAATTTCAATTCTGCAAAGTACTTTCCAAGTTTGAAAAAAACAGAAAACCAACCCAAAAACATTTCCTTTCATGCCTCGTAGGAATAGGGATAACTTAGGGAATTTTTTTCCAAATACCCCCACTGCATCAAATAGCCAACCTTCCCTCTTCTTCGGTGGCTATGAACTGGAGGGACCCCTAGGTGAGAAACCTGACATATTTGAAGAACCTACATGGGAAGAAGAAGAATAAGAACCCATTCATACTGAACCAATGGATGAAAACAAAAATGACAGAGGGAATAGAGAGAGAGTTGAGGGTGCCTTCCCCATCAGGGAAACTAATGGGGAGACTAAGATGAAAAATATAAGCCCCTCTGCCCTACCTCATTTCCATGGCTTAACGACAAAAGACCCCGACACTTTCCTATTTGAGTTTGTTGTTATATGCTGAACCTATGACTATACAGATGATGAGCAGAAGTTAAAACTATTTCCATCTACCCTCAATAATGCAGCATTGCGTTGGTTCATGGGTTTACCTGAGGATAGCATCACAACTTGGGCTCTGATGTAGTAAGCCTTTAAAAAAAAGTATCAAGACTACTTTCGGTCGAAGGATACTAAAGATGAAATTTTTAGGATGACCATAGGCAATAATGAATCCCTAGAGGATTATGAAGAAAGATTCCAGCTTAGTTACAAAAGGGTGAGGTGCACACTTGACCCCGAGTCACTAAAGTTGTTCCTACTTAGGGGAGTAAGGGAAGATCTTCTGGATACCTTACACTTGTTATCAGGAGGAGATATCTACCAATTACCCTATGAGGATATCAAGACTGTCTTTAGAAACCATTCTAGGGCAGCTACGAAAAAGGGTAGGGGTAGTCAACCTATGGTCAGTACATCCTCTTCCAACTCATCCATCAAGGGTGAAATTGGAAACATGTTGGAAGATTTCAAGAGTGAGATGCTGCAAACCCTTGCCTTACAAATGGACACTATGCACATTAAGAGAAAGTAGGAGGAAGCAGAGAGAGCCTTGGCCATTTTTTGTCCTAGATGCACCAGGAGGCATCCTAGGAATGAATGTCCATTGAATTCTATTGAAATTTGCTCAGTCTATGAAGAAAACCACTCCATAGACAAGTGCCCTTATTTTCTTGGACTCAAAGCTGTATATCAAGGAGCTGAAGGGGTCACTGAGCAGCTCTGCTACATAAACCAAAGGAGACCTCATGGGCCTAGACCATACCAGCAGGGCATGCAAGGGTCATCCCATGCATATTACAACCCCAACTAGACCACATCCATACCTTCTTGGGGACCCCCTACTCATCCTTCCTGGTCTACACCTCCTCCTTGGTCCTTTGCATCTCAGTATCACTCCCAGCCAGCCAACCAGTCATTTCAACCATATGCTCTGCCACAACCTCAGTGGAATGCACCACCCCAGGGGTGGAGGCCCCAATACAACAATGCTCTAGATTTATTGCCTCCACCACCTGCCCAACCATAGTTGTTACACTTTGCTCCACCCAAGCAACCCCAGATGCCTACCCAGCCAAATCCAAACCTGAACAATAGACAGGCTCAACAAGTATACAGTGGAGAGACATCATATCCAACTTATGCTGTGGAAATCTAGGAGATTAACCTAAGATCTGGGAGATTTCTCCCAGATAACCAACCTCCATCTCTGCCTAGGGAGGTTGAGGAAGAAAGAGAGGAAAGCATTCTTAAAGTGAATCCACCCTTTCCTGAGAGATTAACCCAACCACTCTAGCCTACCCTAGAAGAGACTAAACTTCTGGGAGAATTGAAAAATCTATGTGTAAAGATTCCACTTCTCCAAGCAATAAAAGATGTTCCTATTTACAATAATTTTATTAAGGAGAAGTGCTTCAAGCATCCAGGGAGGCGAAGAAGAGATGCCCCTACCATTAATGTCATTAGATAGCTATCTGACTTAATGCTGGGGTAGGTAATCTGTCCAAAGTATTTGGACCCTAGAAGCCCTGTAGTAGATGTGCACATCAATGGCACCATTGTCCCACACACTTTGATCGATCTTGGGGCTGCCATTAATGTGATGACCAAGGACACCATGCTCAAGCTCAACCTCCAAGGTTCATTGAGGAAGACCACAACAATTCTGCAACTTGCAGACTACTCCATAGTGACCCTTGAGGGGATTGTGGAGGATGTGATGGTCTCCATTGACTCTTGGGAGTACCCTACAGATTTCCTAGTTCTCCAGCCTAAGGCTAAGCTTACTGGTTACCCTCTCATCCTTGGGAGACCCTGGTTGGCCACTGTCGATGCTTACATTAGCTACAGAGTTGGGAATATGACCATCAAGAATGGGCATATGTCCAAGCAGTTAGTCCTATAACCTCTTGCTCAACCATCTCTAGAACATGATTTACCTTTATGGTTGGAGAAGGAGGAAGAAGATGAAGTTTATTCCACCCAAATTTATACTCTAGAAACAACCACGGGAGGAGGACATTAGGATGAAGATAATTTGATTGAACACCTACTCCAAAGTTGAACTGCCAGTACATTGCCCTTAGAAGATGTAGTAAAGGAAACCCAGAACAATCATCCAATTGACCTATGCTTGGCCAATTCCACCCCCCTCCATATCAAAACCATAGAATTCAGCCCTGAGAGAACCTTGAAATTCAATCCATCTCTTTCTGCTCTCCAAGCAGAGAAGTTACGAAACATGCTAAAGGAAAATATATATGCCTTCACTTGGAGTTACAAAGAAATGAAGGGAGTACAACCCTTAGTGTGTACTCAACACATGTACATCAAAGAAGGTTGCAAGCCAGTCTGACAACCCCAAAGGAGAATGAATCCAACTCTTAAAGATATAGTCAAAGAAGAACTGCAAAAACTGCTAGATGTAGGATTCGTTTAACCTATCTCTGATAGTGAGTGGGTCTCTCCTTTGATCTTAGTTCCAATGAAAAATGGTAAGTGGAGGATTTGTGTCGATAACAGGGAGTTTAAAAAAGCCACAAATAAGGATCATTTTCCTTTGCCCTTCATTGACCAAGTGCTAGAAGGTCTGGCAGGGAAAAGGTTTTTCTCTTTCCTAGATGGATTCAACGGGTACAACCAAATCCAGATTAGCCCAAAAAACTAGGATAAAACCACATTCACTTGTACTTGGGGTACTTTTGCCTGTAGGATGCTTCCTTTTGGCCTATGCAGTGCTCCTGCCACTTTCCAGAGAGAAGTCCTGAGTATTTTTGTCGAGTTAGTCCATGATGCGGTAGAAATTTATATGGATGATTTTACACCATATGTTTGTAATTTTCAAGAGGATTTCTCCTACCTAGGCAAATTACTGTACAAATGCATTGAAATGAACCGGTCTCTAAGTCCTGAAAAATCTGAATTCTTGATGATTGCAGGGACTGTGCTAGGTCATTGAATATCTCAACAAGGACTATAGGTGGACCCAAACAAAATAGCCATCATCCAAAGGGTCCCACCTCCTCAAAAGCAGAGAGATGTCAGAAGTTTCCTAGGGTTGGCTGGATACTACCGAAGGTTCATAAAGGACTTCAGCAAGTTGGCCTCTCCTTTATTTGGTTTGTTGGCCAAGGACTATGATTTTATATGGTAAAAAAGATGTCAAGAGGCCTTAGACACCCTAAAGAACAAGTTAACCACTGCACCGATTCTCTGAGGCCTAAATTGGGCCCTTCTTTTTCATATTCATGCTGATGCCTCACACAAATCCATAGGAGCAACCATACGTCAAATAGATGAAAAATTGCCTTATGCTATCTACTTTATCAGTAAGAATCTGTCAAAGGCTGAACTAAATTACAGAGTGATCGAAAAGGATCTCCTGGCTATTGTGCATTCATTGAAAAAATTTGGCATTATATTAATGGCTATCAAACATTTGTACATACTGACCATGCTGCAATCAAATATTTAATGAAAAAACCAGATGTGAATGCTAGGATTATAAGATGGTTACTTTTATTATAACAGTTCGATCTAACTATTGTTGATAAGCCTGGTAAGGAAAATGTTGTTGCAAACTTTCTGTCTAGATTAAATTTTCCTGCAGGTGAAGAAGGAATGGTTGATGACCAGTTACTGGATGAGAACTTATTTGCTATTTCAGTTCTCTCTCCATGGTTTGATGATATAGCAAACTATTTGGTATCTGTATAGTTCCCACAAAACTTGTCCTACAAAGAGAAAATAAAGATAGTAAGGAAGAGTGCTCCCTTTACTTAGATTGGGGGCAATCTCTTCAAACTTGGCCTAGATCAAATATTGAGAAGGTGTGTTAGGGAGAAGGACGTCTTTGACATCCTTCTGACCGGTCATGATGGGCCTTGTGGAGGTCACTTTGCAGCAAAGAGGACATCATTGAAAGTGTTACAAGTGGGCTATTATTGGTCTAGTCTTCATCAGGATGTGAAAAGATATACTAGTCAGTGTGATCGGTGCCAAAGGATGGGAAGGCCTACTCCAAGAGATGAAATGCCTCTGCAGCCTCAGGTGATTTTCGAGCCATTTGACAAGTGGGGCATGGAATTCATTAGACCTATTGACCCTCCTTCTAAACAAAAATAGTACATCATTGTGTGCACTGACTATCTAACTAAGTGGGCTGAAACCAAGGCAATTAAGGCAGCACCAGAAGAGAAGGTAGCTGAGTTCCTAAGGGAGAATGTATTTTACAAATTTGGATACCCTAGAGAGCTGGTCACAGATCAAGGTAGCCAGTTTACCTCCAACATGATTGAAGACTTGCTCATCCAACACAAGATCAAACATATAACCTCCACTCCCTATCATTCACAAGCTAATGGAAAAGTGGAGGTGACCAATAGAGCACTGGATGGAATCTTGACCAAAGTGGTAAGCAGCAACATGAAGGATTAGGAAGATAGACTAGTTGAAGCCACCTGGGCCTATAATACCACCTGGAAGACCACCACTGGATTCACATCCTATGAGCTAGTCTATGGGAAAAAGGCCTTGTTGTCCATTGAATTTGAGTATAGCACATTAAGGATGGCAACCCAACTAGATCTAGATATCTGCAGTGCACAGAAAGACATATTCCTCCAGTTGAATGGTCTAGATGAATTCAGAATGTAGGCCCTCCTACATACAGAGGTAATGCAACTTCAGAGGAAGATTTGGCATGATAAGAACATCAAGGAAAAGAAATTTCAAGAAGGTGATTGGGCCTTGTTATATGATTCTAGGTAAAACACTTCAAGGGAAAGTTAAGGACAAGATGGCTAGGACCTTATGTTGTAGAAAGATGCCATGATAATGGTTCAGTACATATCAGAACCATAGATGAAGAGGCCATTCCTTTACTTGTTATGTGGAATTTTGCATCTACGGATAAACACAATTTCCCTAGGTGGGTAGCTACAACTAGAACAATAGAATTAAAGTGCTTAACCTTTTTCTATAGAAGATAAATAAGACAAAAGACCTACATTTTATTTTTCGCTTTCCCTTTGTCTCCTTTGTATGGCTCTCATTACTCCTTCTCAAACTTAATCCGCTCGACAAGTACCTGCAATCATAAACAGAGGACAAAAACCAATCAAAGCAAGAGATCTGTCTACTATAAGCAAATATAATCGAAAGCATTTACACATATAATCATCATACATAAAGACAAGAATATGGGAAAAGGTGTAAACAACTTTATTAAGTATAAGGAAGAGTTACAACCATGAAGTCTGATCCAATGTCACTCCTCTAGCTTGGGTCCAACCAACATCACATCAAAAGCACAACACTCCAGCAACATAAAAATACTTGCTTACAATCTCAAACCTCACACCAACAATATATCCCTACAAATTCTCAAAGTCCAGCCCCTGATCACTTAGATGGATTCTCAATTTATAGGAAAATAGAGGAGGTTTGGTCATAAATGAGGGTATTGAGTGGCCTTCAAACTTAGAGTTAGTCTCCATGGAGGAATGGATGAGAGGATAGGAGGTTACTTAACTCATTCCGTATCCAATTTTGAGCTCATAGGAGATGATAAGTGTGGGAATCTTCTAGAAGGATCCAAAAGATAAGAATATTCCAAGAACCCTATGAGGATTTCACTCAATCTCACCCAGCGCAGGTCAAAGTGGGCCTAAGTTCTCTATAATGCACCCTAACCAAGGTTGCACTGGTCCCTCAAAGAGGCATTTGTGGACGGATTTAGGCCAAGAAAATCTCAAGGAAGGAGGCATTCATAGTGATGATTGCTCTATGGCATGTAGCAACTGGATTAGGGTTTGATGAGACCTAATAGTACTGATCTGGATGATGGGAGTGATGTGCCCAAATTGATCTGTAACAACTGCCCCCTAAAGCATGAAGTCGAAAATGATAATGTCGAGTGATATGATTTACGATGTGATGAAGAGCTTCCGAAGCAGATTGTGACCTACATCAATTACAATACATAATATCATGATATTATGATTTTTTCTCATGAATTGCTGAGGGAAGGCATACCCATACTCAACATATGAACTTTCATTACAAGTACATAGATAGTCGTCTACAGATATAGACCTATGATGCGATGACCATCAGTGTAAAGCCATCGTACGAATGATTTGGTACTTTCTTGAAATCGCAGCCTGAATGGATGAAACTAGATTCGAAGTCTTCTATCTCATTCAATCGTTCTCTCAAGTATGAGTCTAACCATGTGAATATGTAATCTGAAGTTGAACATGGAAAGACATCGTCTGATTACCAGCCAATGATGTAAGCCGTTAACAGATGCGATAGAAATCATCGATCATGATAATGATCCTCATGGTACTATAGTACATTCTGCATGGTGTGAATGGATTTTTTGATGTCGAACACCATACAAAGTCTTTCGGTCAAAGGCCAGTGATGTCAACCTATCGTCGGAAGCGAGGAGCTTGCCATTGATGTATGCAAGCCTCAAGGTACTGGAATGGTGTTTCTAAGTCAACTTCTTGGATAATGTGTTGATGTCAACAAGAAGTGACTTGTCGCAGGAGGGCCTTGATGTATCCCACATCAACGACATGAAACGGGTGTAATGATTTTTGGAGACGGAATGTGACTGACTACACAAGGTTCAGGAATGGTAGTCATAAAAATGAATATTTATGAGTATTGCAAAGGATGAATTTTGACTGAGTGACTTCTCTTGAACATCTTGGCAACATTGAATGAATTGGCAGCATTGACCCAAAACCAAAGTAATGGATGGTATGATAGACCAAGGTATGATGACCATCAAGCAGATAACCCAACCCATGTAGTCATAGTGATGAAGTTAGAGTGTCATGTTCAAGAGCGACCTGCTGCCATAAAGTGGTTTACACCTTTTCCCATTTTCCCTAGTAATTGTTGACTAGTACCTCTTTATTTTTTATCAAGCTTGAAGAGGATAAGATATGCTTGTTGTCTAATTCCACCCTTCGAGTGAATCCACCACTATGTGATGTTTAATGAGTCTAGCGAAGGTGAAACTCAGTCTTCTCGTGATGGACAAGTTTGTTGCTATTTGATGTTTTAACGAGTTTAAAGACAATGATAACTTGTTCCTTTTCATGTTTAGAGAGTTTGAAAAGGGACAAAAAGAAAACTCCACAAGTTCTTTTTTGTAGATTTGTCTCTCAGGTCCAAAAAAGTGTAAAACAATACGAGAGAGAACCTATTGACCATGTTCGATCAACGCATTCCTTTTTCGTAAATAGTGTACCTCAGTCCAGGAAAGGGTTAAACTTATATTGAGTAGATGTCGCTTCCAATCCATTAACGAGCTGAAAATGACAAGCACTCGAAAATCTTTTCATATTTTGAGAGTATAAAAAGAGCTTAAAGAGGAATCCAGGGGGGTTCCTTTTTCGATGCTTTACAAAGCTCGAAAAGAGATAAAAGTATGCTCTGTGGTCAAAGTACAATTCACGATCATGCACGCCAAATTCTGTAAGTCAACTATAAATCTATTCAAAGCAACACCAAACGGATCAAACATACCTGTTTCATTGGAAAAAATAGGTAAATACTAAAGTTTAATCATTTAATGATCATGAAATAAACATAAAACAATAATTTACCATGTTATTTTCACCATTTGATATTTACCATTCAGTTTGTGCTCTGACCCTGTTTTTTACCTCGATCTTTAGAAGCTGATCACGAGAGATTTTGTGGATCATTTTTCGTGTCGTTTGGACCAGGTAGAAGATCTACCCCTCCTCTTTAGTTTCATGTCATTCTTTTACAGTTTCATGCAATTTTTTAGGGTTTTTATCGCCCCTGGGGTTAGAATATTTCACCCTGGGATCAGCATAGCCTTCCATGTCGAAAAATGCACTGCAGAGCACCCACATAGAAGGGTAGCTGCACTGTAGCACACTGTCTCCTTGCCTAGGTTGCACTGGGTGCGTTTCACAAATTTGTTTCACCTGCTTGGCCCAAAATTTCTCCATTTTTATGCATGAAATGGATCCTAACTGAGGTTATGGTTTGATTTCAGGCTTTCATTGGATCAAAATGTCTATTACTTGGTGAGAAAGAGAGCATGAAGAACAAGACATGGTTGCCCTAAATGATCCGAGTACTATTGAGGCCCTCAGAAACTGTGGGTTGCTCAAATACTTCAAGTTGTCCGGGATGAGGCAATAATCATAACTATTGCAGTTCCTAGTTCATGCATGGGATCCAACAGATCAGGCTTTTCATATAAGGGACAAAGTGGTCCCTATTATGATCGATGATGTTTACTTTCTTACAGGGTTGTTGAGACGTGGTGCCCCCATTTCTCTTTCAGGTTCTTCCTGTGGGGGTGAATAAGTGAGGGACTATGTTCGACAACTCTGTCGGCCAGGTACATAGCCTAGCAAAGACAAAAAGATAATCATCAACGACATTCATGATTTTCCTTTGAGAACAATCCTTTTCACCATCGCAAAGTTGTCAGGTAGTGTGACACTTCATCTGACGAACTGATCATATATGTAGTATGCACTTGAGTGTCTTGAGCCAACTTTATTCAACTAGTGTGAGGCAGTACTTTCTTCATTGAAAGAGCAGCTAACAAAGGTAAAGAGCAGTAAGACGAAGAATTTTAGCTACGGATCACTCTTAATTTATTTTACCTTAGAGAGAATTCCATTGATGCAATCTCAACATGTATGGGTGTAGCCGGACCTAGAGATCCACGGATGCAGAGGTGGGTCAAATTGATGGATATACATGCTGGTCAGTCATTGATTACATTTTCTATTGCATCCTTTAGTTGGCTTGATCAAAAAAACATTGTCATCAAGGAGAATCCATACGCAGGGATGGATTTTCGTGGAGATCCAGTGTTGAGTTTACCTGTGGGTGCTCAATGGGGTGCTATAGGTAAATTGTTTTTTGACCAAATGTTTTTTGATTTTTAAGTTTCTACATGTTTTTGTGTTTTGATGTTTCCAAGACTAAACTAAAATAAATCTCATGCATACAGATGTTGGTATTTTCGACCTATGAGACACCAACAGGAGGTAGGTGGACCAGCATGGGGAAATGTTGGGAGAGCAGTTCTCTAGGATTTGGACTTGACCGAGACGCTGACAGAGTTGTAGGATTATGTAGAGGGATTAACCCTTGGTATTTCAGATGTCCAGATCGAGGAGTTATCTATGAGGCTGCAATGCCATACTATTGGTGTTCGTGGCTATTCAATGCGGCTATTGTGCATGATAGCTCAGGCTGTGACCTGTTATCATGAGCATCACTAGGTCTACTTAAGATGATTTTTGTATGCATTTTGAGTTTTTAGGTCAGATGACCAAACATGTCTTGGATACAAATTTTGTAAAAACTTTTAAAACATCTATCTATTTTTACTTTCATAGTTTTTATATACGATTATATGCAATCCTATTCAACTAATGACGTGAGTTGAAAATTTACTTTTACATGTATCACAAATGTCTATTTAACACATAGTTTGCTAATGAATCGGTTAATGTGTTAAAGTTTCTGGAAATATGTTGATATTGAATGTACTCAAAATGTCTTTCCAAAAGACGAACTCTAAGGAACATATGAAGAATCATTGGGTTTCAGATGGTATAAACGTTTGTTAGTTGCAGTATGTCGAGTTGTGGGTCTAGCCTAATGATGATTCGGCGAATGCCAAGTGAAATGGCATCAGAGAGAAGTTCGATCAACGTGCTATACTTAGTGATATTGTTCATAGAACAACCAATACAAATCCCTTGAAAAATCACTAACTCGTCAGTTAGAGTGAAAATGGCCCATACTGCAGAAGATAGGTTCTACGTACTACGACTAGCACCATCGGTGTAACCAACAAATGGTCCCAAAGATTCTGACATCTGCAACAAATGCGAAGCGGATTACTTAACCACATAAAAAATCTAAAAGACACACTAACACACACACATGCAATTAAAGCATATATATAGCGATTTTTACTGCACTGAATTAAGCATAGTAACATTTGAGATACAACCTATTTTGGGGTTGCGACAATGGAATTCCATCATAATCCACCAACTCGTAGGCACCTTTTGCCAAAACATGCTTGAAAATATAAGGGCCCATCCATAGTGGTTCAAATTTTCTTTCTCCTAGTTTATCAACTTCCTGATCATAAAGCAAGACAAGGTTTTCTTATGAGAAAATGCGAGGCTTGACATTTCTGTCATATTGCTCCTTGATTCATTTCTTATGTGCTTTGTTAGTCGATGCGACTGCACGATGGGTTTCATCCAGATGGACGAGTTATAAGAAACACACTTCTTCATCAGATGTGTTGGGTAATAGGTCAATTACGAGTTTAGGAGATGAAATTTCACATTGTATCGGCAAGATTTCCTCCAAACTATACACCAATTGAAAGGGTGTGAATCTAGTTGCATTCCTAACCGAGGTTCGATATGCCCACAAGGCAGAGTACATGATTAAATGCCAGTTTCATTTATGAACCCTTATCATTCTTTGAAGCATTCACTTCAGGATTTTGTTGATGGCTTCAACTCATCCATTAGCTTGCGGATAATAAGAAGTAGAACTATCATGTGAAAGTCCTAACTTGGAAGTCAACTCAGTCATCATGTGATTGTGAAAATGCGACCCATGATCTGTAACTATAGCCCATGGTACACCAAACCAGGCAACCACGTGGTTGAAAAAGAAAAGTGCAACCATCTTGCCACTGTTGTTTAATGTAGGCATTGCCTCGGCCCATTTTGTGAAATAGTCAACAACAACTATAATGTACCCATGCCCCCCGACCGAGGTGGGGTTACATGTCATGAAGTCAATGCCCCATTTGGCGAATGGTCCAACAACGATGACAAGATGCAATGGTTTAGGTGGTAATCTAGCTTTACAGTCATATATATGGCATGCATGATAGATTTTGACTGCAATAATGCAATCTTTGAATAAAGTAGGCCAGAAGTATCGAGCACGGAGAATTCTCTGTGCGGTGGCATAACCAGATAAGTGTCCACCACAAGTACCTGAATGGAAATCATTCAAAACTTTCTCGGCTTCCTCATGAGTGAGGCACCTTCATAAAATCGTATCGATACCACGATGATAAAGAGCATCACCAATGATGAGATAATCATTGGCTTGGTATCGGATATGTCGCTGTTGTGAGCAAGAGGTATTGGGCCAGAAATTTTTGGTCTAGAGATAAATCAATATATCTCCATACCACGGGTCAGATGACAAAATCAGGAACAGAGACTCATCCAGAATCGATGGTTCTGATGTTGAATCAATGGTATTCAAGGGAAGGTCTTAAAGAAGCTCGGTGAAAACTAGAGATTTATTTGATTTGGATTTGATGAATTCCAAATCAAATTCCTACAAAATGATGATCCATTTTGAATATTTGCCCCCCAGAAATTGACATGATAAAATATATGTCATAGGGTTTCAATCCGAAATGACAGTGGTCTTTCGGAGTAGGATATAGTGGCGAAATCTATGTACAGCTTAAACAATAGCTAGAGCTAACTTTTTGACGTAAGAGTACTTAAATTTTGTATCATTGAGATTGCGGTTTAAATAATATATCAGATGTTCAATCCCATCTTCTTCGTGGACTAAAACCATTCCAATAGTTGTATTTGTAGCGGCGAGATACAAGAAAAAGTTGTTTTGATAATTGGGGGAATACATTAATGAGGCTCTAATCAAGGTATCTTTAAGAGCATCAAAGGAAGATTGCGTAACCTGATCCCAATGGAAGGGTATCTCCTTTTTCAAAAGATGACTAAATCCTTTAACCATTTCAACATAATTGGGAATGAACCTCGTCAGAAAGTTAGCCTTCCCTTTGAGTCTCTGTAACTGTAGTAGATTGGAAGGTGGAGGCAAGTGAAGAATTTCTTGAACCTTAAGAGGGTCGAGTCGAATTCCTTCCTTAAACACTACGAAACCAATAAAATGACCAGAACCAACACAAAACATAGATTTGCGTGGATTGAGTCATATTTTGTAGTGTCAGCACCGTAAAAATATAGCTCTCAAATGCTGTGGTGATCAGTCTGCTTTCGTGAATAAGCAGGTAAATCATCAAGATATGGTTGACCAATATATTTGATGTCATGGAAGGCATGGTTCATTGGCCTCTGAAAATTTGCCCCTGTGTTCTTCAAACCAAAAGGGAGTTTCCTATAAGCGAATGTGCCCCATGGAAAAATAAACGCAGTTTTATATTGATCCTCTGTGCAGGTATTGATTTGATTATAGCCGGAAAAACCATCCATAAATGAAAATATTTCACATCTCGCACATTCATCAATAATCTGGTCGATAAAGGGAGTGGGATAATTGTCTTTTGGATAAGCCTGATTAACATCCCTATAATTGATGCACACTCGTATTGTCCCTTGTTTCTTCATGATAGGAAAAATATTGGAAACCCAATCAGTAAGAGGAACATGGTATATGAAGCCAACATGCAAAAGTTTTTCAACTTCTATTTTAATGGTAGCAGCCTTCTTTGGATGAACAGGATGGAGGCGCTGTTGCACTGGTTTGACATCAGGATATATTTTGATTTCATGTTCAACTATACTAGAGTCAATACCTGACATCTCCTCATATGACCATGCAAATATATCTCAGAATTCACAAAAAAGAGCACGGTAAATATCAAGTTCTAATGGAGAACAAGATTTGACAACATGAATGTTTTCTACAACTTTAGGTTTGGTTGAAATATTGATACAAATAGTTTCTTTGATATTTGACAAGTTTCGCTCAGAATCTACTGTATCTATGAAAACACAACTGAAGGGTGATTATGTTCATTGAAAAATCTTCTATGTGATCTAGAAGATGGGAACGATGATGATAATATTCCCATGGTTCTTCTTCCATCATCATTGATTGGATGATTCCTTCATCAATAGAAAATACATGTGAAAAAGGATTGGAGGAAGTACCATATTCTAATGAACGATCTACCCATATAATTGGTGAATATGGATTTGGGTTTGCCGTACAAGCCAGAAAGATTGATTGCTATGCAAGCTCAATATGGTGTAGCAACATGATTTCATTATTACTATCAATTTCAGAACTATTAGTAATCTTCCTTAAGTCAGATGAAGTGGAAGATATCATGTTGCAAGTCTCAACTTTTGCCACTTCCGCCATGTTTGATGGTGGTGGTAGTGAAAAAGTACCCATTAGGGAAGAATCCTTGAAGAGACCTACACCAATGTTTTGAAGAGATAGCAGGGGTCCATGAACTAACGAAATGCTTCCAATAGCCTGTGAACTAGAGGTGAAGAAGGCGATTTGATCGATAACTGTGATTCCGCCCTTATGAGGGAATGCAATCGTACGAAAGTATGTTGAAACCATAACAGACATAGCATAAAACCATGGCGTTCTTAGAAAAATGTTGTAGTCAAGGGGTATGTCAACAACCTCAACTTCAACAGTTACTATTTCCCCCCTAGTTCAATTTGTAGATTACTCAATATTCCACAAGGTGTATATGTGTGACCGTCAAAAGATTTTAATGTTGTTGGTGAACGTGACAAAGGCAGTGAGCCAAGTGTTTTCTAGCAATTCATAGACATAATACAAGTAGATGAGCCCTCATCAATAATGGTTTGGTGAATAAGTTTATTCAAGTCATTTACTTGAATCAAGAATGCTAATTGTGCTAGTAATTGTGGCGTATAACCCGCATGGTTGAAAACCACAAGATTGGAATTAGTTGGATCGATTCAACCAATTGCTGACAACAAATCTTGCTTTTAAGAGGGACAATTCTGAAGCACCTCAAGTGTTGACATAGTAGAAGGTGACTGAGCCAAATCTTCTACTATGTTATAGTTCTATGCAGCTCGAACATGAGGGTTAAATGTTGATTTATGTACAACTCCCTTAGGTGGTTTTATTGTTAACTCTGGTGAAATAGGTGGTGGAATAGGATCAGACGATGTCAAAGTCAAAGGATTAGGTTGATCAACCTAGTTATTCGACGATGGTTGATTTCCATAATCTTTACTTCATTTTGACACCAAAATATCAATTTTAGGCTTAGAGGCGGATAGCATAAGCACTTGGGAAGTGGAAGCATGGTATGTAGCAACCATATGTGTCTTCGGTTTCTGAAAAGGATCAGTCAACACTACAAATGTATTAGAAGTATTCAGAAGCTTCGATACTTTAGAGTGGTGAGGACAATCTCGCGTAAAGTGCTCGTCGTTACAGATTAAACATGGGTAATGAGGTTTCCTAACCAAAGGAGAGGAATTGGATGATTTCTCTTTAGGGGGATTATTTTGTTTCTTCTTTTTTTCCCCTTCTTGCTTCCTGTTTCTTTTCATTCTTGCCTTTGTTAGATGGCACGACATTGATTTCGGAAGCAAGAGTGTTATCAGATGCATTTGAAGTTTGATTGGAAATGGAAAGTGTTTGACTAGATGGTCTACCTGTCATTTGTGTGCTCGAAGAACCAATCACACCATCACTGGCATGAGAGTCCTTACTCGATGGTGGTGGAGGAACAATGAACACTGGTCGGGGTGCATTCGGGATCTTGTCATAGAGCGTGCCAGACTGTGTATAAATCAAGTCCAAATATTGGGCATGAGAAATTACTTGGTCTTTAGTGACAAATCCACCTTTCACCACATCCTCGGTGATAGATGGAAACAAGGATTTTATAAACCACTAAGCTAAAAGATGATCAAGATAATAAGTTTTAACCATTCGACAACAATGACACCACTCATGAATATGATCAGAGATATGAATAACAGTAGTCTGTTTAAAGTTGGTTAATAGTTTTGTTCCAGTTTCATATATTATGGGTAACTGGAAGTGGGTTAAAAATGTGGTAGCCAAGGTTGTAAAGTTATCAAAAGAAGGTCGTGGTAATTCAATGTACCACTTCACAGTTGGAACAGTAAGCGTTCTTTGGAAAAGATGTAGTCTAACAAAATCATCATTCAAGGAGTTTGATGAACACCATAAATGAAAAGTCATGACATGGTTGGATGGGTCTTCTCCAGGGTTTCCATTAAATTTCAGAATATCAGAAGGTAACTTATGAGGAATCACTGGCCACCAAGGTGCATAAATAATTGGTTCATTGGTGAGACGATTTAGATCTAGTAAGTCAAGTGTTGTAACAAAAGGCAACTGTCTATTGAGGTGAGGTTGAGCATATCTAGGGTAAGATGAGATTGCCTGGGAAATAGGCCTTTGCATACCAGCATAAGGCATCTGTTGCTGTGTTGAAGCCCCGAAAATCGGGTCTACAACAAGGGGGATACCCACTCGGTCCGAACCTTGGTTAGCAGCTACTTTTCCGTTTGGTATAGTGGGTCCAACTGGGGATATGGGACCAGTTTCCCAATTTATGTGTGTGTGTGTGTAGGATTGATATTTCTCTTTCTAATGGTTTCCAGATAGAATACTTTTATTCTAATTCTAGTCTAATAATAAGGAAATTATATTCTAATAAGCAGAAATATCTAAGTCTACACTAAACCGGGGTGTAATCTTTCTGTTATGTGATCTAAAATGATTTCAAATAACAACTGATAATAAAGATCATTCAACTGTTATGAGAAAAGAATTCAACAAGAATGAACCACTTCATATAAAAAGTTAGATGAAACAGTTGTGGAAAAATTATCGCATAATAAGCTACTCATACATCAAGCATAAATAAATAGCTATCACTGTACAAAAGTTCCAAATGATAACTCAGGCATTCATGCATCAATATATAAACAAATGAACATGAATATCACTTTAACACAAAGTTAGAAATAATTAAGAGATAAAAGTACCATTTATAACTAGTCCTACTCATGAGCTTCAAGCGATAATGATTTATCTCTTCTTGATCTAACATCCACTAAGAGTACAAAAGTGCAACATCAGTAGCAGATATCAAATGCAAATATCAATAAATCCTGTTCCATTCATTCATCAAAACCTCCTCAGAGGGTACAGAAGTGCATGTTCCGGAGACAAGTTTTTGACAAATTTCAGGACCCTTCTCTAAATGCATGAGAAGGGTTTAAATACTATTAACTAAATCTAAAAATAACTTATTACAAAAATGTAGGATGCGGTTTAAATGACCGTCCTCATTTTAGGCAAAATAAAATAAAATTAAAACTAAAATTAAATCTAAAATTAAAACTACTTCTGTATCTACTCCTTGAAATCACACGCATTCAACATCTGTTTGAGAAGAGTCAGCTGGCCGACTTCTGATTTTAGCTGAGCTGAGAAAACAAAATCGGCAAGAGCTGGTGCCATCTTCTTGGCAGAATTGATGATACACTTAAGAGTCATCCGCTGGCTATGTGGCTTTACCAAGTATGCCCAGTAATAATCCCAGTTCAACTTGGTTAACCCTTGGATTTCTTCTGCCTTTTCTTGAGCTTTCTACTTCTAGTCTGTCTCTATTGTTGCTTTCTTTCAATTTTTTTGGCCTTGCAGGTGACTAAGCAATTAGAAGCTTTCCTTTTCGAGAAATGTTTCTTAGCGATGCGCATAAGAAACTGCCTCCGTTTCTTGATCTGGGCTTCCTTGATGCGTTTTTCACCTTTTGCTCTTTTTTCTTTTAGCGGGTATAAAGTTCAAATTTTGTGAAAATAATGATTCCGTAAGCTCTTGACCCTGAGTCTTAAATTGTCTATTTCTGATATCAATGCTGTCTAGTATCTATTTAACCATGTCCATGTATGGAAGAATTTTGGGCCTTGCTGGTATCCGGTGTAAGAATGAACAAGCTAGCTCTGTGATGGATGCCTCAGAAGAACTATGTGAGCCCGCAGTAGCAGTGACTTCCATTACTCTGGGATTCTCCTCCTCAAGTAGATTATACATGCCTTCCCACGTAGCAATACCATCGTCTCTGTTATAGGCTGTGTCCGTATACAAGGGCGCCATTTATTTTTCTTCAGAGCTTGGAGCTTTGATTTTCTTTCCCATAATATCCCGCGTATTGCTTTGTATCATTCTCTGTTCTTCATTCCTGAAGTTTACAAGTGAAGTGAGAATAATGATAAGGAAGGGTGATGGGAAAGTTTTAAATGCCGAAGACGCATAAAATATACCACCTTATGTGAAATGATTTTTCGATAAGCATGAAACCATATTCCATTAATAACTGACAACTAACTCATTTATTAGCATTAAAGTGCATAACCAAGTGTCGGTTTATGGAAAATACTTTTTAGAACCATGAGCCCGAAAGATTTGCGATGAAGCGATTTTGTGATTTACTTTGCAATATTGCAAATCGCAACATTGCAAAGTTGATAGCTCGCTATATCGCATTATCGCATTGTCGTTCTATCGCGAAATCACAATATCACAATATCGCATTATCGCAATATCGCAATATCGCAGGAACATCACATATGACAATCTTCGTTAATCTATTTTCTACGAAATGCGATTTGCGATATGTGTCATCGCATATCGGCAATTTTAAGGTGTTTCAATGTAAGTTGTATTTGATGTATGCGATGCGATATTTTATTATCGCGTATCGCAATCTCGCAATATTATAATTCGGCTTGTAAGGAGGTATCGTGTTATCCTTTTGCGATGCGATATTTCCTAAGGAAAGATTTTGTCTTACCTTATCATAAAACTTAGTTTTTTTAGATTTTTCAAGGGGGTCTTCCTAAGTTTATGATGGTAAGTTTTATTAGGAAAGGAAATTTAAGCACTAATTGATTTTTAAATTTTTAACTAAGGGTCCCCACTTATTTAGTATTAGGAATAACACTAAATAAGAAGGGGGGTTGTTGCTGGCCACAACAATTGGCGATTCACTTGGAAGAACCAGTTATCTCTGCTGCTCTTTTGAATTTTCAAAACTCCCAAAACAGAAAATTTTCCAGAAATTTAAACTTTACTATAGAAAGACTAAGTACATTATGCTTTTTCCTATCAATGATTTTTCGTTTCTTCTTTTTCTAACTTTGATTAATTACTCCCTCAAGCTAGTCCTTGTATCTACATCAGTCATTACTTGGTTATAAAGATAAAAACAAAGTCTTCTTTGCAAACCAGTTTTAAATATGCTCATTTGTCGTAGGTAGAGCCTCTGCTGCCAGCAAGCGTTTATAGCTTTGACAGGGTTACCTGTTACCCAGAAATGATCCTGTATCCTACTTAGAGAAATTTACAACTTTCAAAGAAAAATCCATTTCCACACTTTTCGCTTTCATTTTCTTTTTTATCCTTAAAGAACAATGTCTTGGTTTGGTAGCCAATTCATGACATAGTCATTCATTGATTTATTAACTTTGCTGAACAAGCTGGCTCATGATGAGACCCCTTGTCTTTTGATTGAAACAATCTTGAGTCATTGCCCTGTTGTGGTATGCAGTATTGGCAAAGTCAACAAGCTATAATATCTATGATCATGATAAGTCGGCTCGTGATGAGACCTCTTACTCTTTAAGTTAAAGTGTATCTTTGGATCATTCTCTGAATATTGTAGTTTCCTAGGTGGGGAGGAAGTCATTGTTTCCTTAAGACAGCTCTGGACGACAATGATAGAGTTTTTGGAAAGAGCTTTTCTACAGAGAATCTTCATTTTTGTTATTGATACCTTTCATTGGACTGAAATAAAACAATTTCTAACTAAAGGTATTTTTTGTCAAAGTTTATACAGTTGAAACTAGTATCATTTCTAGGTCTAGAGTTTTTAACTGTATCTTTCAATAGTAATGATCAATTTTTTAGAAAGAATTCTATTTATACAAGTGAAAAAACAAAATCTAAAAGAGAATTTGTGTCTTTTTCGTGAATCTCAAATGTAACCATCTACAACTAGTTTTATTATGAAAAAGAAAAACAATTAATCTACAAAAATAGAAGAATGATCTTCTATGGAAAATATTTTTTGAGAATCTGACCATTAACAGGTAAAGAGTCTCTTTTTCCTGTTAAATCCTGTAACATGAAAATAGATGGACCTATGACTTATATGATTTGAAAAGGACCAAGACACATTATTTGAAATTTTGTATGTTTCCCTTTTTCCTCATGAGCCTTGTCCCATTTTAAAACTAGATCTCCCATATGAAAATCTTTTCTGGATATCATGTTTGAATCAAAAGAAGCCTTCACTAATGCTTGGTGATGAACGTGAGTTATCTTAGCCCGTTCTCGTTGTTCTTCTAACTTAATTAATTCCAGATGCCTTAGTTGTAAGGAAGAAGTTGGTGCTTCATCAATATATTGAACCAAGGATAAAGAGGGAATTGCCAAATGAGTTGGAAGAACCACTTCTTTCCCATAAACTAATTTAAAGGGAGAAGTGTCGATAGAGGCTTTCTGCGTTATTCGATCTGCCCATAAAGCATATAATAAAGACTCTTACCAATTTTTTTGATTTTGGTCAATGGTTTGCTTAATGATTCTGATTAAATTCTTATTTGTAGATTTAGCTAACCCTTTCCCTTGTGGGTAATAATTGGCAGAGTAGTGAAGCTTGAAACCCCTTTTGAGTGCAAATTCAGTCATTGCATTACCAGAAAAATATGATGCATTATAAAAAATTAAAGCGGAAGGCAGCCCAAACCTGGTGATTATGAAGTGATCTTTGAACTCAATGATATTTTCAGCATTAGCCGTCTTGAGTGGAACTGCTTCTACCCATTTAGTAAAGTAATCTGTTGCTGTAAGGATGTATCTATGCTGTTTAGAAGAGTGAGGAATGATCTCACCTATTATGTCCAATCCCCATTGATCGAAAGGTTGTTCAATGTTAACTGGTTGCAGTGGCAAGGATGGTTTCTTTTGTCTCCCAGCAGCGGTTTGACAGACTTGACATTTCCTTACGTAGTTATGTGCGTCTTTGAATAATGTGGGCCAGTAATAGCCTACGCATAAGATTTTATGAGTAGTAGTGTCTCCAGTGTAGTGTCCGCCTACTGGCCCATCATGGAGTTCCTACAAGACTTTTTCAACTTCAAATTTTTCAAGACATCTAAGGAGAACAGAGTCATAATTTATTCTAAAAAGAACATCATTCATGAGTTGATATTGTTTGGCTTTTAACCTTAGAGCTATTTTCTTGGTATGATCAAGGTTTGAAGGAGCATATCCATTCTTTAGATAATAAATAATATCAGCGTATAATGACTCAACATCGTTTAGGCTTACCTCGTACACTTGTACCTCTGCAAATGGATTTTCGGACATTAGCGATGCTCTGGCCAGCATTTTGCAAAAGCCTTGACCTTTTACAATACTTGCTGGTTTGATTTCTACGTCATATTCCTATAAGGCAGTAACCCAATTGGCCCTTTTCTCACCCACATCCTTTTGTACTAGAAGATTTCTTACCGCTGAAAACGGTACTATGATTTTGGTATGTGTTTTGAGTAAAAAAGGTCTAAAATATTTAATTGCTTTGAAAATAGCATAAGCTTGTTTCTCCACATCTGAATAATTCAACTCAGCTCCTTGTAAATTGGAACTGAAAAAAGCAATTGGGGCTTCCACCTTTTCTTGATTTTCTTGAGTGAGTATCACAGCATATGATCTATCCGAGGCAAATGTATACAAAATAAAAGGGTTGGAAAAATTTGGAGTTGCTAAAGATGGAGCATTAATAATTGCTTGTTTGATCAGATTGAATGCCTCATGTTCGTCTTGGCCCCATTTAAAGTTTGTGTTCTTTTTAATCATTTCTTGTAAAGGAGACACGATTCTTGAAAAGTCTGGAACAAATCTCTTTACAAAGTTAATCTGGCCAAGAAAAGATTGCATGGCTTTCTTGTTGTGAGGTAGGGGTACTGCGGAAATTTCCTTGATTCTGTTAGGATCAATGTGAATTCCAGATTTTGACACTATGAATCCGAGAAGTTTTCCTTCACTTAATGCGAAAAAGGATTTTTTTGGGTTAAGTGAAATTCCATACCTTAAACAACGTTGGAAGATTTGTTTTAAATCTCTGAGATGGTTGTTTCGTTTCTTGGAATACACAGTTATATCATCCAAATAGATTACCACTGATTTATTAACTAACCCCTTGAATGTGATGTCCATGGCGCTCTGAAATGTGGCACTCGTGTTAATCAAACCAATGGCATCTTTTGATATGCGTATGTGCCCCATTTAGTTATGAATGTAGTTTTTAATTGATCATTGGGATGTACCAACACTTGATTATATCCTGAGAATCCATCCAAGAATGACATTAATTCTGAGCCCGCAACTGCCTACAGTATTTGTTCCATGGGGGGCAAAGGAAAACTATCCTTTTGGCAGGCCTTGTTAAGATTTCGAAAGTCAATGCAGATTCTAATATCTCCATTTTTCTTTCTAATAGGTACCATATTGGAGACCCATTTAGAATTTCTAATGAGAAAAATTATTTTGGCCTTCAATAACTTATTAAGTTCAGTTTTGATATGGTTTTCCAAATTGGGATGGATCTTTCTCAACTTTTGTTGGACAGGTTTTTCATTATCGATCATTGGAATAGTATGTTGGATGATGGAGGTGTCCTATGTTTTGAGTTCATCGTAATTCCAAGCAAAGACACTTTTGTATTGTCTCAAGAGAAGAAAATACGCTAATTTTTCTTCAGGAGCTAGGCCAAGGCCTAGGTTGATATTCTGCGATTTGGCATCAGTTCCTAGATTTACTAATTCGTAATTCAAAGTTGAGCTTTGGAGTTTTGAATTGGTAGATCTTTTGAATCGATCCTTCAAATCATAAAGGTCTTCTAACTTGACTACTGATTTAGGTATAGCATTGTTAGTACTATCCTGTTGCAATTGTTGGTCATGTTGCTCTTCGTCAATTATTTGATTGGTGTAGGATACTTCAGATGTGAGGAAGCTCACAATATTAGGATCATCATTGAAAATTCTCCAATTGGTAATGTTATCAGGAATAGATGGTCTAAAAATTAACTCAATTGAAAATCGGTCAGGGCTGAAATCTCCTAAAGGAATGAGTTTGGAAGCTACGTTGGCTAAGAGGTCTGCGCTAGCATTCTGGAGTTTGGGAATTGATGAAATATTAAATGCTATAAAGAGTTCAGTCAGATCTTGAACTAAATATTGGTAATGTTTTAAATGACCCGATAAACAGTGTATAGTATTACGTACCTGTCTGATTACAATTTCAGAATCTCCGAAAACTTGAAGGTATTTGACGTCTAATCTGATTTCTTTGTACAACCCTTGGACTAAAGCATCATATTCTGCTGTATTGTTGGTGCAATCAAATTCGAGTCTACAAGTTAGCATAGTTTTATCTCCCTCTGGAATTATTAACACGCATCCTGCTCCTGCTCCTTCGTTAGACTTAGAACCATCAAAAAATAATTTCCAAAATAAAGATTTATTTATAGGACTATCTATAAAATTAATACATTTAGAACTATCTGTTTGAGAGAAATTTTCTACCTGGGATAAAACAGAATGTTCTAAGTAAGGTGAAGTATGAGCATTAAAATTTCCTAGGAAAGAATCTACTGAATAGTTGCCAATGATGTTAGAATTATATGCTACTGGTTCATTTTCTCCCTCTAGCTCTGTTACTATGTATTTTTGATGTCTTTCCCACTCAACTTTTATCTGATTTGGTTTACCATTGTAAGGGAGCCACATGTGCGACCACTCAGTTGCAAAGTATCCATGAAGTTTTTCTGACCAATCTCTGCTAAGAATTAAGCCATAAAATTCCGGAATATCAGCAACTAAAATGTCGATAACTTGACATACCTTTGGGTTGTATGACAGCCTTATGGTAACCTGATTTAATTCGCGTATCACTTCGACTTGCGATCTATCTAGCTGAACTATGTGCACAACGGATTTCTCTGGTTGAATGTTCAATTTTGCACATATTGATCTTCGTAAAATATTCGATGAAGCCCCAGAATCCACTAAGAAATTATGCACGTTTTTATTAAAAATTTCATAAGTAAGGAGAAATGGGGGAGTATGAGATCTCGATCTTCCTCCAATTAAGGCGATATCGTTTGGATCAACTTTATTCATCGCATTAGTTGGAGGTCTTCCCATGTCATGGGAAGCTTGAGAGATTACAGTAGCGGACAAAGGTGCAACTGGTACAACATGTAATTCTTTCAAAAGTACCTTTTGCTGGTGTTTTAACTTGCTCAATTCAAAAAAGGTAATATTGGCCCTAGTATTTTTCATATCTTCTATGATATTATACTCCATTTCATCTGAAACGATTAGCGTTTTAGATGGAGTTGATGCGTCTGTTTGGACTAGGCTGGTTTGAGTCGCTTTAGGTGATGTTTTCTTGGCTACAAATTTATCCTTAGTCATCGAGCTTGCGCTCTTTGGCTTAGGTGTAGGTTGAGGAGGATCAAGTTGATTTCTTCTGCGAGTACTAACCGGGAATGCCTCTTTATCCTCTTCATCTGGGAGGATGAAATCCCACATGCCTTGTAACTCTACAACTTCTTCTTCATCGGTATGTTCTTCAGTAGTGATTTCCTCTCCTTCTTCTTCTGATTCACCATTTGTAATAGCATTAGGGGGTTTGGAATCGGTCGAAGGTTTTCTTTTAAAAGGTCTGTATGGTTTTTTAGAAGAAGTTTCTGCCACTTGTTTCTTAATGCCGACCATCTCGTTAGACATGGTCTTCAAAACTTTTTGTAATCCTTCTAAATCGAATGGATCTTTCGATTGTTTTTTCTTGGGATCTTCTTTGAAAGAAACCTTCTTAGATTTTCATTCTTCTATCGCGTTTTTCTTTTCTAAGGCTTGAAAGAAACCTTCTTAGATTTTCATTCTTCTATCGTGTTTTTCTTTTCTAAGGCCATAATACGTTTCTCTACTGCTATTGCTTCT
This sequence comes from Pinus tabuliformis, assembly GCA_031772625.1. Classification (NCBI taxonomy): domain Eukaryota; kingdom Viridiplantae; phylum Streptophyta; class Pinopsida; order Pinales; family Pinaceae; genus Pinus; species Pinus tabuliformis. Next base: position 1,287,605,505 of record CM062811.1, on the reverse strand, counting down.
TTCATATTTTCAACTAAGGTTGTTTTGTTAGCCCTATCAACAAAGATTGCTATGTTTGATGGTAAAGCAGCGATGTACCATTCACTTTGCACTTCTTCGCTAGGCTGGGAAGCACTAGGAATTTTGTTTAAGATTTTATTGAAACATAGATTGAAATATTTAATAGGTTCTCTTGACTCGGCCCTAAGGTTAGACAAGTCGTTGATCAGTGTTGCCGTAGACCTGTCATCACCGAACTTGGTCAGGAATTGTTCTTGGAAGATGTCCCAACTAGTAATAGACCCAGATGGTAATGAGAAATACCATGATCCGGCTGTTCCTTGCAGAGTATAAGGAAAAGGTTGAACAACAACGTCTTCGTTGGTAACTCCATTGAGATTTATGGATAGCATAAAGTTATTTATATGTTCTTCTGCTAGCATGCCTGCCTTAGGATTAAACTTAGGCAGCCATTTTTCAAGATGGGTTGGTAACTGACTCAAGGGTGCAGGCATTAAGACTGCCCTTGGGTTATTCCATGGAGATTGGGCCATCGCTGAACTATTAACAGAGGAAAGTGCAGAAGATGATCCCTGCAGTTGAGAAGATGAGGATATTATGACTCCAGATGGTTGAGAAGGAGTTGTGGGAGTTCCAGTGGGTTGATGGAAAATGATCTGAAGTGGAGGAGTGGATGGTTGACTTTGCGGTGAAGAGGTTGAGATGGGTGATGATGATGAAAGAGTCTCGCTATTGGACCCTTTAGGAGACTTCCTTGCTCTTTTCCTTGTAGGTAGAGGTAACTCGGTTGGCTAAACACCAAACTTTTCGCTCTTTAATCTGGTAAGAGGATGAGTAGGGTTATATTGCGAAGTCACGCTGCCTTGGGATTTATCAGATTTCTGAGGAGATATAGAAAATTGCTGAAGTTTTTGAATCAAAGATTCAACTTCAGGAGGTTCAATAATAGATTTTTCTGAAATGTCAGGTTTTGTAGCAGTGGTTGTTGCTCCAGCGACTTCTATCACTGGATTTAAAGATTCTAAATGCAATGGAGAAGTTGGGGGATATGGTGAGGGAAATTTACTCTCAGAATGGTATTTAGATTTATATTTGCTTGCCATTCACAATTCGGGCCCTCCTTCTAGCGCCAAATATGTTGAAGCCCCGAAAATCGGGTCTACAACAAGGGGGATACCCACCCGGTCCGGACCATGGTTAGCATCTCCTTTTCTGTTTGGTATAGTGGGTCCGACTGGGGATATGGGATCAGTTTCCCAATTTATGTGTGTGTGTGTGTAGGAATGATATTTCTCTTTTTAACAGTTTCTAAATGGAATACTTTTATTCTAATTCTAGTCTAATAGTAAGGAAATTATATTCTAATAAGCAAAAATATCTAAGTCCACACTAACCCGGGGTGTAATCTTTACGTTATGCGATCTAAAATGATTTCAAATAACAACTGATAATAAAGATCATTCAATTGTTATGAGAAAATAATTCAATAAGAATGGACCACTTCGTATAAAAATTCAGACGAAACAATTGTGGAAAACATATCGCATAATAATCTACTCATACATCAAGCATAAATAAATAGCTATCACCGTACAAAGGTGCCAAATGATAACTCAGGCATTCATGCATCAATATATAAACAAATGAACATGAATATCTCTTTAACACAAAGGCAGAAATAATTAAGAGATAAAAGTACCATTTATAACTAGTCCTACTCATGAGCTTCAAGCGATAATGATTTATCTCTTCTTGATCTAACATCCACTAAGAGTACAAAAGTGCAACATCAGTAGTAGATATCAAATGCAAATATCAATAAATCTTGTTCCATTCATTCATCAAAACCTCCTTAGAGGGTACAGAAGTGCATGTTCTGGGGATAAGTTTTTGACAAATTTCAGGACCTTTCTCTAAATGCATGAGAAGGGTTTAAATACTATTAAATAAATCTAAAAATAACTTATTACAAAAATGTAGGATGCGGTTTAAATGACTATCCTCATTTCAGGCAAAATAAAACAAAATTAAAACTAAAATTAAAACTACTTCTATATCTACTCCTTGAAATCGCACACATTCAACATCTATTTGAGAAGAGTCGGCTGGCCGACTTCCGATTTTAGCTGAGCTGAGAAAACAGAATCGGCAAGAGCTGGTGCCGTCTTCTCAGCAGAATTGATGATACACTTGAGAGTCATCCACTGGATATGTGGCTTTACCAAGTATGCCCTGTAATAATCCCAGTGCAACTTGGTTAACCCTTGGATTGCTTCTGCCTTTTCTTGAGCTTTCTGCTTCTAGTCTGTCTCTATCGTTGCTTTCTTGCAATTTTTTGGGGCTTGCAGGTGACTGAGCAATTAGAATATTTCCTTTTCGAGAAATTTTTCTCAGTGATGCGCATCGGAAACTGCCTCTGTTTCTTGATCTGGGCTTCCTTGATGCATTTTTCGCCTTTTGCGCTTTTTTCTTTTAGCAGGTATAAAGTTCAAATTTTGTGAAAATAATGATTATGTAAGCTCTTGACCCTGAGTCTTAAATTGTCTATTTCTGATATCAACGCTGTCTAGTATCTATTTAACCATGTCCGTGTATGGATGAATTTTGGGCCTTGCTGGTATCTGGTGTAAGAATGAACAAGCTAGCTCTGTGATGGATGCCTCAGAAGAACTATGTGAGTCTGCAGAAGCAGTGACTTCCATTACTCTGGGATTCTCCTCCTCAAGTAGATTATACATGCCTTCCCACATAGCAATACCAACATCTCTGTTATAGGCTATGTCTGTATACAAGGGCACCATTTCTTTTTCTTCAGAGCTCGGAGCTTTGCTTTTCTTTCCCATGATATCCTGTGTATTGCTTTGTATCGTTCTTTGTTCTTCGCTCCTGCATTTTACAAGTGAAGTGAGAATAATGATAAGGAAGGTGTTGTGCTCTACAACAGCCCCCCATTTCATAACATTTTCATTCACACAAAAAATTAACATATGGAATGGGTCCCTTTTAAAATTTAATTGGCATCAATGCTTTTGTGTTCAAAAAGGTATGATAATCAAATGAGTTTATGTATTTAAGCCTTTTTGAATAATAGTGTTCCAATAATAAAACAATCTTTTGTTATTGCGATAAAGCGATCACAAGATCGCATATCGCAATGACATGAGAAACACATTAAAAACGGCACCTTGTTCTCCGCCGATGTGATATCGCTGTCGGCGATCGGCGATATTCCATGCACACCTAATAAGGGCACATAACTCACGCCCCGACGCGACGCGATATCGGCGATCGGCTATCGGCGCTGCCTCATGTGGGAAGAAACGCTTTAAGTTATACGCCCGACCCGATGCGATATCGCTATCAGCCGTCGGCAGAATCCCATGCACTTTGATAAGGCACTCTGGTCTTACCCCCGATGCGATGCGATATTGCCATCAGAAATCAGCAAATCACTTTATATGCACTTTGTAATGTTTCCATGCGCTAGTCCGATGCGATGTCGCAATCGGCACTCGGCAGGATCTTTTTCTATTGATTGTGTAGCATCTATTACCCGATGCGATGCGATATCGCTCATCGGTGGTCGGCATTCTAAAAAAGTCATCGCTTGAAGCCTTAAAGTTATATTGATATCCGGTTGATAAAGCGCAAATTTCAAAATGCCGTTAAATGCAGGGATAAGGTAATGCATGTGTATTTAAAACTTTGCCCCTTCGATTAACGAATACTTGCGTTTAACCGCCAAAATATCTATTGCATGCTTAAGGGGGTCATTCAGCCGGATAACGGTGTAATAGTCATTTAATGGGTAACAGGCCTTAAATCACCATTAATGCATCTGCAATATCTGCCCAGTGATTGGATCCGCAGCCACTTTTGAGAATTAATATCACCACGCTTCAAATGATATATCTTTCCCGTTATGGATTGTCATTATTATCTCCTTGTTACGATTTCTCTTGCATTTGTGTAGAATTCATCTGTTGAGAGAAGCCTAAGCATGATGGGGAAGAAATCCAAGAGGACCGCGGGCTCCGCTGCTGCATCTGTTGCAGGACAAGCTGCCGCGGATAAGAAGAAAGGCCTAATTTCAGACACTACATGCACTGGTCTCACTAGGACTTCATGGCAGGACACATATAATCTATTAGAGGCTGAGCAACCGAAAGTGATAGTGACAGAGGCTAGTGTGGATGTACTAAAGAAGTCCGATGCTACTCTCAAAGACTTGGCCGACTCCTTTCTTCACAGGATAGCAGCCAGAGAGCAGGTCCTTCCCTACACTGATGTAGTGCGCTGGGCAATCGAGGAAATTCCAATCATCGATAGAACGTTTCACACAAGGGATGGAAGGATTTTCGGGTCGTTCAAGCCAGAGCACCTAAGGCAAATGTATCATTTGCCCGAGCCAGAGAAAATCTATAACAAAGCCTTCGTGGAGAAATTTGCAGCCAAAAATGAAGTACAATCTGAACCCATCCGGGATTGGAGGCAGAATCCGGCCAAACACAAGCACGAAAGCTCGGGTAAGTACTCCGTCGATTCTTTGGCTTCTCCCTATTGCTATGCGGGGATTATGATGTGTAGGCTATGGGGGTTACATGACTCTGCTAATTTCGACATAGAAATGGTTCCCCTGATGGAAGCAGCTGTTAATAGTATAATCATGGATTGGGCCACCATTCTTTCTGATAAGTTGGCCGTAGTTGTTCGTGACTTTAGAGCCAAATCCAGAGTTACCGAAAGGAAAATCCCACCATTTTATTATAGTGCTTACATTATGGATACTTTGTGTTTTAATTCTGAGTTTCCTATCCTTGGTTGGAGGTGGACCACCCAAGACCCCTCACCCATTCATTTGTACCATCAGAAATTGTGGAAGTCCTCTTACAAGGACCATTTGTATCAAATTTGCAATGGTTTTATGGTTCCCATTCATTATTCCATTTTTGATCGGCCTATTCCCAAAATCTCCTATCTGGCTTCCTTCAACTTACCAGCTGTAGCAGGTTGGTTTGGAGAAGAGCATTTTACCTATGTTAGGGTTTTTGGGAGCCAAGCCAAGCCGCATGTTCTCCCTTTACATGTTCCAGACAAATTGTTGGCCCGAGAAATCTCCTACCAGATTATGGCCGAGAGTGTCACACAAACTCTCAAGAAAGAAAAGAAGAGGGGCTGGCCCTCTTTTCCCTTGAGAATTGGTATTTTTACTCTGCATGATCTCAAGCATGCAGAAAAAGAGGCAACAAAGATGCAAGCTTTATCCCTGGCCACTATCCCAAGCAGACTCTATGATCCACATAAAACTGTCTACACTGCCCTAGAACAGGCCAAATTAACAAAAGTTGACAATCAAGAGGATATGTTTGATGACCTGTTCGTCGCCGCCGATACAATAGGCCAGGCCAAACAGCTTGCTAGAATGAGATATAATGATGAGACGTTAACTGAGTTCAATAAACTTAGAGAGCAGAGGTTGCAAACTCTGCCTCTAGATTTATTGACAACAACCCCAGCGTCTTCCTCAAGCGAGCCTGGTCGGCAACAAACGAGCCAACCTCCTGTTACAACTAAGGATCAAAAGAAACAACAGGAGGAAAGGCAAAAGAAGCTGCAGGCAGAAAAGCAAAGAAAAGAGCAAGCTGAGAGGCAGAAGAAGGAGTAGATAGAAAAACAGCAAAAGGCGCAGAAGGATCAAGAACAGAGAAAGCAGAAAGAAATAGAGGAACAGAGGAAGAAGGAAGAAGAGGAGAAACAAAAGAAAGAACTGGTAGATAGGCAGAAAAAGGAATTGGCAGATAGGCAGAAAAGGGAGCAAGAAGAGAGACAAAGAAAAGAACTAGAGGAGCAGCAGAGGTTAGAACAAGAAAAAGAGCGGAGCAAATCCCAGAGAGAGCAACATAAACAGACCTCCATTGATCCTGAATTGCTTAAACAATGGAACCAATTCGATTCCATTATCAGTGGAAAGGAAGGCTCCAAAGATACAGACACCTCTAAGACAAGCGATGTACCAGATACCACTTCTTCTCAGGTTCTAAGCGGAACCAGCGGCCCACCCATTTCAAAGGATGTCGAAGTAATTACTAAAGACCCTTCCGATCAAATTGTTCTCCAGGTGGAAGATATTCCTCCCCTGGATGTTTTCTATAGCCCAAAGTATAAAGCCGTTGTTAAGCGCTCAAGGAAGAGACGAAGGCTTGATCAACCTTCTATCTTTCCTGAGTAAACAATCACGGGCAATGTAGTCTGGAAGGAGGAATTGGATCCCTCCGATGATCTAACAAAGCTTTCGCAGTATGCGGGAGCTTATTCTGCAGCAACTATTGACAAGGCATCGGAGGTAAGTCTTCTATTGAAGACTAAGGACCAGGAGATTTGTACATTATAGGCAGAAGTAACCGAGGCGAAAAACAAGGCAACGCAGGTAGAAGAACAGTTGCTGGCACAACAGCAAGAAAACAATATATTAACCCAACAACTGCAGACTGAAAAACAGAGAATCGACCAGAGCGCAATCTTGAAGCAGAAAGAATTGTCGGAGGCATTAGCACAGTTGAGAGCGACGAATGAGCTGATGATGAAATCAAAAGACGAGCAAATAGCTCGACTATTAGCGCAGCTTGAAGACATCAAGGGCACCCAGAAAGTGGAGGATTTCAGAGCAGAAGCAGCTCAAATAAATGGCGCATTAATATCTCAGATTAGACTCCTATGCCAGCAACTTACTGAGGCTGAGCCATTATGCGAAATATCTACAGCAGTATGTCAGCAGATAGAGAAAGCCAGAAATGAGCTAGATCAGGCCGAAGAAACCATAGCCGGATATCTTGATTGGCAAGATACTGATGTGGGGAAGGCAGCAAACTTGCCTAGAATCTATGAGACATACAAGGACATACTCTTCACGGAGTGGAACACTCAGGTGATGAAAGCGGAAAGGGCAGCTTCAAGGTGTAAAATGATTGCCAGCAATATGATTGATTTAGTCAACAACACACTCTATTTGGCAAACATGATTTCCCAGTGCACACCTGGAAGCATAACAACAGCAAACATGATTGAACAAACAAGTTATCATGACTTGGAAGAAAAGGGAAGGTTAATCGCTGGAGTAAATACTTTAACCTCTGAGGCATATTGGCTCTTTCTAATCAAGCCACACACTCAAAGGTCGGCCCTCAAATGTTTAACAGATGCTCTCGGATGCCTGATCCCCGACATTCAGGATGCCACATATGATGCCCAGCTCACTTCGCGTCTCAACACTCCACCAGAAGTAGAGCCAATGCTGGCGATATGTCAGCTGAGGTTTAAAGGCAAAGAGCCCACCTAATGAAGCATTGCTGCCGACTGCTAGATCGCCAAGGAAGATGGAAAAATATTTATTGATGCCAATTTAATAGCTTTTCAGTTTCTTAGATATTTAGATTAGCTTAGTATTTATAGACCCTTTCATTGTTTTGGAAAGGGTCGTAAAATTTTGTAATAGACTTAAAGGCTGAAGTTTGCACTACTGTGCTTCAGCCTATATTCTTTTGTGAAACTCGACCGATAGTTCTTAATTTAACGAGAAGGCTATTTTATACAATTGCGCACTATTGTCTCTTGTTTGGAATGCTTTCTGGTTTGAAGGAAGGACTGCGACATAGCGATTAATATACTGGATTGTTAAGCAGCTTACATGGTACTTTTATCTGCATCTGCGTTCTTTCCTCTTATATGAATTGCTGTGTTATTATTTTTGCTATTGTTGAATACATGTATGCACTGTAACAACAAATCTTCATTTCGTTCCACTATTGGATGTTTTGTGATATGCCCTCTCTTTTAATCATGCATGTAGCAATGATATGAATGACAAAGTGTAGTAATTCGCTATTATCGCTCTGCATAACTAATTATGCAGAGCAATCTTAAATGGTTTAAACATCTATGCTTTAGCGTTAGAGTCATCTATATGCCTGCCTTAAAGCACAGATTATCAAACGCTACACTTTACAAATTGATAAGTCCCGAGATTAGATTATAGTTAGTATATTTTGCCAATAGTTTTAGTTGTTCGCTTATCACCATCATATATCATAAGTCACTCATCCATCCCTTTTACTTATAATTCTTGGGAAACTGGTCCCATTATCCCCAGTCAGAGCCACTATTCCAAACGGAAAAGGAGTTGTACTAAGGTCCGGACTGGGTGGTTTCCCCAATGTTGTTGCAAAGATTTTCGGGGCATCAACATTTTTGGCGCTAGAAGGAGGGCCTCTACTGTGAATGGCACATAAGTCCAAACCTATAAGCCATTCTAAGAGTATTTCCCCCTCTGAATCCCCTCGACCTTCCCATTTGCATACTGGTTCGCCGGTATCCAAACAAGGAGAAGGGGAATCAACTACCACTGCTCAAACCCATCATACCTCAGAACAATTAGGTCTTGAATCACCTGAAGTCCAGTCTCTAATCCATAAACTTCAGAGCTTCTCGATTTCACCACAGAAATCTGAGGTATCAGAAAGCAGTGCGACTTCGCAGTTCAACCTCGCTCACCCTCTCACCAGACTTCAGAGCGAAAAACTCGGTATTGAACCCACTGAGTTTCCTTTACCTAAAAGGAAAAGGGCGAAGAAAATTACTGAAGGATCTGATAGTGAAGAGCTTTCATCTACGTCCTCCATTGCATTTTCTCCTCTGTGAAGTCAACCATCCACACCCCCATTACAAATTGTCGCCCATCAGGTATCAGAAGCCTCAATATCCCAACCTATTCACTCCTCATCTTTGATCCCTTCCCATACATCTGGAATCCCAACAGTAGTGTCAACCACTGTCGCTATCATAATGGCAGACCCATGGACTAGGCCAGGTGCAGTCAACATGCCTGCACCATTGCATGATCTACCCGATGCTCCCGAAAAATGGCTGCCTAAATTTAATCCAGATGACGGGACCCAGGCTGAAGAACACATCAACAATTTTATGTTAGCAGTTAACTTAAAAGGAGTGACAGAGCAAGATGTTGTTGTAAGACTCTTCCCCTACACCTTACAAGGATCAGTAGGATCCTGGTACTTTTCCTTACCTTCTGGTTCAATTACCAGTTGGAACACATGCCAAGAGCAGTTTCTTACCAAATATGGAGATGATAGGTCCTTAGCTACTTTAATAAACGACCTCTCCAATCTGAGAATAGAGCATAGGGAACCAATAAAGGAGTTTAATGCCAGATTTAATAAACTCTTGAATAAAATCCCTACCGCTTCTAAACCAAGTGAACAAATCCGAAGCGAATGGTATATTACTGCCCTACCTGCCAACATAGCTATTTTTGTAGACAGGGCTGTGAAACCTACCTTAGCTGAAAACATGAGAGAAGCACTTGCTGTTGAAAAGCGCATCAATGCTCTAGAAAAGAAAGCTGCTTTGGAAGATAGAAAAGCTAAAAAAGTCCCGTTTAAAGAAGATTCCAAGAAGAAAACCCCAAAGGACCCGTATGACATGGAAGGTTTACAAAAGGTCCTTAAAACATTGTCTAACGAAATGGTTGAGATAAAGAAGCAGGTAGCCGAAACCTCAAACAAAAGACCATTTAGAACTTATAAGAAAACTGAATCAAAGCCGCCCAATGTTATATCTAACGCAGATTCAGAGCAAGAAGAAGAGGAAGAGGAAACAACTTCACAAACCGATGATGAAGAAGAAGTAGCTGAATGCCACGGAATGTGGGATTTTATACTCCCAAACTCTGATACCGAGAATGAAGAAGAAGCCTTTCCGGTTACTACAAGAAGTAAAAGTACTTCTGAACCTGCCCAGGCAACTTCAAAGAAGAGGAGCGCAGGTGCTGCTACAGCAAAGGAAAAAGTCCCCCCAAAGAAGTCGCCTGTAGTAGTTCCCCAAAACCAGCCTTCAACTTCTAATTCTCCTTCAACATCCAAGACATTAGTGGTATCCGATTCAATGGAATATAACATTGTTGATGACATGAAGAAAACTAAGGCAAATATAACCATGTTTGAGCTTAGCAAATTAAAGCATCAACAAAAATTACTTCTTAAAGAATTAAATGCTGTTCCCTCTACTCCCCTTCCCAGTGCAAGAGCTGCCAACGATTCAGGCCAGCCTCCTGCAGGTATGGTTGAAGCTACCGATTCAGTTCTAATTGGAGATAAATCAAATTCTCACACTCCACCCTTCCTGCTGACTTATGAGATTTATAATAGAAACCTGCACAACTGTTTAATTGACTCTAGGGCATCATCTAATATAATGCCAGCTTCAGTTTGTTCTAAAGTGAACATAGAACCCCAGAAGTCTGCCATCCATATTGTACAGTTGGATAGGACTAAAGTGCAGGTTGTGGGAGAAATTAATTCTGTAACCATCAGGTTGTCTGCCGACCCCAGGATTGTACAGAGGATTGACATCTTAATTGCCGACATACCTGAATTTTATGGTTTAATTTTGAGCAGAGATTGGTCCGAAAAATTGCATGGGTATATTTCCACAGATTGGTCACATATGTGGCTTCCCTACAAGGGAAAGCCAAATCAAATAAAGATCGATCGAGAGAAGCACATGACCCACACAGTTACCGAATTTGAGCAAGAAAACCAACCTGTGGCATTCAACAACAACATTTTGGGGAACTATTCGTCAGAATCATTCTTTGGTAACTTTGTTGCGCAACCATCTCCTTTTTCAGTCAATCATTTTACATCTCAGATTGAAATTTTTTCACAAACTGATAAGTCCAGATGTTTTAATGATGCTGAGAAAAATGTAGATATTTTTGTTAATACTCCTTTATTTTGGTCTTTATATTTTGATGGCTCTAAGTCCAGTGAAGGCTCAGGAGCAGGTTGCATTTTGGTTAGTCCGCAAGGAGAAAAGACAATGCTGTCTTGTAGGTTAGAATTTGAGTGCACTAATAACACAACCGAATATGAAGCTTTAGTCCAGGGATTATATAAAGCAATCGGCCTTGAAGTGCGATATCTAAAAGTATTCGTCGATTCAGAAATCATTGTCAAACAGGTTAGAAATGCAATTCATTGCCTTTCGACTCACCTTAAACATTACCAATTGCTAGTCCAAGAGCTTACCTCACACTTTTTAGCATTCAACATTTCCTCCATTACTCGATCCCAAAATTCAGCAGCAAACCTACTAGCCAATGTAGCTTCTAAGCTTCTACCTTCTGAAGACTACAGCCTTGATAGATTTTCTGTAGAATTACTTTTTAGGCCTTCAATCCCTGATAATGTCACTAATTGGAGAGTATTTAATCATGATGATGACATTTTGCAATTTTTAACTTCTGAGAAGTCTTATGATAATCAAATCATTGAAGAGGATGAGCATGATTCCCAAATGAAAGAAACACCTCTGGAAAATTCAATTCCTAAGCCTGTGGTAAAGCTAGAAGATCTTTATGATATCAAAGACAGATTTAAACCTATAACCAATGCAAAGATCCAAAGCTCTACCCTAAGGTTTGAGTTGATTAATTTGGGAACTGAGCAAGCTCCTCAAAATGTGAACTTAGGATTAGGACTTTCTTTAGAGGAAAAAGAAGCATTCATTAAACTGTTAAGGAAGAATAAACAAGTTTTTGCCTGGAAATATGATGACTTGAAGACATATGATACATCTATTATCCCGCGTACCATTCCTATGCTTCCTGATCAGAAACCAATTCAGCAAAAGTTAAGAAAAATACATCCAAATTTGGAGACCCAGATAAAGTCGGAGCTTAACAAGCTCTTGAAAGCCAAGATTATTTTTCCGGTCCGACATTCAAACTGGATCTCTAATATGGTGCCAGTCAGGAAGAAAAATGGTGACATTCGCATTTGTATTGATTTCAGAAACTTGAACAAAGCAAGCTTAAAAGACAATTTCCCATTGCCTACTATAGAGCAAATTCTCCAATCAGTGGCAGGCTCTGAATTGATGTCCTTTCTAGATGGTTTTTCAGGGTACAATCAAGTTCTGGTTCATCCTGATGACCAGCTTAAAACTACATTTAGAACAAAATGGGGAACCTATGCATATCAGAAAATGCCTTTTGGACTAATAAATGCAGGAGCGACTTTCCAAAGAGTTATGGATACAGCTTTTAGAGGGTTAATTAATAGAACAGTAGTGGTCTATCTAGACGACATAACTGTATTCTCTAAAGAGAGATCTAATCATTTGCACGACTTAAATCAGATTTTTCAACGCTGCAAAAGATATGGTATTTCTCTGAACCCGAAAAAGTCATTCTTTGCTCTTGATCAAGGGAAGCTCTTGGGCTTTATCGTATCCAAACATGGAATTTACATTGATCCCGATCGAATCAAAGAAATTTCTGAAATCCCATTTTCCCACAATAAGAAATCAATGCAGTCATTTTTAGGCCAGATCAATTTCGTTAAAAGGTTTGTTCCAGATTTTTCTCAAATTATTTTGCCACTTCAAACGATGATTAGGAAGAATTCAGTATTTAAGTGGGGATCGGTAGAAAAAGAAGCTTTTGAGTTGATTAAGCAATCGATAATCAACGCCCCTTCTTTAAATACTCCAAATTTCTCTAATCATTTTACATTGTATACTATCGCATCCAACTCTTCATATGCTGCTGTACTTACACAACCGAATGACAACAACTTAGAAGCACCCATTTCATTTTTTTAGCTCAAACCTTCAGGGTGCCGAATTAAATTATTCCGATGTGGAGAAGCAAGCCTTTGCTGTATTCAAAGCAGTCAAACATTACAGACCCTTCCTTTTGAAAACTCACACAAAAGTTATAGTCCCTTTCCCAGCGGTTAGGAAACTATTAATTCAAAAAGAACTGGGTGAAAGAAGGGCCAATTGGGTCACAGCGCTTCAAGAGTATGACTTAGAAATAAAGCCAGCAAAGATTGTTAGGGGCCAAGGTTTTTGCAGGATATTGGCAGGAGCATCAAACATTCCTGAATCAAGCGATATGGATTAGACTGAATCAATCAATCAGATAAGTGTCACTGATTCTGAATCTCAATATGCAAATTTAATATTTTATTTGAAGAACGGTTATGCTCCTCCAAATTTATCTTACAAAAATAAAAGGGCCATTAGGTTAAAAGCAAAGAATTTCACTCTTATTGATGATGTGCTTTTTAGACAAAATTATGATTCTATCCTGTTAAGATGTCTTGAGAAACCTGAAGCTCAAAAGGTTTTGCAGGAGCTACATGATGGACCAGCAGGAGGACATTTTGGAGCAGACACAACAGCTCACAAAGTTATTCATGCTGGATATTATTGGCCTACTCTGTTTAGAGATACTCATGAATACGTAAGAAAATGTTTCAATTGCCAAACTTCTAGTGGAAGACAACGCAAATCAGCTTTCCCTCTGCAACCTGTCAACATTGAACAACCATTTGAACAATGGGGATTAGATATCATTGGGGAAATTACTCCACCATCTTCCAAACAACATAGGTATATCCTCACTGCTACCAATTATTTTACCAAATGGGTGGAGGCTATTCCTTTGAAGGCAGCAAATTCAGAGGCAATCATCGAGTTCATAGACCAATTCATCATTACCAGGTTTGGTGTCCCAAACGCTCTCGTTTTTGATAATGCTTCCTATTTCTTAGGAAATGCTATATATGATTTCGCTATTAAAAGGGGGTTTAAACTGAAGTATTCTGCTAATTATTATCCCTAGGGAAATGGTTTAGCTGAATCTACTAATAAGAATCTCATCAAAATCATTAAGCGAACTGTTGAACAGAATCATAGAAACTGGCACAAATCTTTAGTGTTTCCATTATGGGCTGATAGAATAACACAAAAGGCTTCTATAGGTTCCTCCCCATTTAATCTAGTATATGGAAAAGAAGCATTATTGCCTACGAATCTTGTTCTACCCTCTTTAGCCCTAGTACAGTACATTGAAGAGACTCCTTCTTCTTCCATCCAATTTAGAAAGGGAAAAAGCCAGAATCACTCATGCCAAACATCAACAAATCATCAAAGCATCCTTTGACTCAGCCTCATCCGGTTCCAAACAGTTTCAAGTTGGTGACTTAGTTCTCAAATGGGACAAGGCCCATGAAGATAAAGGTAAGCATACCAAATTTCAGAAAATGTGGCTTGGACCATTTCAGATCTGTGAGAAGATAGGCCATTCAACCTTTATATTGCAAGACTTATCAGGGTTGAGAGATTCTCTCCCTGTTAATGGCCTGATCTTGAAGAAATTCTTTAATTGAGAAGGTAATCCCTTCTCCTCTTTGTAGATTTGCGTAGTTTGTAGGATCGGTAGGAAATAAAACTGTAGAGTATCCCCATTGACCTTTTTCTGTGTTTGAAGAAGCTGTCTCACAAAAATAATAAGAATATTTGCTTTTAGATAGTAGAACCCTCAATCAAAAGGAATAATTTTTAGGAAATTGGATATCCTTGTGTTCTGAAACTACAATCTAACTTTTGAAGACTCTTCTCAAGATGTAAAAGTTCTGTGAATCATTTTCTGTTTTCAAAACTGGTCTCCAAAAGTTATCCATTTTAAGATAGAAACTAACCCATTTTCAGCATCTTCAACTCTTCACCTGTCATCCATTTGCTCTTAAGGAGAAGATTGTTCACCCCATTCACTAAATTTTATGGTTACTCAGAGTGTAATTCTAAAATATAAAAGATTAAAGATAAGAGGTCTTATTACAAGCCTGCTTACCATGTTCATAGGAAAATAGTTTGACTGACATTACCAATACTGCCTACCAAAACAGGGTAATGGCTTGAAATTTCAAGACAAGAGGTCTCATCACGAGCCAACTTGTTCAGTTAAATTATTACCCGTGAATGGCATTGTCAATAGCTGGCCACCAAACCAGGACAATGGCTTTTTATCTTATCAATGACAAAGAAGGAAAAACAGATGAAAAATAAAATATGAGAACATGTTTTAGATTCATTCTGTTAACTACACTCTTATGTGAATGGAAAAGTGAACAATACTATGGTTAAAAGGTATCCCTGTCGAGACTATAAACGTTTGCTGGCAACAGAGGCTCTACCTATGACAGAGGGGTTAATTATAAAGCTGATTTGGGGAAGTTTTCTGTTTTATCATTATAAACCAATAAAGGCCTATTTTAAAAACTTAGAATGTATTTATTTTCTTGAAACTAAATGAGAAGAAGTTAACAGAATAAATTAACTTTGTTCAGAATGCATGAATATCCAGTTATATTAGAAGTTTCCCCTTCTGATTGAGTTTCTATTTTGGAAAAGCTGAAGTGTTTGTATTAGTTTCAGAGATAACTGGTTCTTCCAGCGAATCGCCAATTGTTGTGCTCTACAACAACCCCCCATTTCATAAAATTTTCATTCACACAAAAAATTAACATATGGAATGGGTCCCTTTTAAAATTTAATTGGCATCAATGCTTTTGTGTTCAAAAAGGTATGATAATCAAATGAGTTTATGTATTTAAGCCTTTTTGAATAATAGTGTTCCAATAATAAAACAATCTTTTGTTATTGCGATAAAGCGATCGCAAGATCGCATATCGCAATGACATGAGAAACACATTAAAAACGGCACCTTGTTCTCCGCCGATGCGATATCACTGTCGGCGATCGGCGATATTCCATGCACACCTAATAATGGCACATAACTCATGCCCCGACGCGACGCGATATCGGTGATCGGCTATCGGCGCTGCCTCATGTGGGAAGAAACGCTTTAAGTTATACGCCCAACCCGATGCGATATCGCTATCGGCCGTCGGCAGAATCCCATGCACTTTGATAAGGCGCTCGGGTCTTACCCCCGATGCGATGCGATATCGCCATCGGAAATCAGCAAATCACTTTATATGAACTTTGTAATGTTTCCACGCGCTAGTCCGATGCGATGTCGCAATCGGCACTCGGCAGGATCTTTTTCTACTGATTGTGTAGCATCTATTACCCGATGCGATGCGATATCGCTCATCGGCGGTCGGCATTCTAAAAAAGTCATCGCTTGAAGCCTTAAAGTTATATTGATATCCGGTTGATAAAGCGCAAATTTCAAAATGCCGTTAAATGCAGGGATAAGGTAATGCATGTGTATTTAAAACTTTGCCCCTTCGATTAACGAATACTTGCGTTTAACCGCCAAAATATCTGTTGCACGCTTAAGGGGGTCATTCAGCCGGATAACGGTGTAATAGTCATTTAATGGGTAGCAGGCCTTAAATCACCATTAATGCATCTGCAATATCTGCCCAGTGATTGGATCCGCAGCCACTTTTGAGAATTAATATCACCACGCTTCAAATGATATATCTTTCCCGTTATGGATCGTCATTATTATCTCCTTGTTACGATTTCTCTTGCATTTGTGTAGAATTCATCTGTTGAGAGAAGCTTGAGCATGATGGGGAAGAAATCCAAGAGGACCGCGGGCTCCGCTGCTGCATCTGTTGCAGGACAAGCTGCCGCGGATAAGAAGAAAGGCCTAATTTTAGACACTACGTGCACTGGTCTCACTAGGACTTCATGGCAGGGCACATATAATCTATTAGAGGTTGAGCAACCGAAAGTGATAGTGACAGAGGCTAGTGTGGATGTACTAAAGAAGTCCGATGCTACTCTCAAAGACTTGGCAGACTCCTTTCTTCACAGGATAGCAGCCAGAGAGCAGGTCCTTCCCTACACTGATGTAGTGCGCTGGGCAATCGAGGAAATTCCAATCATCTATAGAACGTTTCACACAAGGGATGGAAGGATTTTCGGGTCGTTCAAGCCAGAGCACCTAAGGCAAATATATCATTTGCCCGAGCCAGAGAAAATCTATAACAAAGCCTTCGTGGAGAAATTTGCAGCCAAAAATGAAGTACAATCTGAACGCATCCGGGATTGGAGGCAGAATCCGGCCAAACACAAGCACGAAAGCTCGGGTAAGTACTCCGTCGATTCTTTGGCTTCTCCCTATTGCTATGCGGGGATTATGATGTGTAGGCTATGGGGGTTACATGACTCTGCTAATTTCGACATAGAAATGGTTCCCCTGATGGAAGCAGCTGTTAATAGTATAATCATGGACTGGGCCACCATTCTTTCTGATAAGTTGGCCGTAGCTGTTCGTGACTTTAGAGCCAAATCCAGAGTTACCGAAAGGAAAATCCCACCATTTTATTATAATGCTTACATTATGGATACTTTGTGTTTTAATTCTGAGTTTCCTATCCTTGGTTGGAGGTGGACCACCCAAGACCCCTCACCCATTCATTTGTACCATCAGAAATTGTGGAAGTCCTCTTACAAGGACCATTTGTATCAAATTTGCAATGGTTTTATGGTTCCCATTCATTATTCCATTTTTGATCGGCCTATTCCCAAAATCTCCTATCTCGCTTCCTTCGACTTACCAGCTATAGTAGGTTGGTTTGGAGAAGAGCATTTTACCTATGTTAGGGTTTTTGGGAGCCAAGCCAAGCCGCATGTTCTCCCTTTATATGTTCCAGACAAATTGTTGGCCCGAGAAATCTCCTACCAGATTATGGCCGAGAGTGTCACACAAACTCTCAAGAAAGAAAAGAAGAGGGGCTCGCCCTCTTTTCCCTTGAGAATTGGTGTTTTTACTCTGCATGATCTCAAGCATGCAGAAAAAGAGGCAACAAAGATGCAAGCTTTATCCCTGGCCACTATCCCAAGCAGACTCTATGATCCACATAAAACTGTCTACACTGCCCTAGAACAGGCCAAATTAACAAAATTTGACCATCAAGAGGATATGTTTGATGACCTGTTCGTCACCGCCGATACAATAGGCCAGGCCAAACAGCTTGCTAGAATGAGATATAATGATGAGACGTTAACTGAGTTCAATAAACTTAGAGAGCAGAGGTTGCAAACTCTGCCTCTAGATTTATTGACAACAACCCCAACGTCTTCCTCAAGCGAGCCTGGTCGACAACAGACGAGCCAACCTCCTGTTACAACTAAGGATCAAAAGAAACAACCGGAGGAAAGGCAAAAGAAGTTGCAGGCAGAAAAGCAAAGAAAAGAGAAAGCTGAGAGGCAGAAGAAGGAGCAGATAGAAAAACAGCAAAAGGCGCAGAAGGATCAAGAACAGAGAAAGCAGAAAGAAATAGAGGAACAGAGGAAGAAGGAAGAAGAGGAGAAACAAAAGAAAGAACTGGCAGATAGGCAGAAAAAGGAATTGGCAGATAGGCAGAAAAGGGAGCAAGAAGAGAGACAAAGAAAAGAACTAGAGGTTCAGCAGAGGTTAGAACAAGAAAAAGAGCGGAGCAAATCCCAGAGAGAGCAACATAAACAGACCTCCATTGATCCTGAATTGCTTAAACAATGGAACCAATTCGATTCCATTATCAGTGGAAAGGAAGGCTCCAAAGATACAGACACCTCTAAGACAAGCGATGTACCAGATACCACTTCTTCTCAGGTTCTAAGCGGAACCAGCGGCCCACCCATTTCAAAGGATGTCGAAGTAATTACTAAAGACCCTTCCGATCAAATTGTTCTCCAGGTGGAAGATATTCCTCCCCTGGATGTTTTCTATAGCCCAAAGTATAAAGCCGTTGTTAAGCGCTCAAGGAAGAGACGAAGGCTTTATCAACCTTCTATCTTTCCTGAGCAAACAATCACGGGCAATGTAGTCTGGAAGGAGGAATTGGATCCCTCTGATGATCTAACAAAGCTATCGCAGTATGCGGGAGCTTATTCTGCAGCAACTATTGACAAGGCATCGGAGGTAAGTCTTCTATTGAAGACTAAGGACCAAGAGATTTGTACATTACAGGCAGAAGTAACCGAGGCAAAAAACAAGGCAACGCAGGTAGAAGAACAGTTGCTGGCACAACAGCAAGAAAACAATATATTAACCCAGCAACTGCAGACTGAAAAACAGAGAATCGACCAGAGCGCAATCTTAAAGCAGAAAGAATTGTCGGAGGCATTGGCACAGTTGAGAGCGACGAATGAGCTGATGATGAAATCAAAAGACGAGCAAATAGCTCGACTATTAGTGCAGCTTGAAGACATCAAGGGCACCCAGAAAGTGGAGGATTTCAGAGCAGAAGCAGCTCAAATAAATGGTGCATTAATATCTCAGATTAGACTCCTATGCCAACAACTTACTGAGGCTGAGCCATTATGCGAAATATCTACAGCAGTATGTCAGCAGATAGAGAAAGCCAGAAATGAGCTAGATCAGGCCGAAGCAACCATAGCCGGATATCTTGATTGGCAAGATACTGATGTGGGGAAGGCAGCAAACTTGCCTAGAATCTATGAGACATACAAGGACATACTCTTCACGGAGTGGAACACTCAGGTGATGAAAGCGGAAAGGGCAGCTTCAAGGTGTAAAATGATTGCCAGCAATATGATTGATTTAGTCAACAACACACTCTATTTGGCAAACATGATTTCCCAGTGCACACCTGGAAGCATAACAACAGCAAACATGATTGAACAAACAAGTTATCATGACTTGGAAGAAAAGGGAAGGTTAATCGCTGGAGTAAATACTTTAACCTCTGAGGCATATTGGCTCTTTCTAATCAAGCCACACACTCAAAGGTCGGCCCTCAAATGTTTAACAGATGCTCTCGGATGCCTGATCCCCGACATTCAGGATGCCACATATGATGCCCAGCTCACTTCGCGTCTCAACACTCCACCAGAAGTAGAGCCAATGCTGGCGATATGTCAGCTGAGGTTTAAAGGCAAAGAGCCCACCTAATGAAGCATTGCTGCCGACTGCCAGATCGCCAAGGAAGATGGAAAAATATTTATTGATGCCAATTTAATAGCTTTTCAGTTTCTTAGATATTTAGATTAGCTTAGTATTTATAGACCCTTTCATTGTTTTGGAAAGGGTCGTAAAATTTTGTAATAGACTTAAAGGCTGAAGTTTGCACTACTGTGCTTCAGCCTATATTCTTTTGTGAAACTCGACCAATAGTTCTTAATTTAACGAGAAGGCTGTTTTATACAATTGCACACTATTGTCTCTTGTTTGGAATGCTTTCTGGTTTGAAGGAAGGACTGCGACATAGCGATTAATATACTGGATTGTTAAGCAGCTTACATGGTACTTTTATCTGCATCTGCGTTCTTTCCTCTTATATGAATTGCTGTGTTATTATTTTTGCTATTGTTGAATACATGTATGCGCTGTAACAGCAAATCTTCATTTCGTTCCACTATTGGATGTTTTGTGATATGCCCTCTCTTTTAATCATGCATGTAGCAATGATATGAATGACAAAGTGTAGTAATTCGCTATTATCGCTCTGCATAACTAATTATGCAGAGCAATCTTAAATGGTTTAAACATCTATGCTTTAGCGTTAGAGTCATCTATATGCCTGCCTTAAAGCACAGATTATCAAACGCTACACTTTACAAATTGATAAGTCCCGAGATTAGATTATAGTTAGTATATTTCGCCAATAGTTTTAGTTGTTCGCTTATCACCATCATATATCATAAGTCACTCATCCATCCCTTTTACTTATAATTCTTGGGAAACTGGTCCCATTATCCCCAGTCGGAGCCGCTATTCCAAACGGAAAAGGAGCTGTACTAAGGTCCGGACCGGGTGGTTTCCCCAATGTTGTTGCAAAGATTTTCGGGGCATCAACAGAAGGGTGATGGGAAAGTTTTAAATGCCGAAGACGCATAAAATATACCACCTTATGTGAAATGATTTTTCGGTAAGCACGAAACCATATTCCATTAATAATTGGAAACCAACTCATTTATTAACATTAAAGCGCATAACCAGGTGTCGGTTTATGGAAAATACTTTTTTTGAACCACGAGCCCGAAAGATCTGCGATGAAGCGATTTTGTGATTTGCTTCGCAATATCGCAGATCACAACATCTCAATGTTGATAGCTCGCTATATCGCATTATCGCATTTCCGTTCTATCGCGAAATCGCAATATCACATTATCACAATATCGCAATATCGAACTATCGCAATATCGCAATATCGCAGGAACGTCATATATGACAATCTTCATTAATCTGTTTTCTGCAAAATACGATTTGCGATATGTGTCATTGCATATCAGAAATTTTAAGGTGTTTCAATGTAAGTTGTATTTGATGTATGCGATGCGATATTTTATTATCGCGTATCGTGATCTCGCAATATTAGAATGCGGCTTGTAAGGAGGTATCCTGTTATCCTTTTGCGATGCGATATTTCCTAAGGAAAGATTTTGTCTTACCTTATCATAAAACTTAGATTTTTTAGATTTTTCAAGGGGGTCTTCCTAAGTTTATGATGGTAAGTTTTATTGGGAAAGGAAATTTAAGCACTAATTGATTTTAAAATTTTTAACTAAGGGTCCCCACTTATTTAGTATTAGGAATAACACTAAATAAGAAGGGGGGTTGTTGCTAGCCACAACATGCTGGTAACCTTGATAAGGGTAAGTTTGTTGAGCAAGTCTATGTAAGGTTGTTGTTGAGCACGAGGATAGATTTTCTGTTGTCCAAACCCAACATAGGCTTGTTGACCAGGACCTGGGTAAACTTGTTGTTGACAAAACCCAACATAGGCTTGTTGACCAAGTGCAGGATGAGGTTGGTATTGCTGTCATTGTTGGGGCTACCAAGGCTGTTGAAGCAAGTATTTTTGATGTTGATACTGTTGTACCTCTGATATAGTAGTAGGTCAACTACCAATGCCAGAGCATCTAAAATAATTGTTTTGGGGTTTTTGTTTTAGGTTTTTTTTGGAAGACCAATGAATGAAGACAGATGTAGAATTAAAGTAATTAATCCTTTGGGTTATACTAATACTTCAGCAAAGGGTTGCTATAAAGGATTACACAGTGATATAGATAAAAAATAGTGGTGAGTAGAAGATAGAAAAAATATGATTATCACAGTTTCCAGACTGTAAAACAAAACAATCATAAGTTGGAAAATGCTTACACAAGATGCTAATGATTTATTAATTAGAGGGGATTAGCTAAACAGAAATTTCATTATTCCATTCTCTTAATAGATGAGCACTTCAGGAGCTTAGAGGAAGTAATTGAGACATAATTATTCCTACCCAGATATCTCTATAAGTCATAGGAATATGAAGAAAAACACAATGATTGATAACTGGAAAAACTTACAGGGTAACACAAAACTATGTAAAACCAGATTCATAATCCTCTACTTTATATTAAGGTTCCAGAAAGACTGAGTACATCAAATGTTTGCAAAAGCTTCTTTCAAAGGTGACTTCCAGGTTCAAAGTAGTATTAATAGTCAAGACTTTACAAGCAATGAATTACGAATCTTGAACTCCGAACCTATAACATCTCGAGAAGAGAGTTATTAATACAATAATAAACTTAAGCAATATCCTATAACTAATTAAGATTTATTCTAGGAAATGAAAAGATCTTCATGCAAGAAGATAGGGGCAGCTATTGAAAATATTCTTGCTGTCCCCTTTTATTCAGGTTGTGCTGGCTTTGTTTGTCTGATATTTTTCCCTTTATGTTGATCGATTGTTTGTATCTTTTACTCTGGCTGATTCCTTCATTTAATCTTTACCTGATACTCTTTAAACTTTGTTTAATATGCTTTCACCCTAGTGAGTAACCTTTATTGTGATCCTTTTATTCTTATTGTGGATTTCAGATGTTTATTGTGTTTTTAATAGTAAATCGCTTTGGATTTTATGTTACAAGGTGAAGCGATTTGATATGGCCTTCATATTTGTCCTCCAACTATACATAGGATTTTCTTTGTAACCCTGGAACAACAGTCTTCACCTGCAAAACACAGAAATCATTTAAGAAAAATAAGGTGATAGGGATGGTCATGAATGGCTTTATTGAGCTTTAAAGGCTATTGGAAGGAGTCTGAGGCGTATTTGAAGGTAAAATGATGGTTTTTTGGTCACCGAGGCTTATGGAGGGTTTGCTTTGTAAAACAGGAAAAAACAGAGCAAAATGGTCATTTGGCATTTAAACAGGAAAAACAATTTTCTTTTGAAATATGGCGCGATAGTGAACAGTAACCATTTTGTTGTTTTGCGGAAGGTATTTTTCATCGCACCTCTTATAAGACACGGGTGGTTTTGAGGAGAGGTCACCCGAAACGATCTGAGCTTGACATGTAACAAAGGGAACAATGGAATACCACTTTCTGGGAGGGTAATGCCTGTACAGAGCGTTATCACTCAGGTTTTCCCCAAAGTTGTTGTGTGTGGAGCATGATTGTTTAGAGGTCTTTGTTTCATCCGGATGTATACCTCAGGAAGTTTGTACATCCATCCACACGGGGGGGACTTGTCCCCCCCGCGGGGGTCCGGGGGGACTGATCCCCCCCGGCTAGGGGGTCCGGGGGCGGCACCCCCGAAGCTAAAAATAGATGTAAAGTTGCCTTGTAAAAGTATAGTAATTTCTAGTCAATCTGGGCCGTTCATTAGGTGGATGATCTGATGGTAGAAATTATGTTTAGTTTAGGGTTTTTTTCCCTAGAAGGCAACCCCTCTCTTTGTATGAGGGAATTGTATTTGAGGCTGAGATATAGATGTGTATTCCGTGAGCAAGAAACAGAGAGGTGAGACTGTGAGAGAAAACAGAGGATATTACAGCGGATCTGCTGTAGGTTGTGTCTCTTCATTTTGCTGGATAATAGAAAGGAAGGACTGGTTGTTCAGGGTGGACATAGCCCAAACTAGGTGAACCACGTATATCTGTGTCTCTCTTGTTTTATGCGTTTTCTGTGTTTATGTTTCTACAATAATTTATGTGTTCCATTGCTCCGTAATATATAATTTTATAACAAAATTTGTAAGAAAGGGAAGGATGCCGAGGTAACCACAGACCAATCTTTTAGATACGGATTCTAGCCAATCTGTATCCAGAGAAGGATCTCTCTTTATGATTTAGCTTTGTTTTTAAAGGTATTAGGCTAGTTATGAAGTTCAGGGGTTTTGTTTGAGTTTGGGTGGTGAGATTCAATAGAAAAGAGAGGTAAAACAGAGTAGTTCAGTCCATTGGGCATGATGGATTCAAAGAAAAAAGGCTTTCTGGATTTGGTTTCTTAACAGAGGATGGCTTCACGGAGCAAGGTAGTCAAATAGGGAATAGATAAAGGCTTAAAACAGATGGAATGGGCTCAAATGGGGTGAAGGGAAATTAAGAATCCTTCAACCTATTGAAAGAGGGAAAATGGATGATTACTGATAAGGAGCAGTTAAGGATTCTTTAGCAAATAATCAACATGAAAGAATTAGGAAACATGAGCAATTAAGATTTCACCACTTATTCTAATTCTGAAGAAAACACAGAGAACAACAAAGACTGAAAACAGAGTGCAATCAAGCATATTCTAAAATTAACCATTTTCTTTATCATTTAGTTTATGAAACACAGACGATATAATAAACAAGAAAACTGTAAAACACAAGATATAGGGGACTTATTGGTCCGAAAGGTTGATTCAAGAAATCTGTGACAAGTCCTTTGCTTCAATTCTTCATCCATTAGGCCATGCAAGAGTTCGTTTCCAACAACTGTTTATTCCAAAATTTCAATAT
Organism: Pinus tabuliformis; assembly: GCA_031772625.1. NCBI lineage: Eukaryota > Viridiplantae > Streptophyta > Pinopsida > Pinales > Pinaceae > Pinus > Pinus tabuliformis. Next base: position 1,287,580,939 of record CM062811.1, on the reverse strand, counting down.
TACAGCACAGTCTAGGAAATCCACACACCACCCCCAATACTCTAATGGAGGGGGTATTTATGCAACAAATTTGTACAACAAATATCTCATAATAGCTGTGAGATAATATCTAGGATGACTAATAATAATTTACAAGTAAAATAGAAACAACGAACTTATGTTTTGTTGGAGGCAGGCCTTTTGGGTTCGACTTGTAGTTGTCCTATGTAAAAACTCTGCGCTAGCTACCTGTCTTAATTGATGCATTAATTCTGATGTGATACACTTTAATTATGCTCTGATACTCTTTGACTTACTTTAATGTGGATCTAGTACATTTTAATGTCGAACTGATACTCTTTAATTCTGAACTAACCCCTGCTCACCGCTGTCTGGCATTTCACCCAAAATTTCCTTTTTCCAAGGGTAACAGTGTAACTATGGATAAACACCTGTTTTTGGGGCACTGGAGGTTTTTCTATGCCTTCCAGTTCCTTTCCTTTAGATATTTCTGTGGCTGGTATGCTAACTTCCTATGGAGATTGATGAGAATTCCTGGCAATTGATGCGCTGATAGCCATGTACTGAGAAAATTCACAGGTACCTGTGTCAAAAGAGGAGGAAACCATACATTGGAGGGTCGTTTGATAGGCAGAGGAGCTCATCGATGGAGCTTTTCTGGTCAGGAGGTGGTCGAGAATGAACTGCGAACTCGGTAGATATCATGCCCAGAGCGTTGTTTGCAGAGAAACATAGCAAAAATGACTTTTTTCCCTTTCATTTGACAAGATGAAGTTTTGGCAGGATTTTTTTTGTTTTGAAGGACGAATGACATCAGCAGTACGGATGACGTCAGCGGGAGTATGGGGCAAATGATGTGGCGGGTGACGTCAGTAGAAGGATGGATGACGTGAGCAAAGGGTGACGTCAGAGGAGGTGGTAAGTAGTTTTGCTCGCACCGCTTTTGGGGCTGAGCGGTTTCGGGCGGGGAGGGAGCGAGCACCCTGGATGGGCGATGCGTGGTAGCGGTATGGGCGGAAAAACCGTCGGCCCCCGTGAGTTAAACAGTGGCGGTTAGGGGGGTCGTGAAATGGATGTGGACAAGAGAAATTAAGATTTCACTGCTTATTCTAATTCTGAAGAAAACATAGAGAACAACAAAGACTGAAAACAGAGTGCAATCAAGCATATTCTGAAATTAACCATTTTCTTTATCATTCAGTTTATGAAACACAGATGATATAATAAACAAGAAAACTGTAAAACACAAGATATAGGGGACTTATTGGTTCGGAAGGTTGATTCAAGAAATTGGTGACAAGTCCTCTGCTTCAATTCTTCATCTTGTAGGCCATGCAAGAGTTTATTTCCAATAGATCTTTATTCCAAAATTTCAGTATTACAGCACAGTCTAGGAAATCCACACACCACCCCCAATACTCTAATGGAGGGGGTATTTATGTAACAAATTTGTACAACAAATATCTCATAACAGCTGTGAGATAATATCTAGGATGACTAATAATAATTTACAAGTAAAATAGAAACAGCTAACTTATGTTGTGCTGGAGGCAGGCCTTTAGGGTTCGGCTTGCAGCTGTCCTCTGCAATAACTCTGCGCTAGCTGCCTGTCTTAACTGATGCATTAATTCTGATGTGATACACTTTAATTCTGATCTGCTTTGCCTTTAATTCTACTCTGATACTCTTTGACTTACTTTAATGCTGATCTGATACACTTTAATGCTGAACTGATACTCTTTAATGCTGAACTGACCCCTGCTCACCGCTGTCTGGCATTTCACCCAAAATTTCCTTTTTCCAAGGGTAACAGTGTAACTATGGATAAACACCTGTTTTTGGGGCACTGGAGGTTGTTCTGCACCTTCCAATTCCTTTCCTTTAGATCTTTTTGTGGTTGGTATGCTAACTTCCTATGGAGATTGTTGAGAAGTCCTGGCAATTGATGCGCTGATAGCCATGTATTGAGAAAATTCATAGGTACCTGTGTTAAAAGAGGAGGAAACCATACACTGGAGGGTCGGTTGACAGGCGGAGGAGCTCGTCGATGGAGCCTTTTCTGGTCTGGAGGCGGTCGAGAATGAACTGCGAACTCGGTAGATATCATGCCCGGAGCACTGTTTGTAGAGAAACATAGCAAAAATGACTTTTTTCCCTTTTATTTGACAAAATGAAGTTTTGGCGGGATATTTTTGTTTTGAAGGATGGATGACGTTAGCAGTATGGATGATGTCAGCGGGTGTACGAGGTAGATGATGTGGCAGGTGACGTCAGCAGAAGGATAGATGATGTAAGCAAAGGGTGACGTCAGTGGAGGTGGTAAGTGGTTTTGCTCGCACCGCTTTTGAGGCTGAGCGGTTTCAGGTGGGGAGGGAGCGAGCACCTCGGATGGGCGATGTGTGGCAGCGGTATGGGCGGAAAAACCACCGGCCCCTGCGAGTTAAAAAACGACAGTTAGGGGGGTCGCGAAATGGATGTGGACCGTCAGATGGTCAGGCCCAAATCGGACGGTGGGTGCTCATGGAATATGGCGGAGGTTTAAACAGCGGGGGGCCGATATAATTAACTAATGTTTTTAATGTATCGGGGTTGTTTTTATTGGTTCACTAGGTGGTTTGGTTATTAATAAATCAGAGGTTGATTAACCATTTGACGGCGCGGTGGGAAGGTTATTAACAAGTTTCAATTAAACGCATTAATCCCTGTTTAAATAGTGATATGGTCATAATCGAATGGGGAGGGGATATGTAATATTTGGGGTTTTTATTATATATTTACATACAATACGAGATTGGGTAATAAAGTGGGATTTATATAAAAAATGTTAATATTTAATATGAAAAATGTAAATGAAAGCGCTAAGTTATAAACTTAGGCTTAAGATGAGAAAAGGGGTTTTGAGGTGATATAATGTACTTTTCTAAGTAAAATGAGAATCACTTAGGCAAATGTTTATGAAATGAGATGAGTGATTTTAGTGATATTAAGAATAGATTCTTAATATTTGGGGAAATTAGTAAATGATTTAGGGAAAAGTATGAAGGGGAGTTATTTTTTCAACCTTACCTCACTTGAGATGCTTCAAGTATATGTCTGCCATGCACTTGTGATAGAAATGAAAGACTAACACATTTTTAGAGACAAAACCTATCACAAGTATCATTCTGCAACACCAATCTACCTACCCTGCCTACTTTGCCTAGCATTTTTTCCTTCTTCCTTTGGGTGCATTTAGACTAGCAACCCTCATCAACTTTTCTTTTCTTTTCATGGTAAGCCTACCTAAGTCTGCACTTATTACATCCAAGGGCTCAGATTAAACTGTTGAGCTCCTTTGCTTCTCTACCTATCTACTTATCTGCCAAGATTAAACAGTTTGGTCAGATTTTATTCTCTATCTCTAAAACATGAAATTCAAACATGAACTAGCCAAGATTAAGTTGTTTGGCCATTCATCAATTGTGGCATAAAGTAACAAGCTGCACACAATGGTTATTTACAAAAAATTAAAAAGTAGTGGCAATTTGGACTTGCACACTTTCCTGGTCTATTTTTATTTGGGGTTCATTTCTTTCAATTTTTTTTTATTTGTTCTTTTTACCATTTGATTTTTCTTTTAGGGTATACCCTCTTTACATTTTTTACTTTTTTTGATTTTTTGATAATATGGAAAACCTTTGCAACAAGGAAAGGGATGAACATATTACAGAGCTCATCAAGTTAATCATGAAATATGACACCTATTAGTGTAGGAGTATAACAGTGGCTCCACTTGGGGAAGACTTCCCCTGGTGGAAAGTTAAGAACAACAGGTCAGATGGCCTTATGAGTAAATTTTACTATTTCTGAAGTCTCCTTTTGCTGGTTGCTTTATTGTATATATGACAACACACTTGTGAAACTTAGGGCCTTCTCTTCGGGCTTCAACTGCAGCAAGTTACTATCCAATCCAAACTGTGACATTATCAAGGATATAGTATGTACATGTTAGAGTCAGAATACATAAAAAAACTAGATCAAAGTAATGTTTCAGCATTTTACCATTCACTGGTCCTTCTTCTGTTTCTGTGCCATCCAGGCTCTTCAGAAAATAAGTATTGTTCCCTTGTAATGCCTGGACGATAAATGGCCCTTTCCACAGGAAGTCAAACTTCCCATGTTTCCCTTTGTCTTCTCTCCTGGAATCCCACCTTAGAAATTTGTCTCCAATGTAGAAGTCTTCTGCTTTGGTCCTTTTATCAAATATTTTCTTGAGTTTTTCTTGTAACACTTGGGATCTTCGGTGCACTTCTTCTCTTGTCTGCTGCAAATGGATGGTCTGATTTATTCTCCTTTTATTGTCATTGGGTTCCACCTGAGATTCTTGCAGTAATTTCATTACAGGTACTCCTAAAGATGAAGGAAACATAGCCTCCATGCCATAAACTAACTCATAAGGGATAGTTCCAATAGATCTCTTTGTAGTAAGTCTGTCTGCCCATAGTGCATTTATGTGTTTCTTGTGCCAGTTGTTCTTGTTCTCTTCCAACAATTTCTTAATAATATTAATCGGGCTTTTATTGGAGGATTCAGCTAGACCATTACCTTGAGGGTAATAGGCTGTGGAATGGCCTAAAGTTATATGGTATTTGTTACAGAAATTTATCATTTTCTTAGACTTGAAGGCAGCATCATTATCGGTTATGATCTTTTCAGGACAACCAAATCTAGACAATATGTTGGTTTCTAAGAATCTTATAATCACTGTATCATTGGCTTGTCTAGAAGGAATGGCTTCTATCCATTTGGTGAAATAGTCTGTGGCAGTAAGAATCCATTTATGTTGGCCAGAAGAGGGAGGATGTATTTCTCCAATGAAGTCCAAACCCCATTATTGAAAAGAATTTTCAGTGGAAATTGGTCTCAAGGGTAAGGGTAACAGTTTCCTTTTGCCTTCAAAAATTTGGCATTTGTGGCAAGCAGTGACAAATTTCTTTACATCAGCGAACAAGGTTGGCCAGTAAAATCCAGCCCTTAGGATTTTGTCTGCAGTTGATTTCCAGTAAAGGTGTCCACTGCAGTCCCCTGCTTGAAAATATTTGACAACTTTGTCAGCTTCTTCTTTTATTAAACAATTCAATAGAACACCTTCATGATTTTTCCAAAAAAGAGCATTATCTAAAATACAAAATTTTGAAGCTTTCATCTTTAAAAACCTTTTCTTTGTTTTGGATAACCCTGGAGGAGCCTGCAGGTTTAATAATACATGAATTATATCAGCATACCAAGGTGATTCTAAGAAGGCCTAGCTGATTTGTGGAGTCGCCATCTCCTGTTCATTATCTAGTTCATTAATATCCAGGGCTTGAAAGTTTGTTTCAGTCATGAGTTTAGCCAATCCCTGTCCTTTTATCAGCTTTGTAGGTTTTATTTCAATATCATACTCCAATATATTAGCTATGCACTTACCTCGTTTTCCTTCAATTCCATCCTGAGTCAGGATGTCTTTGACAACAACATTTGGTACATAAGCTACCACATGGGAGTACAGTATATAGACTCTGAAGTCTTTAATAGATTTCACAAGTGCAAAAGCCTGTTTTTCCATGATTTTGTAATTCAGAGGTGCATCTCTAAGTGCTTTACTGAAAAAGGCTATGGGTTTTTCACATCCTTGATCGTCCTTTTGCGGTAAAACAGCTGCTATAGTGTGTTCTGATGCAAATGAGAAAATTATGAAGTCTCTATCGAACTTTGGACTTGTGAGGACTGGTGTTCTGATCAAAGCCATTTTAATTTCTTCAAATGCTTGTTTGGCTTCTACTATCCATTTAATCTTTGAATCCTTTTTTAACATATTGTTCAACAATCTAATCAATTCATCCAAATTAGATATGAATCTTCTCAAAAAGTTAATCTTTCCTAGGAAAGCTTGAAGTTCTTTGACATTTTTGTGGTGGGGTATTTGCAGAATAACTTCCATTCTAGCAGGATCAATTTTGATGCCATCTTTGGAGATGATATGGCCTAACAGTTTGCCTTCTTCTAGACCAAACAAAGAATTTTTAGGATTTAATGAAATACCATACTTTCTGCATTTTAAAAACACTTGTCTCAAATGATCTAAATATTGCTGATTTGATCTAGAAAACACAATGAGGTCATCTAGATATACAACTAGAAAATTGTGAATCTCTTTTGCAAAAGCTATGTCCATTGCTCGTTGAGAGGTTACCCCTACATTATTAAGTCTGAATGGCATTTTAACATATTTGAATGTACCCCATGGTGTTGTAAATGCAGTCTTTTCTTGGTCATCAGGATGAACCAGAATCTGATTAAAACTTGAAAACCCATCCAAAAGTGAAATCCTAGAAGCAACTACTACTCTTCATAAAATATGATCCATCTTAGGTAAAGGGTAATTGTCTTTCAAAGAAACCTTGTTTACATTTCTTAAGTCAACACATAATCTGATTTCTCTTGTTTTCTTCCTGGTAGGCACTAAATTAGATACCCACTTTGAAAATCTGATTGGAGCAATTATCCCTGCATCATGCATTCGTTTGATTTCTTTTTCTATTAAAAGAAGCAGTACAGGGTTGATTCTTTTGAGCTTTTGCTTGAATGGTTTTTGATTTTCCTTGAGGGGTATTATATGTTGAATTACAAAGGTGTCATAAGATTTCAGGTCTTCATAGCTCCAGGGAAAAACATCCTGGAATTCTTTGATCAGTTCAACATACTTCAGTTTTTGATCAGGGGGAAAAGATTTGGATAATTTTATCAATTTTGGATTCCCTTCAGTTCCTATGTTGTAGTCTTCAATGTCTTCTTTTAGAGGTTTCATCTGGGGTTTCTTTGGAATATCGTTGAAATCAAAGAGATCTTCCAAAGGAGTTAATCCTTTGGGCAAATGATTGTCTTTCAAATTGATAATTTTAGATTCTCCTTCAATAATCTCATCAACATCTATTTCTTTAAGATATTGTATTTCCTTTTTGGTAAAATTCGTTGGATGAAGCATCTGAGTTGCATTTTCTGCTGAAATGTCTGTTTCTATCCGATTTGTTGGATCAAACTCACTAACTGTATCTCCATCTACATTAGTGCTGGAAAATTCTTCTTCTGAGGTTAAAAAATTATTGATATGAGTATCATTTTCAAACTCCTGTCAATTCTTCACATTATCAGGTATGGCTGGCCTGTGTCTAATTTCTGCTGTGAATTGATGATTTGTTTCAAATGGTAATTTACAGGTGCTAGCAAACATTTCTAGGCTATGAACTTGCAAGTTATGTTTTCTTGGGATTTGAGCAAGTTGAGTTTCTAGAAATGTATTGAGGATCTCTAAAGCTGTTCCTCTGTATTCTCTCAATCTGGGATCATTTGTCAAGAACTTCCTTTTTATCTGTTGAATGATTAAATCAGAATCTCCTAGGACTGACACTCTAGTTGCTCCCAATTTCTTGACCAGTTTAAGACCTAGCAATAGAGCTTCATATTCAGCCATATTATTAGTTCACCTAAAGTTTAACCTGTAGGCATGGCCTTCAACATGATTGTTTTCAAGATTGTGCACCCAGACTCCTGCTCCTGCTCCTAATTTGTTCATAGAACCATCAAATTTTAAGTACCAAAGGATTTCATGTTCTTAATTAGTATCTGGAGTTTCTGGGATTTGTTCAATAGGGAGATCTAGTTTTTTAGTTTCTTTTGGTTTATCTGGTGTGTTATGATTTTCAGAAATTTCTTGGATTCAGACACTAGACCTTTCATTTGCAATTTTTTCTGTTTCATCTGCTAGAACTTTTATCTTATGTGGGGGATCAATTTCAGCATTGTAAAGGATAAAAGAATCCATGTCTGAATGTACCGAGTAGATAAGGAAATTTTGAGGTTTCTCTTGACTACTTACTACATACTTCATTAAGGTTTCTCTGTATAGTCTCTTGGGTTGACCAAACACTGAAATAGTAGCGTAAGACATGTCTAACTGTAGAGATCCTTGAAGCTTTTCACCCCAATATCTAGATAATAACATGCCATACTTTGGAGGAATATCAGCTACTACTATGTCCATTAAGATGGTTTTGGTAGGATATTGGACTAGTGAGACACATAAGTCTTTGATTAAACCTAAACATTTGACCTGATTTTAATCAAAAAGGTAATGGTATTTATATGGCCTGGTAATGTCAAGGTCAAGTTTCTCCATTACAGATTTAGGCATTAAGTTATGGGAAGCACTAGAATCAAACATGGCATTATGAAGTATTTTATCATGTATGTTTAAACCTACATAGAAAGGAGGAAATTCTCCCTCTACTATTTTTCCATCTACTCCAGGGCCAAATATCAATTCAGGCTGGTCATCAAAAACGTTTACTGAATCTTTGTTCACAGAAATTTTGAGTGATCTGCTGATTTGACTTCTGTAGAAATCATGTTTAGCTAATTCTGATAATGGAACAACTATCTTTAGTTTGACTACTTTTGTCTCAAGATTGAAAGGTTTCTCAGTCTGAGTTCTTGTATTTCGGACAACGGGATTTTCTGCGTTTCTTTCCTCTTCAGGAGTGGGATTATGGGCTGAAGTTGTTTCCAAATCAAGCTCTAGAGGCTCTCCTATGTTTCCTTCCGAAGGAATAGAAGTGGAAGGTTGTCTGTTAGGTGGCTAATTGTTTGATATATCTTCAACAATTGGATTATTTGGGTTAGGACCTGTTCTAGCAAGAGTATGTACAGGGGGGGTATTGATTTTACCTTTGTTAGGCTGCTTGGTATTTTTCTGTTTACTGGTTTCAGGGACATCTATTCTTCTGCTACTTAGATTGTATTGTTTGTGGACTTCATAAATGGCTGTATCATATCCCTCCCTAAAGTCAAATGATTCACCTGGCTGAGTTTAGAATTGTTAAAGAATGTGAGCTTCTTGATCCTATTGGGTCAAGAAAACTTGTTGTTCATTGTTGAGTCCCATCAAATTAATTTGAGTGTCTTTTGTTGGTTCATCAGAAGCTGAGGCTTCAGCATAATTTTTTTGAAATGGGGGCCTAATATTTTGGTCAGGCCCTGTCTTTCCGGCATTAGGGTTTTGGTTCTTCCTGAAATTTGGATTTCTTCCAGTATTGCTTGGTTGGCCCTACCAAGGGGATTTTCTCTCAATTATTTCTACTCTATCTCCAAGTCTATCCATTCCTTTAATAATAGCATCTAATTTCTACTCAAAGGCAGAAGGTTCTTCTTTGAAAGGTGTCCTCCTTTCAGCTCTGGCTCTAGATCGTTTAGATATCGGGTTGGCCTCAACACTGACAGCTATACTCTGCATCTCTTCTAAGTTTCGAGGAGCTCTTTCCCTAAGTTGTTATGCCATATCAGAATCAAATGCATCAGGGAATTTGATCAAGGCCAAATTTGGAGGAGGTCTGAGATTTTGAGGAATAGCATTGTATATATTATTGAATTTGGTACAGTAATCTTGGACAGTTTCTTGTGTGCCTTTTCATAGGTTTTCATACTCTGATAAAATGTGGAGAGGATCTTTCTTCTTTTCCCATATGTTCAAGAAAGTCTGATAAAGAGCTTGTGGGTCATTGATACTGTTTGCAGGGAGGGCTCTAAACCAGGTTCTAACATCTCCAGTTAAACTTTGAACAAATACTTTCATTCTAACATCATCATCATCAACCTCATAACTTTCAAAATAGTCGATAATTTTATTGGTATGTTGTTGAGCTGTGTAAGTGCCAATACCTTCAAAAGAAGGGATTTTACTTTGATAGTCTTGGGGCATAGCCCCTGGATTTGCAGGTAAGTTTAGGGGAGTATATCGGTTTGCCATGGTTACAAAAATAGATGTGACAACTGGGGGAGTAGAGATAACAATGGGAATGTGTGTTGTAGATGGTGGAGTGGAAAAGGTAGTTGGAGGTGCTGATGGTGAACTTGGAGAAGCTGTTGCAATCAAAGAAAGGGTGGGTGTTCTTTCAGAGGTAAGTTCAGATTGAATGGAGTTCTGCAAATGTCTGTCAAGGTGTGAAGTAACAACTTCAATCTGCAAATTTTCTATGAATATTGGATTTTGGACTGTGTGTGTTAATCCAGATTCTGAAAAGGTCTTAGACAAAGAGTTTTAAAAAAGCTCATCAACAGGTTCGTCCTGAGGGTAGATCCATCTCACAGGACATGATTTTGATTTGTATAGAGGCCGAGAACTAGCAAAATTTTCTTGGCTCTCTTGTCTTCTAAGAATCCTAGGAATTAGATTAGGATTTTCAAACACAGGTGGGGGATTAGGATCAGGATTTGATCTGGTGTAATGAATCCTTTCTGAAGCCAGTTTCTAGGTGTGTTTTTGGTTTTTTATTGAAATAGATTTGACAATACAACTTTAAACAGTCTCTTTTTAGGAGGTTTTAGATGTGGGAATTTTGAACTTTCCTAAAGTTTTTTTGAAAAGAGGAACTGATCAAGTATTTGAAACAAACTGTCCAATCTATAAGCTAGACCAGAGATAGACTGAAGTAGCATTAATTTACTTCCGCGATTGCAAAGCAAAAGCATTTCAAAGGCTACCTGGCTAACTTTAGGCTCCGTCTGTAGCTTATACAATAAACAATAGTAACAAACAATTATTCAGATCCCCAGCGGAGTCACCAATGATGTTATCACTCAGGTTTTCCCCAAAGTTGTAAGAAAGGGAAGGATGCCGAGGTAACCATAGACCAATCTTTTAGATACAGATTCTAGCCAATCTGTATCCAGAGAGGGCTCTCTCTTTATGATTTAGCTTTCTTTTTAAAGGTATTAGGTTAGTTATGAAGTTCAGGGATTTTTTTTGAGTTTGGGTGGTGAGATTCAATAGAACAGAGAGGTAAAACAGAGTAGTTCAGTCCATTGCGCATGATGGAGTCAAAGAAAAAAGGCTTTCTGGATTTGGTTTCTTAACAGAGGATGGCTTCACAGAGAAAGGTAGTCAAACAGGGAACAAATAAAGGCTTAAAATAGATGGAATGGGCTCAAATGGGGTGAAGGGCAGTTAAGAATACTTCAACCTATTGAAAGAGGGAAAATGGATGATTACCGATAAGGAGCAGTTAAGGATTCTTTAGCAAATAATCAACATGAAAGAATTAGGAAACAAGAGCAATTAAGATTTCACTGCTTATTCTAATTCTGAAGAAAACACAGAGAACAACAAAGACTAAAAACAGAGTGCAATCAAGCATATTCTGAAATTAACCATTTTCTTTATCATTCAGTTTATGAAACACAGATGATATAATAAACAAGGAAACTGTAAAACATAAGATATAGGGGAATTATTGGTCCGTAAGGTTGATTCAAGAAATCGGTGACAAGTCCTCTGCTTCAATTCTTCATCTAGTAGGCCATGCAAGAGTTTGTTTCCAACAACTCTTTATTCCAAAATTTCAGTATTACAGCACAGTCTAGGAAATCCACACACCACCCCGAATACTCTAATAGAGGGGGTATTTATGCAACAAATTTGTACAACAAATATCTCATAACAGCTATGAGATAATATCTAGGATGACTAATAATAATTTACAAGTAAAATAGAAACAACTAACTTATGTTGTGCTGGAGGCAGGCCTTTAGGGTTTGGCTTGCAGCTGTCCTCTGCTGCACTAGCTGCCTGTCTTAACTAATGCATTAATTTTGATGTGAAACACTTTAATTCTGATCTGCTTTGCCTTTACTTATGCTCTGATACTCTTTGACTTACTTTAATGCGGATCTGATACACTTTAATGCTGAACTGATACTCTTTAATGCTGAACTGATCCCTGCTCACCGCTATCTGGAATTTCGCCCAAAATTTCCTTTTTCCAAGGGTAACAGTGTAACTATGGATAAACACCTATTTTTGGGGCACTGGAGGTTGTTCTGCACCTTCCAATTCCTTTCCTTTAGATCTTTCTGTGGCTGGTATGCTAACTTCCTGCGGAGATCGCTGAGAATTCCTAGCAATTGATGCGCTGATAGACATGTATTGAGAAAATTCACAGGTACCTGTGGTAAAAGAGGAGGAAACCGTACACTGGAGGGTCAGTTGACAGGCGGAGGAGCTCGTCAATGGAGCTTTTTGGTTAGGAGGCGGTCGAGAATGAACTGCGAACTCGGTAGATATCATGCCCAGAGTGCTGTTTGCAAAGAAACATCGCAAAATTGACTTTTTTCCCTTTTATTTGACAAAATGAAGTTTTGGCGGGATTTTTTTGTTTTGAGGGACGGATGACATCAGCAGTACGGATGATGTCAGTGGGAGTACGAGGTAGATGATGTGGCAGGCGATGTCAGCAGAAGGATAGATGATGTGAGCAAAGGGTGACGCCAGTGGAGGTGGTAAGTGGTTTTTCCCACATCGCTTTTGGGGTTGAGCGGTTTCAGGCGGGGAAGGAGAGAGCACCTCAGATGGGCGACGTGTGGCAGCGATATGGGCAGAAAAAATGCTGGCCCCCGCGAGTTAAACAACGGCGGTTAGGGGGGTCGCAAAATGGATGCGGACCATCGGATGGTTAGGCCCAGATCGGATGGTGGGCGCTCACGGAATATGGCGGAGGTTTAAACAGCGGGGGGCCGATATAATTAACTAATGTTTTTAATGTATCGGGACTGTTTTTATTGGTTCGCGAGGTGGTTTGGTTATTAATCAACCGAAGGTTGATTAACCATTTGACAGCGCGGCGGGAAGGTTATTAACAAGTTTCAGTTAAACTAATTAATCCCTGTTTAAATAGTGATATGGTCATAATCGATCGGGGAGGGGATATGTAATATTTGGGGTTTTTATTATATATTTACATACAATACAAGATTGGGTAATAAAGTGGGATTTATATAATAAAAGTTAATAGTTAATATGAAAAAATGTAAATGAAAGCGCTAAGTTATAAACTTAGGCTTAAGATGAAAAAATGGGTTTTGAGGTGATATAATGTATTTTTCTAAGTAAAATGGGAATTCACTTAGGCAAACGTTTATGAAATGAGATGAGTGATTTTAGTGATATTAAGAACAAATTCTTAATATTTTGGGGAAATTAGTAAATGATTTAGGGAAAAGTATGAAGGGGAGTTAGTTTTTCAACCTTGCCTCACTTGAGATGCTTCAAGTATATATCCGCCATGCACTTGTGATAGAAATGAAAGATTAACACATTTTTAGAGACAAAACCTATCACAAGTATCATTCTCCAACACCAATCTACCTACCTTGCCTACTTTGCCTAGCATTTTTTCCTTCTTTCTTTGGGTGCATTTAGATTAGCAAACCCTCATCAACTTTTCTTTTCTTTTCATGGTAAGCCTACCTAAGTCTGAACTTATTACATCCAAGGGCTCAGATTAAACTGTTGAGCTCCTTTGCTTCTCTACCTATCTACTTATCTGCCAAGATTAAATAGTTTGGTCAGATTTTATTCTCTATTTCTAAAACATGAAATTCAAACATGAACTAGCCAAGAGTAAGCTGTTTGGCCATTCATCAATTGTGGGATAAAGATACAAGCTACACACAATGGTTATTTACAAAAAATGAAAAAGTAGTGGCAGTTTGGACTTGCACACTTTCCTAGTCTATTTTTATTTGGGGTTCATTTCTTTCAATTTTTTTTTTTGGTTCTTTTTACCCTTTGATTTTTCTTTTAAGGTATACCCTCTTTACATTTTTTACTTTTTTTTGATTTTTTGATAATATGGAAAGCCTTTGCAACAAGGAAAGGGATGAACATATTACAGAGCTCATCAAGTCAATCATGAAATATGACACCTATTGGTATAGGAGTATAACACAAAGAGTCAACCCGAAATTTGCCGAGGGCCATTGGATCTGAATGCCTTAGATCGGACGGTGGTGGAGTGAAGAAGGAGTACGGATTGTACGAATGATAAAAAATGGTGGAAATGGTTGTATTATGGTTTAAAGCCTAGATTAGCGGTTAAAATCAAGGTTTAGTTATTTCTTCGTTAAAATCATAAAAAACAATTTAACGAAGAAAAACTTTGCAAAACGCATATAGCGGATTTGAGATTTTATAAATGTGGGTGGATAAATGCCGTCGGGTCCAGGTTCAAATTGCATATCGGAGATCGCATCGGCAGAGGGTATTGCTATTAGTAGGACTTGTGATGAAGGGCGGATGCGAAATGGCAATAAATTATGGTATATATTGCTTCGGGTCTATCGCGCATCGCATATCGCAATGCGGAGGATATATGTTATAGCTGGGACTTTGCGATGGGGGCAGATGCGATATGGCATGAAATATAATATATATTCACATTGGGTCTGGGCCCATCGCAATCAGGGATCGCAATGGTGGAGGGTTGGTGCTTTAGTGGAACTTGCGATGAGGTGTGAATGCGATATTGCTATGGAATATGATTTATATTTGCTTTGGGTCCGAGCCCATCGCAATCACATTTAGCAATGGTGGAGGGTTATTTATATGAAAGACTTGCGATCCCGCCGATGCGATGTTTTTTATAAAGTACATAGTTTTATAACAAAACTAAGGGTTTCGGGTTATTTAATAAAAGGAGCTAATAATATACGGGAAAGGGGATTTTTAGGGATTTAATACTATACGTTAGTATTAATATGAAATATGAGCGGAAGGGGAAATAAAACTAAGTATAATGCTTTTATAAGTGATTAATTCTTAGGCTAAAACATATTTTGTGGGTTTTTCATTGGTAAAAAGGGATTTTACATGGTAAAAATGGATTTTATATGGTAAAAAGGGATTTTAACCATAGGAAAAGGAATTTTTTATGGAAAATGAATGAATATGAAGTATGAAGGCAGGAAGGGGAAATTAGTGAATATAGGGATTAATGGGGATGAATGGGAAGTTAATTAATTAATCTGGTAGACCTTCATTTGCCTAGTGTAATTGCCTCATGGACTTAGAAACATATGGTAAAACATGATAATGTACCTTTGTCCAATGAACTATCAAGCATTCCGCAACCTTTCTCTACTTACCCTTTCCTTATCCTATCATTTTTTCTTCATTTAATGGGTGCATTTAAGCTAGCAAACCCTTTTCTTTTCTTTTATTTTACAAAAGCAAACTATCTAAATCTACCCTTATAACTTCCAAGGGCTCAGATTAAGCTGATGAGAACCTTATTATTTTCTACCTAACTATTGATCTGCCCAGATTAAACAGTTTGCCCATATCTTTATTCTCTAACTATAACATCAAATTTAAAGCATGAAGCAGTCAAGATTAAACAGTTTGATTGTCATGGGTTGTGTCATTTAAAACAAGCTGCACAAAACCATTATTTTGCAGAAAAAGAGTAGTGGCATTTAGACTTTCTCACTTTGAGAGTTTATTTGTTTTCTTTTCTTTCTATCCTAACATTTTCTTTTTGTCTTGATTTTTTAGGACATCTAACCTAACATTTTCTTTGATATGGACATCATCATCAAGATATTTTCCTTAACTAACATTTTATTCACTATTGTTATGTCGATATCCTAACTTAACATTTTTTCAAATATTTTATCTTATCAAAACCAAAAAATGCTACAACACTGGCTCCATCTGGGGACTGCTTTCTCTTGTAGAATGCAGAGAACCTACAGATCCATGTGCCTTCTCCTTGGGCTATGGAGTCCTTGTTGTAAGAAAATCACACTGACATCTTGAAAAGCAAAAGAAAATTGGAGTATTTACAATGAAAACTATTTCAATTTCTTAGTACTGAATGTAGTGTTTAAGGAACCTTCCATTTACAGGATAAGTGGAATATAGCCCCTTAAGATTCTGCAGCACAAAAGTGTTATTACCCTTCACTTCAGCAATTACTAAAGGTCCAAACCATAGATTGTCAATTTTTCCTTGCTTTCCTTTCTCTTCTCTCTTAGCATCCCATCTTAGAACTAGATCACCTTCCTTAAAATCCCTTTCCTTGGCTCTTCTGTCAAACAGGGTCTTCATCTTATTATGATATTCCATCAATTTGTATTGAACTTCATCTTTGTTCTCATTAAATTCAATAATCTAATTTATCCTTCTTGAGAAATAATCAGGTTCATCTGTTGAATCCTGTAGGAATTTTAAAACAGGGAAGGCTAAATTGGTAGGGAAGATTGCATCTTTCCCATAGACTAACTGAAATGGAGATTTGCTAGTTGATCTCTTTAGAGTAATTCTGTTTTCCCATACTGCATAAATCAAATGTGAATCCCAACACTTCTTATGATTATCTAGAGTCTTTTTTATTACCTTTACCAGGATTTTGTTGGATGATTATGCAAGGCCATTACCCTGAGGGTAGTATGGAGTTGAATGATGTAACAAAATTTGATATTTCTGGAAAAAGTCAATCAATTTAACACTAGAAAAGGTTGTTACATTATTAGTGACAATCTGAGTTGGGAAACCAAATCTAGATAAGATATTCTCCTCAATAAACTTAATTACTACTGCATCAGTAGCATTTCTGACTGGAATTGATTCCACCCATTTAGTAAAGTAATCTGTTGCAGTGAGGATCCATCTATGCTGATTACTTGAAGTGGGGTGAATCTCTCCAATAAAATCTAATCCCCATTGAGAAAAAGGTTATGAAACTATTGATGGAACGAGTGGAAGAGCTGCTAATTTTTGTTTACCAACAAACATTTGACAAGGAACACAACCTCTGACCTTTGCCCCTACTTTGATCCGGATTTAAACAAGAACACAACAAATTACAGAGATAACCATAAACACAAAGATGCAGTGGAAATAATACTTCATTTCATTAATGTAAAATACTGAGATATGCTTATAAATAGAAATGGAAATGAACCAGCTAGGGCGATGGTACCTTATCTCTGAAAAGATATGTGGTGGTTACATGCCTCTGAACTATGTTACAATGAGGCTCGAATGCCTATTTATTGTTGAGAAACAATGTAAAACCCTTCACATCCCAAAACCTAACCCTAAAAGATGAAACGCCAAATTGTGGGCCCCGTTTGGGTAAATTGGTACATCAATTTCTCAGGGTCGTAACTTTGGCATACGATCTCTGTTTGATGCATATAGTAGCTCGTTAGAAAGATCTATCCAAGCACTACAACTTTGGGAAGGGAAACATCGGTCCATGGACCCATGTTGCCCCCATATTTCCCAAAAAACATCGTTTAGGGCCTCAAAACGGCTCCAGAAGTTCAGGACCCGAAAAACTGCTAAAAATAGTAAACTGTGCTACAATTTACGAAACTGAAAAACTGAAAGAGACAGTTGTGGGGGTCCAAATGGGATAGGTGGATGGCCACCAACATCCACCTGGATCATTCCTCTCCCCTTAGGAAGTAATGGTCCTCATTGCATTGAGTTCCTCCATCTGCTGAACTTAGTCCCTGGTGCGCTGTTCTGCAATCTCGGATGTGTCCAGTAATGGTGGCAAGCATGGTTGAGGGCAGTACACATTGAATACTTGGTGCAGGTGAAGGAATGGAGGAATGTTGTGCTCCAAAGCATTATTTCCCACAACCTTAGTAATGGTGTAAGGACCATGTTGGCATGGTCAGAGCTTTTGATGGCTCTTGTAAGGCGTTCTTTCTACAGATGCAACCACACTGTGTTGCCCACCTGAAGCTTATGTGGTACCCTTGTGGGTGAGGAGAAGTTGTTCCTATGTTATGTCATGACCGTATTCCTTTGTTGCTACTGCTGCATGGAGGAACCCTTTGCAGGGGTCATGGATGTGGCAACGATCTTCCCCTTACTTTGGGAGTGAACCAGACAGATGAATTTCCTAGTCTGGGAGATGAGCTTGCTGCCTTTATTAGCAGTGATCAAAGAGGTGGTGGTATGTGGGGCTACCTCCGGTATCCTGTATAATGAGTCACCCAAAGAAATGATGACAGTGCGAGGTCTTGACTCATACACAACATGTCGCCTCCACAAGTATGGCTGGCCTAATAGCACATTACAAACATCCAAAGGTGTAACATCACAGAATACCTCGTCTGTGAAGGGCTTGATGCTGTAGGGAAGGTGACATTGTTGGAGAACTTTGAGATCTTGTCCTTCATGAAGCCACCCAATACTATACGGCTGTGGGTGTGGTGTAGTCGATAGACCCAACCGCTTCACGACCTCTACTGAAATAAGGTTTTTGTGGTTGCCACTGTCGAAAATGAATTGCAGCGGCGAACCCTTCACCCACATCTGTGAGTGGAAAAAACGTTCCCCCTCCTCTGGATCTTTGGGTTCATTCTTCTATATCTTGGCGGTGGCAACAGTAGTGCTGGGATCCGCATCAATGATCTGCTTCCCTTTGCCATTCCCCTTGTCGGGTTCTAGCTCAGGGTCGGAACATGCATCTGATTCGGAAGCCTTCAACTCAGCCACCAGCAACTACTTGGTCCAACACTCACTTGTGTTATGAGTGGGACTCTTGTGGAACTCACACCACTTTCCTGTGTACTTTTTCAGCTTTGTGGTGTTGTTCTTTTCTTGCGGCTTTGTTGGGTTGTCTTGGGTCACCCCACCTTGGCTTTGTCCTTTGGGCTTCGGATTTGCAGATCCAAAGTCTTGCTTCTTCTGTTTGAACTTTTTCTTGATTTTGACAGCGTATCGGTATGCCATGCCGAGTGAGGAGATGTACAGGAACTCCATCTCTTCCTGGATGTATCTGTGTAGGTAGCCGCAGTATTTTAGTACCAAATGCAGCTCATAGTTCTTGATACCCAACTGTGTGCGAAGGGTATGAAAAATGTTTGTGAACTCCGGCACATCTTGGTCCCGCCCCTGCCACAGTGTGGTCCATCTGATTTATTTGTCCTTATAGCTTTTGATAGGGTAGTATTGCTCCTTAACGACATCCCAGAATGAATGCCAAGTGGGTGCGGCTGAAAATAGTGAGCCCGTATTTTAATCCTTCTGCTCGCAGTAGGTTTCCCACCAGTAATTGACGTGGGGGGATACTTTGAGAAGAGCGAAAACAATCTTCTCCCGACTCGAAAATTCATGAACAGAAAAATACCCATCTAGTAGATTTAACCATTTATCTACGGCTTTTGTGTCTATTTGACCCTCAAAGATGGGGATTTCAAAATTAACTTGTACCTTAAATGGTGTGGCATTTCCAGAGTAGCTGTTGGAAGCCGATGCATCGCTTTGGGTAGCTGTTGAAGAATTTGGGCAAAGCTGTCCATCATCACGTTCCGTTGTCACTCGAGGGCTTCTTCGAGCAAGATTTTGATAGGATATCCTGGCCTCTCATCTTTCTTTTTATCCGCCATGGGAGGCCGTCGGGATTTGCGAGGCTGGTCTTGCAAAGGTTCGACCAGTTAAAGCCCTAACTCCTTATATCCTGACCTTGTTGGGGACATGCAAAGAAAAATAGAGAAAAAGCAGACCACTTTGATACCACTGATCCGGATTTAAACAGGAACGCAAAAAATTAAAGAGATAACCATAAACACAAAGATGAAGGGGAAAAAATACTTCATTTCATTAATGTAAAATACTGATATATGCTTATAAACGAAAATGGAAATGAACTAGCTAGGGCGATGGTAGCTTATCTCTGAGAAGAGATGTGGTAGCTACATGCCTCTGAACTGTGTTACAATGAGGCTCAAAGGCCTATTTATTGTTTAGAAACATTGTAAAACCCTTCATATCCCAAAACCTAACCCTAGAAGATGAAACGCCAAATTGTGGGCCCTGTTTGGGTAAATTGGTACATCAATTTCCTGGGGTCGTAACTTTGGCATACGATCTCCGTTTAACGCACATAATAGCTCATTAGAAAGATATATCTTAGAAATACAACTTTGGGAAGGGCAACATTAGTCCATGGACCCATGTTGCCCCTAGATTTCCCAAAAAAGGTCATTTAGGGTCTAAAAACGGCTCCGGAAGTCCAGGACTCGAAAAACTGCTAAAAATAGTAAACTGTGCTACAATTTAGGAAACTGAAAAACTGAAAGAGACAGTTGTGGGGGTCTAAATGGGATAGGTGGGTGGCCACCAACATCCAGCTGGATCATACTTTTAAGAACAATGTAGACCAAGAAAATCCTCCCCTCAGAATCTTGTATGCTATTGCTCTCCAAGCATAATGTCCCCCATAAAATCTTGTATGAAACTGATCAATGATTCCTTCAGTTTCTGATTCTATTAAAAATAATAACAAATTTTTTAGTGGATTTTTCCAGTATAAATTTTCATTTATAGTACTACTTGACTGATTTTAACTTAAGGGTTTTACACTGGGTTTTGGAGAATGATGCTAGACATTCAAAATGAATCAAGAAATTTACAATATCTTGATACCAGTTTGACAAGAAGAATTTTTCATCAATGTGTATAGGACCGATCTGCTCTGAAGTAGATGTTCTTGTGGGTTCTCCCCTTTAGGAGGAGAGGAAGGTTCTTGTGGATTCTCCCCTTCTGCAAGGAGAGAAGGTTCTTACGGATTCTTCCCTTGAATTTCTAAAACAGAATTGATTCCAAGTACTTTGCAGTTGGATTCAGCTAGAAGCTTGGCTAATCCTTAACCTTTTACTAGCTTGGTAGTCTTGATAGTTAGATCAAACTCCATAATTTGAGTGATCCATCTACCTCTTTTCCCATCAGTGTCTGGTTGAGTTAGGACAATTTTCACAACACTATTAGGAACATAAGCAGTAATAGGTGAATGTAAGACATACATCTTGAATGACTTTAGGGCTTGAATGAGGGCATATGATTGCTTCTCAATGATGTCATACTTAAGCTCAGTATCTCTCATAACCTTGTTGAAAAAGGCTATGGATTGGTCATGGGAATCTTCATTTTTCTGTAATAGAATGGCAACAAGGGTTGTTTCAAAGGCAAAAGAGAAAATACTAAATGGCTTAGTATAATCAGGGCTAGCTAAGGTGGGAGCTTTAGAGATAGCCTTTTTTATTTGTTCAAATGCATGCCTAGAAGTGGGAGTCCATTTGAATTCATGGTCCTTTTGGAGTATGTCAGTTATGTCTTTTACAATCTCTGCATAATTTGGAATAAACTTCCTTAAAAAATTAATCTTGCCTAGAAAAGCTTGAATCTCCTTCTTATTTCTAGGCAAGGTCAATGAGTCAATGGAAGCTACTCGTTTGGGGTCAATTACTACTCCCTCCTTTGAAATGATATGGCCCAACAATTTTCCTTCTTTGACAACAAACAAGGACTTCTTGGGTTCAATGATATTCCAATTTTTCTACGCTTGTCAAAAACCTTCATCAAGTGCTTTAGATGTTTATGATCAGATTTAGAAAAAACAGTTATGTCATCAAGATAAATAACTACAAATTTATTTACCCGACCCATAAAATCTATGTCCATAGTTCTCTAGAATGTTGCTCCAACATTGGTTAAGCCAAATGGCATCCTAGCGTACATGAATGTACCCCAGGGTGTAGTAAAGGTTGTCTTCTCTCTATCTGCTATATCAACATTCACCTGATTGTAACATGAAAAACCATCAAGCATAGAAAGTCTTTGTGCTCCTGAAACCATTTGAAGTAACTGATCCATTTTGGGCAAAGGATAATTATATTTTAATGATGCCTTGTTCAGATTTCTAAAATCCACACAGAGTCTTATTTCTCCATTGTTCTTTCTAATAGGAACTAGGTTTGCAACCCAATTAGAATATATAAGAGGGAGGATAATCTGAGCATCTAGCATTTTCTTAATCTCCCTTTCTATAGTTGGTAGAAGGGCTGGATTTATCCTTCTAAGTTTCTATTGATAAGGTTTTGCTTCCGGCTTCAAAGGAATCTTATGTTGTATCAATGAAGTATCATAGGTCTTTAGATTAGCATAAGTCCAAGCAAAAACATCCTTATAATTTTGCAGTAACTTAAGATATTGATCTTTTATCTCAGGGTCTAGAGATACACATAATTTGATGTTTTTGATATCTTCATTAGTTCCAATGTTAATCTCTTCTATGCTATCTTTTGAAGAAATGGACTGAGGGTTTCGGAGGACATAATTTTGATCAAACAATTTTTCTAAAGGAATGAGTCCTTTTGGAAGAAAATTGTTGGATAATTGAATAATGTCATGATTAGCAATCTGGGTTGTAAAATCTGAAATATCATTTCCATCTGCATTTTCATTTATTTCCATTCTATCTTCATCAATTTGTAGAAATGAAAAAACATCTATTTCCTACAGAAATGATTTTAACTGTTCATCATCTTTAAAAATTTTCCAATGTTTTGGATTATCTGGGATAGATGACCTATATTTGACTTGTATCTGATAGAGTACATCAGTATGATCAAGAATTTTGAAAGAACTGGCAGAGACAGCTAAGGCATTTGCATGAATATTCTAATCTATGGGAATATGAGTCAAATTAAAAGCATCAAAGAAGTTTTCAACTAAATCCCATACTTCATTTCGGTAGGACCTAAGTCTTGGGTGCTTGGTCTGGTAAGCATTCCTTACTTGCTTAACAATAAGATTTGAATCAGTAAAAACACTTAAGTTTTGAACTTTAGGCTTTTGGCTAATTGCAATCCTAAAAGGAAAGCTTCATATTCAACAACATTATTAGTAACTTCGAAATCTAATTTACATGATTGTGTTATATTTTCTTTTTCAGGTGAAATTAAAACTACTCCGGCTCATGCCCCATCTTTTGTTCAAGGGCCATCAAAGAAAAATTTCCAAATATCATTTTGGTTTGGTTCAAGACTTTCAACTACCTCTTCAATTTTGGCTTGAGTTTTATGTTGGTTTGAAGTGAGTTGAAAACAACCAAAGTCTTGATCTATTGCATAAATTGGATGGTTCCTTGGATGGTCAGTCTTACAAACAGTATGTACAAATATTACCTCTCTATATAATCTTAATTTCTCTCCTCCATAAACAGGAATAGTAGCATATGACATATCCATCTGTAGAGTTCCCCCTAATTTGGCACAGCAAGACCTAGAAAGGAGCATTCCAAACTTGGGAGGGATATCTGTGACAACAATATCAAGTACTACACTTTTTACTGGAATTTGGGCAAGGGTAACTACTGAGTCCTTGATCAATCCCAAACAGGGCACCCTTTTAGAATCAAAGGTGTATAGGTCATGGTAGGATTTAGTGATGTCGAGTTTCAAATGGTCCATGATAGATTTAGGCATAAGGTTGTGTGATGCTCCTGAATCAAGCATACAATTATACAACATGGAATCATTTTTTTTAAGAGTTACATAGAAATGAGGGACTATCTCATCTATCATGTCTGAACTAGGACCAAAAACTACCATTGGTTTTTCATCTTGCAGACTTATGACATCACCTTCAGCATCAACCGAGGTATTTTGTATCCATTTTGTGACTTGGATTTTGTAACCAGGGTTTTTAGAAAGTTCTGACAATGGAATTGGGATATTAACCCTCTCTAATTCTTTTTCAACATTAAATGTAGTCAAAATGTGTTTACCAGCTTAGGTAGTATCAATTGACTAATCTAATGGCTGAATAAAAGTTATTTGAGCTTCAACAGTTTTGGTACGTGGTTCAATTACTGGAGTTTCCTTTGGAGGTCTCCCAGGTCTAGGCCTAGGCCTAAGATCATACCTCTTGTTTAATTTTGCAATTAAAAATTCAGAAAAAGCATGATATTTAGATACCTGTGCAGCTTCCTGATATTCTTGAACCTGATTCTGTTGTGACAGAGGAATGATGGCTGTTTGATTGGAAGAAGAATCCACACTATTAATATCTTCAGTAATTGTCATTTTATTATCATCAGGTTGTTGGTCATCTATTAATAGAGGAGTAGGAACCTGTTGATCATTGGTAGGTCTCTGAAGAATTTGTAGTGGTTGGTTTCTTTTATATTGACCTTGATTTTGGTTTTGAGGTCTAGTAACTGTTTGTTGTATTGTCTTAGGTTGGGTCTCAATCTTTGAAATCCTATTTGATAGGTTTCTAATAAGAGATGTTATTTCATCTATTTTTGAGTCTTCTGGTTTAGTCTTAGAGGAACTAGAGGTTTCTTGAACAAATTTGAGTTTTCTTTGGACCTTTTCTTCCTTAAGTTTCAAAGAAGTTGAGGCTGCCCTATTTGCTTCTACTTCTATAGCGTTTGTTTGCATATCTTCAAGAGTTCTTGAAGTTCTCTCACGTAACATAACAACAAAGTCATCATCAAAAGCTTTAGAAAATCTAGACTTAGCTGCTGCTACAGGGGGCTTACAATCAACAGGCATTTTGTGATAGAGTTTATTGAATCTTTTGATGAAATCTGATACTGGTTCACCAAAGTTCCTTTTAAGCTCTTCAAATTCTGTGAGGAAGTAAAGAGGATCCTTTTTCACACCCCATTGATTTTTGAATATGGTTGTAAGCTCTTCCCAATTTCTAATGGTAGCTGCTGGTAACTGCCTAAACCAAATCCTCACATTTCCTTCAAGTGACTGCACAAAGAAGCTCATATAAATGTTTTCTTGTTCAATATTCATGTTGTCTGCAAAGTCTAGGAAGGCTTGAAGATGGTCCTCAAATAAGGGACCAATTTCCCCATTGTACTTGGGAATGTATTTTAAGTATCTAGGTGGGAATGCATCAAGGTTATTAGGTAAGACTAAGGCAGCATATCTAGCCTTTACAATAGGTCGAAAAGCCATGGGAGTAGGTGGTGTATGAAGTGCTAGAGGTGTATGAGGTTGTCCAGGTGGAGTATGAGGTGTTTTTGTGGATGTAGAGGATGAAGAAGAAGTAGAGGAAGAAGATGGTGATTTAGGAGTTGATGAACTAGTCGGAGGTGAAGGAGGAGGAGATCTTCTGGAAGACTTCAAAGGATTCCTAAGAACTAACTTTGGGACCTGTAAAGGGATACCTTCTTTTGTTTCAAAGAGAGGATTTGAATATATAGAGAAATTTTCCTCAGATTGTTTAGAAGAAGAAGCTTCAGGTCGGTCAAAAATGGAAGGAAAATGATAGGTGGTAGGGGATATGAAATATGTGGGTTTATATTCTAGTAGATTAACACACAACTCAAATTCAGTTTTAGGTGATCCTGGAGGTAGTGTGGGTATTGGATGAGATTCTAATGAATGAATAAGGTATGTTGACTTAAAATCAACTCCTCTGTTTAGAATTTCAGCAACCCTAGGTGATAAATGGGAGTAATCAGGATCAGATGGGATATTACTATAGGGGTCAAATGATTCTACTTCTTTAGACTGTAGGATTGAAGAGGAAGAAGAAGATGATCGGTGGTGCCCCCTTTTAGAACTGGCTTTTTTCAGACGCCTTTCAGGATCTGACAGAGTTTTAACTATGTCAACTTCTGAACGAGATTTGGTATGTTTATAAGGTGCTAGCTTGGGAGTGTGGAGTCACCAAGGTGAATGATTTTAACCTTTCTAAACCTTTAATCACCTTTAAAGGAAAAGAATAAATGAATATCGTTCTCCCAAGGGAAACTTAAATGAAATTTGTATCCCCGACAACGACGCTAGTCTGATGTTGTACCTCTGAGATAGTAGTAGGTCAACTACCAATGCCAGAGCATCTAAAATAATTGTTTTGGGGTTTTTGTTTTAGTTTTTTTTGGAAGACTAATGAATGAAGACAGATGTAGAATTAAAGTAATTAATCATTTGGGTTATATTAATACTTTAGCAAAGGGCTGCTATAAAGCATTCGACAGTGATATAGATAAAAAAATAATGGTGAGTAGAAGACAACAAAAAATATGATTATCATAGTTTCTAGACTATAAAACAAAACAATCATAAGTTGGAAAACCTTCTAAACTACGTTCCAAAGGTTCAAGGAAATATACTTAATGCTTACACAAGATGCTGATGATTTATTGATTAGAGGGGATTAGCTAAACAGACAGTTCATTAATCCATTCTCTTAATAGATGATCACTTCAGGAGCTTATAGGAAGTAATTGAGACACAATTATTCCTACCTAGATATCTCTATAAGTCATAAGCATATGAAGAAAAACACAATGATTGATAATTGGAAAAACTTACAGGATAACACAAAACTATGTAAAACCAGATTCAGAATCCTCTGCTTTGTATTAAGGTTCCAGAAAGATTGAGTACATCAAGTGTCTGCAAAAGCTTCTTTCAAAGGTGGCTTCCAGGTTCAAAGTAGTATTAACAGTCAAGACTTTACAAGCAATGAACTATGAATCTTGAACTCCGAACCTATAACATCTCGAGAAGAGAGTTATTTATACAATAATAAACTTAAGAAATATCCTAAAATTGATTAAGATTTATTCTAGGAAAGGAAAAGATCTTCATGCAAGAAGATAGGGGCAGCTATTGAACTACTTCTTGCTGTCCCCTTTTATTCAGGTTGTGTTGGCTTTGTTTGTCTGATATTTTTCCCTTTATGCTGATCGATTGTTTGTATCTTTTACTCTGGCTGATTCCTTCATTTAATCTTTACCTGATACTCTTTAAACTTTGTTTAATATGCTTTCACCCTACTGAGTAACCTTTACTATGATCCTTTTATCCTTACTGTGGATTTCAGATTTTTACTGTGTTTTTCAACAGTAAATCGCTTTGGATTTTATGTTACAAGGTGAAGCGATTTGATATGGTCTTCATATTTGTCCTCCAACTGTACACATGATTTTTCTTTGTAAACTTGTAACAACAGTCTTCACTTGCAAAACACATAAATCATTTAAGAAAAACAAGGTGACAGAGACGGTCATGAATGGCTTTATTGAGCTTTAAAGGCTATTGGAAGCAGTCCAAGGTGTATATCAAGGTAAAATGATGTTTTTTTGGTCGCAGAGGCTTATGGAGGGTTGACTGTGTAAAATAGGAAAAAACAGAGCAGAATTGTCATTTGGTGTTTAAACGGGAAAAACAATTTTCCTTTGAAATATGGCGTGATAGTGAACAATAACCATTTTTTCATTTTGCGGAAGGCGGTTTTCATCGCACCGCTTATAAGGCATGGGTGGTTTTGGGGAGAGGTCACCCGAAATGATCTGAGCCTGACACATAGCAAAGGGAATAGTGGAATACCACTTTTCGGGTGGGTAATGCCCGTATAGAGAGTCAACTCGAAATTTGCCAAGGGTCGTTGGATCTGAACGCCTTAGATCAGATGGTGGTGGAGTGAAGAAGGAATACAAAGAGTACAAATGATAAAAAATGGTGGAAATGGATGTACTATCGCTTAAAAACCCAGATTAGCAGTTAAAACGGAGGTTTAGTTATTTCTTCGTTAAAATCATAAAAAACAATTTAGCGAAGAAAAACTTTGCAAAATGCATATAGCAGGTTTGAGACTTTATAAATGTGGGCATATAAACGCCATCGGGTCTAGGTTCAAATCGTATATCGAAGATCGCATCGGCAGAGGGTATTGCTATTAGCGGGACTTGCGATGAAGGGTGGATGCGAAATGGTGATAAATTATGGTATATATTGCTTCGGGTCCGTCGCGCATCGCATATCGCAATGCAAAGGATATATGTTATAGCTAAGACTTTGTGATGGGGGTAGATGCGATATGGAATATGATTTATATCCACGTCAGGTTTGGGCCCATCACAATCACATTTCACAATTGTGGAGGGTTATTTATATGAAAGAGTTGCTATCCCACCGATGCGATGTTTTTTTATTATAAAATACATAGTTTTATAACAAAACTAAGGGTTTCGGGTTATTTAATAAAAGGAGCTAATAATATATGGGAAAGGGGATTTTTAGGGATTTAATACTATAAGTTAGTATTAATATGAAATATGAGCGGAAGGGGAAATAACACTAAGTATAATGATTTTATAAGTGATTAATACTCAGGCTAAAACATATTTTGTGGGTTTTTCATGGGTAAAAAGGGATTTTAACCATAGGAAAAGGGATTTTTATGGAAAATGAATGAATATGAAGTATGAAGGTAGGAAGGGGAAATTAGTGAATATAGGGATGAATTGGGATGAATGGGAAGTTAATTAATTAATCTAATAGACCTTCATTTGCCTTGTGTAATTGCCTCATGGACTTAGAAACATATGGTAAAACATGATAATGTACCTTTGTCCAATGAACTATCAAGCATTCTGCAACCTTTCTCTACTTGCCCTTTGCTTATCCTATCATATTTTCTTCATCTAATGGGTGCATTTAAGCTAGCAAACCCTTTTCCTTTCTTTTATTTTATAAAAGCAAACTATCTAAATCTACCCTTATAACCTTCAAGGGCTCAGATTAAGCTGATGAGCACCTTATTATTCTCTACCTAACTACTGATCTGCCAAGATTAAACAGTTTGGCCAGATCTTTATTCTCTAACTACAACATCAAATTTAGAGCATGAAGCAGTCAAGATTAAATAGTTTGACTGTCATGGGTTGTGGCATTTAAGACGAGCTGCACACAACCATTATTTTTCAGAAAAAGAGTAGTGGCATTTAGACTTGCTCACTTTCAGAGTTTATTTGTTTTATTTTCTTTCTATCCTAACATTTTCTTTTTGTCTTGATTTTTTAAGGACATCTAACCTAAAATTTTCTTTGATATGGACATCATCATCAAGATATTTTCTTTAACTAACATTTTATTCATTATTGTTATGTCCATATCCTAACTTAACATTTTTTTAAATATTCTATCTTATCAAAACCAAAAAATTCTACAACAGATACAACGGTTGTTGCCCACCAATGTAAGCTTGACCAGGTTGTGAATATCACTAAACTAGTGTAAGTCTGAGTCATTCTAGTAAAAGGTAAACTAGCCTATGGCTATTGGATTCCAGGCACAAGTGGTTGCTATAAAACTGCCTGAGAAGGCTGAATTTGTAAACCTAAAACTTGGGGGTCTGAGATTGAAGGACCAACTTGCATAGGTTGAGATACAAAAATCTGAGCTTGTGACTGCAGTAAAGTTGTAACAACATGCGTTGTAGGTATGGATGAGACATATTGCATAGGTTGTGATGGATACACAAGCCTAGGTTAAATGGGCATTGTTGGCTACCACTGACAAACAATCATTCTAGGCTAACCTAAAGATGACGACATACCGACATATGGTTGCCCCCCAGAAAATGGAGGTTAAGGAGATT
The DNA here is from genome assembly GCA_031772625.1 of Pinus tabuliformis. Taxonomy (NCBI): domain Eukaryota; kingdom Viridiplantae; phylum Streptophyta; class Pinopsida; order Pinales; family Pinaceae; genus Pinus; species Pinus tabuliformis. Next base: position 1,287,551,871 of record CM062811.1, on the reverse strand, counting down.
GTTCATACTATTCTTCGTATGGGGGTAGTCGTGTGTAAAGCGGATACATAGGATGATAACCAGATTGTTGGGCATGGAATCCCCCGAAGGCTTGTTTTGGGGCGTAAAGCCCAAGATTTGACCGAATCTTGTTGTAAAGCTCTGCGAATTGCAGGCGCGGGGCGTGAAAGTATGATTGAGTCACAGGGATGTCCGCCCTAGTTTTGTAATGTAATGTTAGCTGGATAGACCTACCCACGGTCTGCGGACCATGGGATTGTATAAATAGAGCGAGGCTCTAAGTGTAAAAGAATACTAACTAATAATGAAGGAAGAAGGAGAAGTCTAAGTGGTGGAGTCAAAGTGTAGAGTGTGTTTGTGGGTCGTAGAGTAGGAGAAGGCTCTGCAACTGAGTGCGCAGAGGCCTAGTAGTCTGCAGCTGAGTGCGCAGGGTGAGTCGAGTCTGTAACTGGGGAAAGAATCAATAAAGAGAATCTTTGCTATAATTTTGTGTATCTGTTCTTGGGTTAATGCATGATTGATATAATTTGCAAATATACTGTTTATTTATCGCGAGCACCTGTATAAAGGTCCTATGTTGTTAAGTATAACTTAACGTACTCAAGTAAGCAAAGATAATTAAATAATATTGGAATATAATCAAGGTTTTGGGTAATAATGCAGTGCACGATGCACAACCCCTGGGTAGGGCTGTGCAAAGGCAGTATATCAGGCTGCGAGGAACAGGAAAGTTCACGAAGCAACCTACGTGTAGGGACAAAGGCGGACTAGGTGAACTCATCAGACATCTCCAGGGTGTGGAAACCTGGTTCTAGCACCCTCCGATACTACTTCGGGTGATACCTCAGTCTGCGCTCCGAGAACTGTTGCCGAAAGGGCCAGTAGTACTGGGATTTGTTTGGCTAATTAACTCTGAACTTGGGTTAGGCCCCAACAAGCCAACAAATGGTTCTGTTTCCAGGACTAGGATCTGCATTGAGATGTCTGATGTCGTATAACTGGAATCTGACAAAGAAAGGAATTGCAGAGTGGTTGGACAAAAATATTCACAAGTTCGTGGCATAGGAAAATAGGAATCCGTGATTATCGAAGGAAGAGTGGTTAGGTTTCTACTTATATACAAAAATCCACGAAATTTTCTTTGCATCCTTCCATATTGAGTTGTACGAGAGGATCACGAAGCTAGCAGATAGCCAAGGAAGGTGTAAGATCAACAAACCTATTGTGTGGACTCCAGAATTGGTGCGCAGACTGGAAGCATTAGAAGATAAGATCACGCTTGCTATCGATCACTGGCTGGATTGAATCATAGGAGGATTCACCACTGAATTCATGGTAGATACTTCAATCAGCTATAACGAGGCAGACGATACTTCCTCAAGGGACCGCGAGGTAAGTACGTTAAATCTTTGAACACTTGGATGAAAATGCTACTGTGTGAAAAGTGGGTTATGCGAATAAATTGATGTTTGGGGCTACACAGAGTGGGAAAATCTACAGAAAAAAAGGTAGCACAGAACTAGAAACTAGCCCCTTGATATCACCTCCACAAGGGGGTGAAGAAGGGCTCACGAAGGTTTTGCGAAGAAGTGCAATCAACCTGATAAGACAAATAATTCCATGCATACCACCCCCACCCACACCACCACCTGTTCCACCATCTTCACCCCTGACTTCACCCATACCACCTCCGCCACCACCGCGAAGCAGTATGGCTAGCGTAATAAAGCTACTAGTGTTCAAGGGACTAGGGAATGAAGATCTGGACTAGTTTTGGTTCATGATAAAAGCTGTATGGGAAGCACAAGGTGTCATGGACAACAATATAAGGAAGGCAGCGTTGGTAAGTGCTCTGTAGGATCGTGCACTGACTTGGTACATTGAGCATTCCAATGACAATTTCAATGCGGGTATAGCAGATATCCAGACTATGCTAAACAAAGAATTTAGTAGGCCAAAGTTGGAGGCATAGTCGATCATTAGATTCAAGGAAATATCAATGCTACCAAGTGAAACCCCATGGGAGTTGGATCAAAGACTGAAGTGCACAATTCGTGAAGCGAACATGACCTTAACAGATGGGAAACACCGCGAATGGTTTGTAGCCTCGTTAACACCGCATCTATGGAACACGCTATCGGAACAAAGGCCAACCACTCAGGCTGAGGCTTTGGAGGTAGCGATGAGATTACACGAGGCTATGATACAAGATCCTAACCTGGGAGTCCAGCAGATTCTTGCGCAGTTGAAAAACTTATGCCTTGAGATGCAGAGTTTTAAACAAGATAGGACAGCTCATCAAGAAATTCACGATGAGGTATGGTGCGTAAAGTGCAAGGGCCAGGGGCACGACAAGGGTCACTGCCCAGTGTTCACGAATTACCTCGTGGGAGGAGGACCAATGCCATTGAGACCGGAGGCACAAGTAGTACCAAGCACAGTGACTGCATTATGGTACATGATTTGTCAGAAAGGAGGAAAGCATGCGACAGATAACTTCCATCTATTACAGAAGTATACGCAGAATTCACAACAATTGTTCTATAATTTTTGCAGATCAGTAGGCCATGATGAGTGCACTTGTAGAAGTTATGAGCTGATGATGGATTAGACTCCTACCTACAGAGTTCAGGCCAAAACACGACCCCTTGACTAGAATGCAGGGATGGCGCGAACCCGATTTCGGGGGCGTGGATGAGGTTGAGGTGGAATGGGACCATGAAGAGGCTGCAGACAACTGATATGTTACAATTGCGAAGGGCCATGGCATTATGCCTGTGATTGTACAAATCCAACGAGACCATCATGCTTATATTGCACACAGTTTGATCATGAGATGAAGAGTGTCCCACACTGATAGCGAGGTTGTGTGATAAAGGATCACTCCAGCCTCCCCCTATTCAGAACCTGCAAATGATGAGGTCTGAGCCGCGCGAGGAAGACCCCAATGTAAATATCGTGCTCCGAAGTGATATTACGATAGGGGAGGACAAAGGCAAGCAGCTCGAAGAAAGTACCTGGGTTTGCAAGGCTCCAACAAAGGAACCAGAATTTGACTTGGAGCATGCTAAGGATACATTCATGGAAGCTAAGAGGAGCTTCACAGATGCCCCCACTTCAGGAATTAAAGATAGACTAGAGCCATAAATGGACCCATCGATGCTCACTACATTCTTGGAGACATGCATGAAGCTGATGCGTGACAACAAGGCTGTAAAGGGGCTGCAAGAACTCATAACTAGATGCATTGGGACCGCACCAGGAGAACCACGCGTAATCTAGAAGCTTGGGAAGAACATGACATGAACAAGAAGGGAGATGAGAATGACCGCGCAGATCAGGGAATATGAGATGGATGAAGTGATTCTGGATCTAGGATTGGACACGAACGTCCTGCCAAAGCAAACATGGGAGTGCATGGGCGGGCCTACGATGCAATGGTTTCCTATCCAACTGTGAATGGCGAACCAAAAAAAGATCCTACCTATGGGGAGATTGCAGGGAATCACAATAGACATCGAAGGAGCGAGCACATTAGCAGATTTTGAAGTGATAGAGATTGTGGATGACAACAATCCATATCCTGCATTATTGGGAATAGATTGGGCCATTGACATGAATGGAGTAATAAATCTAATGAAGCAGAAGATGATCCTTGAGAAAAAGTCACTGCGCATAGTGTTACCCTTAGACCCTGCAGAAGGATCGTGCTACATAGAACCAGTGCGCAACAACAACAATGACGGTGATCTAGACTGCATCTACAAGATAACTGTGTGGGAGCAAGATTGGGTAAATCCAAACGCGGATGGCTGAATCTCTTGGGAACACGAAAGCTCCTGCACCTTAGATTATGACGAGGAGATAGAACGATGGCAGAGCCAGTTACACGAGGTAACCACGCTCAACTGTATGATGACAAGGTCGCTGCACTGCATAGCAATAGAGGTAAGAGACCTGCCTATGTACGACGGGGTTGGGCGAGGTGGATGATTTCCTAAACAAATTTGAAAAATAAGTGTGAGAATAACAACGTTTAGGTGCTCTGAAATGGGTACTGCGCACTACACCTGCAAGGTGGTGGGGTATGCACCTGAAGAGTTTTGAGGACTGGCACGACTGTCGAAGGATGATGCGCCTACAATTTAGGAAGCCTCAGATGTGGTTAAAATACAAGTATGACAGACAAAATGGCCCACGTGCCTACCTTTCAAGGTGGGTACAAGCTTATGGTATGAAACTTGTAAGGATACACACAGTACCCGTGGTAGGGACATGATCGAGACACAGGTGCGGGCAAGACAATGGTGTGAATGACCCCTCCATTTGGGACCAGGAAGTATGGTAAGACCAAGCACACAGAATCATATTCACGCTGAAGCTTTTGAAAAAGTATGGGAAGCACTAAACATGGTCCACCAGGTGAAGTGGGCTGACTGGGAGCTACATGTACCAGCAGTTCTCTGGGCATGTAGGACCGTGTGCAAAACCCTGACTGCGCTGGCACTGCCAAGGCTAGAGTATGAAGCAACTGAAGTAAGCCCTATAATACTTGGAGAAATTAGACCGTGCATGATCGCACCAATAGCTATGACGGTTCATAGAATTTTGAAAGCATATATCCAAAATTTTAGGCTCTAAGAACTTGAAAAAGAAAGGGTGCAATTAAGGAAGAAAATCGCTTTGGTAGAAGCGGAAGTCAAGAAGCTGGAAGATGAGATAAGGGACGATTTTCTCGATAAGAAGATCAAGGTGATAAAACAAGGTGTGCACGATCATGCTGACAAGTTTAAGAACTATCAACATGAATTGATCAGTCTGATGCCTTGGCTTGGACCGCATATTACTAAGAGAATTAACCAGGGTGATGCGCTACAGATGATAAGGTGTGCGACGCCACCAGTAATGGTAAAAGGTAGGTATTTCCCAGGAAGAATGCAGAATGACCAGAGGAAACTGCACATAGGTGGCATGGCCACCTAACTAGCCAAGGGAGGAATAGTCTTAACGCTACAGGCAATTGAAAGGGATCACGAGACTATAAACTATTTTGTCTAGGAGTTGCGCAATGTGGGAGCTGCACATAGAAGCAGAGAGTCACAAGGTTTGCGACTGCGCACGGGGGTCTATGCTGTCATGTGGATTGAATAGAAAGTGACCGTTGAAGTCACTATTCACGATGGGGTGCTCGACTTGAAGCCAAGTGGAGTGGGTGACAGGCATTTAAGACGTGATTTATGGGCAAGATTTGGGAAAATCTGCCACCAAGGGAGCATTAATGAACCATATTTGGGGGAAACGATCAAATTCAAATTCAAAAAGTGGTATAAATTACAAAGGGTTGCCCAACAAACAACACTTGGTCATTTTCGAATTGAGTTATTGAGCAAAGCCATAATTGTTGAGTGCGAGCGTTGATTGAGTCCCTGAGATTGAGAGTGATAGATTTCTGCACAAATACAATGGAAACAACTAAGGATGTTATGGAGATAATAGAAATAACCGTCGACGAGGCCGAGTAGGCCCTGACTGTGGGGGATGTTCTGAAAGGTGTCGGGATTGTGGTAGAAATCTTGAAATCACCGCGCACGCCAAGACCCAAGAAGGAAAAACAAGCAACAGTCCCCGTACGTGTGTCCCCACAAAACCCGCTGCGCACCAATATGTCAATGGAGGATAAGGGGAAAGCCGTCACCATAGAGATCGATGAAGAATAAGAAGATTTGGAGGATCTTATCATTGCAGAGGAGGAGGATGAAGGCATTGAAGCAGACACTCAACCTGGACACCCCGTGACAAAATTTCCCGCCTATGTCCCCCCGCAAGAAGAGAAGGCTAAAGTGCCCAAGGACCTGGACGAGACCAAGAGCTCGCTTCAGACCCTGCTCCTCCCAGACAACATTATGATTGAAGGCACGCACATGGGACACGTGCCATGCCTGAAATTTGAATATTGGGACCTCACTGACCATGAGAAGTTCCCTCACCTTGAGACCAGGAACCTTATGAAGCCCAAGTAGAACACCACAGTGGGGGTCACAGAGATAGAACCGCGGAAGTGGTTGTGCAAAGTGGAAAAGGTTGGGCTATTGAATCTTCTCTAGGTGCCGCACTTCCAACGTGAACCAATAACCATTTTTGTCATTAGGTAGCTGCTTTGCCTGGTGCATGTTGGGTGTTTGTGGCTGGAGGAGCCCATCCCCATCATGGCAGACCTAATTCACTGCATCTCCCTGCTTCCATGTAAAGGAGAGGACCCTGCAGACATATCGGAAGGGAAGGGCAGTGACTTGGCCATCACAGAGGCCATGAAGAAAAAGTACAAGATGGAAAGAAGAAGAGGGGCTATGCCATCTCCAGCATCAAGGAGAAAGCAATGCGTGTGGTGACCCAAATCCTGGCAGGAAAGGTCATGCACAAGTGCCATGCAGACGAAGTACCCGCACCAGTGGTAGCACTGGCTGAGTAGTCCATGGAGGGGGTCCAATTTAACTAGTCTGAGTTCCTCTGCAAGGAGTTTTTAGAAAATTTCCGTGAAGCTCAGGAACAGGGAAAACATTCCACTATGCATGGCTTTTGCTGTCCATAGTGCTCGTGGCAGGGGAATTACCAGAGGATAGTTAATTCCCCATAATTGATAGGGACCTACGAGAGGCCGTGAAGTACACTTCACACTAGGCCACAAAGGACACTAAGAGGATCTGCGACAATAAAATCTTCTGGGTATTCATGGAAATGAACCTCAGAATGGGGATCAACCATAAGCCGCGGTTGTCGCCCAATGCCTACAATAGTCTGTAGAGTTTTGCAGAATTCAAAGCGGACAAGCATAACATTTATATCAGGGCACGCAAGGACCCGACCAAGCAGTGGGTAAAGCTACTCTTTGTAGCCACCGATGACATCATTTTTAATGTACTGGAGGCATGGACACTAGAGTGGTGTGCCCTAAACATCGCAAAGATTGAGAAGTCACCGGCGCAAAGAAAGAAAGATGAGGCCAAGCTGTGCATCACACAGTTGGTTGAAAAATGAAGGAAGGAAGTTGCGGCAACAGAAGTGCGGGACACGACACAGAAAGCAGCTGAGCAGGAAAAGGCCACAGCGGCAGCAGCAGCATAGGAAGCAGCCGCGAAGGCAGGTGAGGGCCAAACAATGCCTTCGCAGGGGCAAGAAGCAGAGGAAGCAGAGATAAAAGAGGGAGGCGCAGACCCCTGAACCGCATCGATACAGCTAAAGTGCAAGCACCCAACAGAGCAGGTAGGGTTGCGTACGAAGGTCAAGGCATCCAAGTTGTCTATTGACCCGATCACCTTGACTGAGGGTGATCTGCATGACATCGGCGAGACGATGCACAATGTCACCAATGAGGCTCTCTAAGATTTCATGCAGGAGAACCAGATTATGTTGGGGGCCCTCAGAGCACAGTTGTAGGAATTACAGGTGCGCCCTCCTCAGGTTGGTACCATTTCAACTAACCTCGCAGTTGACTCCACGACAGCATAGCAGATGTTGCGCGTGCAGATGAAGAACACCCTAGTGCTACTGGAAGGGGCACTAGTCACAACAAATGAGGCTGACAGGTCTTCGGTCAGTGCACTGAAAGATCTTAGTATCGATATAGATGCACTCTCGCGTGAGACCTTATATGTGTTGCAGGATGCGATAACTATAGAGTTACGCGCTAGGGAGGGACGCGCGCTCCAAGTCCTCAGTGAGAAAAAAATAAATATGGAACAACTAAGCTTGCAGCGTAACGAAGTGGTGTCACAGATCAACAGCTAGTACAGGTGATAGACAACGCCTGCCAAAGCATCCCAGAGCTGGCCATCCCAACAGACATGCTAGCAGAGGCGTGGATCCACAGGTTAGTAGCAGGGGTCTGCGAGGCAAGGGAAGAAATGACAAAGGTTCAACTGGAGCTGAACCTTCAGATCATCGAGCTACGGTTGAAGGCACAGCCATCCACCCCCTGGAAGTCAAAGGACATACTTCCAACATACTTGAGGTTCTCATAAATCTGCAGGAGGACCCCAACTTCCAGAACTTAGAGAGAGAGGCACGAGAACTCCAACAATAGTATGACAATGTTCGAGGAACTGTGCAGATGGTGGTCCTCACTCAGAGGCTTGCATGGATGCAACAGGCTAAAGCGCTGAAGGAGCAAGTGGATGCGGAATGACATAAGGAAGTAGTCCTGAAGGCACGCGTTCAACCTTGGATCGACAAGGCCTTCACCATCATGGTAGAAATTGAAGGCAAGCTCACACACATGTAGGGGATGCACGTCCTAATGCAGAGAAGCACTCCCAACATGGAGGTCTCGGAACAACGTATGTAGCAGATCCAGCAAGCAGCAGCCTAGTGTGCTGCTGACCTTGCTATAGCTCGAGAATATTTGGAGGGACACTGCGTAAAGATTTCCGCACCGACAGAGTGACTCGAGGGCGAGTCATGATGTTTGTGTTGGGGGCCTGTTGGGCATGGAATCCCCCCAAGGCAGTTTTTGGGGCATAAAGCCCAAGTTTTGATCGAATCTTATTGTAAGGCTCCGTGAATTGTGGGTGTGGGGTGAAAAAGTATGATAGAGTCACAAGGTTGTCCACCCTAGTTTTGTAATGTAATGTCAGCTGGATAGACCTACCCATGGTTTGCGGACCATGGGATTGTATAAATAGAGCGAGGCTCTAAGTGTAAAAGAAGACTAACTAATAATGAAGTAAGAAGGAGAAGTCTAAGTGGTGGAGTCAAAGTGTAGAGTGTCTGTGGGTCATAGAGTAGGATAAGGCTCTGCAACTGAGTGTGTAGGGGCCTAGTAGTCTGTAGCTAAGTGCGTGAACCCCTACAGCTGAGTGCACAGGGCGAGTCGAGTTTGTAACCGGGGAAAGAATCAATAAAGAGAAGCTTTGCTATAATTCTGTGTATCTATTCTTAAGTTAATGCATGATTGATAAAAATTTCAAATACACTGCTTATTTACTATGCGCACCTGTATAAAGGTCCTATGTTCTTAAGTATAACTTAAAGTACTCAAGTAGGCAAAGATAATTAACTAATATTGGAATATAATCAAGTTTTTGGGTAATAACGCAGAGCATAGCACACAACCCCTGGGTCGGGGACGAGGTGGAATGGGACCAGGAAGGGGCCACAGATAGTTAATTTGTTGCAATTGCAGAGGACCAACTCACTATGACCGCGATTGTGCCAACCCAACGAGGATATCCTATTCGTATTGTGCTCAGTTTGATCATGAAATAATAGACCATCCTACGTTGATCACAAAGATGCACGAAAAAGGGGTATTCTAGCCTCCCCTAACTAAGAATATACAAATGATGAGGTCTGAGCCGCGTGAAGAAGACTCGAATGTAAACATGATGCTCAGAAGCAATACGACCATGGGAGAAGATATGGGAAAATAGCTAGAGGGAATTACATGGGTTCGCAAGACTCCTACAAAGGAACCTGAGTTTGACTTAGAATGCGCAAAGGAGACATTCATGGAAGCTAAGAAGAGCTTCGCAGAGGTCTCCACTTCAAGTAGTAAGGATCAACCATAGCCAGGAATGGATCCTTCAATGCTCACTACCTTTTTGGAGACATGCATGAAACTGTTTCACGACAACATGACAGTTAAAGGACTACATGAAATGATCACTAGGTGTGCGGGGTCACGGGAACCACGCATCATCCAGAAATTGGGGAAGCATGCATTGCACATTGGAAGGGAAATGAGGTTGACTAGAAAAATTGGGGAATATGAAGTGGATCAGGTAATCCTAGATCTGGGTTTGGAAGAGAATGTATTACCGATGAAAACATGGGATTTCATGGGCAGGCCCATGTTACAATGGTCCCCTATTCAATTATGAATGGCAAACCAACAGAAGATTTTTACCATGGGGAGGTTGCAAGGGGTAACAGTTGATATTGAAGGCACGAGTGCGCAGGCGGATTTTGATGTAATAGAGATTGTTGATGACAACAATCCCTATCCCACATTATTAGGAATAGACTGGGCCACAGATATGAACAGAGTCATCGACCTAAAGAAGCGCAAAATGATATTCGAGAAAAAGTCACTACGCATAGTAGTCCCCCTGGACCCATCCAAAGGAGCGCGCTACACTGAACCAGTGTATGACGATGAAAGAAACGATGATCTTGATTGTATTTAGAAGATAATTGCACGAGACCAGGATTGGGTGAATCCGACTGCAGATGGGAGGATCTCGTGGGAGCGCAAAAGCTCTTGCACTTCGGATTCAGACTAAGAAGTAGAGTGATGGCAGAATTGGTTACACAAAGTGACAACGCTGAATTGCAACATGATGATTAGATCACTGCATTGCGTGACAACATAGGCAAGAGAGCTGCTGACATATGATGGATTGACAGCGGTGGATGAATTCTTGAGCAAATTTGAAAGCGTAGTACCAGAACAACAGTGGTTTGATGCGTTGAAGTGGGCACTGCACGCAACACCCGCACGATGGTGGGGTACACATCAAGGAAATTTTGAGGACTAGCGCTAATGCAAAAGGATGATGTGCCTACGGTTTGGAATCCCCCAGCTTCGAATGAGAGTCGGGCAGCAAGGACGGAGCAACTTGCGCGCCCACCTATGTCGATGGGTATAGATGTGTGTTGTGCAGCCCACTCAAGCACACCCCAAACTAAGGATCGAAAATTGGAACAGGACGCAGTAGTAGGAAAGGCGACGTGCACCACAAACGTTCCACGTGGAAGCATTCAATAAGGTATGCGGAGTCCTGAACAGGGTTCACCAGGCGAGACAAACAGATTGGGACCTGCGCGTGCCAACGATTCGATGGGCCTATAGGGCCATGTGAAAAAACCTGAGCGTGGAGACGATTCCAAAGTTGAGGAGCAGAGTTGAGACCATAGTTTGGAAGGAAAGGAATCCTCACACAATAGCTCCCATAGTTGGGATAGTACGCGAGGACCAAGATAGAGGAATTATGCAGCTACGCGAAGGTGAACATACGCATATTCAGGAAGTTGTGTGGCGAGGGAACCTTAAACTTCGTGAACTAGAATAAGATCGGGTACAACTGAGGAAGAAAATCATGTTAATGGACGCGAAGATCAAAAAATTGGAAAACAAAATCGCGCAAGCATGTCCCATTGATAAACTAAGAATGACAGAACAAGGTATGGGCAGTCATACTACTACATTAGAATATTATCGCTGAGAATTTGTGACTCTGCTACCATGGCTATGACCACACCTTACCAGACAAAGTAACCAGCGGGGCGCACCGCATAAGGAAGAACGTGTGATGCTAACTGTCGCAAGGATGATTGAGGAGTGCCTGCAAACTAGGTTGGAAGGTGAATTGAAGCCTCGCATAGGTGGTGCAACCACCTGACTACCCATAGGGAGCACAGTCTTAGTGCTCCAAGCAGTTGAAAGAGAGTGCAGGACTATAAAAGAGTATGTGAGGGAGTTGCGCGATAAGAAGGTTGAACGTAGGATCAACATGTCACAAGGGTTGCACCCACGCAGAGGGGGCTGTGCTGCCACGCGGGTAGGCTGGGAAGTGAATGTTGGTGTCACTGTTCATGACAAGATGTCCAATTTAAGGCAAAGAGGAGCGGGTAGCGGGAAATTAAGACACGAAGTCAGAACTAGATTTGGGACGATCTGCCACTAATCTAGCATTAATGGGTGAAATATGGAGGGAATGATTGAATTTGAATTCAAAAAGACCTATAAATCACAGGTGGCTATCCAGCGAACAACCCTTGGTGTTTTGAGAATTCAGTTGTTGCGCTATAAAGTGGGTATGGACCTTATGAATTTGGAGGCTTTGAGAGCAAGCTCCGTGTTTGAGACATTGCCGAAGGAGACACAGGACCTCCTGAATAGAATGATGTTGAAAACTAGGGAAGCAGCGAAGAGCCCTACACTGTAGGTGGAGGACGCACCGAAAATTACAAAATCGCCCCAGACGCCGAGGCCCAAAACGGATCCACAGGCAGCAGGACTAGTCCACATGTCTCCGCAAAATCTGTGGTTTGGAAAACTTTCTATGGAAGATAAGGGCAAGACTGTTAATCTTGAGAAAAATGATAAGGAGGAGGACCTATAGCCTTTCGTAGAAGAAATCAAGGCAGATGAAGAAATGGAGGAAGACATTCAGCCGGTGCATGCTGCAGCAAAACTTCCCAAGTATGTCTCTCCGTGGAAAGGGAAAGCAAAAGTACCCAAGGATTTGGATGCCATTAAGAGCTCACTCCAAACCTTGCTCCTCCCAATGGCATTCTGTTTGAAGGTTCGGCCTTGGGCCGCATGCCCATGATGAAATTTGAAAATTGGGACCTCACGGACAACGAAAATTTCCCACATTTGGAGACTTGAAACCTCACGAAACAGAGCAAGGATGGGTCAGTTACAACGCTAGATCCGTGGAAATGGGTAATTGGTGTGGAGGAGGCTGGGCTACTCCACCTACTATGGATTCCACACTTTCACTGAGAACAGATCATGATCTTTGTCATCAGGCAATTTCTTTGCCTGGTGCATGATGGGTACTTGTGGCTGGAGGAGCTTATTCCCATCATGACGGAGCTTATTCACAGGATTTCTTGGCTTCCCTGTATGGGAAGGGACCCCACGAAAATAGCTAGCAAAAGCAGAGATTTGGCGCTCATAGAGGCCATGAAGAAGAAATACACGTTGGAAAAGAAGCAGAGAGGCTACATAATTAGTAGCATTCAAGATAAAGGGGTGCTCGTAGCCCCCAACTGCTGGCGGAGAAGGTGATGAGAAAATTCTGCAGCAATGAGGTACCAGCGACGATCATCGTGTTGGATGAACAATGCACGGAGGGGGTCCAATTCAACTGGGCTGAATTCCTCTGTGAGGAATTCCTAACCAACTGGAAAGAATATCAGGACTAGGGCAAGACCTTCCATTACACGTGGTTGCTCTTGTCTATCTTATTGGTGACAGGGGAATTGCCTGAGGATAGTCAGTTCCCTCCCCTTGAACAAGACTTTCCAGAGGCGGCAAAATACACGTCTCTCTAGGCAACAAAGGACACCACACGAAGTCGTGAGACCAAGATCTTCTGGGTGCTCATGGAGGTGAGCATCTAGATGTGGATCAACAAAAGGCCGTGCCTATCCCCCACAGTGTACGACAGTCTGCAGAGCTTTGTAGACTTCAAGGCACATATGCATAATGTGTATATCAAGGCACATAAGGATTTGGCGTAGAATTGGACCAAACTTCATTTCATCCCGATAGATGATGTCGTTTTCGCTATGCTCAACTCATGGCCACTCGAGTGGCGCACCCCGGATTTGGTGGTGCGTGATAAGACAATGATACAAAAATAGAAGGATGCCACCAAGCTATTGGCACAGTGGAAGAGCAAAAAGCAGTTGGCCGAGGAGGTAAGGGCTTCTAGCGAGGCAGCGAAGGTCACCACAGAGCAGACCAAGGTCACCGAAAAAGTAGCAGCAGCACCGGCAACAGGGGCCACCATGACTCAGGAGGAAGGAGGCCCGAACCTGACCAAAGGATAGGGGACAGAGGACACGGCAGAAGGCACGGACCCAAGCACGACATCTACACAACTGAAATGGCCGCGCGGTATGGAATGAATAGGCCCATGGAAGAAGGCCAATGCTTCAAATTGGATGGTGAACCCATTACATTGATAGAGGGTGACCTATATGGCATCGGCAACACAGTTCGTGAGGTCACCCAGGAAGCACTCCAGGAGCGATGACAGAGTAGCAGAATGTGTTGGGGGTCCTCAGGGCGTAGCTGCAGGAACTTTAAGTGCGGCCCCCACAAGAAGGAACAATAGCCGCATATGGTGCCACAGGTACATTGGCAGCAGAGCGGTTGCTGCAGGCCAAAATGGGTAATACCATCGTGCTGCCGGAAGGAGCACTGGCAGTGGATAACATGGAGGATAGAGCCGCAGTGGGCTGGATCAAGGGACTTGGCCTAAACTTGGCTGCCCTTCCGTGAGATATATTATACTAGCTACAGGATGGAGCGACAGAAGAACTCTGCGCTAGGGAAGGATGCGCCGTACAAATGCTCAGTGAACAACTAATCAACATCAAGTAGCTTAGTCTACAATGTGATGAAGCACTGGCGCAGAATCAACAGCTGAATCAGATAGTTGAGGAAGCATGTCGCCGTGCTCCGGAGCTAGAAATTGTGACAAACCTACCAGTAGGAGTACGGATTCACAAATTGGCCAGTGGATTCCGCGAGGCAAAGGAGGAAGCAACGAGGATACAACTGGACCTCAACCTTTAGATTGCTGAACTACGATTAAAGACGTAGTCATCCATGCCCTTGGAAGTTAGGGAATAGCACACTGATGCTATCCAAAAGGGGATGGAGGAAATAGGACAAGTAGTTCAGGACTGTACTATGATGTTGGAAGAATCCCTCGCAGTCCTTACTTCCTTACAGGAGGACCCCACCATAGAGTGTCTGGAAACAGAAGCGTGTGAGCTTCAAGTGCAGTATGATAGTGTGCGTGGAACAACATAGACAATTGTCTTGACCCAGCGGTTGGTGAAGCTACAACCAGCGAAGGCGTTGAAGGAACAGGTGGATGTCGCGCGATAGAAAGAGGCAGTACTTAAAGCACACATCCAGCCGTGGATTGATGAGGCCTTCTGCATCACTACTTCTATCAAAGGAAAGCTTGCACAAATGAAGGTGATGCATGCCTTAAGACAGGGATCTACCCCTAACAATGAGCATTCGGCAAAAAGAGTAGAGCAGATCTAGCAGATGGCAAAGCAATGCATTGTGGACCTTCGCGTAGCACAGGCACAGTTGGAGGGGCTCTGTGCCAAGATCGCTGCACCATCAGAGTGACTCGGGATGAGTCATGATGATTGTGTTGGGGGCCTGTTGGGCATGGGATCCCCCATAGTAGGTTTTGGGGCCTACAACCCGAGTTTTTGTCAATTGTATTGTAAGACTCCATGAAGTACGAGCATGGAGCTCGAAAGTCTAGGATGAGTCATAGGGTTGTCCACCCTAAGAATTGTAAAATAATGTAAAGTTGTGTCGGCCTACCCATGGTCCGCGGACCATGGGATTGTATAAATAGAGCGAGGCTCTAAGTGTAAAGATAGCTAAGCTAAGTATAAGATAGAATAGAAAAGGCATGGTGAGAGCATAGAGTGGAATCTGAAGTGTACCAGGTCATAGTGGTAGGAAGAGGCTCTGCAGCTGAGTGTGCAGAGGCCTAGTAGAGTTTGCAACTAAGTGCGCGGAACCCTGCAACTGAGTGCGCAGGGCAAAGTCAGGTCTGTAATTGGGATTGAAAGATAATAAAGAGAAGTTCATTATGTGCATCTGTTATGGAATATTTATGTTGATGTTATACATTACTTTTACTCTTTTTATTTACTGTGTGCACTTGATGAATACTTGTGTGAATGTTTATATGTGAATTTAATCTAAGTAATCAGCTAATGGAGACTAATTAAGGAAGACTTGGGTAAATAACATGGGTCGCGCTGCAACTAGAACTGTGCAAAACAGTAGCACAGGCTACGGGGTGCCCGCAGGTGCGTGTAACGGAGCAAGTGTGAAGGTTGGACTGCGTACCAAGCACCACATATCAGACATCCCCAGGGTGCGGAAACTTGGTTCTAGCACCCTCCCATACTACTTCGGGTGAGACCTCAGTCTTCACTCCATAGACTGTTGTCGAAAGGTCCAGTAGTACCAGGATTTGCTTGGCTAAATCACTTTCGAACCTAGGTTAGGCCCCACTAAGCCAACAACCTGCATGTAGGAACAAACTGCATACCAGGCGAACTCATCAGACATCTCCAAGGTGCAGAAACCTGGTTCTAGCACCCTCCCATACTACTTCGGGTGAGACCTCAGTCCGCGCTCCGTGGACCATTGCCGAAAAGGCCAATAGTATTGGGATTTTTTTGGCTCATTAACTCCGAACCTGGGTCAGGCCCCAACAAGCCAACACAGATGATCCAAATTGATATTGACTTGATGGGTCTAGTTGTTTGGTATCCGTTAATGAGGAACTAGATAAAATTCATGTAGAGGACATTGGTGAAGACCAAGGGCTAGAACCAACACTTGAGTGGGTTCCAGATAAAGATTGGTAACCCGATGGGATGGACGGAACACCATATAAGTGTGACTCAGGTGTCGTAGTAAACATCGAAGAGGTTACGACAGAAGATTCTTCCGTCACTGTAATAGATGGTACAGTCTGGGATATTGACTCTGCCATAGTCAAATGTCCAAATAAATTTCTTAACGAATCAACGAGTGTTTGAAAGTAATCAAGATCAAAAGGAGCAGTAAAATGAGAAGTATGAGGATAAAGATAAAGTCCAGTTCCAAAATGGAATAGAGTTCTGGATGTTTCTATACTAGGTTCCTCTTCTATCGAAATCAAACCAGGTGGAAGGATTTCACCGTCAGGTCTATAATATATTTCTGGTATTTTTTCCTGAGGTAAATAGGAAGTCTCGACATTTACGGATGTCTGAGGATGTACTAGTTGATTTTCTTCAGGTATGGTAACAACTTCTGATTGGTTCAACCTCAAGATCCAAGTGTTCTGGTAAAAGAACAGGTTTAGGTTGGGCTTCTTGAGCAACTCCTGGTTTAGAAGTAACTTCTGATTGAACAATGATAGGTTCAGGATAAACTTTTGGTTAAACAGATTCATGTTTAGAAGTAATTTCTTATTGAACAACTTCATGTTGAGAATCAACTTGTTGTTGAACAACTTGGGTTACCGTTTCACTAGATTCAGTTTTAGTATCCTCAGGTAATTGTGGAGATTCCACTTCAGTAACAGATGTACTAGTAACTTTAGGAGTAACTAGGGTCATAGTACTTACCGGTATAGGTGTTTATGGTAATTTAGATGAAGAACCAGAAGTTTGTGAAGTATTGGATTCAGTCAAATGAGACCGCTTTGACCGGATAGGTGTAGCTTCGGGCGGTAAAGGCAGTTTACTCGCTATTCTCCACAAACGATGGGGTAAGGGTTGATGTTCCTCCATGATTGATGATTGATTTTATTACAAAAAATAAATAAACAAAAAGGGGTAAACTAGGCAAAAGGTTTACCAAGCAACTATGAATTGCAGAATACCTCCCGACAAACCGAGAAGTACGGGTAGGAAATCTCCCTTAATGTTGTGTTTGGTGTATAATAGTGTACAAGGTGGCCGACTTGGTTACCTAAGGATGGATAGCAACATAGTTTTGTCCTCCCATATATACCCGAAAGTACATGGAGACCCAATCTGTATTAGTGCTGTCTAAAGTGAAATCGCATAGTGAGAGCATTCGTTTATACTTTACGTACTTTAACACTGCCCCTATATAGCTAAAGGTACGTGGATGAGCTATGATATACTCACGTACGTGGAATGAGGTATCACACTTGGAATGTATCGCAGACAAGTTAGCGACAATTGCTATGTTTTACGATGCTGGAACACGTCTCTAGCTTAGAGCCTCTAAACGTTTCGCGTTAGGTGACAATGCTCCATTAGGTTAATTGAGGTTAATTTTAAGTTGATCTTGATTAAGAATTTGAGTTTCAAGGTTCACCACGTGATGTATTTGAAATTCCTAGAATGCAACTAATATGATAAGCATTATTTTCATTCAATTTGAACAATTAAAACCTTAGATAGTAGGGATAGAGCAATCAGATTCTTTTAATTAAAGAATAAAGAACACATCGAATGCAATTTCCATAAACTATTCCTATGAGCACACTCAAACTTTTTCAATGCATAATGCATGTTTTTCTTTTCAATTCCCTTAATGTTTGAAATGAACAAAAGGAAACTAATGCACATACAATCAATCAATATTTTTGCAAGAATGAAGACTTTATGATAGTTATTTTCAAAAGAAATGAAGACTTTTACGACACTTTCTTTTGAACAAATATTAATTGACTATAAACTAACTTTAACAATGAATTGATGGTGATAAAGAAATCATTTAAGAAACACTAAACAATTAAGGCCAAAGTAGGGCTAGCAAAGGAAACACAAATTGGTTTCAGAAGTACAACAATCAGTGATCTTTCAGCAAGCAGAAACATAAGGAAATTTGGGCAAAATCAAGTCAAGGGAGGGATTTTTGACCTAAGGAGGATTAGCACAGCCCTGAATGGGAGACAGCACGCTTCATAGCACTTTCCTCAGGCCAAGGGTGCTCTGTAGCACTCTATCTCTTGACCAAACATGTGCTGGTGCCAGAGAGGCCATCCTAGGGGATTTCAAACACAATTTTTACCAAAAACTCTTCAAAAATGCTAAAAAAGATCAATGGAAGAAAGTAAAGTCTACTAGGGTGTACTAGGATGAAGGAAAACTACCCGGAATGATGATCATTCCCCAGCAGAGTCACCAATTTGTTATGTGGAATTTTTCATCTACGGATAAACACAATTTCCCTAGGTGGGTAGCTACACCTAGAACAATATAATTAAAGTGTTTAACCTTTTTCTACTAAAGATAAATAATAAAAGGGACCTACTTGTTATCTTTAGCTTTCCCTTTGTCTCCTTTGTATGGCTCTTGTTGCTCCTTCTCGAACTTAATCTGCTCGACAAGTACCTGCAACCATAAACAGAGGACAAAAACTAATCAAAGCAAGAGATCTATCTACTATAGGAAAATGGAATCGAAAGCATTGACACATATAATCATCATACATAAGGACAAGAATATGGGAAAAGGTGTAAACAACTTTATTAAGTATAAGTACGAGTTACAACCATGAAGTCCGATCCAATGTCACTCCTCCATCTTGGGTTCCAACCAACAACACATCAAAAGAACAACATTCCGGCAGGATAACAACACTTGCTTACAATCTCAAACCTCACACCAATAATATCTCCTTACAAATTCTCAAAGTCCAACCCCTGATCACTTAGATGAGTGCTCAATTTATAGGAAAATGGAGGAGGTTTGGTGATAAATGAGGGTATTGAATGGCCTTCCAAACTTAGAGTTTGTTTCCATGGAGGAAGGGATGAGAGGATAGGAGGTTACTTAACTCATTCCCTATCCAATTTTGATCTCATAGGAGATGAGAAGTGTGGGAATCTTCTAGAAGGCTCCAAAAGATAAGAATATTCCAAGAACCCTATGAGGATTTCGTTCAATCTCTCCCAGTGCAAGTCAAAGTGGGCCTAAGTGCTCTGAAATACACCCTGATATGGGCCTACCTGCACTGAAGTGCACTTACCCCTAACGAAGGTTGCACTGGTCCCTCAAGGAGGAATTTTTGGAGGGCTTTAGGCCAAGAAACTCTCAAGGAAGGAGGCATTCAAAGTGATGACTTCTCTAGGGCATGTAGCAACTAGATTAGGGTTTGATGAGCCCTAATAGTACTAATCTAAATGATGGGAGTGATGTGCCCAAATATATCTGTAACAATCAGGATGTGAAAAGATATACTAGTCAGTGTGATTGGTGCCAAAGGATGGGAAGGCCTACTCCAAGAGATGAAATGCCTCTGCAGCCTCAGGTGACTCTCGAGCCATTTTACAAGTGGGGCATGGACTTCATTGGACCTATGGACCCTCCTTCCAAATAAAAATAGTACATCATTGTGTGCACTGACTATCTAACTAAGTGGGCTGAAACCAAGGCAATTAAGGCAACAACAAAAGAGAACGTAGATGAGTTCCTAAGGGAGAATTTATTTTACAAATTTGGGTACCCTAGAGAGCTGGTCATAGATCAAGGCAACCATTTTACCTCCAACGTGATTGAATACTTGCTCAACCAGCACAAGATCAAGCATAGAACTTCTACTTCGTATCATCCACAATCTAATGGACAAGTGGAGGTGACCAATAAAGCATTGGAGGGCATCTTGACCAAAGTGGTAAGTAGCAACAGGAAGGATTGGGTAGATAGAATAGTTGCGGTCACCTGGGCCTATAATACCACCTGGAAGACCACCACTAGATTCACACCCTATGAGTTGTTCTATGGTAAAAAAGCCTTGCTATCCATTGAATTTGAGTATAACACATTAAGGATGGCAACACAACTAGATCTAGATCTCATCAGTGCACAAAAAGAAAGATTGCTCTAGTTGAATGGTCTAGATGAGTTTAGAATGCATGCCCTCCTACATACAGGGGTAATTCAACTTCAGAGGAAGATCTGGCATGATAAGAACATCAAGGAAAATCAATTTCAAGAAGGTGATTGGGCTTTGTTATATTATTCTAGGTATAAAGACTTCAAGGGAAAGTTAAGGACAAGATGGCTAGGACCTTATGTTGTAGAAAGATGCCATGATAATGGTTCAATATAGACTAGAACCATAGATGAAGAGGCCATTACTTTACTTGTTAGTGGACACCGATTGAAAATTTATAAGATACCATTGTCAAAACAAAAGTTCTTTGATGATATCAATAAAACAATGATGGTAGTGGAGCAAGTTTTAGATCCTACCTCATAAAATCATTGAGAGAAAAAAAAGAGGAAAAAGAATAAGGACTCAAGTGAAAACCTCCATGAGGTGCGTGATTCCCACTATTGGGTTGAAAACCTCTTGGGGCGGACCAATGGTGTCAAAAAAAAAAGAGTGGAAAAAATAAGAATAAAAAGATCCTTGGGTGAAAACCTCTCTTGAGGCGCCCAGGGAAAATAGCTAGGATGAAAACCTCTCAGAGGCAGCCTAGTTGTTTTCGAAAAAAAAAGGAAAAGAGAAAAATCATGAAAATTTATATTTTGCAGGTCAGCAAGAAGGATGATCAAAGAGCAAAGGAGGATCACCAAGAGACCTATTTCACTCACATTTTTATTTTTCCACTCATTTTCATTCATCACTCTACCATTTATTTCATTTTTTCCACTCCTTTCCTTCAGTTTACAAGGGGACTGTGTTTTCTACAGGATCCCCTGTAAACCTACAAGATCCCCTGAAAACCTACAGGATGATCCTGTAGGAATCACAGTGACCCAGAAATCCTACAAGAAGTGACCTTAGGGAAAAAAATGACCTGCTATGTCAATAAAATATCACCCTTACATCATCATTCCATTACCATACCTATGTCCACCTTCATCACCCCTGCATTCACCCTTAAAAAAATATCAGTTTCAAAAAAAAAATCACAGTCTTCGAAAAAGAAGGAAACAGAGAGAAATAGGGAGCATCACCTGAGTATTCCTCATTCTCCACACTCCTAGTCTCCCTCTCCATCCATGTCACCATCCTCAAACTCCTAGCAGAAGTTATGATTAAGAGTTCTGAGGGAGAAGCAACTATAGGACATCCTATAGGAAATCCTGTAGCATCCTATCCCCCATATTACAAATCATAAGAACAACAAGGTTCCAGCATGATGATCCAAGAGTAGAAGGGACTCCAAATCAGCACCACCACCATCATCTTCAACACCTGGTACCTGCACCACAAAAAAATCATCAGAGAAAAACAAACAAAGCGAAGAATAATAACATGTAACCAATACACACAACAAGCACCTCAGGTGTTCAACCACTACAACAAGGTATTAAGCACCACAGGTAAGTATCCCACTCACTCTCTCATGTGCATAATGTATTCAAAATATATAAAGGTTATGAGTAAGTTTGTTTATAACTGAAATGGAGTAAGTTTGTTTATAAGCGAAATGTGGCCAGTTAACTTGGCCACCTTCAATCAGTCAACAAAGAGAAAACAATTTGTCCTCTCACACGTGGTAGCAGTCAACTCAAAAACAGAAAAGAGAAGGACAAAAGCAATTAAGGCTATGGAAGCATGAAGTGGGAGTTGATTACGAGGAAGTGGGGAATGATGAGGTGGTAGTGGGGACTAACGGTCCAAAAATGGAAACCGTACCTCGGCTTCCAGCACACCACCTCACCCCAAATGACCATAAGAGGAAATAATCATCATCCCCATGCATTCATGCATTCATTTCCTCGAGGCTCACTCTCACAAGTCACTCTCATACCCAGGAAACCTACAACAAGGAAGACATCATCATTTTTCTGCATAGGAATTCCTACAGAATTGCACAGGAAATCCTATAGGATTGCACAGAAAATCCTACAGTATTGCACACAGGATTCCTACAGGATACACAGATACAATCTATAGGATAGGTCGAGAGGAGTTTTAGAGGGGAAAACACGGGGGTTGGCCACAAAAAACACTATGAGGAGGTACGCTTTGTAATTACATCCCTCTTTCCAAGTAAATCAAACAAAAAATTCTCTAGTTTGAGTGAATTTGGCAACTGTGCAAGAGAATTGTCCACACAGTCATCAGAGTTTTTTATTTTTGCATTTGAAAATTGTATCAACCATCTCATCTCCTCAAACTGCACTAACCAAGATGACAGGAGGGTTTAATAGAAGGGATCCCATTAACACTGTGAGAATCCAACAACACCCTCAGGTACTAGAAATATTCACAAGGCATAATTTGATGGGGTCTTTTGAAAAATTAAGGGGGTATGATGATGAGGTGGCCCGAGATTTTTCTCTCTCCCTCATTCCACTTACCAAAGTCCATGCCACTATTGTGGTAAGAGGCCTCTCCATAGATCTCACCCTTGAACTCATCAACAGAGTTACCACACTTCCCTTAGGAGTACCATGGAGGAAGGAAGACAAAGGAGATAACCAGGTTGCCAAAAGGAAATTCTTTTTAGAAGGTGAGGAACCCATTGGGGACAAAAATGGAGTAAGGAGAGAAAGTCTACCATATCCCTGGAATGAGGTGAGATACCAACTTATTAAATACATATCATGTGAGAGTAGGTATAGTGTGGTACCAACTTATTTTAGGCTTCTTGAAGAGTTGATATTTGGAGCAGAAACACCCCCTCACCACAAGCTCAACATACCATACTTCTTGTTGCAATCACTGATAGACACAAGCATCAAGGTGCAAGAGGGAAATTGCCAATAGTTTGTGTTATAGCTCCAAATATCACCCTTGGTATTTGTGATGCTGCATTTATGGCCTAGGGAAATCCCTCCTTCCAGACTTGGTCCAAATAATTAAAAAATAGTGTTTTACTCCCTGTACGTGACATTGCCCCAAGCTAAATGCATGTGTGCGTGGGTCAGTGTATACCCAACCTGTGTATATGTCTTAAAACACTTAAAAAAATTAAATCTCCTTAATTTCAGGTGGAGATCATAGGTTTTACCTGTTGATTACCTATTAGTGCTCGTGGCCCAACTGTTCCCAATGAATTCCCAACTAAAAAACTACTTTGGGAGAAGTATAAAAGGGATTCAATGGGAAGGCCTTAAGGGGGAGAGAGGAGAGAGAATTACTCTGCTGAGATTATCCCTGATCAGGTCTGAAGATCCTTGTGCTTCTAGCACTCCCCCCACTACAGGAAACCCTCATTTCCTTGAGTTATGATGTCATTTCACTAGTTGAGATATCTTTGTGTGAGTCATGGAAGGAACCTTTTGAACACTTGGGATTGGACAGACCCGGAGGACGGTTCCACTTGGAGCCAGCAAGAGGAAGATTCATGTGATATCATTCCTTGCTTTGTTTTAGTTATCTGCAATAAAGAAACATTTGTCTTGTTCCGAAAATCAATCTTCTTTATGCATATGATGTTATTGTTATGGTTTACATATGAATAGTTGTTTCAATTGTATAACTAACCATCTTTCAATATGTTATGAAGTTTATTTCTATATGATACTTGGTCCATATATTGCTATGCTTCTTTGAATTGGCTGTTTTGCAGGTTCAAGGATCGAGAAGAACTCCAAGAGGGATTGAACCCTGGCTAGATATACTCGAATGAAGGACCCCCAGGTGCATCTCTATTAGTGTAGTTTGCTTATTTAAGTATCATGGTTGTGTGGAATGCTTGTTTTTTACTATAGATAACCCTCACTTTGCTAGGGTGTTGACCCAAAATCCTAGGGGACTTTTTCCTACAAGATACTCTGCTAAACCTACAAGAGACACAAAAGTTGGAAAAGGAGGTAGGACAAGAGCAAGAAACTAAAGAAGAGGACCCAGAGTCAAAAGAACCTAGCCCCCAACCTAACCTTGACTCCTACTACATGTCATAAATACACATATGAACACAGGGGTTTAATAATCATAATAAAATCACAAAGAAGGTCTAGTGCCTTCTCATAATAGCTACATTAATTTCCATTAGGTCATGCATTCATAATTAATTCATTCATTAATCAAAACATGATAAGAGCCATGACTAAGGTCTGTCAGAAAATTATGCTTATAACCATCAAATAACCAGTGATATATCAATATAACAACCATTAAAGCTGCATAATGATAAGTACATTTACACATATAGCATAAGAGGAAAGAGCTCTTATTAATGAATGCATAAGCCAACTAGGTTTGGGACTTCCACAAACCACCTGAACGTAGATTGGATGAACCAAATATTTCTTTCAGCCAATCACTTCCGTGCCATATTCCAAGCATGAATGTGGGACTTAGAACATAACCAATCCAAGTTTCCTCTGGATTTACCACAATCCCCACCATATCACTAGGCCATAAATAAGCATTGATGCCTTCGAGTCTCTCTACCTACACCATGAGGAATTTTCTTGTCTCCTAGTCTGTAGGATTTACCGTATATCCCACCATACATCGGTCAAGGATTCCTAGGCCTAATCAAGACTCCACCCTCCAGGATTTACCGTATATCCTGCTAATCATCGGTCAAGGATTCCTAGGCCTGATCGAGGGCACACACCTCTAGGCTTTACTGTATATCCCTCCATTCACTAGTCGAGGATTCGTAGTCCCACCAAGGTACACAAAATATGGATTTACGCGATCCCACCTTATTCGGTCCAGGAATTCCTAGGCCTTGTGTTCTTTCTTTTAGAGACCACCTCTCTCTATTTTGAAACCATCACACCATGGCTATTGATCCGGATTTAAATAGGAACGCAAAAATTACAGACATAACCATAAATATAGAGGAGCAACATAAATAATACTTCTTTTCATTAATGTAAAGTATTGAAATATGCTTACAAACAGAAGTGGAAATGAACTAGCTCGGGCGATGGTAGCTTATCTCTAAGAAGAGATGTGGCGGCTACATGCCTTTTAACTGAATTAAAATGAGGCTCAAAGGCCTTTTTATTATTGAACAATAAGAGCAAACCTTAAACATCTAAAACCCTAAACAGAGGAGATGTAACACCAAGAGTTTATGGGCTCTGTTGGGGTTAGTTGGACAACCAACTTCCCAGGGTCGTGAATTGGTCATATTATCTCCGTTTGACATGCATGATACCTTGTTGGAAATATCTATCCGAGGACTACGACAGAAAAGATGAATTTATTAAAAAATAATTGGTAGTAGATTTCCAAAAAACGTCGTTTAGGGCCTCAAAATGGATCCAGAAGTTTAGGACCCGAAGAATTGCTAAAAATAGTAAACTATGCTACAACTAAAGAACTAAAAAACTAAAAGAAACAACGGTAGGGGTCCAAGTGGAATTGGTGGGTGGCCACCAATATCCACCTGGATCATTCCTCCCACCTTAGGAAGCAATGGTCCCCATTGCGTTGAGTTCCTCCATGAGATGAGGAAACTTCTGTTGAACTTGGTCCCTAGTGAGCCACTTGCTCTGGTGAAGGAGTTGGCCTGATTTGAAAACTTGATACAGTTGGATCTTCTGCTGGCAAGTGTGCTTGATCTGTGTGTCCATGGTCTGATCAGTTGTAGCTTGTTCCATGCAATTTTGGTTTAACTCCGTTGGTGTGAGATGTTCTGCAATGTCAGATGTGTCTAGTAATGGTGGAAAGTATGGCCAAAGGCAGTCCACATTGAACATTAGGTGTCGGCTAAGGAATGGGGGAATGCTGAGCTCAAATGCATTATCTCCCACAGCCTTGGTAATGGTGTAAGGACCATATCGGAGTGGTCTGAGTTTTCGATAGGCTCCAGTAAGGTGTTCCTTTCGCAAATCTAACTAGACTTTGTTGCCCACCTGAAACTTGTGTGGCACTCGATGTTGATCATGTCGATGTTTGTACTTGGCATTTGATTTCTCTAGAATGTCATGGACCTACAAGTGGATATGTTGGATGTGCTCAATGAAGCTATTTGCCTTATCAGCTTCGGACTGGACATGAACCAAATATACATGAGTAGTTGAAAATGGAATGGCCACATTAATGGGGCATAGTGGTTGGAATCCCAAGCCCACCTAAAAAGGGCTGTGGTGAGTTGAGTTGTGGAGAGCTCGGTTATAGCTATGCTGAACATAGGGGAGGCTCTCATCCCATGTACGTGGATGCTTTGAGTTGTACATGCGCATAATGTGTACGATCATCCTGTTGATGACCTCTGTTAGGCCATCAGTTTGGGGATGGAAAGTTGTGGACTTAGTGAGTTTGGTGTCCAGCATTGACTAGAGACTGGACCAAAATGTACTGAGGAACCTGCTATCCCGATCTGAGATGATAGACTATGGGATCCTAAAGTGTACACACACTTGTTCAAAGAAGAGTTTATTAGTGGCTTTTGTTGTGATATTCTTCTTGCAAGACGCCATAATGGCCATCTTCGAGAATCTTTCGATGACCACAAAAACACAGTCGTTTCCATGCTTAGTAGAAGGAAGGCTCGACATGTAATCCATGGAGATGGATTCCCAAGGTAGACTAGGGGTAGGTAGCAAAGTATAGAGGCCCTTGCTTCTTGATGGTCGGTTTGGAAATGGCACAGGCAGTGCAGTATTTGATGTACTTCCCGAAATCCTGTCAAACATTCAGCCAATAGAAATACTTCTGCAGTACTACCATTGTTTTCTCGACCTCAAAATGCCCAACAACCCAACTGTAGTGTGCTTCCAAAATCATCTTGGCACGCTCTCTTGAAGGAACACAAAGGTGACCTAGGTGGTATAATAAGGCATCTTAGAGGTGAAGATATGGAACATGCTGGCCCTGCAAGGGCGTCTAGTATGTGTGGCCGAATCCTAGGTCACTTTTGTAGAGAAGTGGCCAATCAAAAGTCTCGCTCCCACAAGAGTTGAGCACGGTGGTAACACCATGATCGGTGGTTGACTAAGGCAATATGCAACATTATTGGTGCTTCCCTTCTTATACTTGATAGTCAAATGGAATTGTTGTGGGTATGTGGACCACTTCGAATGGTGATCATTCTGCAACTTCCCTTGTGTCTATATGAACTGTAGGGGCCAGTGTTTTATTTCGATGACTGTTTGCTTCCCCAAAATGTATTGCTTCCATTGTCAGAAGGCTTGCACAATGGAATACATCTCTTTGTGATAAGTGGGATACTTCCGGACTACGTCTGAAAGTGTCTCATAGTGATATGCCACTAGATTCCTATGTTGTGTAAGGACTGCCCCAATAGAATATTTAGAGGCATATGTCTCGATCTCAAATGGTTGTTGTAAGTCTGGTAATGTGATCATTGGTGTTGAGAAGAGGTGATGTTTCAACTCTGTGAATGCCTTCTGTCAAGATTCAGACCAAAAGAATTTTTCTTTCACTCCTCCCTTGTTGACTTGACTCAAGGGCCAAGTGATATGAGAGAATCCCAACACGAACCTATAGTAGAAATTGACAAGACCTAGAAAGCTGTAGAGCTTTGTCAGAGTGGTTGGAGATGGAAAATCCTGAATGACTTAGATCTTAGTTGGATCCACATGCACCCCCCCTCCCCCGTTCATCAATAATGTATCCCAGCTACTGAACTTGGGTTATTCCAAAGTGCATTTCTCCAAATTGGCACATATCTTGTGTTGCCGCAGTGTTTGGAGAACCTGTTGGATGTGGTGTAGGCGCTCTTCCCAACTCTGGCTAAAGATAAGGATGCCATCCAAGTATACCACTACAAATGAGTTGGTGAATGGCTACAATATGTCATACATCAGCCTCATGAAGGTTGTAGGAGCATTCTTCAACCTGAAAGGCATAACTAACCATTCGAAAAGGCCCTCCTTGGCTTTGAAGGAAGTCTTCCACACATCGGAGGGTTCGATTGGTACCTGGTGATATCCTAACTCCAAGTCAATCTTGTTGAAATATTTTGCCCCCTTCATTTGGTCCAGAAGGTCATCAATCCGTGGGATCAGGTACCTATTTCGGACAGTGATCTTGTTCAGTGCTTGATAGTCAATACAGAGTCTCCAAATCCCATCCTTATTATGTACCAACATGATCAGGCTCCCACAGGGCGATGAACTCGATCGGATGTGACCTTTCTGTAGCAGCTCCTGAATCCACCTCTTGATTTCTTTGTTCTCTAGAACAAAGCACCAATAGATTGGCCCATTGGGTAGTAGCACGCTTGGGGTCAGATCGATACCTGATAGTGCAGAGGCACCCTTGTAGGGGAGGTGAAGATGTTCTTGTACTCCTCCATGACCTTGTCCATCTGTTGTTGTCGGGTGGAGGCTCCTTGCTTGGAGGTCATGGCCACCATCTTATTCTTTCCCTGAGGGTGTATCAGCAGGAAAAAAAATTCCCAGTTTTGGAAGTGAGCTTACTACATTGTTTTGTAGTAACCAAAGAGATGGCAGTAGGTGGTGCTACCTTCGGTATCCTGTACAACTTATTTCCCAAAGTAACAATAATAACACGAGGCCTTGACTCATACACAGCATGTTGCTTCCACAAGTATGGTTGGCCTAATAATACATCACAAATATCAAGGGGAGAAATGTCACATAATACCTCCTCTGTGAAGGGCTTGATGTTGTATGGAAGGCAAGACTGCTGGCTCACACGAATATCCCATCCTTGGTCAAGCCACCTGATGGTGTACAGTTGGGGATGTGATGTTGTCAGTAAGCCTATCCGCTTCACAACCTTTGCTGAAATTAGGTTCTTTTGGCTCCCGCTATCGACAATGAACTGTAGCAGTGAACCCTTTACTTACATCTGGGAGTGAAAGAGGTGCTCCTCCTCCTCTGGATCTTCGGGTTCCTCCTTGTGGATATTCGTGGTGGCGACGGTGACGTTGGGCTCCGCATCAATAATCTACTTCCCTTTGTCATTCCCCTTGCTAGGTTCCGACTCAGAGTCATAACATGCATCTAATTCCATAGCCTTTAGCTCAGCCACTAGTGACTGCTTGGCCCAACACTCACTTCTGTTGTGAGTGGAGCTCTTATGGATCTCACACCACTTTCCCGTGTCCTTCTTCGGCTTCGTGGTTTTGTTCTTTGCTTGTGGATTTGGTGGGTTGTCCTAGGCCACCTTGCCTTGGCATTTTCCTTTGTTTTGTGGTTTGGAGGTACCTTTCCCTTGCTTCGGATTTGCAGATCCAAAGTCTCGCTTCTTCTGTTTAAACTTCTACTCAATCTTAATAGCATAATGGTACGTCATGTCGAGCGAGGAGATGTTCAGGAACTCAATCTCATCCTGGATGTACCTGTGTAGGCATCCGTGGTATTTGAGTACCTAATGCTGCTCAAAATCCTTGATACCCAACTTTGTGCGAAGGGTATGAAAAATATTGGTAAACTCCAGCATGTCTTGGTCCCTTCCCTGCCGCAACATGGTCCACTTTATGTATTTATCCTCATAGCTTCTGACAGGGTAGTACTTCTCCTTAATGGCATCCCAGAATGAATTCCAAGTGGGTGCGGCTGAAATCAGTGAGGCCATACTTTCATCCTTTTGCTCACAGTAGGTTTCCCACCAGTCCTTGACGTGGGGGCTGCCTTTGAGAAAAGTGAAAGTAATATTTCCCCCCCATAAAAATCATGAAGAGAAAAGTACCCTTCTAGCAGATTTAACCTTTTATCTACAATGTCTGCATCTATCTGACCCTCAAACATGTGAATGTAAAAGTTAACTTGTACCTTAAAGGGTGTGGCGCTTCCAGAGTAGCTACTGGAAGTAGATGTGTCACCCTTGGGTAGCCAGTGAAGGATCTGGGAAAAGTTGTCCATCATCACATTCCTTTGTCGCTTGAGGGCCTCTTTGAGCAAGATTTTGATAGGATCTCCTACCCCTTCACCTTTATTTTCATTCGGCATGGGAGACTATCAAGATTTGCGAGGCTGGTATTGCAAAGGTTTGACCAGTTCAAGCCCTAACTCCTTATATCCCGACCTCATTGGGGACATGCAAAGAAAAACAAAGAAAGAGAAGATCGCTCTGATACCACTGATCTGGTTTTAAATAGGAATGCAACAAATTACAAACATAACCATAAATAGAGATAAGAAACATAAATAATACTTCATTTCATTAATGTAAAATACTAAAATATGCTTACAAACAGAAGTGGAAATAAACTAGGTCAGGCAATGGTAGCTTATCTCTGAGAAGAGATGTGGCAGCTGCATTCCTCTCAACTGCATTACAATGATGCTCAAGGGTCTTTTTATTATTGAACAATAAGAGCAAACCCTAAACAACCAAAACCCTAACCCGAGGAGATGTAACACCAAAAGTTTATGGGCCGCATTGGGGTTAGTTGGACAACCAACTTCTTGGGGTCGTGAATTGGTCATATTATCTCCGTTTGACGTGCATGATACAACATTAGAAATATCTCTCTGAGTAATATGACGGAAAAGGTGATTTTATCAGATAATTGTTGGTGGTAGATTTCGAAAAAAACATTGTTTAGGGCCTCAAAATAGCTCTGGAAGTTTAGGACCCGAAAAACTGCTAAAAATAGTAAACTGTGCTAAAAATAAGGAAAATGAAAAACTGAAAGAAACAATGGTGGGGGTCCAAGTGGAATTGGTGGGTGGCCACCAATATCCACCTGGATCAGCTATCCATAAACAAAAAGGCACTGTTGAAAACAATGTCACACCTAGAAAACCCATGCCAATGACATCAAGAGAACCAATAATACACATGCATAACCATGCATGCCAAAACTAGCGAGGAAATCATGCATGCAACTTGATACCTGCAAGTAATCCCATTGTAGCCACTTGATCTTGCTCTTCCTTACTTGATCTTTGTTTCCCTTTTCCTTCTTCTCTTTCCTTGATCCAATGCTAGAGTGCCCCAAGAAATTCTCTAAGTGTTCAAGAGTATGAGAGAGAGAGAATAGAGAGAGAGCTCCAAAACTGAACTGACAAAAGTTTGTGAATTGATCCTCATAAGCCTTTTTATCAATGAAGCCTCTATTTTCTTCAATTTCCATTATTTTTCCTTCATTTTCCTCCTCATGAAAATCTGTGACCTTTCACCTTCCTTTTCTCATGATTTCCATTATTTTCATAATTAAAATGCCAAAAATGCCATTTTTTTTTTCCAAAGCCTTTTCCTTTTCCAATTTCCTTTATCCATAATAAACCAATGAACCCCCACACTAGGATGTTTTTCCCAACATTTAGCTTGGAATAAGTGGTCCATGACCTTGGTTATTATTTTGACTTTATTAAATTTAGTACATGGAATTTTGACCAGGGCTATTACAGAACCCTCCCCCTTGGGGGAACACCATCCTTGGTGTTAAATGAAACCTACCGCTAACAATACTATTGAAAACAAAACATACTTCCCATGGAGCTTTATAACACATCTCATTGCAGTATTTACAATGACCACTGCTGCAAATATGACTATCATATTGTTTAGTGGCGCTTTATAATGCAACTCATTATGATATTTACAATAACAACCACCGTATACTCATATTCATTTACTTCAACCAAAAAATAATCATGTTGTCTATGGAGATTTATAAATCTAGATCGACACAATATTTACAATAATATACAGATATACATATATGCACATTTTCTCAACTAGAAAATAAAAGGATACTATACCTGCATCAGCAACAAGGGAATCCATATGCTCGCACCTCCACCCTCATAAGTAGTACCATGATTCATCTCCTTCCCAGGATGTCCAGAATCCACTTGCAAATTCAAAGCTACATCCAATGTCCAAAGCCACAATCCTGTGCCATTTGTCATTTCAGTGAACAATTACTGGCTCATCGTTCCAGGGAGCACTCCAAACTTTCTTATGATTCCATCTAGCAATGCTAATGACAAAAATAAATACATTCCCTGACCTTCCCTTCTATGCTACACAGTCCCTTGGGAAACCCGATCTCCCCCTTCCATGCAATCACTCACCTTCCAAGTTCCCCGACATCCTCTATCCTGGGTGATCCATCCCTTAGTAATGTTTCCTCACATCAGAATGTCCAAAAACGAAGGCATATCCTTGCCTCAAAACCATCATATCGGTCATAGCATTCTCATGGAAATCAATGGACACTATTGGGTACCATTGTCCCATAATGGCCCTACTCCTGAAGTGCTTTACCAACATATCGTTACTTGTTCCAATTCCATTTGTTGTTGCTGTTAATTCTTGTAATAAATTCCAACCACCCAACCCAAGTATTTTCCATGATTTTTTCTACCAAGCACATAACTACCATTAGATTCAAAATAAATTGAAATAACTTAAAATCATTCCTCATTGGTGGCTCGTAAATAAGGTACACCTGAAACTATGTTTACTTCCTATCACAACAAGTCAAACTATTTGTTTTCTCAAATCATCATGAATAAAAATACCTCATCCGGTTAGTTCAAAGCATAACCATCATAGATCAAAATCATGAATCACATGCAATCAACATAGGCTAGAATCATAGATCACATGTAACCATCGTAAAACATAATCATAGATCATATGCATAACAAAAATGAAATAAAATATTGATACTTATTCTTTAATCTGCCCTTTTCGTCTACCTTTATCCTTTGTCCTTTCTATACACACACTAGATCGATTGACACACCCGGCAAGAAGCCAGTGCCTTTTCTTATCTTCATTCACGTACACATACACACATTGTACATCAAAACACGTACATCCGCACATGCGGCATACAACACCGCACAATACATACACCCACACCCAACACACAACACAACACATTCACCTACACCTAGTGTACAACACAACACATACACCTACGTCTAGTGTACAACATAATACATATATGTACACAATGTACAACACAACAAATACACATGTCATGATACCATGACTACACAATGCACATACATAGTACCACATGCCCGCAACACAATATGTACGATATGCACACAATACCACATGTACACCAATACCATATGTACATGTACACAGTACCACTTGTACACAGCACCACCTGCACAATGTGTGCACAAAATCACATGTACACAACACCACCTACACAACATGTACATGTTGCCACATGTACACCACACCACCTGTACAATGTGTACACAATACCACATGTACACAACACCACATGCATGACATGTACAAAACACCACATGTACACTCTGCCACATGTATGACATGTACACAACACCACCTATACCTAGCACTGCATATGCAATATACACATAACACCATATATACAACAGGTACACAACATCATATGTACACAATACTACATATGCTACATTTACACATCACCATAGGTAAAATCATTGAATATACAACATATACACAATAGTAGCATTGCACATCTAAAACCACACTATCTCTACCAAGAAATCTTGCTTCTAGTGTCTCTTTGCCATCCATTCTTATCCTTGCATATCATGGATCATGATGTTTTCATTCCGTTGATGTATATCTCAACATTACCTATCCATAATGTAAACATAAGCACGGTGTAAACACATAATATCAAATTATAACCACATGATACTAACCTCATAGATCTGTCAGGGCTACTCTTCCCACTCGATTCCTCATAAAACTAGGAACCTTTTCATGCCATTCACCTGCATAAGTAATCATTCCTCCACAGGAATGATTCTTGACGACCTTGTCAGAAAATGACACACACACACATATAAATATCAACATAAAACAATCATGATCCTTGACGACCTTGTTATAAAACAACATACATACAAACATGTATACATATATAGACATTAGCATAATCATGGTCAAAACATAATTCCCAGAGATCATAAGATTAAGGTTAAGAGAACTCCTTATATCCGTGCAAAACATGCACAACATTGAGAACAATAGTTCCCAACATAGCCAAGGCATCGGACGCCTCAAATCCATTTACCTTACCTTTCCTAGTTACATTTCTCATGTTTTTCCTACCACCATCGATTTATCTCAATGGACCCAACCAACTCAACCGATGGTCATACTATTTCCTTCAGTTGCCCTTATACATCCACCAAGTTTCATTTGGGCGTTACATAACTAGTTGGGTTTCATTCCACTCTTCATGAGCTCCATTAACTTCCTCCTTCCCAACCAATTCCCAAGACTCAAAACATAAAAGGAAAGAACAAGAAACAAACAAGAAGAAAACCATGAAAAACCCATAACAATATGACACCACAAATAAGGTGGTATGGCCATACACTAGACATAAACAAAATTGAAAATCAAGCAAAAACAAATCACAAAAGACTGAAAGCACAAAACTATCAAAAAACATCATGACTCAATCACCATGGGTTCCCAATGCTTCCAAGGAAAATCTCAACATGGGCCTTCTCCAAAATTTCATGGTAGTCTCTCTGCCATGAAACCCTTGCATCATGCTACCATAAACACACAACTTTTAGTGCATAAATAAACATAACAATATATTGGTTACCTTACCTGGTTGTATCAAGAAAGTTGTCCTAAACACTTGCACATGTCATCTCTCAAGGAACTCCAATTCCTTGACAGATCCAACCATAACTAGAAACTATATGTTTACCTTTCAAGTACATGTTCATAAATATAGCACATATCCACATAATGTCAGACAAAATCTAAGTTAAGAATAGTTCGTATACTCATGCAAGTGCTCATTCATTTGGAATTGTAATTTCCAAACACTACCAAAGGAATTCTTACCTAATTCCTTTCTTTTATCTTACTGCAATCGAGTCTTACTATGTACCATCACATCACCCAACTGTTAGTTATATAAACAAACCAATTGTTAGCTTGTCATGCTTATACCAAGCATGTTTTCATGCAACTATTCACACATGTCAATCACACATTCCAAAGATCAAGGAATCGTGTCTATTAATTTGAAATTAACCTTTCCGAGACTAATGTCCATGTCATACTCAATAGTCAACTCACAGTCATCAATCATAATACTACAACTAGCACCCACTACACTCAAGCTATCTCAAAAAATATTATGTTGGTACAATCATCCTAAGTCAAAGACCATTTTTTCGTGAAACCTTACATACATGTACTCATATCATGCAATTAATAAAACATTCAAACAACTTGTAAACATACCATGTTAAATAAATCAACTAGATGACATAATCAAACACTCAAACACCAAATAGACAACATAATCAAACTCATACCTTAATGTATCTCAGGGGAGGCTATCTTATCTACACAATCAATCTAGTTTAGCATGATATAATTTCACAACACATCAACTCAAACATAAATAAGTTCATGACATCCATAACAGTAACTAGATAACATGTTCACCTCATAAGTTCATAAACAATTGTCATTCATTCATAACAAACACATATGCAAAATCAGTCTAGATTAATACGACATAATATCAAAATATATTAACTCATATTTGAATTCCATAACCATAATCATCTGCATAGATCAATCCAAATTAGCACAAAAAATAATAAAATCAAGACCTTAGCCAAAATGACCCTAATCATCAGGCATATGACCACAATGAATACAACAATAGGTTACTGTCATTCATGACTATCCGACACATGTGCATATGACTACACTAATCAACTAGCATTTATCATACATATTGTAACCATAATAATAATAGAATGACAAGCATATAAGTAACCCTAATGCTTATAACAACCATTAAATACATACTTGCATTCGAAACATACAAACCTATATGACCATATGCTCTTACCCCAAAGTCTAGTGCTGCAATATCGCTCTAGTGATATACATATCTTGCTTCATAGAAGCCAACACATTAACATCATAATAACCAACAACATCATGATGACAAAAACTACATACAATGACCTCACACTGCATTTCTGACATACTATGCATGCATAACTATAACCATGACAATGCGTGCATAACAACATATAGGCATTGACATGCATTCATGACAAACATCCCAACAACAATATCATCAACTCCTACATGGAAACAAAAATGTAACATTGACCACTACCATGCATACATAACAAGAACACATACAACCTACATGCATGCATGACAAACACATTCCAACCATCCATTTGAAGTGTTGAACCATGCTCTGATACCACTCTATAACACCCTCCTCCCACATTAACCCAAGTTACCAGCCTACCAGGGCAAACATGTGATGAATATTTAGTATGATATTATTCAACCTCATAGATCACCTTAAGGAAGTGGAATCGACAAACCAAAACCCTTAATGACTTCCCTATTAGGTGTTATAGTGCTCCGAGGGACTAAACCACCCTTCTAAGAGCCCAAACCTTGAATTAAGCACTTTCTTTAGTTCCCTAATCATCCAAATGTTGGCACAACACTACTTGATTTTGATTGAAACCCTCTAGTCACACACATGATTCCTACAAGGGAGTGACTATAGTCTTTTTCACCTAGTTACGTGCCTACGATCGGAGAATTTAAGCCACTTTTTCAGGCTAGGATCCAAACCTCTGCCCAGAACTTAATGAAAATTTCCAGAACCATGAATGAAACAAGGACAAATAATTCCATACAAATATTAGATAAGAACTTGACCTAACAAGGCTTAGCCATGACATACATTCTGTTAAACATATCATGAACATGAAATCTATAGGTCATAAATACACATCTGAACATAAGGGTCTGATACTCATCTGAAAATCACCAAGAAGGTCTAGTGCCTTCTCATAATAGCTGCATTAATGTTTATTAGGTAATACATTCATCATTCATTCACTCATTAATCAAAACATGATAAGAGCCATGACTAAGATCTGTCATAAAACCATGCTTATAACCAGAAAATAACAAAATATATATCAATGATATAACAACCATTAAAAAAACATAATGACAAGTACATTTACACATAGAAAAAAAGAGGAAAAGAGCTCTTATTAATGAATGCATAAACCAACCAGGTTTGGGACTTCCACAAACCACCTGACCATAGATTGGCTAAACCAAATATTTCTTTCATCGAATCACCCCCTTGCCATATTCCAAGCATGAATGTGGGACTCACAATGGAAACAATCCAAGTTTCCTCAGGCTTTACCATAATCCACATTGGATCACTAGGCCCTAAACAAGCATGGATTCCTATGGGTCCCCCCACCTAAATTGTGAGGAATTTTCTTGTCTCCTAGTCTATAGGATTTATAATATATCCCGCCATATAACGGTCGAGGATTTCTAGGCCTAATTAAGACTCCACCCTCTCGGATTTACTGTGTATCTCGCCATTCACTAGTCGAGGATTCCTAGGCCTGATCGAGGGAACACACCTCTAGGATTTATCATATATCCCGCCATTCACCTGTTGAGGATCCCTAGTGTTGGCTTGATGGGGCCTGACCCAAGTTCAGAAGTGATTTAGCCAAACAAATCCCGAAACTACCGGCCCTTTCGGCAACAGTCCATGGTGCACGGATTGAGGTTTCACCCGAGGTAGTATGGGAGGATGTTGGAACCAGGTCTCCACAACCTAGGGATGTCTTGATGAGGTCTTAGGAAGTTCTTGAGCCCAACTTGTGTGCCTGCATTGCTCCACGCATCTATCTAACCTTCGCAACTAGTGCGACTGCTTCCACGCAGCTCTGTAAAGAGCGCGATGATGTGCTATCTAGATCTTTGATCTTCACTATGCTATCATTATAGATCTTGACTTAATTGTGTGTGCCCAATATTCTTATTAACCATTCAACATTCATACCAAGTGCATGTAATCATAAAATCATAAAGCGATGAATAAACATAACAGAAGCATGAACACACAGATCTATGAGTAAATGCATAATATTCTAGAGTCAACTTATCTTTTATTAATCCTTTGTTCAGATGCAATCCCAACTCTACCCTGTGCACTCAGCTGTAAGGATCTGTGCACACAGTTGTGGACTCTACCAGGCCTATGTGCACACAGCTGCAGAGCCTCTTCCTACTACTACAACCCAAACTTGGACTTACAGACTCAGAGCTTAATTCCTCATTCAAAAACCCATCATATTATTCAAGACTAAAAATTGACTTCTACACTTAGAGCCTTGCATTATTTATACATTCCCATGGTTTGCAGACCATGGGTAGGCCGACACTTTCTATATTAAATTACATTATTTTAGGGCAGAAAACACTAGAATCTCGTGCTCCGTGCCCACATTTTGCAGGGTCTTTACATTACATTGACCAAAACTCGGCTTTAAGCCCCAAAAGCCTGCCATGGGGGGATCTGCTACCCAACAGGCCCCCAACACAATCATCGTGACTCATCTCGAGTCACTCGGCTGGTGTGGAGATCTTCGCAGTGTCCTTCCAGCAACTTCTTTGCTTCGCTGACGTCTGCCACACATTCCTCCATTGTCCACTGTATCAGTTGTGCGCGACTCTCCGATGCATCATTGTCAGAGGCACCTTCTTTCCTTATCGCATATGTATCCTACATCTAGGCGAGCTTTGCCTTGATCATGGCGGTGACCGTGAATGCTTCTTTGAGCCAAGGCTGGATCTGTGCTTTAAGCTCTGCTTCTTTCTGACGTGCAACGTCCACCTATTCCTTTAGAGCCTGGGCCTCCCTCATCTTGGCCAATTGTAGAGTAAGGGCGACCATCTACGCAGTCCCCCAGACATTTTCATAGGCCTGCTGCAACTCCGACGCTTCTATCTCTAAGTGTTGTAGCATTGGGTCTTCCTGCATTGAAGTGAGCATGAAGAGGGACTGATCCAACAATCCTATGCAGTCTTGTACAACGTGCTCTATCAATTTCAACTCCGATTGAATGGCACGGTGGCACTACTCTCTGATTTCCGGGGCTGTAGAGGGCTATGCCTTCAATCGCAGCTCCACAATCTGCAAGTTCAGCTCCAACAGAACCTTTGCGGCCTCCTCCTAGGTCTTGCGGACTCCAATTGTTAGTTGGTGAATCTTTTCTGCGGTGGGGAGTGCCGCCAGCACAACCAACTCTAGTATGTTGCTATAGGCATCCTCCACGACCTGTTCTAATCCCTAGTTTTGTGTGACTAGGTTGTCATGCTACAGGCTGAGCTAGTCTAAATTTAACTTCTGCTCACTCAAGACTTTCAGGCCGTGGCCCTCCCTGGCGCGAAGCTCAGTAGTTACCCCATCCTGTAGCTGGTATAGGGTTTGTCTAGGAAGGGTAGCCAAATTTAGCTCCCAGCCCCTAATGTCACCCTAAGCTTCTGCTAAGATTGTGCCTTCTAGTAACACCAAAGTGTTCGTTGTGCAGGCGCGCAACATCTGCTCGGATTCAGATGCACCTTCCGCAAGGTGCGGTGTCTTCATTCCTAGGGGTTGCACCTGTAATGCCTGCAACTACGCTTTGAGTGCCCCCAGCACAGTTGTCTACTCCATCATTAATTCTTCAAGAGCATCCTTAGTGACATAGTGAACTGGTTCACCCATGTCAACAAGGTCTCCCTCGGAGGTCTTTGTTGCCTTTGTCTTTTTCTATGTGATTGGCTTCTCTTGGATACGTAGCCTCTTGAGTTGGGTTGATTTTGGTGTAGGGTCTATGCATTCCTCTGTCTCAACCTCCCCCTGTATGTCTTACTCCGTGGACATTTCTTGACCTTCCTCGGTCTCTTCGGTGGGCGCAGTTGTGGTTTCTGCCATCTGCACTGTCACTGCTACCTTAGCCGCCTTTCACTGCATGGCTGCGTCCTGTTCTTGGCGCTTTCTCTTTGCCAATTTCGTGATGTGCAGCTTGGTATCCTTCTTCCACTTTTGTGTTGCAATCTTTTCTAGTGCTAACAAGTCCGGGGTGTGCCACTCTGGAGACCATGATGCCATCACCTCGAAGATTGCATCATCTGTTGCAACGAACGACAACTTTACCCATGTTTGGGCTGGATCCTTACGCACCTAGATATACAGGTTATGCATATCTGCCTTGAAATCTACCACACTTTGCAAACTGTTATATACAGTAGGGGACAAGCACGGCCTGCAGTTGATCCATGTTTGGATGCTTGCCTCCATGAACACCCAGAACACCTTTATTTCGCGAATCCTTGTCGCGTCTTTCGTAGTCCAGAGTGAGGTGTACCTCACAGCCTTGAGTAGATTCCTCTAAATGGTGGCAAATTGGTTGTCCTCCGGTAGCTCCCCTGTAACCAACAGTATGTATAAGAGCAACCACACGTAGTGGAAGGTCTTACCCTGCTTCTGGGCCTCCTTACAATTTGTCAAAAAATCATCGCAGAGAAATTGCGCCCAGTTGAACTGTACCCCCTCATCGCAATGCTCTGCTAATGCAATTACAGATGCTGGCACTTTCTCTGTGCAAAATTTCCTCATCAGCTTGCCGGCCACCAGCTGGGTGGCTAAGCGCACCCCTTGTTCTTTGATGCTTGTGATTACGTACCCTCGCTTCCTCTTCTCCAACTTATATTTGGACTTCATGGTTTCTATGAGGGCCAAGTCACTGCTCTTTCCTACTATGGCTGTTGGGTTGTTTCCTTGATTGACATCAGAGAAATCAAGTGAATTAGATCGGCCATGATGGGAATCGGCTCCTCCAACCAGAGATACCCATCATGTACTAGGCACAGTAGTTTCCAGATGACAAAAATAGTGACGGGTGAGCGGTGGTAGTTGGGTATCCATCGTAGATGGAGTAGCCCAGTCCTCTCTATGCTGTGTAGCCATTTCTGCTTTAGTAATCTCTCCACGGCCAGCTGTGGGAACTTCTCGTCATTTGTGAGGTCCCAGTTTTTGAACTTCATATTAGGTACCCATCCCAATGGCAAACCTTCAATCCTTATTTCGTCAGGAAGGAGCGGGGTCTAGAGCTCACTCTTCGTGGCCTCCAGGTCCTTTGGTATTTTGGCTTTCCCCTTCCATGGGGGGATGTTGGGGGGTAGCTTTATCACTGAAGGCACTTGGGAGACATTCCCCACCTCATCGTCCTATGCTTCAATTTGGGCGATCAGGGCTTGCAAATATTCCTCTTCCTCCTCTATTTCAAAGGTGATGACTTTGCCCTTCTTTGCGATTGATAATTTACTAAATCGTTGGTTCTGTGGTGATACCCAGACTGGCCCCATTGTCTGCTTGTCTTTTTGTGGTCGTAGCATGTGTGGGGAATTTGGAACCTGTTGAAGCCCCAAAAATCGGGTCGACAACAAAGGGGGTACCCGCCCGGTACGGACCTTGGTTGGCAGCTCCTTATCTGTTTGGTATAGCGGGTCCGACTGGGGATAATGGGACCAGTTTCCCAATCTATGGGTGTGTGTGTGTAGAATTGGATGTTGCTGATCTAACAGTTCCTATCTAAGCTATTCTAATTCAAACTTTAATCTAATTCTATGCTATTGTAATCTAATAAAAACAACACATCTAATCTATGCTAACCCGGGATGTAATTCTTCTATTATGCGATCTAAAGAGATTTCAAATAACAACTGGTAATAAAGATCATTCAGCGATTATAAGAAAGGAAATCAATTAAGATGAACTATTTCGCATAAAAAGTTAGGCAAAACAGTTGTGAACAACATATCGCATAATAAGCTATTCATACATTAAACATAAATAAATAGCTACCACCATACAAAAGTGCCAAATGGTAACTCAAGCATTCATGCAATAACATATGAGCAACTAAAAACTGTATATCACTTTAACATATAAGAAGAAATGGTCAAGAGATAAAAGTACCATTTATGACTGGTCCTACTCATAAGCTTCAAGTAATAATGATTTATCTCTCCTTGCTCTAACATCTACTAAGAGTACAAAAGTGCAGCATCAGTAGCAGATATCAAATGCAAAAATCAACAAATCTTGATCCATTCATTCACCAAAACCTCCTCTGAGGGTGCAAAAGTGCATGTTCCGAGGACAAGTTTTTGATAAATTTCTGGACCCTTCTCTAAATGCATGAGAAGGGTTTAAATACTACTAACTAAATAACTTAATTACACAGATTCAGGATACGGTTTAAATGACCACCCTTTTTCTAAGCAAAACTATTTCTAAAAATTAAATCTAATATCTAACTATTTCTGCATTTGCTCCTTAATGTTGCGAGCATTCAATATTTTCTTGGGTAGAGTCGGCTGACTGTCTTCCGCTTTTGGTTGAGCTAAGCAAACAGAAATGGCAAGAGCTGGCACCATCTTTTCAGCAAAATAGAAGATATACTTGAGAATCATCTTCTGGCTATGTGGATTTACTGTGTATGCTCAGTAATAATCCAAGTTCTACTTGGTTAATCCTCAAATTGCCTCTGCCTTTGCTTTCTTGCGTTTTCTGGGCTTACGAGTGACTAAGCAGTTAGGGACTTTGCTTTTTGAGCAATTTTCTCAGCGATGCGCGATTAGCGCTAGGCGCTAATCGCACATCGGAAACTACCTCCGTTCTTTGATCCAAGCCTTTCTGGTGCGTTTTTCGCCTTTAACGCCTTTTCCTTCACCGGGTATAAGCTTCAAAATTTTGTAAACATACTGCTTTCGTGAGCTTCTGACATTGAGCGTTAAATCGCCTGTTGATATCAACATTGTTCAACTACTCATTCAACCATGGCTCTGACTGAAAGATCTATAATGGGTAGCTCAGCAGCGCTCTGGAATTTGTGGCTCTGTTGCATGCGGTATCCGTTCATGAGGGCATCTCTTCTCTATTTTCTAAGCATTTGGAGCTTTACCCTTTTGCTTAATTGCTTCCTGCACGTTGCTTCATGTTGTTCCTATTTTTCGTTCCTACAGTTCACACATGAGGAGAGAGTAATGATAATAAAAATCGACAAGAAAGCTCTGAGTTCTACGGATGTACAAAAATATGCCACCTGATGTGAACTAACTCTTTGAAAAACACAAAACTGTATTTCATTAACACTTGGCGTATCATTCATTAATTTCCATTAAAGCGCATATCCAATTTTTGGTTTATGGACAGCTTTTCTTGAATGTTGAGCCGGGGCAAATTTGCGATGGACAATTTCTGCGATTCGCATCACAGTATCGCATCATCACAGTATTGTGTTATCACATTTTCATCAAGATGTGTTATCGTAGGATTGCCCGATCACGTTTATCGCAGAATCGCAGGTTGTTATATCGTGCGATCGCAAGATCGCAGATCGTAGTATCGCGTTATCGCAAGATCGCAAATTGTTACAATCGTTAAATGGTTATGTGTTTTTTTAATGCGATATTGCGATATGCGATATCACATATCGGCCATCGGCGATTTTTTAAGGTTTTCGAATATGAGCGTTTCTTAATGCATGCGATGCGATGGAATTCGCGTCGCACTCTCACAGTTTATCATTTTACTCACAAGGAAATGTCCTATCTTCTTCGCGCGATGCGATGTTTTCTTAAGGAGTAGAATACATAAGCCTTAATTGAATTTTTTGAATTTTTTACTAAGGGTCCCCACTTACCTAGTGTTATTGCTAATACTAAATAAGGAGGGGGGTTGTTGGTGGCCACAACAATTGGCGATTCACTTGGAAGAACCAGTTATCTCTATTTTTCTATTGAATTTTTCAAACTTCCAAAACAGAAAATTTTTCAGAAAATTAAACTTTGTTATGGAAAGATAGAGTACATTGTGCTTTAAACTTTCGATGATATTTTGTTTCAACCTCTTTCTATTCTAATTATTTGCTTCCTCAGGCTAGCCCTTGTATTTACATCAGCCATTACTTGGTCTTGTAAAGATAAAATAAAGTCTCCTCTGTAAACCAGTTTTAAATATGCTCATTTGTCGTAGGTAGAGCCTCTGTTGCCAGCAGGCGTTTATAGCCTCGACAAGGTTACCTGTTACCCAGCAATGATCCCGGATCCTACTTAAGGTGACCTACAACTTTCAAAGAAAAATCCATATCCACACTTATTGCTTTGATTTTCTTTTTATTCTTTAAGAAAAATGTCTTGGTTTGGTAGCCAAATTATGACACAGTCACTCACTTGATTCATAACTTTGCTGAACAAGCTGGCTCGTGATGAGACCCCTTGTCTTTTGATTGCAACAATATTGAGTCATTGCCCTGTTCTGGTAGACAGTATTGGCAAAGTCAGCAATTTATAATATCTGTGATCATGATAAGCCGGCTCGTGATGAGACCTCTTATTCTTCAAGACATAGTGTATCCTTGGATTATTCCTCTGAAAGCTGCGATTTTCCTTAGCAGGGAGGAAGTCATTGTTTCCTTAAGATAGCTCTGGACGACAATAATAGAGTTTTTTTTTGGAAACATCTGTTCT
Source organism: Pinus tabuliformis (assembly GCA_031772625.1). Taxonomy (NCBI): domain Eukaryota; kingdom Viridiplantae; phylum Streptophyta; class Pinopsida; order Pinales; family Pinaceae; genus Pinus; species Pinus tabuliformis. The sequence continues at coordinate 1,287,507,431 of CM062811.1, read as the reverse complement.
ACATAGAATCTTCATTTTGTTATTGATACCTTTCATTGTACTGAGATAAAACAATTTCTTCACTGAAGGTTGCTTTCATCAAATTTTTTGAAGTTGAAACTAGTATCATATCTAGGATAAAGTTTTTTAATTGTATCTATCAATAATAAAGATCAATTTTCAAAAGATTTGCTATTTATACAAGCGAAAAGTTCAAAATCTGAAAGAGAATTGGTGTCTTTTTCGTAAATACCTAATGTAACCACTCACAACTGGTTTTATTATGAAAAGAAAAACTATTCTACAAAAATAGAAGAATAATCTTCTATGGAAAATATTTCTTGAGAATTTGTCCATTAACAGGCAAAGGATCCCTCTTACCTGCTAAATCCTGTAACACAAATGTTGATGGACCTATGACTTCAACAATCTGAAAAGGACCAAGCCACATCCTTTGAAATTTTGTATGTTTGCCCTTTTCTTCATGAGCCTTGTCCCACTTTAAAACTAAATCTCCCATCTGAAAATATTTTCTAGTCATTATGTTTGAATCAAAAGAGGATTTTACTAGCGCTTGATGATGAGCATGTGTTTTCTTAGCTTGTTCTCGTTGTTCTTCTAATTTAATTATTTCCATTTGTCTTAGCTGTAAGGAGGAAGTGGGTACTTCATCAATGTATTGTACTAAAGACAAAGAGGGAATGGCTAAGTGAGTCGGAAGAACCACTTCTTTCCCATAAACTAAATTAAAGGGAGAAGTGTTGATTGAAGCTTTTTGCGTTATCCTATCTGCCCATAAAGCATATATCAAAGCCTTGTGCCAATTCTTTTGATTTTGGTCAACTGTTCTTTTAATAATCCTGATTAGATTTTTATTTGTTGACTCAGCTAACCCATTACCTTGCGGATAGTAATTGGCCGAATATTTAAGTTTGAATCCTCTTTGAAGTGAAAATTCCGTCATTGCATTTCCAGAAAAGTATGATGCATTATCAAACATTAAAGCGGATGGAAATCCAAACCTAGTGATTAAAAATTGATCTATGAACTCAATAATATTTTTAGAATTAGTTGTCTTGAGCGGAACTGCTTCTACCCATTTAGTAAAATAATCTGTTGCCGTGAGGATGTATCTATGCTGCTTAGAAGAGTGAGGAACGATCTCACCTATTATGTCCAAGCCCCATTGACTGAAAGGTTGCTCGATGTTTACCGGCTGTAGTGGCAGGGACGACTTCTTTTGTCTTCCAGCAGTAGTTTGGCAAACTTGACATCTTCTCACGTAACTGTGCGAGTCTTTGAATAGCGTGGGCCAGTAATATCCTGTGCGTAAGATTTTATGTGCAGTAGCATCTCCAGCATAGTGTCCACCTGCTGGCTCATCGTGGAGTTCCTGCAAAACTTTTTCATCTTCAGCTTTCTCAAGACACCTAAGAAGAACAGAATCATAATTTTTCTAAAAAGAATATCATTTATGAGATGATATTGTTTAGCTTTCAATCTTAGAGCTCTTTTCTTAGTATGATCAAGGTGTGAAGGGGCATACCCGTTCTTAAGATAATAAATGACATCAGCATATAATGATTCTGCATCGTTTAGGCTTACCTCACGCATTTGTACCTCTTCAGATGGAATTTCAGAAATTTGCGATGCTCCAGCCAGCATTTTGCAGAAGCCTTGTACTCTTACAATGTTTGCTGGTTTGATCTCAAGGTCATATTCCTGTAAGGCAGTAACCCAATTGGCCCTTTTCTCACCCACATCCTTCTGTACTAGAAGATTCCTTACCGTTGGAAATGGTACTATGATCTTAGTATGGGTTTTAAGTAGGAAAGGTCTGAAGTATTTGACCGCTTTGAAAACAGCATAAGCCTGTTTCTCCACGTTTGAATAATTGAGTTCAGCACCCTGTAAATTTGAGCTAAAAAACGCAATTGGAGACACGATTCGTGAAAAATTTGGAATGAATCTCTTTACAAAATTGATTTGACCAAGGAAAGATTGCATGGCATTTTTGTTATGAGGTAGGGATATTTCATAAATTTCTTTGATTCTGTCGGGATGAATGTGAATACCAGATTTTGACACTATGAATCCTAGAAGTTTCCCTTCACTTAGTGCGAAAAAATATTCCTTTGGGTTAAGTGAAATTCCATACCTTAAACACCATTGAAAGATTTGTTTCAGGTCTTTGAGATGGTCGCTTCGCTTCTTGGAGTACACTGTTATATCATCCAAATAAATTACTACAGATTTATTGACTAAACCTTTGAATGCGATGTCCATGGCTCTCTTAAATGTGGCACCAGCATTAATCAAACCAAATGGCATCTTCCGATACGCGTATGTGCCCCATTTAGTTCTGAATGTGGTTTTCAACTGATCATCAGGATGTACCAACACTTGATTGTATCCTGAAAATCCATCAAAGAAAGACATTAATTCTGAGCCCGCCACCGCCTGCAGTATCTGCTCCATAGGTGGAAAAGGAAAATTGTCTTTTTGAAATGCCTTGTTAAGGTTCCGAAAGTCAATGCAAATCCTAATATCTCTGTTTTTCTTTCTAACATGTACCATATTGGAGACCCATTTGGAATGTCTGACGGGAAAGATTATCCTGGCTTTCAGTAACTTATTGAGCTCAGTTTTTATCTGATTTTCTAAATTGGGGTGGATCTTTCTCAGCTTTTGTTGGACAGGTTTTTCGTTATCGATCATGGGAATAGTATGTTAGATGATAGAAGTGTCGTATGTTTTCAGCTCATCATAATTCCAGGCAAAAACATTTTTATATTGTCTCAAAAGACGAATATACACTAGTTTCTCTTCAGGGGCTAGGCCGAGCCCTAGATTAATGTTTTGTGGTTTAGCATCAGTTCTTAGGTTTACTAATTCGTAGTTCAAGGTTGAACTGTAGAGTTTTGAATTGGTAGACCTCTTAAACCGATCTTTCAAATCGTATAAGTCTTCTAACTTGACCACCGACTTAGGTATCACATTATTAGTGCTATTTTGTTGCAATTGTCGATCGTGCTAGTCTTCGTCAATTATTTGATTTGAGTAGGATACTTCAGACGTGAGGAAATTTACGATATCAGGATCGTCATTGAATACTCTCCAATTTGTGATGTTGTTAGGAATGGACGGTCTAAAGATTAATTCTATTGAGAATCTATCTGGACTAAAATCTTCGGAGGGAATAAGCTTAGAAGCTACGTTAGCCAAAAGGTCCGCACTTGTGTTTTGGAGTTTGGGGATTGAAGAAATATTAAATGCTATGAAATGCTCAGTCAGATCTTGTACTAAAGATTGATAGTGTTTTAAGTGACCTGATAAGCAATGTATAGTGTTACGTACCTATTTAACCACAATCTCAGAGTCTCCAAAGACTTGTAGATACTTGACGTCTAACCCGATTGCTTTGTACAGGCCTTGAACCAAAGCCTCGTATTCTGCTGTATGGTTTGTGCAATAGAATTCGAGTCTGCATGTGAGCATGATTTTATCTCCTTCTGGACTAATCAGAACGCATCCTGCTCCTACTCGTTCGTTAGATCTAGAGCCATCAAAAAATAATTTCCAAAACAAAGATTTATTTACAAGTTTATCTAAAAAATTGATACATTTCGAACTATCAGTTCGAGAATTTTTTTTGACTTGGGACAAAACAGAGTGTTCTAAATAGGGTGACGAATGAGCATTGAAATTGCCGAGGAAAGAATCTACTGAGTAATTGCCAATGATACTGCTGTTATACTCTACCGGTTCATTTTCTCCCTCTAACTCTGTTACTATGTACTTCTGGTGTAGCTCTCGTTCAACTTTTATTTGATTCGGTTTACTGTTGTAGGGCAGCCACATGTGCGACCAATCGGTTGCGAAGTATCCATGGAGTTTTTCTGACCAATCCCTACTAAGAATTAAGCCATAGAATTCTGGGATATCAACGACTAGAATGTCAATAACCTGACATACCTTCGGGTTGGATGACAATCTTATGGTTACTTGATTTAGTTCGCCAATCACTTCGACTTGAGATCGATCTAGCTGAACTATGCGCACTGTGTATTTCTGTGGTTGAACATTTAATTTGGCACATATAGATTTGGGTAAAATATTTGATGAAGCATCGAAATCTACCAAACAATTGTGCACATTTTTATTGAAGATTTCATAAGTAAGGAGAAACGGGGGAGTGTGAGATCTTAATCTTCCTCCAATCAAGGCGATGTCATTTGGATCAATCTTATTGATCGCGTTAGTTGGAGGTCTTCTCATGTTGTGGGAAGCTTGAGAAAGTACAGCGGCAGGAAAAGGTGCAACTGGCACGGCATATAATTCTTTCATCATTATCTTCTGTTGATGTTTCAACTTGCTCAGTTCGTAAAGGGTGATATTAGCTCTAGTCTTCTTCATGTCATCAATAATATTGTACTCCATTTCATCCGACACTATCAGTGTTTTAGATGGAGTCGTTTCATCTGCTTGGACTGGGCTAGTTTGGGTCGCTTTAGATGTCGTTTTCTTTGTTGCGACTTTATCCTTTGTTGCAGAGCTTGCACTCTTCGGCTTAGGGGTAGTTTGGGGAGGATCAAGATGATTTTTTCTTCATGTGCTAACTGGAAATACTTCTTGATCTTCTTCTTGTGGGAGGATGAAATCCCACATTCCTTGTAATTCCACAACTTCTTCGTCATCGGTCTGCCCTTCAGTGGCAATTTCCTCTTCCTCTTCCTCGGATTCGGCATTTGAAATGGCATTGGGTGGCTTTGCATCCGTTGAAGGACCTCTTTTAAAAGCTCTATAGGGCTTTTTTGAAGAAGTTTTTGCTACTTGATTTTTTATGTCAACCATCTCATTGGACATGGTCTTTAGAACTTTCTGCAATCCTTCCAAATCAAAAGGATCTTTTGCTTGTTTCTTCTTGGAGTCTTCCTTGAAGGTGACTTTTTTGGACTTACGTTCCTCTATCGCGGATCGCTTTTCTAGGGCTATTATTCATTTCTCTACTGCTATCGCCTCTTTCATGTTATCAGCTAAGGTTATTTTATTTGCCTTGTCCACGAAGATTGCTATGTTCGATGCCAAAGCAGTAATATACCATTCACATTGTACTTCTTCACTGGGTTGGGAAGCAGTAGGAATTTTGTTGAAAATTTTGTTGAACCGTAAATTGAAATCCTTGATAGGCTCTCTAGCTTTGGCTTTAAGATTAGATAGGTCATTGATTAACGTTGCCATTGATCTGTCATCACCAAACTTGGTTAGGAATTGGTCCTGGAAGATGTCCCAACTTGTGATGGATCTGGAGGGTAATGAAAAGTACCATGACCCGGTTGTCCCTTGCAGTGTATAGGGAAAAAGCCGAACAACAACATCTTCATTAGTAACTCCATTGAGATTAATGGAAATCATGAAGTTGTTTATGTGCTCTTCTGCTAGCATGTCTGCCTCGGGATTGAATTTAGGTAGCCATTTCTCAGGATGGGCCGGTATTTGACTCAAGGGTGCAGGCATTAAGACTGCCCTAGGGTTGTTCCATGGAGACTGGGCCATTGTTGAACTGCTAACAGAGGAAAGTGCAGAAGATGATCCCTGTGGCTGGGAGGATGAGGATATTATTATCGTAGATGATTGAAGAGGGGTTGTGGGGGTTCCAGTGGACGGATGGACGATGATCTCGAGTGGAGGTGTGGATGGTTGACTTCGTGGTGAAGTAGTTGAGATGGATGATGCAGACGAAAGAGTCTCACTGTCAGACTCTTGCGGTGATTTCCTCGCTCTTTTCCTGGTGGGAAGAGGTAATTTGATTGGCTGGATGCCAAACTTTTCACTCTTTAGCCTAGTAAGGGGATGAGCAGGGTTGTACTGTGAAGTCACGCTGCCTTGAGATTTATCAGACCTCTGAGGAGAAATATAAAATCGCTGAAGTTTGTGAATCAGGGATTCGACTTCAGGAGGTTCAATGGTAGATTGGTCTAAAATATCAGGGTGTCTAGCAGCGGTTGGTACTCGAGTGACTTCTAACTCTGGATTTAAATGTAATGGGGAAGTCGGGGGAGATGATGAGGGCGATTTACTCTCAGAATGGTATTCAGATTTAGATTTACTTGCCATTCATAGTTCAGGCCCTCCTTCTAGCACCAAATATGTTGAAGCCCCGAAAATCGAGTCGACAACAAGGGGGATACCCGCCCGGTCCGGACCTTGGTTGGCAGCTCCTTATCCGTTTGGTATAGCGGGTTTGACTGGGGATAATGGGACCAGTTTCCCAATCTATGGGTGTGTGTGTGTAGAATTGGATGTTGCTGATCTAACAGTTCCTATCTAAGCTATTCTAATTCAAACTTTAATCTAATTCTATGCTATTATAATCTAATAAAAACAACACATCTAATCTATGCTAACCCGAGATGTAATTCTTCTATTATGCGATCTAAAGAGATTTCAAATAACAACTGGTAATAAAGATCATTCAGCGATTATAAGAAAGGAAATCAATAAAGATGAACTATTTCGCATAAAAAGTTAGGCAAAACAGTTGTGAACAGCATATCGCATAATAAGCTATTCATAGATTAAACATAATTAAATAGCTACCACCATACAAAAGTGCCAAATGGTAACTCAAGCATTCATGCAATAACATATAAACAACTAAAAACTGTATATCACTTTAACATATAAGCAGAAATGGTCAAGAGATAAAAGTACCATTTATGACTGGTACTACTCATAAGCTTCAAGTAATAATGATTTATCTCTCCTTGCTCTGACATCTACTAAGAGTACAAAAGTGCAACATCAGTAGCAGATATCAAATGCAAAAATCAACAAATCTTGATCCATTCATTCACCAAAACCTCCTCTGAGGGTGCAAAAGTGCATGTTCCGAGGACAAGTTTTTGATAAATTTCTGGACCCTTCTCTAAATGCATGAGAAGGGTTTAAATACTACTAACTAAATAACTTAATTACACAGATTCAGGATACGGTTTAAATGACCTCCCTTTTTCTAAGCCAAACTATTTCTAAAAATTAAATCTAATATCTAACTATTTCTGCATTTGCTCCTTAATGTTGCGAGCATTCAATATTTGCCTGGGTAGAGTCAGCTGACTGTCTTCCGCTTTTGGTTGAGCTAAGCAAACATAAATGGCAAGAGTTGGCACCATCATTTCATCAAAATAGAAGATATACTTGAGAATCATCTTCTGGCTATGTGGATTTACTGTGTATGCTCAGTAATAATCCAAGTTTTACTTGGTTAATCCTCAAATTGCCTCTGCCTTTGCTTTCTTGCGTCTTCTAGACTTACGAGTGACTAAGCAGTTAGGGACTTTGCTTTTTGAGCAATTTTCTCAGCGATGCGCGATTAGCTAGGCGCTAATCGCGCATCGGAAACTACCTCCGTTCTTTGATCCGGGCCTTTCTGGTGCGTTTTTCGCCTTTAGCGCCTTTTCCTTCACCAGGTATAAGCTTCAAAATTTTGTAAACATACTGCTTTCGTGAGCTTCTGACCTTGAGCGTTAAATCACCTGTTGATATCAGCATTGTTCAACTACTCATTCAACCATGGCTCTGACTGAAAGATCTGTAATGGATAGCTCAGCAGCGCTCTGGAATTTGCGGCTCTGTTGCATGCGGTATCCATTCATGAGGGCATCTCTTCTCTATTTTCTGAGCATTTGGAGCTTTACCCTTTTCCTTAATTTCTTCCTGCACATTGCTTCATGTTGTTCCTGTTTTTCTTTCCTGCAGTTCACACATGAGGAGAGAGTAATGATAATAAAAATCGACAAGAAAGCTCTGAGTTCTACAGATGTACAAAAATATGCCACCTGACGTGAACTAACTCTTCGAAAAACACAAAACTGTCTTTCATTAACACTTGGCGTATCATTCATTAATTTCCATTAAAGCACGTATCCAATTTTTGGTTTATGGACAACTTTTCTTGAATGTTGAGCCGGGGAAAATTTGCGATGGACAATTTCTGCGATTCACATCGCAGCATCGCATCATCGCAGTATCGTGTTATCGCATTTTCATCAAGATGTGTTATCGCAGGGTTGCTCGATCACGTTTATCGCAGAATCGCAGATTGTTGTATCGTGCGATCGCAAGATCGCAGATCGCAGTATCGCGTTATCGCAAGATCGCAGATTGTTACAATCGTTAAATGGTTATGTGTTTTTTTATGCGATATTGCGATATGCGATATCGCATATCGGCCATCGATGATTTTTTAAGGTTTTCGAATATGAGTGTTTCTTAATGCATGCGATGCGATGGAATTCGCATCGCACTCTCGCAGTTTATCATTTTACTCACAAGGAAATGTCCTATCTTCTTCGCGCGATGCGATGTTTTCTTAAGGAGTAGAATACATAAGCCTTAATTGAATTTTTTGAAATTTTTACTAAGGGTCCCCACTTACCTATTGTTATTGCTAATACTAAATAAGGAGGGGGGTTGTTGGTGGCCACAACAGAACCTTTGGTGCAGCTTCTGCCTCTCAAGGCTCCTCCTGGGTCACACGGGGCTCTAGGGTAACTTCCGTGAATCACACTCTGGTTCTCGTAGCCGTCATCGTTTCTACACTGGATCCATTCGGTGGGGTACTCATGGGTGGAAAGGTAGCTTGGTGCTTAATGCTATGTACTAGATCAAATCTTAAAAAACCAAGTGTTGCCTCGAAGCTACCCCAATGGATTTTATAGTAACGTTTGAATTTGAATTCTACCATTCCCTCCACTTGTGAGTCATTAATACCTTCTTAGCGGCAGATCATCCCGAATCTAGCTCTTAATTCCTGTCTTAATGGCCCGCCACCCACTCCTTTCTGCCTTAAATTGAACCTCTTGTCATCACAACGACATCAACGGTCACCTCCCAGCCTACCTATTATCACCAAAATAGGACCCTAATAGGCTACTGATCATACTATATTAGTGTAACTATTTCAAACCAATATTTTAGCTAAGGCTTAGCCTCCTCAGCCTGAGAGGGCTCTCTCAAAGGGTTAATGATTTTGATTAAAGAATAAGATAGATGGCTAACTCTATGGTTTGTGATTGTATATGTTAAAAGGTTGAAAGATGAAGGCTGTCTACCATTGGGCTATGGAGTCAAAGAATGTTTAGTACCACAGCAAGATCAGCTTAACATGAAGTCAGGGCATAGAGAGTTTTTATACATCAACAAAACAAAGATACAATGTAAGGAAACATAGTTTATAAATACATGAAGGAAGTTAGAGCATCATTGATGAGTTCTAAGTAACATGTATTCATACCACTGCAAGTAAGTGAAAGAGGAAAGCTATGAGACAATAGGACATTAAAAACTCTCTTTGAATCCTGAGTAATGAAGCCAAAACATTCTACCTAGCATGGAAGTCAAGGCATTATAGAGTTCAAGTGCAGAAATGCAAATATAAAATAGTGAAACACAGTTAGTTTATCTATGAAGGAAGTCAGAGCATCATTGATGAATTCTGAGTATCATAAGTAAACATCACTGCAATGTAAGTATTGGAAGATTCCATCAAAACAATAACATACAAGAACTCTTCATGAATCTTGAGTTGTCTAAGTAGAAATTCTGCATTAGGTTAAAAATATACACAGTCTGCACATAGAGCAGCAGCTGAGCCAAAAAGTCTCCAACCCTTTGCTAATTCGACCTCTTGCTCTATATAAAGCATTTACAATATGTATTCCTTCATCCCTCATCAAGAGAATTTGAATTTTCTATGAGTGACACCTATTCTAACCATAAAACAAACCATTAAATGCATTTGACAGCTAACTAACAGTCCTAGAGTTCTAATACAATTAGTAGTGTAACTCCTTATTATGATTACAACAACCTTATCTAAACATTTAAAGCATTATTTGACAGCTACAACCTCATGAAGTCGAATTTGATGAAGCCTCCCACGTTGTCACCTTGCTGCTGATGATAAACCCTAGGAATTAGGGAACATGTTTCCCTATTTTTAGGTTTAGGATCCTTGAAAATGGCACGTGGGATAGAGCCTTTATCTTCTCATCTATGACACATTTTTCAAAACTTAAGGTGGTTTTTATAGTCCATGATGTCTAAAACAAAAGCCTCTCTTGGTTTTTTAAAACACTTCTCCAGATGTCCAGAATCTGTCCTTGAAAAACACGTGTAAAACAGGAAAAATCCGTTTTCTGAAATTAGGGTCTCAATGAAAGCTTAGTATCTCCCAACTGAAAACACTTATGAATAAAGTGAGATAGGTTATTGTAGATGGAGAGTTTATGAAGAGAAACATCCCTCATAATTCCAAAATTCATTTGCATGTAACCAGAAAATGATCTTGAAAGGGACTGCTAAAACCAGAAGACCAAGCTTGACTTTCAGCAGTTTTGTAGCACAAGTTTAACCATAAATTCCTCCCACCTCAGAACGAATTTGAAGAAACTGAAAGAGGTTTTTGTAGTTCAACATGTTAGGAAGAAAATTTTATTTCAGATTTCAAAATTGAGTTCTCATATGCTCAGGAAACCTTCTGGAAGTTGACTAGTAAAAGAAGAAAACAAAGTTTTTTATGCTGAAATAGGTTTTTTTAGGGGTTTCGTAGCGCGCTACGAAAACTCCTAGCCCGATTTCATAGTGTAGCCAGTGAAAATTCTGGGTTTTGCGCTACGAAAACACCGAGAGTGAGTTTTGTGCTACGAAAACCTTGACACAATTTTGACACATGGAATTTTAGGTGATGTGGGACCAGTGATGGGCAAGAACGGAGTGTTGACCCTATTTGACCATACCAACAAGACTCTTTTCTAAATATTAGACACTAAAGCGACCATGGAAAGACTAGACCAAGACTAACACCAATCCTTTGGCATCTTAGTGATGTAAAAACACATGGTGAGGCTTTTAGGACATGGAATGAGGCTGTGAAACTTTTTTTTGGAAAAGAGAATGACACTTATTTAGATGAGATGACTCAAAACCTATAAGACTATGACTAGAAACAAGGCGAACTTTCCAAAGTTTAGAAAAAAAAAATTTAGGGTGATAACAGTGGCTCCACTAGGGATAGTCTACCCTTATGGTATACTAAGAACTTATAGCTCCAGTGCCGCTATCCATCTTTTAGAATAAAACTTTGAACTTTTGCCCAATTTGCTCCTCAAACCTTTAATGATTTCTAAAAGAAGAATTCAATAATGCACCTACTGAAAAAGATGCTCAATCAACCTACCCTGAGCTTATTTGCACATCCCTACCTACCCTATCAGCTAAAATCTCCACTTGTAGCTCAAGGAACATGAAACTTCCAATGAAGCCAGTCGTTGATATGATCTGACACTTGAATCTCTTGACTATGCTTGAAGCAAAAATAAACTAGATACTGAAATAACCAAGGCAGCATGAGGTGTAACAGTACTTCAAGATGAAAAAATAACTGGAAGCCTGAACAGTAAATCTTTTCCATGTAATCAGCTATAGGGTCAAAAAAGACATGATTAGTTTGATGATCATCATAACATTATATATCTTCAAACAACTGATCCTCAGCTACACAACATTTATTTGATATGCTATCCAACTGCTTTTCTGAATGATTCCCACAAACAATGTAATTTCATCATTATTATGATCATTCTTTGATGTAAGCTGCTACAAGGAATTACAAAAATGAACAACCTTTTCCTCTGCCTGAGGGTTATAAAAAATTTCTTCCAGCATTTCTTCTTGGTGTTTGCAATCATTTTCATACTTTTTAGGTATGGGGGATTTACGCAGTGCATTATATTAGATATCATTTTTGGGATTCAACTGTGTTAAGTAAGTCATTCAAACGTATGACCATTTCCATGAGAGGTAGTCGTAACTGACTAATTTCTCATGATTTTTGAATAGTTCACTTAGCACTCATTGCATCGGGTGATGCTCACAGGGGTGAAGAAGTGGGATTGAAACTAGTGAAATGTGGAGAACGAATCACATAGCATCAATCATCACTTCCGGGGCTTGCACCCGGTAACCAGGACTTCCCAGGAGGTCACCCATCCCAGAACTCCTCTGGCTCAAGCGCGCTTAACTGTGGAGTTTTTCCCCACAATCAAGCCCACTTAGCTTGCTACCCCATTTGCAAAACCTTAGCAAGTATTGTGCCTCATGAACCATTCAAGTAGAGATCCCTTGACTCTTTTTGAATTTAAGTATGGGGGATTTACGCAGTGCATTATATTAGATATCATTTTTGGGATTCAACTGCGTTAAGTAAGTCATTCAAACGTATGACCATTTCCATGAGAGGTAGTCGTAACTGACTAATTTCTCATGATTTTTGAATAGTTCACTTAGCACTCATTGCATCGGGTGATGCTCACAGGGGTGAAGAAGTGGGATTGAAACTAGTGAAATGTGGAGAACGAATCACATAGCATCAATCATCACTTCCGGGGCTTGCACCCAGTAACCAGGACTTCCCAGGAGGTCACCCATCCCAGAACTCCTCTGGCTCAAGCGCGCTTAACTGTGGAGTTTTTCCCCACAGTCAAGCCCACTTAGCTTGCTACCCCATTTGCAAAACCTTAGCAAGTATTGTGCCTCATGAACCATTCAAGTAGAGATCCCTTGACTCTTTTTGAATTTAAGTATGGGGGATTTACGCAGTGCATTATATTAGATATCATTTTTGGGATTCAACTGCGTTAAGTAAGTCATTCAAACGTATGACCATTTCCATGAGAGGTAGTCGTAACTGACTAATTTCTCATGATTTTTGAATAGTTCACTTAGCACTCATTGCATCGGGTGATGCTCACAGGGGTGAAGAAGTGGGATTGAAACTAGTGAAATGTGGAGAACGAATCACATAGCATCAATCATCACTTCCGGGGCTTGCACCCGGTAACCAGGACTTCCCAGGAGGTCACCCATCCCAGAACTCCTCTGGCTCAAGCGCGCTTAACTGTGGAGTTTTTCCCCACAATCAAGCCCACTTAGCTTGCTACCCCATTTGCAAAACCTTAGCAAGTATTGTGCCTCATGAACCATTCAAGTAGAGATCCCTTGACTCTTTTTGAATTTAAGTATGGGGGATTTACGCAGTGCATTATATTAGATATCATTTTTGGGATTCAACTGCGTTAAGTAAGTCATTCAAACGTATGACCATTTCCATGAGAGGTAGTCGTAACTGACTAATTTCTCATGATTTTTGAATAGTTCACTTAGCACTCATTGCATCGGGTGATAAAAAGACTAGCAAGTTTGCTGCATCTCTACATCAATCTCGGAGGATGTAATATGATTTTCATAAGTAAACCCCTACTGAATTTCATGTTGCATTTCATGGGATGTTATACTTTCTTCTTGGTGTTGAAATGTATTGTTATGAAGAGCCTCTAAAATTTCTTCATCCATAAACTCATCATCATCATAACAATCCTCCAAATATTGAATAAAACTCGTAGAATGTTTACAACAATCTTTGACCAGCAATAAGGAGGGATGACACTCTTTATACATGTCATAGAATACATCATGGAAATCAGCAAGAGAATATAATGAACCATTTTCCAAGCTTTTATACCAAGACCATGCTTTTCCTTCTAAAGTGGTCATAAACATCCTCATGAGACAATCTTCAGGGAACTGAACCTTAAGACTGCGTACATGCATATGGAACCTAACCAAATGAAGAGCAGCATTGTCTTTCTTTTCATCTTTGAATATTGGAAGATCATCTAACCAATCAACCTTTGGCATAGGATTTGGAAAATCAAGGATATGAGACCGATTCATAGGGGCATACCTGGCATTCATTCTTGCAATGGAACTCATTTTGAAACTTCATCAAGCTACTGATCTTCTAGCAGTGGAATCACCTTCCAATTTGTTATTTGATGTGTGGAGTCGCCAAGGTAGTTTTGCAGCCTTAAAAATATGTTTGAACTCCTGCTACCTTCAGAAGTTTAGCTTCTTGATTTCGGGAATGAATAGACTTCAGGTTCCCGGCAGATGCACCAAAATGTTATCACCAAAATAGGACCCTGATAGGCTACTGATCATACTATATTAGTGTAACTATTTCACACCAATCTTTTAGCTAAGGCTTAGCCTCCTCAGCCTGAGAGGGCTCTCTCAAAGGGTTAATGATTTTGATTAAAGAATAAGATAGATGGCTAACTCTATGGTTTGTGATTGTATATATTTATAGGTTGAAAGATGAAGGCTGGCTACCATTGGGCTATGGAGTCAAAGTATGTTCAATACCACAGCAAGATCAGCTTAACATGAAGTCAGGGCATAGAGATTTTTTATACATCAACAAAACAAATATACAATGCAAGGAAACATAGTTTATAAATACATGAAGGAAGTTAGAGCATCATTGATGAGTTCTAAGTAACATGTATTCATACCACTGCAAGTCAGTGAAAGAGGAAAGCCATGAGACAATAGGACATTAAAAACTCTCTTTGAATCCTTAGTAGTGAAGCCAAAACATTCTACCTAGCATGGAAGTCAAGGCATTGTAGAGTTCAGGTGTAGAAATGCAAATATAAAATAGTGAAACACAGTTAGTTTATCTATGAAGGAAGTCAGAGCATCATTGATGAATTCTGAGTATCATAAGTAAACATCACTGCAATGTAAGTATTGGAAGATGCCATCAAAACAAGAACATACAAGAACTCTTCATGAATCTTGAGTTGTCTAAGTAGAAATTATGCATTAGGTTAAAAATATACACAGTCTGCACATAGAGCAGCAGCTGAGCCAAAAAGTCTCCAACCCTTTGCTAATTCGACCTCTTCCTCTATATAAAGCATTTGCAATATGTATTCCTTCATCCCTCATCAAGAGAATTCGAATTTTCTATGAGTGACACCTATTCTAACCAGAAAACAAACCATTAAATGCATTTGACAGCTAACTAACAGTCCTAGAGTTATAATACAATTAGGAGTGCAACTCCTTATTACACTTACAACAACCTTATCTAAACATTTAAAGCATTATTTGACAGCTACAACCTCATGAAGTCGAATTTGATGAAGCCTCCCACGTTGTCACCTTGTTGCCGATGATAAACCTTAGGAATTAGGGAACATGTTTCCTTGTTTTTAGGTTTAGGATCCTTGAAAATGGCACGTGGGACAGAGCCTTTATCTTCTCATCCATGACACATTTTTTGAAACTGAAGGAGATTTTTGTATTCCATGATATCTAGAACAAAAATCTCTCTTGGTTTTTTAAAAAACTTCTCCAGCTGTCCAGAATCTGTCCTTGAAAAACACGTGTAAAACAGGAAAAATCTGTTTTCTGAAATTAGGGTCTCAATGAAAGCTTAGTATCTCCCAACTGAAAAAACTTATGAATAAATTGAGATATGTTATTTTAGCTGGATATTTTATGAAGAGAAACCTCCCTCAGAATGCCAAAATACGTTTTCTTGTAACAAGAAACTGATCTTGAAAAAGACTGCTAAAACCAAAAGACCAAGCTTGACTTTCAGGAGTTTCATAGCGCAATTTTAACCATAAATTCCCCCCACCTCAGAATGAATTTGAAGAAAATGAAAGATTTTTTTGTATTTCAGCATGTTAGGAAGAAAACCCTCTTTCAGTTTTCAAAATTTAGTTCTCAGCTGCTCAGAAAACCTTCTGGAAGTTGACTAGTAAAAGCAGAAAACAAAGTTTTTTTATGCTGAAACAAGTTTTTTCAGGGGTTTTGTAGCGCGCTACGAAAACTCCTAGTTCAGAATCCCCGATTTCATAGTGCAGCCAGTGTAAGTTCTGGGTTTTGCGCTACGAAAACACCTAAAGTGATTTTTGCACTACGAAAACCTTGACACATGGAATTTCAGGTGATGTGGGACCAGTGATGGGAAAGAACGGAGTGTTGACCCTATTTGACCATACCAACAAGACTCTTTTCTAAATCCTAGACACTAAAGTGACCATGGAAAGACTAGACCAAGACTACCACCAATCCTTTGGAATCTTAGTGATGTTAAAACACATGGTGAGGCTTTTAGGACATGGAATGAGGCTGTGAAACTTTTTTTTGGAAAAGAGAATGACACTTATTTAGATGAGATGACTCAAAACCTATAAGACTATGACTAGAAACAAGGCGAACTTTCCAAAGCTTAGAAACAAAAATTTTAGGGTGATAACACTACCCACGTAGTAGCATAGCTCCTTACGCGTGACTGTGACCCCTGTGACATACTAGCCCCGCACGTAACCTCCTTCCCGCACAGCTATGCTGCAGACTCATTTATAGTCCCGCGCCGTCTTTCAACTACTTGGAGCACTATGACTGTGCTTCCTACGAATAGTCAGGTGGTCGCACGGTGTGAGGCTTCACATCACCTTCCAACCCAATCTGCAGGCCTTCCCTAGTCACCCTCACGCCAATCTGTGCCTCTCGTTCTTCCTTATTCGGTGCGCTTCCTTGGTTAATTTGTCTAATAAGGTGTAGTCATAGCCATGGTAGTATAACCAAAAAGTCGTGGCGACAGTCTTTTAGTGTGGTGGTAGGGTTGCTCATATGTTGGCCCGTTCTTTGGTCGACGCGTAATGCTTGCACCATTTCAGTTTCCAGTTTTCTAATATTCGCGTCCATTAACATGCTCTTCTGCTTCATTCGTACCCACTCTTCTTCGATTTCATGAAGCTTAATGTTCCCTTGGCGAATGGCTTCTTGAATCTGCATATGTTCATCCTTGCATGGCTGCATAATCTCTTCGATCTGGTCCTCACATGCTATCCCAATTATGGAATTTACTACGTGAGGATTCTTTTCCCATGCTACGGCCCTAACTCTGCTTGTCATTTTCACAATCATTCTTGTGCTCAGGTTCCTGTGCATGGCCCTATAGGCCCATCGGACCACTGGTATGTGCAGGTCCCAATCAGTTCGTTCCACCCGGGAAACCTTGTTCAAGATCCCGCATACCCTCTTATATGCTTCTATGTGGAACTGTTTTGATGCGTGGCACTTTTCCTGTTGCTGTAGCTGGTTCAGAATGTCAATCCTTAGTCTAGGATGTGCTTGCACAACACACGTCTGCAGCCATCGACACAGGTGGGCGCTTAAACTGCATCGTCCTGGCTACCTGGTTCTTGTTTGGTGATGGGGACTTCCAAACAGCAAGCATATTCGTCTTCTAATTCGCACCAATTTCCAATATTCTTCTGATGTATACTCCACCACCATGCGGGTGTCACACGCAATGCCCATTTCAGCACACCGTACCGCTACTGTTCCAGTACAATTTTTCTAAGAATTCATCCACCGTTATTACTCCATCATATGTTGGCAATTCCCTTGCTTCTGGCATCATGCACTGCAGTGATCTGATCATCATGTTGCAATTCAGTGTTGTCACTTCTTGCAACTGGTTTTGCCAATGTTCTACTTCTTCATCTGAATCCGAAGTATAAGAACTATCGCGTTCCCACAAGATTCTCCCATCTGTAGTTGGGTTTACTCGATCCTAGTCTTGTGTCGTTATCTAGTAAATGAAATCTAGCTCATCATCGCTGTCATCATCGCGCACAGGTTCAGTGTAGCGCACTCCTTTGGCTGGATCTAGAGGAACTACCACGTGTAGGGACTTTTTCTCGAATATCATCTTCCACTTCTTCAGGTTGATGACTACATTCATATCAATGGCCCAATCTATTCCTAGCAACGTGGGATAAGGATTGCTATCATCCACAATCTCTATCTCTTCAAAGTCCGTCTGTGTGCTCACACCTTCAATATCAACTGTTACCCCTTGCAACCTCCCCATGGGTAGAATCTTCTGTTGGTTTGCCATTAATAATTGAATAGGGGACCATTGTAACCCGGGCTTGCCCATGCATTCCCATGTCTACTTAGGTAACACATTGACGTCGGAACCCAGGTCTAAGATTACCTGATCCTTTTAATATTCACCAATCTATGCCGTCAAGCTCATCTCCCTCCTGGTGTGCAATACATGTTTCCCCAATTTCCAGACTATGCGTGGTTCCCCTGATCCCGCGCTCTTGGTGATCAACTCTTGTAGTCCCTTAACTGCCTTATTATTGTGCAACAATTTCATGCATGTCTCTAAAAAGGTAGTAAGCATAGAAGGATCCATCCCTAGCTCTAGTTGATCCTTACTACCTAAAGTAGAGGTCTCCACAAAGCTCTTCTTAGCTTCCATAAATGTCTCATTTGTGCGTTGCAAGTCAAACTTAGGTTCCTTTGTAGGAGCCTTGCGAACACATGTATCCTCCTTGGGCTGCTTTCTTGTATCTTCTACTACGGTCGCACCACTTCTGAGCACCATATTCACATTTGGGTCTTCTTCGTGTGGTTCAGATCTCATCTTTTGGATATTTTGAGTCGAAGTAGGCTGGAGCATCCCTTTCTCATGCATTTGTGCGCTCAACGTAGGACAATCTATCATTTCATGATCAAACTAATCGCAATATGAACAGGACATTCTCGTTGGATTAGTACAATCACGAGCATAGTGCCCCGGTCCTCCACAATTGTAACAGATTAATTGTCTGCGGCCCCTTCTTGGGCCCATCCCTCCTCGTCCTCGGCCTCGCCCCTGAAATCAAGCACATGCCATCCCCACGGCTGGTTCGAGGCCTCGCATTCCTGTCTGCATTCTATAAGCTGGGTCTGCTCCATCATCAACTCATAGTTGCGACACATATGAGTGTCGTGGCCCACCAACCTACAAATATTACAAAACAGCTGCTGCGGAGTCTGTGTATACTTCTGCAATAGATGACAATTGTTCGTTGTCCGTTTTCCTCCAATCTGACAGATCACGCACCATAGCGGAGTTATCGCACTCGGCCTACTTGTGCCTTTGGTCTCAATGGCATTGGGCCCCCTCCTGCCAAGTAATTCGTGAATATCGGACAATGATCCTTGTTATGGCCCAGGCCTTTTCATTTTATGCACCACACTTCCTTGGGTGCCTTTGGCTGCGCTGCCCTATCCTACTTCAAGCTCTGCATTTCTAAGCAGATATTCTGTAGCTGCGCGTGGATTTGTTGAACTCCTAGCCTTGGATCCTTTATCAGTGTTTCATGCAACCTCATTGCCATTTCCATTGCTTTGGCCTGGGTTGAAAGCTTCTGTTGTGACAACGCCATCCTTAGGTGCGGTGTCAAAGATGCCATAAACCATGCATGGTGCTGCACATTTGTTAGCGTCACATTAGCCTCGTGGATCATACTCTTCATTCGCTGATCCAGATGCCATGGGGTCTCAGCTGGAAGCATAGCGATCTCCTTAAATCTGATGATTGACTGCGACTATGATTTCAGCCGGCTAAATTCTCTGTTCAACACATTCTGGATCTCCGATATTCTTGCATTTGGGTGATCATTTGAGTGGTTGATATACCATGTCAATGCGCGATCCTGCAGTGTGCTCACCAATGTAGCCTTCTTAATGTTATCATTCATAACCCCTTGTGCTTCCCACACTACTCTTACCATGAACCAGAACTGATCTGGGTCCTCATTTCCTATTCCTCTGAATACGGATAGCTTAATCGTGCTCGCATTACTGAACTGCTAGTTTGGTGGAGGTGGTGTGGGCGAAGATGGAGGCAAAGGAGGTGAAGTGAGTGGTGGCGTAAGTGGAGATGGTAATTGCGGAATGTGCTGCCTTATCAAACTGACTACACTCCTCAGAGAGACCCGAGCGAGCTCTTCCTCGCTCTCTCGTGAAGGTGAAATTAAGGGACTGTTTCCTAATTCCCCGCTACTTCTGTAGACCTTCCAGCTTCGCGTCATTCCAAACATTAATGTATTCGCATCACCCGTTTTTCACATAACAACATCTTAATCCATGTATTCAAAGATTTGATGTACTAACCTCGCGGTCCCTTAAGAAAATGTCTTTCTGCTTCACTGTAGCTTATAGTCATGTCTATCACAAATTCAGTGATAAACCCTCCTATTATTCGGTCGAGCCAATGGTCCACAGCTCGCGCGATCTTATTTTCTGATGCCTCTACTCTACACACTAACTTCAGAGTCCACACTATTGGTTGATCGAGCTTGTATCTTACCTGGCTGTCGGCTAACCTCACGATCTAGTTATATAGTTTAGATGGGAAGGATGTGAAGAAGATCTTGTGGATTTCCGTATATACATAGCAATCTAGCCACCTCTTCTCATATATCTACGAAGTACTGTTCTCCTGTATCACGAACTCGTGAAGCTTTTTATCCAACCACTCTTCAATTTCTTCCTTCGTAGGGTTCTGTTGAAGCCCCGAAAATCGGGTCGACAACAAGGGGGATACCCGCCCGGTCCGGACCTTAGTTGGAAACTCCTTATCCGTTTGGTATAGCGGGTCCGATTGGGGATAATGGGACCAGTTTCCCAATCTAAGGGTGTGTGTGTGTGCAGAGTTGGATGATGCTGATCTAAGAGTTCTAATCTAAGCTACTTTAATCTAATTCTATGCTATTGTAATCTAATGAAAACAGCACATCTAATCTATGCTAACCCGGGATGTATTTCTTCTATTATGCGATCTAAAGAGATTTCAAATAATAACTGGTAATAAAGATCATTCAGCTATCATAAGAATGGAAATCAATTAAGATGGACCACTTTGCATAAAAAGTTAGGCAAAACAGTTGTGAACAGCATATCGCATAATAAGTTATTCATATATCAAACATAAATAAATGGCTCCACCGTACAAAAGTGCCAAATGGTAACTCAAACATTCATGCAATAACATATAAACAACTAAAAACTATATATCACTTTAACAATATAAGCAGAAATGGTCAAGAGATAGAAGTACCATTTATGACTGGTCCTACTCATAAGCTTCAAGCAACAATGATTTATCTCTCCTTGTTCTAATATCTACCAAGAGTACAGAAGTGCAACATCAGTAGCAGATATCAAATGCAAACATCAATAAACCTTGAACCATTCATTCACCAAAACCTCCTCTGAGGGTGCAAAAGTGCATGTTCTGAGGACAAGTTTTTGACAAATTTCTGGACCCTTCTCTAAATGCATGAGAAGGGTTTAAATACTACTTCCTAATTCTAATAATAGTTTATTTACAAAATTTAGGATGCGGTTTTCAAATGACCGTCATTTTACTAATCTAATTTTTAAGTAAAAACAACATTTCAAATTAAGCTACTTTTGTATCTGGTCTTTAAAGCTGCATGCATTCAGCATTGGTTTAAGGAGAGCCGGTTGGCTGACTTCTGCTTTGAGCTGGGCTGAGAAAACGGAATCTATGAGAGCTGGCACCACTTTTTCGGCCGCATTTATGATACATTTCACAGTCATCCACTGACTATGCGGCTTCACCAAGTATGCCCAGTAACATTCCCAATTTAACCTGTTTAGTGCTTGGATCGCTTTTCCCTTTTCTTGCGCCTTCTGCTTCCATTCTGCTTCTAGTCGTAGTTTATTTGGTAAATACCCCAGGGTGGTCTCTGCGATTAAATTTTCTCTGTGAAAATTATCATTTACACAGTCGATAAGAATGCTTGCTGTCGTGGCCGTTGTTTTTGCTGCTTGTTCTGCCTCCCTAATTTCATCGTCCCACTTGTTGAAGAGCAACTCTTTATTATTCTCATTTATCCTGGGTGCGCCTGCTCTTTTTCCCTCATCTTCATCCTACCAAGCCAAGTACTCCGTCACTCATTTTTCAATCTGATCATAGTCACTTCGTAAGTCGACCACTTGATTGGTGATCTTATCACTCATTTCGCAATAATAATTCCACTGTGATATCTTTTGTCCCAACACTTCCTGTTGCTGCAGTAGTTGTTCATTCAAGGCAATAGATTCTGAAATAAACTTTGTAAGTTTAGGGTCATCTCTGTGCATCTCTTGTACATCCTGCAACTGTTTTCCCTTTTCGTCCAAACTTCTTTGATAACCTATTTGCATTTGCTGGAAGTCTTCCTGCAACTTTTCAAGCTGTTTGTGTGCCTCATTATTAGTATTGGCTTGTTGCAATTGTAGTTGCAGTACCTGTATCTGATTTTCTTGCTCTTTCAACAATTTTTGTACTTCTGACGCTTTGTCAATAGTCGCAGAGGCATACGCCCCTACGATCTGAGACAGTTTGGTGAGATTTTTAGTCAGATTACTGGTAGGATTTTTCCATAGGACGTCTAATTGCTCAGCATCCTGAGAAAGTGTATTTTCTAACTTCCTCTTTTTTCTCTGTCTTCTTACAATTGCTTTATGTTGGGGACTATAAAATATGTCTAGAGGGGGAATTTCTTCTACATTCAGTAGAAGCTCAGAAGATGGAGCGATAGGAATATGCTCCGTTTCTGTGACATTGCTGACTATGGTTGAGCCCACTTCTTGTGCTACCTGTGTATTGCTCACAGGTGTTTTTGGGGCTTGTCCTTCAAGATTGATCAGTTCGTTGAAGGTTTCCCATTCCTTATCTAATTCTGTTGTGACGGGTGGTGCTTCAATGACGAGAGGGGGGACATCTCTTTGTGGGGAGGCGATAACCTGCTGTTGTGGAAGTTCCATTGACTGAGCGGTGTCTTTAGCTGACTCTTCGCTCCTATCTTGGTTGTTTTCAGATCTTTTAGAATGTTCAGGCATCTCTTGTATAGTCTTAGATTTAGATCCGGAAGTTCTTGAATTCCCACTGAGGCTAACGCTTGGATTCGGTTCTCTGGCAGATAGTCGCAGCTTTTCTAGAGGAACACTGGCTAGTATTCTTTCCCTGTATACCATGAATCTTTGGATGTCATCTGGAGACAATTGCGATTGGGCTTCCCGCAAAATTTCCTGAAGTGAGCTTTTACTCTGAAATATATTATCAAATAAATCCTTTTTTCCAACGAACACTTTTATCTTGACTGTCGTTGTGAAATTCTGGGCAACCTCATTTGGGTCAAATGGTCTTGACGGGAATTTAAATAATTGTAGATACGTCATATTCTGTATTTCGGTGAACGCGTGACCTACATCGAACAACGAAAAAGCCCCACAAGCAGACGGAAACTGTGGCCATATGGCCTTCTTTTTGTCTTTTAGGTCTTTAGTTAGGCCGCCTTCTGAACCGATTTGATATGCAATTTCTCGAGCCAGAAGTTTGTCAGGGATATACAAAGGTAGGACATGAGGGGGGACGGTGCTTCCAAATACTCTAATATAGGTGAACCATTCTTCTCCGAACCATCTTGCGATGGGGATGATATCTATCTTTGCCTTAGGTGAGCACCTCGGGGGGTCTTTATCATACATCATTCTATACAAGGGTAAGATAAGCCCGTGACAAATCTGGTAGAAATGTGGAATGAACTGAGAATCCCATAATATCTTATGATAAACATGGATGGGTAATGGGTCCTGAGTTGTCCATTTCCAACCCATAACGGGAAATTTAGACACATAAAAAATAGAATCCATAACATATGCAGATAGGTAAAAAGGAGGATAGTTCCTTTGAGACATGGATCTTTTAGACCGGTAATTGACAATAGCCATGAATAGGTTATCAGAAAAGATCTTGGCCCAATCTATAATAACGGCATTTGTGGCAGCATCTATTAATGGTAACCATTCAGACGAAATCTTATTGATATCTAGCATCCCAAACAATCTACAAAGCATGGCCGCAGCAAAACAATACGGAGAGGTGAGGGAACCAGTGCTATACATACCGTTTTTGTCTTTCTTGAGCAGTTCATCCTTTCTGGACCAATATTTGGTGGTCTCTGATAGGTTTGGGTTCTCCGCCACAATTTTTTTTAATGAATTGTGCATTGTAAGTCGCCTGTGGTTCAGGAAGATGATACATGAGCTTTAAATCTTGTGCAGCGAATGACCCGTTGAGCCCATGTCCTTGAATCTTGAACTGTCTGTTGTTCAATTCTGCGTTGTCAAGTATCCACTTGATCATATCCGTACATGGGAGAATTTTGGGCCTTGCTGCTATCCGATGAAGGAATGAGCACGCTAGTTCTTCTAAGGATGCTTCGGAAGAGCCCTATGAGTCTGAGACAACGGTAACCTTCATTATTCTGGGGTTTTCTTCTTCAAGCAGTCTGTACATGCTTTCCCACGTCGATATCCTTGCGTCTCTGTTACAAGCTGTGTTTGTATATAAAGGTGCCATTTCCTTCACCTCAGAGCCCTGAGCTTTATTTTTCTTTCCCATTTCTTCCTGCGTATGGCTTTGTATCGTCCTTCGTTCTCCGTTCCTGCAGCTCACAAGTGAAATGGAAATGACTGATCAAGAAAGGTGATGGGAGAGTCTTAAATGCAGCAGATATATCAAATATGCCACCTTACATGAAGTAATTCTTTGCAAAAGCACGCATCTACATTTTATTAATAGATGACAACTAATTCCTTTATTATCATTAAAAGCGCATGATCTTGAGTCAGATTATGGTAAGTGGCTTTTCTTGAATAGCGTGCCCGAAAGATTCGTGATGGAGTGATTTTGCGATTTGGTTCGCAATCGTCGCAGATCGCGACATCACATTATTGCACTATCGCGCTCTTGCACCGTCTCACAAATATAACATCGCAGAGTTGATTTGGCTTAATATCGCAACCATCGTTTTATCGCGATATCGCAACATCGCAGATCACAGAAGTTTTATGCTTGCCAAATTTTGCTAGCTCATTCCCTGCGATATGCGATCTTGTGGTCGGTGTTATCGCAAATCAGAAAATCTTAAAGTTTTTTCTTATTAGCATTACTTTATTGCGATGCGATATATTGCTTAGTACAAGAATCTTGCACATACCAGGATTATACCCAAATGGAGGTGCTTTTCTATCATTCTATGATGCGGCTTTTTAAAGATTTTTTCCTTATCATAAAGTTAGGTTTTAAAGTATTCAAAAGATCTTCCTAAGCTTACGATGGTAACCTTATTTTGAAGAAAGGAAACTCTTGCTTTTCCTAAATTTTAACTAAGGGTCCCCATTCATTTAGTATTTTGGACAACACTTAAATGAAAAAGGGGGGGGGTTGTTGCTGGCCACAACAATTGGCGATTCACTTGGGAGAACCAGTTATCTCTGATTTTCTATTGAACTTTTCAAATTTCCAAAACAAATTTTTTTTTAGAAAATTAAACTTTATTATAAAAAGATAAAGCGCATTATACTCCAAACTGTCAATGATATTTTGTTCCAACCTCTTTCTATTTTAATTATTTGCTTCCTCAGCTTGTCCTTGCATTTACATAAGCCATTACTTGGTCTTGTAAAGATAAAATAAGGTCTTCCCTGTGTACCAGTTTTTTAAATATGCTCATTCGTCGTAGGTAGAGCCTCTGCTGCCAGCAGGCGTTCATAGCCTCGACAGGGTTACCTATTACCCAGTAATGATCCTTTATCCTGCTTAAGGTGATCTACAACTTTCAAAGAAAAAACCCATATTGACACTTTTTCCTTTTTTATTCTTAAAGAACAATGTCTTGGTTTGGTAGCCAAATTATGACACAGTCATTCACTTGATTTACACTTTTGCTGAACAAGCTGGCTCGTGATGAGACCCCTTGTCTTTTGATCTCAACAATCTTAAGTTGTTGCCCTGTTTTGGTGGACAGTAATGGCAAAGACAGCAAGTTATAATATCTGTGATCATGATAAGCCGGCTCGTGATGAGACCTCTTATTCTTCAAGATATAGTGTATCCTTGGGTCGTTTCTCTAAATGCTGCGATTTTCTTTAGCAAGGAGGAAGTCATTTTTTCCTTAAGAAAGCTCTGGACGACAATAATAGAGTTTTTGGAAATGGCTGTTCTACAGGGAATCCTCATTTTGTTATTGATACCTTTCATTGTACTGATATAAAACAATTTCTTCACTAAGATTGCTTTCATCAAATTTCTTGAAGTTGAAACTAGTATCATATCTGGGTTAAAGTTTTTAACTGTATCTATTAATAATAAAGATCAAGTTTCCAAAAGATTTGCTATTTATATAAGCAGAAGTTCAAAATCTGATAGAGAAATGGTGTCTTTAGTAAATGTCAAATGCTGTTAACCACAACAAATTTTATTAGGGAGAAAAATATTTAAAGAAATGAGAGGTAACTATTCCCTTGGATTATGTACATGATAGGGATAATTTCTTCTCTTATTTTGCCTACCAATATTTAAAAATTAAATTATCCACCTAATAACCTAGCTAAACTACCCCTACTTCTATTCTAACTATACACAGAAAAATTGACTAGGTAAAATGATATTTCCAATGAAACCATCTTTTCATTTTTATTCCTACACATATGTACCTTTTAAGCATCAGTGTTAAGAATAAAACTTTTCTTGGACTGTGAACATTGAATGTAGGATTAGAAAGTGTAACTTCAGTCGGAATTCCGCCTGAAATTTCTTTCTTATGAAATCTTCTTTCCAATTGGATACCTATTGGATCATAAAAATCAGGATGAATTTCTGTTATGGATTGGTGATCATGTAATAGGAAAGATGACAAGCTAGGTTGCGAATATGATTTTTTAGTTTTAATGGCCTGTAATCTACTATGCGTTAAAGTCAAGCTTTTAGCAATTTCTCGTAAAAGGAAAGTTTCCACATATAAATCACTAAATAAATCAATGAAGAATAGATGGAAATTTCTCGAAAGAGATTTATCAATTAACGTGAATTGCTGGCAAGTTTCCAAAAATACTTTCTTTCGTTGATGATGTTTTGGATGACATAGAAGTTTCTTCTGAAAGGCTGATATTGATTGATCTTGGAATTGAAAAAGTTCTGTATTTCCTTGACACAATTTGGTTTTCCAAAATGGTAATACATCTCTCGAATGTTCTTTGATAAGGTTCTCAATATACCATAGTAATCTATCAAAAGTCTGAAAATTTAAAATACAATCTGATTTTATACAAAATGAGTGCAAGCAAAAAAGAATGTAATGATTATCTGTACAACTAATGTTACAGCACAACTGGGATTGACTTGAAATATCTTCTTTTTCACAAGAACTGGCCAGAATTATGGGATCCGAGTAATTTCGAATTACGTCTTGTGAATCAGAAAACAAGTTATGATTGGGAACAGGCATGGGGGTTTGCTCATGATACGAATCATAGATCGGGATATTGTTTTGGATAGTAAAATCATGCAAATGATACGTCACTCTGGAATGAGGATCAACTGATATGATTCTTGAATTAGAATATCTCTCATTATCTGAGCTCTGTTGAGTTACTTGAGATAAATCAACATCATCATCATCAAAGTAGCTATCATAAATGATTTTACAGGTTTCTCTAGATTTTTCTTTTTCATCCAATATTTTCAAAAAAGGAAGGTCAAGTCGTTCTTGTTTGTAAATGACCAAAGGATGTTCTATAGCTGCCTCTTTATCTTGAAAACCTAATGGTGATTCATTTGAATAATCCTATGTACTTTTTGAGATATCATTAATACTGAGGGGGAAAAAATTATCATCACTAAATACATCAGGATAAAGAGAAAAATGTGATTCTGAAACAATGCATTTGAAAATATCATCGTGAAAAAATTCTTGTTCATCACATTCATTGTAGACATCGGGCTTTAGATCATACCTTTGCGTGTTTGTATTTTCCGAAAGAGAATTAATTTGTTGTTCTAACCTTGGCATCTGCATTTGTTGACTTGCGATGATATTATCTAACCTTGTCTCCAAGTTGCTTTCTGGTTCCAAGGCAGGCTTTCTTTCAACATTCTTGCTTTTGTCTTCTTGCATTAGAGCAGGCATGTTTCCTAAGCTTTGGGAAGTTTCTTCATCATGAGTGATTCGCACATTCAAATTGGAATTTTCATTCCTATTAGAAGAAAATAAAACAAGACTTGGACTAATTTCTGATGGATTGGGCATAGGAGGTAGGGAATGCTCAGCATAATCTGAAGATTCTTCATTCATGAGTTCATTTTCAAGATCATATTTTAGACAATCAAGATGAAATCGCATATTAAAATCCCTAACAGATTCATCTTCTTTTCGTAGATACTCAATTTCATCATATACCTGATCATAATCATAGCAATCAAATTTACAAATGAAAGCCTTGACAAATTGGTCCCAGCTGTGAATTGAGGCAACTGGGAGGGTTCTACACCATTTTCTAGCTTCCGCCATGAATGTGAGAGTAAAAATTCTGCATAAAATGCCTTCATCAATTCTTTGAACGTTCGAACTTGAAACATTTTGAATAAATTGAAGGGCATGATTAAAAGCAGAAGAATTATTCTTACCATTGAATTTTACCTGAGACAAGAGTCTTACCACTTCAGGTGGAGTGTTGGAAGAGGCACGAACATGGATACAACTCCAAATGGGAAGTTTGTGAGCAGCCATCCTAATTCAAATGTTACGATTTCAAACCATTCCAACAGACACTATGCTCAGGCCCTCCTTCTAGCGCCAAATATGTTGAAGCCCCGAAAATCGGGTCGACAACAAGGGGGATACCCGCCTGGTCTGGACCTTGGTTGGTAGCTCCTTATCCATTTGGTATAGCGGGTCCGACTGGGGATAATGGGACCAGTTTCCCAATCTAAGGGTGTGTGTGTGTGCAGAGTTGGATGATGTTGATCTAAGAGTTCTAATCTAAGCTACTTTAATCTAATTCTATGCTATTGTAATCTAATGAAAACAACACATCTAATCTATGCTAACCCGGGATGTATTTCTTCTATTATGCGATCTAAAGAGATTTCAAATAATAACTGGTAATAAAGATCATTCAGCTATCATAAGAATGGAAATCAATTAAGATGAACCACTTTTCATAAAAAGTTAGGCAAAACAGTTGTGAACAGCATATCGCATAATAAGTTATTCATATATCAAACATAAATAAATGGCTCCAACATACAAAAGTGCCAAATGGTAACTCAAACATTCACGCAATAACATATAAACAACTAAAAACTGTATATCACTTTAAGAATATAAGCAGAAATGGTCAAGAGATAAAAGTACCATTTATGACTGGTCCTACTCATAAGCTTCAAGCAACAATGATTTATCTCTCCTTGTTCTAATATCTACCAAGAGTACAGAAGTGCAACATCAATAGCAGATATCAAATGCAAACATCAATAAACCTTGATCCATTCATTCACCAAAACCTCCTTTGAGGGTGCAAAAGTGCATGTTCTGAGGACAAGTTTTTGACAAATTTCTGGACCCTTCTCTAAATGCATGAGAAGGGTTTAAATACTACTTCCTAATTCTAATAATAGTTTATTTACAAAATTTAGGATGCGGTTTTCAAATGACCGTCCTTTTTCTAATCTAATTTTTAAGTAAAAACAACATTCCAAATTAAGCTACTTCTATATCTGGTCTTTAAAGCTGCATGCATTCAGCATTGGTTTAAGGAGAGCCGGCTGGCTGACTTCTGCTTTGAGCTGGGCTGAGAAAACGGAATCTATGAGAGCTGGCACCACTTTTTCGGCCGCATTTATGATACATTTCACAGTCATCCACTGACTATGCGGCTTCACCAAGTATGCCCAGTAACATTCCCAATTTAACCTGTTTAGTGCTTGGATCGCTTTTCCCTTTTCTTGCGCCTTTTGCTTCCATTCTGCTTCTAGTCGTAGTTTATTTTGTAAATACCCCAGGGTGGTCTCTGCGATTAAATTTGCTTTGTGCAAATTCTCATTTACACAGTCGATAAGAATGCTTGCTATCGTGGCCGTTGTTTCTGCTGCTTGTTCTGCCTCCCTGATTTAATCGTCCCACTTGTTGAAGAGCAACTCTTTATGATTCTCATTTATCCTGGGTGTGCCTGCTCTTTTTCCCTCGTCTTCATCCTACCAAGCCAAGTACTCTGTCACTCGTTTGTCAATCTGATCATAGTCACTTCGTAAGTCGACCACTTGATTGGTGATCTTATCACTCATTTCGCAATAATAATTCCACTGTGATATCTTTTGTCCCAACACTTCATGTTGCTGCAGTAGTTGTTCATTCAAGGCAATAGATTCTGAAATAAACTCTGTAAGTTTAGGGTCGTCTCTGTGCATCTCTTGTACATCCTGCAACTGTTTTCCCTTTTCGTCCAAACTTCTTTGATAACCTATTTGCATTTGCTGGAAGTCTTCCTGCAACTTTTCAAGTTGTTTGTGTGCCTCATTATTAGTATTGGCTTGTTGCAATTGTAGTTGCAGTACCTGTATCTGATTTTCTTGCTCTTTCAACAATTGTTGTACTTCTGACGCTTTGTCAATAGTCGCAGAGGCATACGCCCCTGCGATCTGAGACAGTTTGGTGAGATTTTCAGTCGGATTACTGGCAGGATCTTTCCATAGGACGTCTAATTGCTCAGCATCCTGAGAAAGTGTATTTTCTAACTTCCTCTTTTTTCTCTGTCTTCTTACAACTGCTTTATGTTGGGGACTATAAAATATGTCCAGTGGGGGAATTTCTTCTACATTCAGTAGAAGCTCAGAAGATGGAGCGATAGGAATATGCTCCATTTCTGTGACATTGCTGACTATGGTTGAGCCCACTTCTTGTGCTACCTGTGTATTGCTCACAGGTGTTTTTGGGGCTTGTCCTTCAAGATTGATCAGTTCGTTGAAGGTTTCCCATTCCTTATCTAATTCTGTTGTGACGGGTGGTGCTTCAATGACGAGAGGGGGGACATCTCTTTGCGGGGAGGCGATAACCTGCTGTTGCAGAAGTTCCATTGACTGAGCGATGTCTTTAGCTGACTCTTCGCTCCTATCTTGGTTGTTTTCGGATCTTTTAGAATGTTCAGGCATCTCTTGTACAGTCTTAGATTTAGATCCGGAAGTGCTTGAATTCCCACTGAGGCTAACGCTTGGAGTCGGTTCTCTGGCAAATAGTCGCAGCTTTTCTAGAGGAACACTGGCTAGTCTTCTTTCCCTGTATACCATGAATCTTTGGAGGTCATCTGGAGACAATTGTGATTGGGCTTCCCGCAAAATTTCCTGAAGTGAGCTTTTACTCTGAAATATATCATCAAATAAATCCTTCTTTCCAACGAACACTTTTATCTTGACTGTCATTGTGAAATTCTGGGCAACCTCATTTGGGTCAAATGGTCTTGCCGGGAATTTAAATAATTGTAGACACGTCATATTCTGTACTTCGGTGAACGCGTGACCTACATCGAACAACGAAAAGGCCCCACAAGCCACAGGAAACTATGGCCATATGGCCTTCTTTTTGTCTTTTAGGTCTTTAGTTAGGCCGCCTTCTGAACAGGTTTGATATGCAATTTCTCGAGCCAAAAGTTTGTCAGGGATATACAAAGGTAGGACATGAGGGGGGACGGTGCTTCCAAATACTCTAATATAAGTGAACCATTCTTCTCCGAACCATATTTCGATGGGGATGACATCTATCTGTGCCTCAAGTGAGCACCTCGGGGGGTCTTTATCATACATCATTCTATACAAGGGTAAGATAAGCCCGTGACAAATCTGGTAGAAATGTGGAATGAACTGAGAATCCCATAATATCTTATGATAAACATGGATGGGTAATGGGTCCTGAGTTGTCCATTTCCAACCCATAACGGGAAATTTAGACACATAACAAATAGAATCCATAACATATGCGGATAGGTAAAAAGGAGGATAGATCCTTTGAGACATGGATCTTTTAGACCGGTAATTGACAATAACCGTGAATAGGTTATCAGAAAAGATCTTGGCCCAATCTATAATAACGGCATTTGTGATAGCATCTATTAATGGTAACCATTCAGACGAAAACTTATTGATATCTGGCATCCCAAACAATCTACAAAGCATGGCCGTAGCAAAACAATACGGAGAGGTGAGGGAACCAGTGCTGTACATACCGTTTTTGTCTTTCTTGAGCGATTCATCTTTTCTGGACCAATCTTTGGTGGTTTCTGATAGGTTTGGGTTCTCCGCCACAATTTTTTTTAATGAATTGTGCATTGTAAGTCGGGAAGATGATACATGAGCTTTAAATCTTGTGTAGCGAATGACTCGATGAGCCCATGTCCTTGAATCTTGAACTATCTGTTGTTCCTTTCTGCGTTGTCAAGTATCCACTTGATCATATTCGTATATGGGAGAATTTTGGGCCTTGCTGCTATCCGATGAAGGAATGAGCACACTAGTTCTTCTAAGGATTCTTTGGAAGAGCCCTGTGAGTCTGAGACAGCGGTAACCTTCATTATTTTGGGGTTTTCTTCTTCAAGCAGTCTATACATGCTTTCCCACGTCAATATCCCTGCGTCTCTGTTACAAGTTGTGTCTGTATATAAAGGTGCCATTTCCTTCACCTTAGAGCCCTGAGCTTTATTTTTCTTTCCCATTTATTCCTGCGTATGGCTTTGTATCGTCCTTCGTTCTCCGTCCCTGCAGCTCACAAGTGAAATGGAAATGACTGATCAAGAAAGGTGATGGGAGAGTCTTAAATGCAGCAGATATATCAAATATGCCACCTTACGTGAAGTAATTCTTTGCAAAAGCACGCATCTACATTTTATTAATAGATGACAACTAATTCCTTTATTATCAATAAAAGTGCATGATCTTGAGTCAGATTATGGTAAGTGGCTTTTCTTGAATAGCGTGCCCGAAAGATTCGTGATGGAGTGATTTTGTGATTTGGTTCGCAATCGTCGCAGATCGCGACATCACATTATTTCACTATCGCGCTCTCGCACCGACTCACAAATATAACATCGCAAAGTTGATTTGGCTTAATATCGCAACCATCGTTTTATCGCGATATCGCAACATCGCAGATCGCAGAATTTTTATGCTTGCCAAATTTTGTTAGCTCATTCCCTGCGATATGCGATCTTGCGGTCGGTGTTATCGCAAATCGGAAAATCTTGAGGTTTTTTCTTATTAGCATTACTTTATTACGATGTGATATATTGCTTAGTACGAGAATCTTGCACATACCGGGATTATACCCAAATGGAGTGCTTTTCTATCATTCTATGATGCGGCTTTTTAAAGATTTTTTTCTTATCGTAAACTTAGGTTTTAAAGTATTCAAAAGATCTTCCTAAGCTTACGATGGTAACCTTATTTTGAAGAAAGGAAACTCTTGCTTTTCCTAAATTTTAACTAAGGGTCCCCATTCATTTAGTATTTTGGACAACACTTAAATGAAAAAGGGGGGGGGGGGGGGGGGTTGTTGCTGGCCACAACAGGTTCCAATGGCATGACATCAGACATCCCTTAGGCAGATCTCGGTCCCGACAATGGAACCATTTTTTGGCTTGATGGGGCCTGACCCAGGTTCAGAAGTGATTTAGCAAAACAAATCCGAAACTACCAGCCCTTTCGACAACAGTCCGCGGTGCGCGGACTAAGGCCTCACCCGAGGTAGTATGGGTGGGTACTGGAACCAGGTTTCTGCACCCTAGGGATGTCTTGATGAGGTCTTAGGATGTTCTTGAGCCCAACCTATGCACCTGCGCTGCTTCACGCAACTGTCTAACCTTCACGACTAGTGCGACTGCTTCTGCGCAGCTCTGTAAAGAGCGCGATGATGTGCTATCTAGATCTTTGATGTTCACTATGCTATCATTATAGGTCTTGACTTAATTGTGTGTACCCAATATTCTTATTAACCATTCAAAATTCATACCATATGTGCGCAATCATAAAATCATAAAGTGATGAATAAACATAACAAAAGCATGAACACACAGGTCTATGAGCAAATGCACAATATTCCAGAATCAACTTATCTTTTATTAATCCTTTATTCAGATGCAATCCCAACTCCACCTTGCGCACTCAGCTACAGGGGTTTGCGCACACAGCTGTGGACTTTACCAGGCCTCTATGCACATAGCTGTAGAACCTCTTCCTACTACTACAATGTAGACTCGGAATTATAGAGTCAGAGCTTAATTCCTCATTCAAAAACCCATCATATTATTCAAGACTAAAAAATGACTTCTACACTTAGAGCCTCACTTTATTTATACATTCCCATCGTCCATGGACCATGGGTAGGTTGACACTTTCTATATTAAATTACATTATTTTAGGGCGGACAACCCTAGAATCTCGTGCTTCGCACCTACATTTTGAGGGGCCTTTACATTACATTGACCAAAACTCAGCTTTAAGCCCCAAAAACCCGCTATGGGGGGATCCGTTTCCCAACACCTAGGCCCACTGAGGTACACAAAATCTGACTTTACCACAATCCCACCTTCTTCGGTCTAGGGATTCTTAGGCCTTGTGTTCTTTCTTTCAAAGACCACCTCACTCAATCTCGAAACCATTTGATAATCCAACTTAACTAAGTAAAAGGGAAGCCATCGCACCATGACTATCCAGAAATGGCAAGGTAAGGCTTAAAACACTGTCACACCTAACAAAACACATGCCAATGACAGTAAGAGTACCAAGAATATAAATGCATAACCATGCATGCCAATAATAGCATGGAAATCATATATGAAACTCGATATCTATAAGTAATCCCACTATAGTTGCTTGATATTTCTCTTCCTTGCTTGATCTTTGATGCCATTTTCCTTCTTTTCTTTCCTTGATCCAATGCTAGAATGCCCTAAGAAATGCTCTAAGTGTCCAAGAGTATGGGAGAGAGAGCTCCAAAGCTAAATTGACAAAATTCTGTGAACTGATCCTCAGAAGCCTTTTTATCAATGAGGCCTATATTTTCTTCAATTTCCATTATTTTTTATTCATTTTCCTCCTCATGAAAATCTATGACCTTTCACCTTCCTTTTCTCCTAACTTCCATTATTTTTATAAATAAAATGCCAAAAATGCCATTTTTCCTTTCTAAAGCCTTTGCCTTTGCCAATTTCCTTTAGCCATAATAAACCAAATGAGCACCCACACTATGATGTTTTTCCCAACATTCAGCTTGGAATATGTGTCCCATGACCTTGGCTTTTATTTTGCCTTTATTAGCTTTATTACATGGAATTTTGACCAGGTGTAGTCACTTTTTCTGGCACCCATAACACAAGTGCTTTAGGAGTTATAAAAAGCTTCCTAGAGACAGCCTCTGGGTTGATTTTAGACCAATGCCTAGGACATCTTAGATAGAGGAGTGAATTTGAGATTATTTGAGGGATTATGTTGCACTCCAATTGTCACGTAGTTTTGAAAGATAATAAAAGGGGGACTTGGTTCAATAGTATTTCATCAAGGTGAACTCAAGCAGATACATGGATCCAAATACAGGGGGTAAATCAGGCTGATATTAAGGAGGAATGTATTGTTCTAATGGTTGTCACACAACAATGAGTAGCTTAATATTGAATTTTTAGTAAAGCTAAAGAGGAGGAGAGAAAGGAGGGAAATAGATGCATAGGGCTGTAAACCGGACATAATCCTAAGCAAAAATATTCTAGCAGAAGTATGGAAGACTGAAGAGGCGTAATGACAGAAATAGTGGAGTTTTAATTAAGGTCCCAAGATCTATACATCATGAATACACTTGTTACTAATTATCATATGTAAATCTGTGCTCATACAGGTACTCTAGGCTATCGAATAACACAAGTAAATATGGGCTCATACAAGTATTGTAGGCTCTTGAATAACACAAGTAAATCTGTAATTACCACATGTAATGTTACTACTGAGCAACATACATATAACCATGAGAGAATGAGATCGACAGCTTCATTACACAATTTTAGTAGAAGAGAAAAATACATCAAACAAGATTTACAGAGGGGAAAATATACTTCTTACAACCATGATTGGAATCACCAAAGAGTTTCATTAATACTTAGACTCAATCCAATATACTAGTCCATTAAATTTAGCCATACATTACACGAGTCCCTCATGAACAGGCAATTAGAACCAAAGTGGAATCACAGAATTTGGACCAATGTGGGTGCAGAATTCCAGAACCTATATTAAGTGTTTCTTCCACCTATTTATAAGGAGAGGGAGAGAATTGAATCAATAGTTACAAAAATCTCATCCAAGGGCTAGTTTTCCAATTGAATATCTGTATTGGCATACAATAGCTCTATGGCCCAAAAATGATTGTAAAGGATTTGATTCCTTTCTTGAAAATACATAGAAAGTATACAATAATAGAAAAACGAAAACGGAAATATGATGGAGGAAGTATCCCTATGCCATTTCTAATATTTCCCATGATCAGGCCCTATCTTTGCCTTGGTGTGCTTCTCCTACTACTCGGTCAGTTCCTATTTCTTTTGCCTTAACTACCTGACTTCTCAACTCTTTGGAGTTGGTAGCGATCAACTGTGTTTGCTTGTTCTAGAGCAGAACCAACGATTGTCCTGGCAGTCCTTCAGAATATGACTGAGTGGAGGTCCATGCTGAGCCATTAAGTCTTCCTGAGTCCTGTATCTCCATTTACTCTTTGAAGTCATGCAAGCGAAGTAGTCAAATTCATTCTTGTGGCTATCGTTGTCGTGGGTTTCTTGTTACACAGGCTTCCACAGGATCAACCCATATTGATTTCCCACTGCTCCATGCTTACATTCAATGGCTTAGCTATTGATCCATACGCCTTCAA
The DNA here is from genome assembly GCA_031772625.1 of Pinus tabuliformis. Lineage (NCBI taxonomy): Eukaryota > Viridiplantae > Streptophyta > Pinopsida > Pinales > Pinaceae > Pinus > Pinus tabuliformis. The sequence continues at coordinate 1,287,470,928 of CM062811.1, read as the reverse complement.
AGCTCTATACCATACTATTGGGACATCACTGCATTGGGACTTTTAGTCTTAAAAAAATTATAAAAAAGTGAGCTTTGATGTCCCTTGGCCCCCTTTGGTTTAACACCTTATCATAGTTCTCATCATATCACTAGGAGAAGTGACCTGGTGCTTAGCCTTGAGTCACTAAGGCCCTTTATTCTGGCCTGGGGTCCAGCCCTTAGATCAAAGCCCCTTAATCACATTTTCAAATCGGGGATTTAAATTGGAGTGATGAAAATTTTGATTTTTCTGATCGCCGATCACCCCCTGTGCTTAGCCCTTGGTTTCTTTGGCTCTTTATGTGATTGCGGACCAGACCTTGTATCAAAGCCCCTTTATTGGAGAATCACAATCGGAGGTTTTACTTTGTGTAACAACATGCCTCAACCTACAAATACGGATTTTTGATCTCGATGTGACGTCATCCTCTGCCACATGTCACCTTGTGAGTGGTGACACATGTCACCCTGTTTTGGTACCTTATGACCCCTCAAAATTTTGAATCTGCATGCCATGTGTCCGTCGTACTGCCACGTCATGTGACGTCAGCTATCCCATGTCCCTTATCGGGACCATCTTACATTGCCAGAGGTCCTATTGGAGGAGAGAGAAGAGGCCAGGTCCTACCTGATTTTACATTAAAATCCTTTGTTAACCTACATTAGGCCCTCCTTGGCACTTTAACACTGAAGCCACAATCCCGATGCTTTAACACTATTGGCGTTCACTGATCACAACTTTGTTAAGGTTGACACTTTGAATACACTGATCATCGATCGCCGATATGGCCTGGATTCACCAAATTCCGAGATGTTGATATCGCTCTAGACCTCCGATGTGTGGGACCTCCTATATGTCGGGACTCGAGATTTTACACTTAGGCATTTTCTCCTTGTTATTTTATTTTCAAAGGGAAACTTCAATCTGCTCTAGCTTTTTATTCTGGAGTCCATTCTGGGACTTCTACATACCCTTGGAAAGCTAATTCCGAGCATTATTCAATAGTGAGGGTCTGATTTAGCTTTGAGACATTTTATGTCTTAGAAGATGGATTCATACTTCACTTCTATTTTGCACTTTGGGCAACTAAAAATGTATTTTGTAGTGAGTTACAACATTGGATCCAACTGACGATAGTGCCTTGATGGAAAGGTGCTGAGAACCTGCAAAGTAGTAGTCTTCACCATTGAGCATGGAGTCAAAAATATAATGAATCTATACAACGAGAAAATCTCCATGGGACTTTATTTGTTGGGAGTTCTTTCCACATTAAACTAAAATGCAACCTAGAATCTATGGTCTCCCCAAGATTCACAAGGATGGGGCTCCGTTGAGGCCCATTGTCAACACCATTGGTGGTCCTACCTACCTTCTTGCTAAGTTCTTGGCGTTAAAGCTTAAGCCCTTGGTTGGTCGTACAGAGTCCTTCGTAAAGGACTCTGCTTCCTTCATTAAGGAGCTCGAGGACATCAAGCTTGACCCTGGGGACATTCTTGTTAGTTTTGATGTTGTTTCCCTCTTCACTTGCATCCCTATTAGTGAGGCCATGGAGGTGATCAACCGCCTAACAGATCCTAACACTGCTAAGTTGGTTGAAATCTGTCTCACTTCTACGTTTTTCTGTTTTGAGGGAGAGTTCTTCGAGCAAACCTGTGGGGTTGCCATGGGCTCACCTCTTTCCCCTGTCGTTGCTAATCTTTTCATGGAAGATTTTGAGTCCAAGGCTCTAAACTCTTCCCGGCTCTTGCCTAAGCTTTGGAGAAGATATGTGGATGACACCAATGTTATCTGGTCTCACAGCGAAGAAGAATTGGATCTCTTCTTCAATCATCTCAATAATCAATCCTCTGCCATTAAGTTCACTATGGAGCAGGAGGTCGATGGTTGCCTTCCATTCCTCGATATTCTTATTTCTAAGAATAGTGATGGTTCCCTCAGCCACCAAGTTTTTCGGAAGAAAACGCATACTGAGCAGTATCTTCATGCCAGTTCCCATCATTTCCCGGCTCAAAAGATGGGTGTTCTCAATACCCTTGCTACTCGGGCTCTAAGGATCTCGGATAAGAAGAGTTTTGAGAAAGAAAAATCCCATCTCCTTGATGTCTTTGTTGAGAATGGTTATAGTAGATTCATGGGTCAGAGGGCTTTCCTTAAAGCTTCCAAGAATTCGCTGTCTCAACGAGAACCAAAGGAGCGAGTTCCTGGTGTCCATCTTCCGTATGTTCAGGGGACTACTGATAAGATTGGTAGGATTCTCAGGACGCATAGTGTCCCTGTGACCTTTAGGCCCCTGAACACTATTTGCATGTCCCTCCGATCAGCGAAGGATCCTATCGACCCTAAAGATATGAAAGGTGTGTACTTGATCCCCTGTTCTTATGGGACCCCCTACATTGGGGAAACTGGTCGCTCCATTAATCAGAGGATTAGTGAGCATGCAGTAGACCTTAAGCATAGGCGAACTAAGTCTTCCGCTTTAGTTGAGCATGCTGAGAAAACCAATCATCATGTTTGTATTGAGGAAGCTAGTGTTATTGCTAAGGTTTCGCACTTCCATCATCGGAAATTTAGGGAGGCGCTGGAGATTGAAAAGAGGCCGAATAATCTCAATAGAGATGATGGCTGGAAAATCAGTCGGTGTTGGGTCCCAGCACTCTCGACCTAGTCGCTTTTTGTTTTTATTTATTAATTTATTAACTTTTATTTATTAATTTTTTTTTTAATTTTTTTATTTTATTATTTATTTATTTATTTTATTTTATTTTATTTTATTTTATTTTATTTATTTATTTTTTAAGTTGACTTTTATAATAAAATATTTTTCATTCATACCTTCTCTTTCTTTTATTTATCTTTATAGTCCTGTTTTTAATTCCTCTAATTCTAATTTAACTTACTATTTTTAATTATTTATTTAACATAAAACTTTTATTTATTTATTAATAATTTTTAACTAACTATTATCATTAAATTATTTTTATTTATTTTATTGCTCCCCCTAGGGTAATTTTTTTTAATTATTTTTTATTTATTTTTTTTCCTTAAATATAATTTTTAATTATTTATTTTAACTAACTATTATTATTTTAATTACTAATTTAACATAACATTTCAATTATTTAACTAACTATCATCATAAAATTATTTATTAATATTTTTTACTAAATTAATAATTATTTATTAATAATTTTATTCATAAAATTATTTTTATTTATTTTATTTTAGGGATTGGTCCCCCTAGGGTAAATTTCTCCCTTAAATATAATTTTTAATTATTTATTTTAACTAACTATTATCATGAATTAATTTTTTACATATTATTTTAATTATTTATTAATATTTTTAACTAACTATTATCTTAATATTATTTTTATTTATTTTATTTTAAGGGATTGGTCCCCCTAGGGTAACTTTTTCCTTAAATTATTAAAAAAGGGGTTTTGATCTCGGTACCTAGTCCAAAGTAGTTGTTGGTCTTTTTAGCCGTTGGAGGCTCTGCTCTGTCTATTTAACTTGATAAGCTGGATTTGTTTCTTCAACTTGTCCTGACGATGAACCACACTGGTTGGTTCAAAACGCGTCGACAAATGATGTTTCATGTGATCTTCGCCGAAAAATCTTTTGTAAACTTGATATGGATCACAGAAGCCTGAACTCTACTAATACAAATTCTAACAACTGGAAATTAAATGCTCAGCTGGTGAGCTTATTTATATACAACTCCTACTTATGTATAGGGCATCAATTCACCTAAGTGAGGTCAACCCTCCAATGACACCAAACCAGGATTAGAGTACTGGACCTTATGCCTCCATGTTGCTGAAATTTAAAAATCAAAACAAGCATGCACCATGAAAAGTATTCAAATCAAAAACCTAATACATGCTCCAAAAATAACCTCTACTGTTGACCAAAGAATGTGTTCATGTAATCAGCTACGGTATCATAGAACCGACAAGAATAATTTGTAGCTGCATTATTTCCATGAAACGTATGCTGACCAATATCTTCTTGGTCAGGGTAAACACAAATATTGTTCAGCTCCTCACCCTTAGATTTTTCAAGAAAATCTTGTTGCTGAAAGCCTTCTCCCCACTTCATGGTAAACCACTCCTCTTGAACATCCGTAACCATCTCATCCTCCTATGAATAATAGGAATCATAAATTGGAGGAGGTTCTTGAACTTGTTCTCCAAGCGAAAGATGTGAATCGTGGACTGGAGCCTCTTTGTTGACCTCTTGGTGGGCCTCCTCTTCTTGTGTGGCTTCCCATCATTGGGATTGTTGTGAATCTACATCACTTAAGTATCCATCAGATTCATATACATCATAAGAAGGAGAATCATAAAATTCAACCGAATAAGATCTCTGATGGTTTATTTACAGCTCGATGATGTTTCCTTCTTTGCTTTCTTAGTCATTAGGTGATGCTTCTTGATGCTAGTAGATGTTTTCTTGGTGTGGAGATCCACAAACATCTTGGGTAGGGTCATTAACCTTAGGAATATTTTCAGCATTAAAATATGCACAACAATCTTCAAATAGAGCATCCAGTGGATATAATCTTTTGCAAAAATGATTGAATTCCATGTGAAAACTCTTTAAGGAATATATGCTGCCACGAGGTATTATTTTGTACCAAATTGTAAAATCGTATTCTAAAGAGTACATGAACAATTTCATTTGTGCATCTTCAAAAATAATACCATGTTGCTCCATTCATTCATGAAAGTCTTTGAGGAGTTAGTCAAGCCTTCTATCTATGTTCCCACAAAATCTAGGCAAATAGGTATTCCATTCATGAAATGAAGGGACATGATTGGGATAACCAACAATAGAAGAAAAATCCAATGGGGAAAATTTGTTGGTCAGGAATGCAGGAATGGCCATTTTGAAAACCCCTTTAGGTGAGTGATCTCAAGTTCAAAGGTAGGGAAAATTTTTTGTTGTTTAGCATCAGAGTGAGTATGAGGATGCTTGAAAGCCGAGATGATCAAATAAAGATATAGACAGTGGAGTCACCAGGATGTTTACCATAAAATTGAAATAGTGGAGTTGCCAAGGTGAGAGATCTTCAACCCACACTTCCCTTGCTCACCTAATAGAGGGAATGTAAAGATTTGTCGTACCCAGGAAAAATATTCTAATTCGTTCCCCGGAAATGGTGCTAGAAAGATGTAGTCACTTTTTCTAGCACCCATAGCACAAATGCTTTAGGAGATATAGAAAGCTTCCAATAGACAGCCTCTGGGTTGATATTAGACCAGTGCCTAGGACATCTTAGATAGAGGAGTGAATTTGATATTATCTGAGGGATTATGTATCACTCCTATTGTCACGTAGTTTTGAAAGATAATAAAAGGGGAGCTTGGTTCAATAGCCTTCCATCAAGGTGAACTCAAACATATACATGGATCCAAATACAGGGGGTGAATCAGGTTAATCTCAAGGAGGAATGTCTTGTTCTAATGGCCGAAACACAACAATGATAATCTTAATATTGAAGTTGTAGTAGAGGTGAATAGGAGGAGAGAAGGGAGGGAAATAAATGCATAGGGTTGAAAACAAGACATAATCCTAAGCAACAATATTCCGGCAGAAGTATAGAAGACTGAAGAGGTGGAATGGAAAAAATAGTGGGGCACTAATTAAGGTCCCAAGATCTATACATCATGAATACATTTGTTACTTAGAATTATCATATGTAAATATGTGCTCATATAGGTATTGTAGGCTATCGAATAACACAAGTAAATATGTGCTCATACATGTATTGTAGGTTATTGGATAGCACAAGTAAATATTAAATTACCAAAAGTATTGTTACTACTTAGCAGCATACATATAACCATGAGAGAATGAGACCGACAACTTCATTACACAATTTTGGTAGAAGAGAAAAATACAAGAAATGAGATTTACAGAGGGGAAAACATACTTCTTATAGCCATGATTGGAATCACCAAAGAGTTTCATTAATCGTCATAATGATTCTAATATACCAGTCCATTGCATTTAGCCATACATCAAATGAGTCCCTCATGAAAAGGAAATTAGAACGAAGGTGGAATCACATAATTTGGACCATTGCGAGTCTAGAATTCTAAAACCTATATTAAGTGTTTCTTCCCCCTATTTATAAGGAGAGGGGGAGCTTTGAATCAAAAATCTCAGCCAAGGGCCAATTGTCCAATTGACTATCTGTCTTGGCATGTGATAGATCTGTGGCTCAAAAATGATTGTAAAGGATTTGATTCCTTTCTTGAAAATACACAGAAATTACAGAATAATAGAAAATGGAAAATGGAAAGATGATGGAGGAAGTATCCCTATTTCATTTTTGAGAGGTCCCCTAATCATGCCACATCTTTGCCTTGGTGTGCTTCTCTTGCTATTCGATCGATTCTTGTTGCTTTTGCCTTAACTACCTGTTACACTAAAAAATGTCACCATGACTATTTACAGTTAGTATGGCTCAATCAACAGTCATGCTACCCTCTTAGGCAAGTCTTATGCCTCTGCTATCCATCTCAAACTCAAAAAAGAGAGAAAGTCTTGTAAAAAATGTGTTTATCTCTGGGGACGCAGGTTCTCTCAAGCCTTACCTGCGGGGACGCTCACAATGTTCACAAAGGCTGCGTCCTTGGACGCTCTGTATGTTAAGGGACAGGTGCGTCCTTCTGTAAAAGGAAAAATGCGCAAGTTTCATCTTAAAAAAGTTACTTGTGGTTACTTCTAGAACTTTCTAGAGGTCGGTTTGATGAAATGGATGCGCCTCTAGTTGGTTCATGTATCCCTATTAAGGAGGAACTTATCCCATCAATAAGGGAGCCATCCCACCCAAATAGGGGGATTATCCCATTGATGGTGGACCTGAATAACCTCTTTACAGCACTATAAATAAAGGCATTGAGCCAGAGGGAGAGGAGGTTGAAAGCTACACATTTCTAAGGGTAAATGCTGCAGGAATTAGGACTCCCATTTAGAAGCTTGTGAGGAGAGATTGCCATCTTTGCTTGTTCTATTTGGAAGTGGGTGAGCTTTGTCAAAGTAGAGGAAGACTCTTGTGGACCCTGGAAGGAGCTTGCACAACACCAAGGCTCAGGTTGTAATGGTTCCTTTTGATTACCTTTAATGCAAATTGGTCCATTCTTCTCAATAACTTGTTGTTTATGGGTTATTTCATGTACTCCTTGGTCTATATGTTGAATATGCTTTGTTTTATGTTATAATCAGGTGCTATTTAATTGTTTGACTGTTGGTGATTGCAGGTTTTGGAGAAAAGGAGGAGCTCATCCAGATCAACAAAGCTTGGACTTCTACAACAGCGTTTGGACAAAGGTAAGAACGAAACACTTGATTTCTCATATCATAATGCATGTTTAGAGAAGGATAGCTCCAGTTTGTTTTGTTTGTCATTAGAATGTCTTAGACTTCTAGGAAGGTCGGTTGTGTCCGCACTCTTGACTGATTCCGTGTGACAAATTGGCGACTCCGCTGGGGAATCCATTAATGTGAAAGTCTTTTCCTTTATGTGAACTTTGCTCTAAGAAAATCATTTTTACTTTCTGGTTTTTGACTGTGAGAATTAGTATTTGGGTGGCTTAGCTTTAGATTTAGTTAGATTTGGTTTTTCTTAACTTTTCCAGAAGGACGCACCCTCTGAGTACTGCACAGTGCGTCTTTGGACGCGCTGTTGCCGTTTGCACAGAGCGGGCCCGCGCCTGTTCTAATGGGTTGCCTGCGTCTTCCTGTAAAAATTTAGGAAAACTCCATTTTTGCTTTAATTGCTTTTAGATTTTGGTTTTTCTTAGTGTTTTCTGCCCAGATCCTTTAGTACCCTGTCAAAAATTTTCACCTGAACTTGTTTCATTAGCATTCCTGCTTTTAGCTTTCATCAATTGGGTGTTTTGAGTCTCTTTTTTGAGAAATTCTTAATTTGATTTCCTTTGGTCATTACTTGGAGGTTTCTCTCAGTCTTTTCACAATTTCGCATCTTTTTGCTTTTGTTTTTGCAAAAAAATTTCCCCCTCATTCGCCGGGGGGGGCTAAATTGTGTATGAGTGTTAATCGCCTTTGAGTGTTTTTATGTTTTGATCTTTGGAACTCTCACCCAATTTTCTCGACTTGCACTTGATTGGTTCTTAGATTACATTAGAATCATCTTGTGTTTGAGAATTCTCTTGCATAGATCACATTTGCATAATTAGAGTTCTCAGTTTCAGAATATGAATGAAAAATGTGCATAGATTACATTTGCATACTTTTCATGTGAATTGTGCATAGATTACAATTGCATAGTTTACATTCTGAAAAATCAATCGTAGATTTAGATCAGCTTTCTTTGATTTGAATTTACACAAAAATAAAAATAAAAATTGGTTTGGAATTGATTTGCATTAGTTTTTCTTGATGAAATTTTTGCATTAGAGAATTTGTTAAATTTTCTCTTAATGATCAATTTTTTGCATTGTTGGAAGTGAATGGAAACTCTCTCCTTACTCTAGTTAGGATTCATCGAATTGAAAGGATTGCATTATCATATTCGATTGCATTCAGTTGAGTCGGGTCATAACACCATTGGTTTCATCTCCATTTACCCATTTGAGTAATAACAGCCTTAATAACACAGCGCTTAATTAAAATTCATCTAGTAATTTTTACATTTCTAGGGCTCTGAAACACCAACATAGCTTAGGCTAGGGTCTTGGAGTAGGTGAGTACTTAACTCTCCAAGACTACAAAACCAAACAGATAGTTTATCTTGAGTAGAATAAATCCAATTGTTTCAATTGCACTCTGGGAAAGCTCCTCTTAAAGGAGAAGCACGAGCTCGTGTCCGAACCAGTGAGGGGATCATTCCCCCCTCGTTGGGAATGACGCCAGACAGTACGTATTACAAACGGTAAACCTCGGATTAACCATTGTCGAGGAGCCAGGGGTCACTTGTCGGTAAACCTTGGATTATTGTCAAGGAGCCGGCAAGGGGATTGAGCTTGCTACTCTGCCCTTGCGTGCTGTCGGAGTTTAGACTGTTCCCCCAGGTGTATTTGTTACTGTTGGTGACCTTAGTGACCATAATCTTTAGGGTTCTACTGAGGTGACGGTGGAGGGAAGGTCCCACTGTACCTGGAGCAGACATCGGTTATACTCACTTGGATTTTCCGCGGGGTTCACTTCACTTCGAGACGGTTAAAGTGGAGGAACTTGTGCCGGTCTATTCATTAAGCAGGTTGCCGGGGTAACTGTTCCACCCGCCATTTCTGTACTGAATTCTGCGAGGTTGGGCTTCATCACCAACTAGTGTTTTCGGTCCGGAGAGCTTACTGTTTGTGTGTGGTTTGACTCCTAGATTTGATAGCGCGTGTTAATTTGTTTGTTTTTACTTTTAGAGACCATAGGTGTGAATTGTGAATTTTAATTGTTAGGTGTGAATTGTGAATTGTTAATTTTAGTTTTAAATTGTTAATAAAATTCACTGAAGTTGGATATAATGGCAAATGTTCCGGAATTTATCAACCTAGGAACCCCTCCTAACGAGAATCCTAGTACTTTTCCTTACTTTGGAAATGTTGGTCCTCCTTATATGGCTACTTTGTCATTACCTGGATTTACAATAGGATTACCGATATGGTTATTTTCAACTTCGTTGGCCCAAAATACTCCAATTGTTCCATCTCAACCGGATGCTTCACCTCAACAGAGTTCACCATCTCAACATCACCAACCTTCTGTTGACCCTTTACCTTCTTCGCCTAATCTTTCTTCCTCCATTTCTTCCTCTTCGCCTGGTAAAAGCCTTGATGTTAGTAACCAGGAGGCTAAGAAGAAGAAGAAAGGGAAGAAGAAGAGGAAGAAGAAGAAGCAAGATAAGAAAGAAGTCAACCAACCAACCATGGTTTAAGTGTTAGTTGTGTTGAGGAAAATTCCGACATGCATCGTAAACCCAAATACCCTTGCAGGCTTTGTAAGGGTGACCACTTCCTTGTCAATTGTCCTGGTATTCCAAAGGTCTTGGAAGTATGGTCAGAAAAATCTCATCAACTTTCCATTGATCCATCAACCAGTGATAGTCAGGTTCCTGGGAAAAAGGGTAAAGTTAGGTTTCCTTGTAAGTTATGCAAAGGGAGTCATCAAACTCACATTTGCCCTCACATGGATGAAGCCTCAACATTGTTGGAAAACCTTACTATTCCACAGCAAGAATTTCCAACTGGTTACCGTAAACTTTCTCCCAACCTACCGTCAACTGACGGAGTGATTGATCTAAATTCAAGTACAGTCGATCACACTCTCCCATTGGAGAGTGAAACTCATGTCACTCAGGTTGATGATCCATTAGTTGATCAAGTGGTCGATTCAATTTCACATTCGGTCGATCACACTCTCCTTTTCGAGAGTAAATTTCATACCGCTGATGTTCTTCTTGTTACATCGGATTCTTCTATGTCGGGGGGCATTTCACCTGTTTCTACAGAACCCCCTCCAAGTACTGAGGTCTTTTCCTTTGATTGGAATAGACTGACAGAACCTCGTCTTCCTTCCTCCATCCCTTTCCAAATCATTGTCAAGGCTGGTGGTAGGGACATACATCGTACTCAGGTAGATGAAGGTGCTTCTGTTAGTATTTTATCCTCAGCTGTTTGGAAAGCTTTGGGTTCCCCTCAGCTTGCGCCTATTACGCAGAATCTGAAAGCTTTTAACAGAACAATTAGTGAACCTTTAGGGATCCTTCCTAAGTTTTCTATTACCTTGGAAGGTAAAACTATTTGTGTTGATCTTATGGTAGTTCGAGGTCCCTTGGATTTCAATTTACTCCTTGGGCGAGACTATGTTTATGCAATGAAAGCTGTCGTATCGACACTCTTTCGCGTGATGTCTTTCCCTCACAATGGCAGTATTGTGACTGTAGACCAGCTTTCGTTCCCTAGTCTTTTTTCAACTACCAATAATATGACACCCCTAAATGTTCCTGATTCTAAAGTGGTATCTACCCTGCCACGGGTTAATTATGTGGCAACCGGTCCCATGATTTCAGTTACCGATGTAAGTGAGCCTCTCACTGTTTGCTCATCTTCCTTTGATTTAGATCCGGTAATTGACATGGAAAACTCTATGGGATTACTTGAACACGATGTTCTTATCCCTTTTGAGTCCCTTGACATGTGTTCCTTCCAAAGAACTGTTCTTCCTTCTGATGAAGATCTCTTGGAAGCCATGATCAAGGTGTGTCCATTGACATGTCTTTCTTCCAGTTAGAAGCCATGCTCAGTGTGTACGAGGATAGTTTGTTCCTCTCTCAACCTCGTTAAAAAATGAAATTGGATGTCGCGAGGAAAGTTCCTTTTACTGTGTCAACCTCATTAAAAAATGAATCAGTGTGTGTGAGGAAAGTTCCTTTTACTGTGTCAACCTCATTAAAAAATGAATCAGTGAGTCCGAGGAAAGTTCCTTTTACTGTGTCAACCTCGTTAAAAAATGAATCAGTGAGACGAGGAAAGTTCCTTTTACTGTGTCAACCTCGTTAAAAAATGAATCAGTGAGTCCGAGGAAAGTTCCTTTTACTGTGTCAACCTCATTAAAAAATGAATCAGTGAGTCCAAGGAAAGTTCCTTTTACTGTGTCGACCTCGTTAAAAAATGAATCAGTGAGTACGAGGATAGTTTTTTCCTGTATCAACCTCGTTAAAAAATGAAATAGGCTAGCATGAGGACAGTTCTTTTACTGAGTCAACCTCATTAAAAAATGAATCAGCTAGATTTTAGGATATGTAGGTAGATTGTAGAAAGTAAGTGTGTGCGAGGACAGTTCCTGTTACTGAGTCAACCTCGTTAAAAAATGAATCAGGTACGAGGATAGTTCCTGTTACTGAGTCAACCTCGTTAAAAAATGAATCAGGTATGAGGATAGTTCTTTTCTTGTGTCAACCTCCTTAAAAATGAAACAACTCCCTTTTCAAGTTAAATATTGAAAGTAAAACCTTCATTTCATCCAGCCGGTTGAATGCAATGAAGCCTGGGGGGCATGTACCTCATTTCGCATCATTACGCTGGGGGCATGCGAACTTTTTGAGCATAGTTCCTTGTCTTGTGTCAAGCTCGTTAAAAAATGAAACAAGGGTAGGTTAAGTAGGTAGATTGTAGAGAGTAGTCATGAGCATAGTTCCTTGTCTTGTGTCAAGCTCATTAAAAAATGAATCAAGGATTTTAGAGCATAGTTCCTTGTCTTGTGTCAAGCTCATTAAAAAATGAATCAAGGATTTTAGAGCACAGTTCCTTGTCTTGTGTCAAGCTCGTTAAAAATGAATCAAGGTTTTTTAGAGTATAGTTTTTTGTTAGGTAGATTGTAGAAAGTAGTTATGAGCATAGTTCCTTGTCTTGTGTCAAGCTCATTAAAAAATGAAACAACTCCCACGAGTCTTTCCAAGATCTTGAAAGTAAAGCTTCATTCCATCCACCTCATTGAATGCAATGAAGCTTGGGGGGCATGTACCTAGTTTTGCGTCATTATGCTGGGGGCATGCGAACTTGAAGCAAGCATAGTTTTTCGTTTCAAGCTTGCGTAAACATGAAACCGAATCCGAGCATAGTTCTTTTCCTGTGTCAAGCTCGTTAAAAAATGAAACAAATCCTCCTCTAATTGAGTCGAAAGTTTGACTAGACCTCCTAGATGTTAAGTTGTATATTTAGGTTAGTTATTTCGGTTTTGCATAGTTTTCTTATAGTTTTAGGTCGAGTCTTTCAAATGATCTTGTAACTCAACCTTCATTTCATCCAAATGAAGCTGGGGGGCATGCGCTCTAGCAGTTACGCTTAGGGGGCATCAAGCACAGTTTTCTCTCTGTTTCAAGCTTGTGTAAAAATGAAACTACTTTGAAGCATAGTTTTTATCTGTTTCAAGCTTTTGTAAAAATGAAACCTATCTCGAGTCAATTTCAGTTATTTTCAAGACTCGTTAAACTCATGAAAATACCGAGATTATTTTGCTATCTTTCATTCTCGTAAAACAAATGAAAATGCCGAGTTCTTTCCGTCTTTTCCTGCTCGTAAATTAAATTGAAAGTCGGCCATATGAGTACATTTTTATCCCTTTTTCGAACTCATTAAAACTTACGAAAAAGTGAAAACCATGAGTACATTTTTATCCCTTTTTCGAACTCGTTAAAACTTACGAAAAAGTGAAACCTTGGAGTTCTCTTTTAAGCCCTTTTCAGACTCCTAAAACATGAAAAGATTGCCGAGCGTTTCTTTTACACTCGTTAAAACGGAATTAAAAGACGGTCCCCTTATAGCTCTTTTCTGACCGCAAAATCAGGAAAAGATTGTCGGGTTTTTGTCGTTTCAAACTCGATAAGGAAATAAAACGACGTGTCCTTGATCGCTTTTTACTTTTCAGGTCAACGACACTATTATGAAAGTACTCCTTGGTCGCAAGATCAAGCGGTTCCCCCAGGTATTATTTTATACTTTTTCGGGCTTGAGGGACACAAATGTACAAAAAATTTCAACGTGGAGTCTTCTTAAGTTTTTCAGACTCTCTAAAATTGAAAAACGCCGAGTTTCTCCTATACTGGGCTCGTTAAACATTTCACAGTAAAGGACCTGTTCAATTACAAACAGGAACGAACCACTCCTTCCTAGGGTTCGAATCAAAACTAGGTTGGACTCATCCGAACGATGAGCTTATAATCAAGCATATGTTATCCTCCTCAAGCTTGTTAAAAATAAAGAGGTACTTGCCAGAAATGGTGGGGGAAAAGAGAGAAGAATGAGCCTATTTGTTACCTTTTGTCTCAGAAGAAACTTTATTACCACTCTTGAACACGACACTTTTTCATTCACCTGGGTTGGGAAATCCTTACCTCACAGTTGATCAAACCACTTTGAAAGTCTTTAACCGGGTTCCGGGGATTAACTTTGAGTTATTCGTCACCAAGCCATCTGTCGTGTCGTTATGTGTTCAAGAGGTCTGCAAGCAAAACTTTCATCTGCAAAATACTTGTCATCCATTTGACCATCCCTGAGTCAGTCCTTACAGCAACATTTCTTCAACTTGAACAATGATTTCGTGTTGCGGGCTTGCCTGCAACGGGTCGCTTTCTATCGACATCAGCACATTATCTAGAAATATGACTTAGGAATCGACAGTACCTTGAAGTCTGCATGCATCAATGGCAGGTTTCTCGCCTTTGACGTCAGTTTACATCATTGACTTTCGATCAAAGGATTTTGTGAAGTGTTCGACATCAAAACATCTATTCACATTTCACGGGTTGTGCTTGGTACTTTGAGAACCATTGACATTACTGGTGGTCTCTCTCACACTTGTTAACAGTTTACATCATCGACTGGTAATCAAGTGGTTTCTAACATGTTCGACATCAAATAATTTAATCACATGGCTAGAATCGTACCAATTCGGGAAGTAGAAGTGAAGACCCTGGATCTAGTTTCTACCATCCAGGCTGCGAGGAGTTTTGTATTCATTATCTATGTAGACTAATCATAAACAGATGGCTGCGTCCATACTGTGTCTACAAAAGTCTATAAAAATGATGTACTGCAAGATCATTCCTGTATCAGAGTAGTTAGTCCATTAGTTAAAGTTTTGAATCTGAGTATGGGAATGCCTACCTCAGTGATGATATAATCTTATACATGTATTTTGTGTTGAAAATTGCAGGTTCCAACTAGGTCATCCACAAGACAATCCTTGAAATGATAAAGTGCTTCACCCTTCCTAGAATTACAAAACCCTAATCTATTCCAGGCTTCACACTTTAGGGGGCAATCTGTTACACTAAAAAATGTCACCATGACTATTTACAGTTAGTATGGCTCAATCAACAGTCATGCTACCCTCTTAGGCAAGTCTTATGCCTCTGCTATCCATCTCAAACTCAAAAAAGAGAGAAAGTCTTGTAAAAAATGTGTTTATCTCTGGGGACGCAGGTTCTCTCAAGCCTTACCTGCGGGGACGCTCACAATGTTCACAAAGGCTGCGTCCTTGGACACTCTGTATGTTAAGGGACAGGTGCGTCCTTCTGTAAAAGGCAAAATGCGCAAGTTTCATC
Source organism: Pinus tabuliformis (assembly GCA_031772625.1). Classification (NCBI taxonomy): domain Eukaryota; kingdom Viridiplantae; phylum Streptophyta; class Pinopsida; order Pinales; family Pinaceae; genus Pinus; species Pinus tabuliformis. Next base: position 1,287,455,834 of record CM062811.1, on the reverse strand, counting down.
TTAAAAAAGTTACTTGTGGTTACTTCTAGAACTTTCTAGAGGTCGGTTTGATGAAATGGATGCGCCTCCAGTTGGTTCATGTATCCCTATTAAGGAGGAACTTATCCCATCAATAAGGGAGCTATCCCACCCAAAGAGGGGGATTATCCCATTGATGGTGGACCTGAATAACCTCTTTACAGCATTATAAATAAAGGCATTGAGCCAGAGGGAGAGGAGGTTGAAAGCTACACATTTCTAAGGGTAAATGCTGCAGGAATTAGGACTCCCATTTAGAAGCTTGTGAGGAGAGATTGCCATCTTTGCTTGTTCTATTTGGAAGTGGGTGAGCTTTGTCAAAGTAGAGGAAGACTCTTGTGGACCCTGGAAGGAGCTTGCACAACACCAAGGCTCAGGTTGTAATGGTTCCTTTTGATTACCTTTAATGCAAATTGGTCCATTCTTCTCAATAACTTGTTGTTTATGGGTTATTTCATGTACTCCTTGGTCTATATGTTGAATATGCTTTGTTTTATGTTATAATCAGGTGCTATTTAATTGTTTGACTGTTGGTGATTGCAGGTTTTGGAGAAAAGGAGGAGCTCATCCAGATCAACAAAGCTTGGACTTCTACAACAGCGTTTGGACAAAGGTAAGAATGAAACACTTGATTTCTCATATCATAATGCATGTTTAGAGAAGGATAGCTCCAGTTTGTTTTGTTTGTCATTAGAATGTCTTAGACTTCTAGGAAGGTCGGTTGTGTCCGCACTCTTGACTGATTCCGTGTGACACTACCTGACTTATCCACTCTCTGGAGTTGGTAGCGATAAACTATGTTTGCTTATTCCAGAGAAGAACTAGAGATTGTCCTAGTATTCCTTCACAATATGACTGATTGGAGCTCCCTGCTGAGCCATTAAGTATTTCTAAGTTTCTTATCTCCATTTACTCTCTAAAGTCATGCAAGCAAAGTAGTCAAATTCATTCTCGTGGCTATTTTTTTCATAGGTTTCTTGTTACAGAGGCTTCCATGGGATTAGCCCATATCGATTTCCCACTACTCCATGCTTGCATTCAATGCCTTTGTTGTCGATCCAAACGCCTTCAAAGCTCTATACCATACTATCAGGACATCTCTGCATCAGAAAATTTAGTCTTAAAAACATTATAAAATAGTGAGCTTTGTCCCTTGACCCCCTTTGGTTTAGCACCTTATTGCAGTTCTTATCATTTGACCGGGAGAAGTGACCTGGTGCTTAGCCTCGAGTCGCTAAGACCCTTTGTTCTAACGTGGGGGCCAGCCCTTAGATTGGAGCCCCTCAATCGGCATTTTCAAATCAGGGATTTAACTTGGAGTGATGCAACATTTTAATTTCACTGATTGTCAATCACCCCCTGCACTTAGCCCTTGGTTTCTTTGGCTCTTTATGTGATTGCGGGCCAGCCCCTGTATCGAAGCCCCTTTATCGGCAGATCACAATCAGAGGTTTTACTTTGTGTAACAACATGCCTCAACCTTCAAATGTTGATTTGTGATCTTCGATGTGAGGTCATCCTCTACCACGTGTCACCTTGTGAGTGGTGACACGTGTTACCTGTTTTGGCCCCTTATGACCCCTCAAAATGTTGAATTTGCATGCCATATGTCTGTTGTACTGCCACGTCATGTTGACGTTAGTTATCCCATGTCCCTTATCAGGACCAATCTTACATTTCCATGCCTCCAATTGGAGGAGAGAGAAGAGGCCCAGTCCTACCTGGTTTTACGTTGAAATCCTTTATTAACCTACATTAGGCCCTCCTCGATGCTTTAACATTGAAGGCACAATCCTGGTGCCTTAACACTATTGGTGTTCTCTGATCGCAACTTTGTTAAGATTGACTCTTTGAAAATGACGATCATTGATCACTGATATGGCCTACACCTATCGACTATCAATATGCCAATATCGTTCTAGACGTCTGATGTGTGGGAACTCCGATATGTCAAGACTCGCGATTTTACACTTAGGGATTTTATCCTTGTTTTTTTATTTTCAAAGGGAAACTTCAATCTTCTCTAGATTTTCATACTGGAGTCCATTGTTGGCTTTTTGGCACCTAACCCAGGTTTAAATTTAATTAGCTAAACGAATCCCTGTACTACTGGCCCTTTTGGCAACAATCCGCAGAGCGTGGACTGAGGTCTCACCTGAAGTAGTATGGGGGGGTGCTGGAACCGAGTTTTTGCACCCTTGAGATGTCTAAGAGGTTGAACTGGTTGAACTGTTAGTCCCTTCACGCAAGTTACTTTATGTAGTTCCCAGGCCTTCGAGCCCTGATATACTTGCCTTCGCACAACCCTAACCAGGGGCTGTGGGGCTTCTACACTGCTGGAGCAGTGCTTGCACTATTCCCCTAAGTCGCACATGAGATATTACTTATCTTCCTATGCCTATTCAATTATCTTTGCATAAATGGATGTCTTAAGTTATATTTATTTATACAACACATTCATATGAGTTCGCGCAACAAATAAATAGTACACTTGCAATTTATACCCAATCATACATTAAAATAGGAAAATATACACAGAAATATGGTAAACTTCTCTTTATTAATTCTTCCAACGGTTACAGACTCGACCTGCCCTACGCACTCAGCTGCAAGGGTCTGCGCACTCAGCTGCAGACTACTAGGCCTCTGCACACTCAGCTGTAGAGCCTTCTCCTACTCTACGACCCAAAGACACACTTTACAATTTGATTCAGTCTCTTAGACTCCTCATGCTTCCATTCTATTAGTTATTTCTGCTATCTTCTATACTTAGAGCCTTGCTCTATTTATACAATCCCATGGTCCGCGGACCATGGGTAGGTCTATCAAGCCAACATTACATTACAAAAATGAGGGCAGAAAACCCTGTGACTCTATTATGACTTTGCGCTCCACACCCACAATTCGCGGAGCTTTTACAAAGGACTTGGTCAAAACTTGGGCTTTAAGCCCCAAAACATGCCTTGGGGGGATTCCATGCCCAACAAGCCCCCAACACAAACATTGTGACTCACCCTTGAGTCACTCTGTCAGCGCGTTGGTCTTTGCACATAGTCCCTTCAACTGTTCTCGAACTGCAACAAGGTTAGCAACACACTGAGCTGCTGCTTGCTGGATCTGCTGCATACGCTGTTACGAGACCTCCGTGTTGGGAGTGCTTCTTTGCATCAGGACGTGCATCCCCTGCATGTGTGCAAGCTTGCGTTTTATTTTTTAAGTGATGGTGAAGGCCTCGTCAATGCAAGGCTAAACGCATGCCTTTAGGACTGCTTCTTATGTCGTGCCACGTGCACCTACTCCTTCAGTGATTTATCCTGCTGCATCTGTGCAAGCCTTTGAGTGAGGACCATTGTCTGTGTAGTTCCACGGACACTGTCATACTGCTGTTGGTGTTCTTGCACCTCTATCTTTAAGTGCTATATGTTGGGGTCCTCCTACAGATTCATGAGGACCTCAAATGACTCCTCCAACATTCTGGTGCAGTCTCGCACTGCACTGCCAATCTCATCCAATCCTACAGTAATAGCATTGGCACGCTGTTCTCTTACTTCCGGAGGGGTGGACAGCTGAGCCTTTAACTACAGCTCTGCGATCTGAAGGCTTAGCTCTAGCTAAACCTTTGTCATTTCCTCCCGCACCTCGCACACCCCTGGTGCTAGCCTGTGGATGTGCGCCTTTGCTAGTGTGTCTGCTGGGATGGTCAGCTCAGGGATGCTCTAACAAGCTTCGTCTAGTAATTGTACCAGTTGCCGATTCTGTAACACCACTTTGTCATGCTACAAGCTCAACTGTTCCATGTTTATTTTCTACTCGCTTAGTACTTGTAGTGCGCAGCTCTCCCTAGCTTGTGATTCCGCAGTAATCCCATCCTGTAGAACATATAATGTCTCTCGCGAGAGTGTAGCCATGTTGATTTTGATACCCTTAAATGTGCTAATCGCAGGCCTGTCGGCCTCATTTGCTGTCACAAGTGCCCGTTTTGGTAGCACTATGGTATTTGTCACTCAAGTGCGCAACATCTTCTCTGTTGCAGTTGTTCCAACTGCGAGGTTGGTTGAAAGGGTACTGTTGGGAAGGTAAATCCACTCTACGGATAGAGGCGATCCCTACTAGCCCAGCAAGGGTCTAGCAACAATCAAACAATGCTGCTATGCATGCTCCTAATTACAATTAAACAAGAGGTAAAGAGCACCTACTTGGATTCCAGCGCTGTTGCTTGATGAAGAGATGCTGCCTTCGCTCCTTCGCTTTGGCTGGTCACAATCCTCCGCGATCCCCGCGAATAGATACCTGCACACACGAAGAGGAAACAAACGCAAGCATGAAATCTAGTAAAAGCAACCATACATCAGTCAGAAAAGATGTAATTCACATTTAACCATTGCATAGACAAATGAGAATGGAACAATAATAGCAGTCATCTATTATTAATCAAGACAGAGAAGAGTACAACCAAATGTTCTGAGGTAAATCCCCTCTACGGATAGAGGCGATCCCTACTAGCCCAGCAAGGGTCTAGCAACAATCAAACAATGCTGCTATGCATGCTCCTAATTACAATTAAACAAGAGGTAAAGAGCACCTACTTGGATTCCAGCGCTGTCGCTTGATGAAGAGATGCTGCCTTCGCTCCTTCGCTTTGGCTGGTCACAATCCTCCGCGATCCCCGCGAATAGATACCTGCACACACGAAGAGGAAACAAACGCAAGCGTGAAATCTAATAAAAGCAACCATACATCAGTCAGAAAAGATGTAATTCACATTTAACCATTGCATAGACAAATGAGAATGGAACAATAATAGCAGTCATCTATTATTAATCAAGACATAGAAGAGTACAACCAAATGTTCTGACGTCGGTATCCTTCTCAGGAGGGGTCAGTCAGCAAGCGTCTCAAGCATTCACCTTTGGAAATGATTCTCCCAAGACAAGAAACTCTCTCTCACACAAGCAACACAAAACAACCTTCCCTAAGCTATCAATCACTTCCACACTTAGCACACCAAATACCTATAGTAGCAGCAATCTGAGCACTATAAGCTCTACACAATCCAAGCTATTCCAAACTAGCTGCTCATGGTAATGGTGGAAGTTTATATAGGAGAAGGAGCCTCCTAAAAGGGTGGAAGGATGAGCTTATCCTTGAGGGAAGTGGTTGCAAAGGGTCGAACAGACATGCCATAGAAGGGAGTCGATACTCACAAAGCCAACAACCACACCTGGAGTTATCTGGAAGGCTGGCTGTTGGAACAAATTCGCCCAAACAGGATCAGCGCGGATTATAAGGTAACTGACGCGCTGACGTCGCGCCTCAATAACTGGGAAAGTCATGTCAGCGCGACCCAATACAAAGGAGAGGTGCGCTGGCTCATAAAATGCGACCAGCGCGGAAAAGTGATGTGCTTCCGCGCTGGCAGCGCACTGAATACACTACGAGCTGCCAGTCAGCGCGGATATTTTAGAAACAGACGCGTTGATGAGGAAAACTTTGGAAAAGTGGGTTTTGGGCCAGTTCAGAAGGCATGAACTTGATTATTGTGAATTCTTGACACAGTAAGGTGACTGACAGGGAGACAGTGACAAATTACTGTGTAACAGATGCCCCCTAAAGCATGAAGACCGAGAGAGTGAGAGGGGTGAAATGCTTTACGACACTCGCCGAACTGGAACACCACCAGGAAGGACCGAATATCTCTGATAATCAAGTACATGCAGTCTAGGCATGGGTGCAGCCATCCAAAAGACATGCGAAAAGGTCTGTGGAATGGACGCAGCCACCCAGCTAAAGAGACCAGAATAATGATAAGGTATGGTCGCAGCCATCCATGAAGACTCAGGTATGGGCGCAGCCATCCATCAATGAGTCATGTAATGATCATCCACAAAATGCAACCTGGACCATAACAGACAGGGATCCAGGGTCTTGCGCTCTGTCCCGACCTGAACAAAGTACAAGTTCAAGCATGTGAATACATGAGCTGGAGTCGAACATGCATGAACATCGTCTGATTACCAGTCAATGATGAAAACTGTTAACAGACGCGAGAGGTACCACCAATAATGACAATGGCCCTCAAGGTATTATAGGTACAATCCGCGGAGTGTGAATCAATGAGCTAGTGTCGAACACCCACGGAATCATTCGATCGGAGGCCAATGATGTAAACCTCGCGTCGAACACGAAGAACCTGCCATTAGGGCATGCAGGCTCTAAGGCACCTGAAGGGAGTCTCTAAGTCACCTTCCCGGATAATGAGCTGAAGTCGACAGGAAGTGACCGTGATCGAAGGTGGGCCATAATGATTCTCACATCATCGACACGAGACAGAGGTAAAATGATTTGTGTGAGATAGCATAGGAGGTTGTATTATTGCAGAGGCCAACTTCTCTTGAACATATCGGCGGCACTATAGCGGATTTGGCAGTATCTGACATCGAATGAGCAAAGGGTATGGTGACGATGGCAATGAGCAGATGAGAGGCCAAAATAGGATAACCCAAACCCACGGAGGCCAGTGAAAAAACAAGATGAGATGGGCCCACCCAGACACGAAGCAGAGGAGTGCCATGTTCAAGAGCGACATACTGCCGACACGACTATGATTACAGTTCCATTTTCCCCACCATTTCTAGCAGGTACCCCGGTTATTTTTGGATGACAAGCTTGACGGGGATAGCATATGCTTGAAGAGTGTCATTTCGACAATGCCCGATGTCATCAAGTGTTTAACGAGCCTGACAAAGGAAAAACTCGGCGTCTTTTCTTGTTTAAAGAGCCTGAAAACACAGCGGAAAAGGAGACTCCAGGGGGGTCCTTTTTCGTATAGTTGTGTCTCTCGAGCCCGAAAAAGTATAAAACAATGCCCGAAAGAACCGCCCGACCATTACGATCGAGGAGTACTTTTCGTAAATAGTGCTCTCGACCTGAAAAAGTAAAAAAGCGGTCGGAAACACGTCGTTTTAGAGCCGATAACGAGTGCGAAACGACAAACACCCGGCAATCTTTTTAAGTTACACGGTCGAAAAAAGAGCTTAAAATGACCGCCTCTCGTTCCTTTTAACGAGCTGAAAGGAGGCTCGGCCATCTTTTCTTGTTTCGTGTCGGAAAAGAGCTCAAAGACGACATTGTTTGGGACCAAGTGTTTCTAGGATCATGATGATTTTCACCGTTTCTGAGGACCTGCACAATAAAAATACCCGCATAAATCCGTTCGACATGTTAAAAACATATTGAAACATGTATAAGACATTGACAGAAGTGCTAAATCCATGGTAAAAGCATGACCAAAAACCCATATTCGTAAAAATTATAGTCAATTAAGCTATTTTTACTACAAATAGAAAGGTAAATAGTCATTTTCACCATTGTTACCAAATTGAGCCTTTGAGAACGTTGTGAAGCTGTGAAGTTGACGGAGCCAATTCTTCCTCGTGCGGACACCATTCGGCGAACGGCTTGCTCCAGGTAGGTTCCTCTTGCCATGCGCCGTTTTTTGAGTCCTTTTGTAAGCATTTTTGCGGTGGGATTGACCCAATTGGGCAATTTTTTGAGCCATTGGTGCGCTCTCGGTCAGCGCGGGTTTCCCACTCGGGACCGCGCTGACCGATGAAAATTACACGTACCAGATTTCGGGTCAGCGCGGAAAACCCGTGTTCTTCCGCGCTGACCCGGAGAAAATACAAAGGATCTGCCATTGTCAGCGCGGTTGTTTTAAAAACAGCCGCGCTGGCGCTGACAAATTTCATTTTTTATAATTTGAACGTGAAATTCTCATTAGCCAGCATTCTAATTTCTTTTAATGCTCATGCAGGATGCAATGGCCTTCCAGTGCCAAGAGAGGGCCCACGATGTTGAGGACATAGCCGCTTTTGCAAGAGCGGATTGTCGAGATGCCATGCGGGCGTGCGGATTCCTAAAATTCTTCCTGACTCCACGCTTGAGAGCTCATCATGACTTACTTGAGTTCCTGATCCGGTCATGGAACCCAATAGATGGAAAATTTACCATCCGCGGTAAAGACATTGAGTTTGATCACATGGACATATATTTCTTGACTGGATTGTCGCGCCGGGGTGCGAGGCCCATTCTGGAGGGGCAGCGGCCCAGCGGCGAGACTCTCGACCAACTCATGGCTCGAGTATGTCCAGGGGCGGAGAAATCGCGGAGTGGGAAGGTGTCAATTCCCACGGTGAGAGATATAGTCCTTCGCACCATCCTTTTTATGGTGACCCGGGCAGCGGGATGTTTGGCCAACCACGAGGCCTCGAAGACCCACCTGCTACTAGCTCTTGATTGTCTACACCCTACAGTGTTTGACTGGGCCACTGCAGTGACCAACAGCATGAAGAGGCAACTCAACAACTGTCGACGCGGAGAGTCGAAACAGTTTGGCTATGGGTCGCTCTTACTCCCACTCATTCTGGAGCGGGTGCCAGTCATGCGGCTGCAGACTATGGCCGTGGATCCTCCTAGAAGTCCCCGGGAGACGAGGGCCACTCGATGGGCTCGCATTATGCCACGCGGGGGTGGTGGCCGGCCAGCTACTTGGGGAGTGATCTTTCGAGAGTGGTTGGAGCAGCAGATCGTTTTCGTTGAGGACTGGCCGTACGCAGGTATGGATTTCCGCAACGATCCTGACATGCCACTGCCCGCGGGAGATCACTGGGATGATGGAGGTATGACACTTGATTTTTCTAAATTTTTTAATATTTTTTGATTTTAATGCATATGTCTTGATAAATGTCGCTGTGTGCAGATGTGGGACCTGTTAGACCCATTGGCTTAGCCCCAAAGGCATGGAGAGAGGGGCAAGGAGCCGATGTCCTTGCCTTGGTCCCTCCAGGAGTTGATACTTCAGAGGCCATAGCTCGCAACCTTGAGGGGTTGCTGGAGGGTGTGCCAGACTATCAGGGAGTCGAGAAGGTTCCCATAGAGCACCAGATCCATACAGTGGGGGTGGCACCCAGGGTGCACCGCTTGTTGAGGCGGGTGGCACGAGCGGCTGTGTGCTATAGAGAGCACAACCCAGCACAGTAGTCGCCTAGGTTTCTTTTTGATGTTTTGAGAGACATATGTCTCGAATGTATGGAGAACAGTGACTCTTTATTTTTGACACATACACTTATTTTTGAGCGCCTCAGTGCGCCACACGATATATATACATATACATACCGATTTTTGGATGGATCTTGTTACATATGATGATGTTTTGTTATGCAAATGTTCAGTACAAATGTGATCTTATGTATGGATTTGCAAAACACATGACCCATATATTTTAATGTTTTTAATGCAAGCTTAAAAGCACACACAGCACGCATGCAAACTATGCTTGAGAAAATTAACGTATGCTTATTCTTAGATGGATCTTTTACATATGATGATGTGTTTTATATGCTATGCGACTGTTCGACACACATGTGATCTGATGTATCTACTTGCATAACAAACGACCCATCGTGAAATATGCACATATTTTATTTTTATGAAAGCTTGAAAACACACATGATAATCACGTATGCAAACTATGCTTTGAACAATGGATTTTATTTTTGATGCAAGCTTAAAGGCACGTATATACATGCAAACTATGCTTGATGGGAAAGGAACGGGCATGCCCCCAGCATCGTGTCTCAATTCGAGGTACATGCCCCCCAAGCTTCAAGCCATTGAAAATGGGTTGAAGGTTGACAAAATGGTTATTGCGCTCGAATTGCACGAGCTTATGTTTCATTGTTTTAACGAGGTTGACACAGGTAAAAGAACTGTCCTCGGAACAAAGTGATTTCATTCTTTTAACGAGGTTGATACATTAGCAAAACTATCCTCGGAATGCCGTGTTTCATTTTTTAGCGAGCTTGACACAAGACAAGGAACTGTGCTCCATGCAGACTTCATCATAATGAACGGGAAGTGGAGACCTCCAAGAAAGTGGCTCCGGAGGGAAGGCCAACATCTCGGAAATCAGGACCTAATGCCCCCAGGACACTATGGACGATGGTGTCATCACTGGGTACGGGCACGGGGTGGGCGGCCACGTAGTTGATTTGCGGCGAGGCAGATGCAACTTGTGGATGAAAGCCAGGAGGGAAAGACGAATGCGCGGGAGGGGCTTGTGGACGAACGAACGATAATTGATCGAATGTCACGATTCTTCCGTCGTGTGGAAAGTAGACCACAAGGAAAAGTGAAGAAACAAGGGCTCCCATGGCATACACATAATCACGACCAAGGAGAAGACTGAAGTCTAAAGAACCTTGGGTAACTGAGATGTCTATATAGACAGTCTTGCCTCCCAAAGTAATAGGGAACTTCGGGAGGATCCCTAATGGCTGACTCGTTCCTCCGTCAAACGCGGTGAGATGCGGTGCGACAGGTACAAGCGATGGGGAACCCAAAGCTCGCCAAGTAGTAACGGGCATGAGACTAACCGATGCTCCTTCGTCTAACACAGTGCCGGGCAGCGCCTTATTGCAAGCATAGGCGGTGACCCAGAAAGGCACATGGGACGGAAGGGGAGGGGCAGTCAAACGACTCCAATCAAAGGAGATGACCGAACTACTTGGTGGGGGAACCATATGGTTGCCCCCCTGCTCGGAAAGAACCGGATCTAAATTCTCTGGAGAGGTTTCAGGAGAACCTTTATCAAACTCGGGAGAATCTGAGGAGACGAGAAGAACATGAGAATTTTGCTCTTCCGAAACAGAGTGCTTGAGAGGAGGTGAACTCGAATCAACACCCTTTCCGACCAGCGACGGGTCTGGAACAGACTGGGAACAGCCAGGTTCGGGAAGAGGGACCTGGACAACAGAGGAATCTGAAACAATCTCTTTGTCAACAGGGGTGCGATCTACACATGTAGAAAGACGTTGATAACCATCGGGAAATGGATTCGGAGGAGCAGCGAGACTTTCCAACACAGCAGAGGCTTTATCCATAAGTGGACAAAGGTGAAGGGGATGTTTGCCTTCACAAAGTCGACAGGGGATTCGAAGCTTCCCTTTCTCCTTACCATTCCCAACTGATGAGGTAGCATCGCCATGATCATCAGTGGACGATGGAGGGCGGGCCGGATCGTGAGACCAAACTTCTAATACCCTGGGAATGCCAGGGCAATCACGAAGGAGATGGTCCTCCTTGCATAATCGACAAGGAAACTTGACCTTCCGCGGAGGAGCAGAAGGTGACCCGACTTCAGGTATACTGGAGGGGATAGCTGGACTTGAGGGGGGGACTGTGTGTGTAGGCTCTCCCTTAGGGGACTTCTTCTTCTTGGTCTTCTTCTTCTTCTTCTTAGCCACCTGGTTATGCGAATCGAGACTTTCACCAGGCGAAGTATAAGAGGACGACGTAGAAGTAGGCGTCAAAGGGGAGAGATCCACCTTAGGATCAACATGACGTTGTTCAGGTGGAGGGACTGATGGACTAACAGCCGATACGGTAGGGACCAAAGAGGTTGAAAACAACCACACAGGCAACCCGACAGTTAACCCAGGTAGGGACAACTTCGCCATATACAGAGCACCAACATTCCCAAGAGGAGGGAATTGTCCTGGATTCCCATCGGAGGGGGAACCTGGGTTGGTGAATCCCGGAAAAGTTGCCATAGCGAACGAAAACGAAACATACTCAAGCTAACGCACACAAGATCTAACCGGGTGATGTTATCGTGGCCGAATTAATTTTAAGACACAAGAACCAAACTTGACCTTTTCATGTTTCAAGAGTCGAGAAAAGGACGAAAAGATGACTCCAGTCTCCTTCGAATGTTTAATGAGCACGAAGTGACAAGACGCTCACAGGCACCTTTTCATTTAGGGAGTCCGAAAAGGATCAAAAGTGACTGCTCTGGAGACTCTAGGTACAAGGTTTACCAAGCGAGCCGTAAAACTGCTTATACACCTCAGCAATCATATGAGAGCCAAGGACTTTCCGTACTGCAGTCAATCTTCCCGAATGCTGTGTTCGGTGCGTTACGGTTCACAAGGCGGCAGACTCGGATTCCTATGGATAAAGGATAAAAACCTAGTGGGGTCTCCCTATATACGCGACGGTACGTGGGAGCACAGTCCGTGTTAGACCACTATCGAGTCACAGAAGGAGGAATCACCCAACCATAATGTGAAACAACAGTGACTATGTTTAAAGACACCGGAACACGTCTCTAACCTAGACCTCTAGATGTTTGTGTTTAGTTCCAATGCGTTTTTAGATTCATTCGGTTCATTTTATAGTTGATCTTGAAATTAAGTTTCGATTTCAGGTCCTATCGTATGTTCTCTCACAATTACCTAGATGCAAACTACATGCCAAAGAATTTCATTTTGTTCGATGAATTCTAGCTATGAAAGGGTAAAGAGATTTCGATCAAACAAAATGAATACAAGCAATCAAACAACCTAATGCAGCTAAAAGCAAGGAAAGGAAACTTTTTCTTTTGAAAACGCAAATCAACGAAACGTTCTTTTCCTTTTCAATTCTCAAAAGCAAAGCTACTAGTTTGATTTTCTTTCAGTGGCACAAAGCATCTAAATGAATTTGGAGGAACCGGAACACCAAGCAAATCACTTAATGAAAGCACACAAAGTTCGCAAAATGTCCAACAAAGATTTCCAAACCAAAAGGAAAACCAAGTTCCGCACGAGCTATGTGATCTAAGCTCGGCAAGACAAGCAAGGATTCAAACAAGGAGGAAGCGAAAACCACTCGGAAACACAACCCAAAACACTTCAACAATCACTGAACAGGTGTAACAACAAATCTGAAGTTGGCCGGTCAAACAAGCAAACAAGATCCCTACGGAAGGCTTAACACACACACGGCCACTAGATGCCCTAGGGCTAGAGTGCGAAATCAATGGAGAAAAGCAGACACCCGGAGGGTAAGAGTCCCAACCAGTCAAATAGAGATTCAACACAATCCAGCTGTTGTAGGGAAAAGTATCCGACTCGGATGACCCTATCCCACTCTAAGGGTGATAGTACCTCAGCAACAACTGTAAAGAAAACTACTTAAGGTTTACTTCTTTATGAAAGCAAAAGAGAGTGGATAAATGCACTAACCGTTGCCTTGCGCTTAATGTCGAATCCAAACTCTTCTCTATGGCCACTTGCTCCCAGATCTTTGCTCTTTTGCCGGCCCAGCTACAATGAGATCCTGCAAAATGACAAAGAAAGAGACTACAAGAGGCATGCAATCATAACTGATTCACGGATTAGCATAAACCAAATATACAATTATCACAAAACATCATTGGAACAAATGCATATAGAAGAACCTCAATAGCTTTTATTAATGAAGAAGTAAAGGTTCTGAGAGTGTTACAACCATTGAAGGTCCTAATCCAGCAACACCTCCCAGCAGAAAGAATTTCTCCTCTTCACCTTCCTCAAGCAATCACCCAATAGCTCTATAGTGAAACCAACAGCATAGCATTACTTTGCACAAAATTCCAGCCTCCTGAGCTCATAGGAGAGAGCTCAATATATAGATGAATTGAGAAAGGATGAGTCAGCTTGCAACTGATGTGTAGCTGCCTTGTGTCCTCTCTCTCTTCAGTTAATCTTTAGTTGATCTTTAGTTCTTGAGTCCACTTGGAGAACCTTGCTTCCACTTGGAGAAACAGAGCCTCTGACTCATCACAAGGCGAAATCCCTGATCCAAGTGTCATTTTGGGAGCAATGACTCAGTGTGCCACTTGTCCCATCTCGCTCAGTGCAGGTGGCCTTTGTTCCACTTGCTTTGCAACGCAGGTACACCATGGAGGATCTGAGTTTCAGCGCAGAAGCCTAGTGGAGCACCTGCTTTGATTTCAGGATTGCTTGTTTTTGAGTGTTTTCAGGTGGAGAACTGATTTGAGAGCTGTTGGTTTGCTGACCTTGTTCCTCTAGGGGTAGGAACATCATGTTTAGGGAACTTTGGATCCCTTGGATTATTGACAATTCATGCCTGCTACTGTAAGGCACAAAATTGTCTATAACAGATGCCCCCTAAAGTATGAGGTCGTTTATCGGGTGAAATGCTTTATTGAGAGGATCCGAAGTTCATTCAATCTGCTGAGAAGTGTCCTGTAATAAGATACAATACAATACATTATTTTTCATACATTTTCATGATCTAGCTGAGGCAGGCATTCCCATGCTCAGCTTTATAAATACATTTTCGTACATAGAACAGACAATCGTCTGATTGTAGACCGATAATTCTCTGCTGAAATTATCATCCTTTGAGAAGGATGATCATCTGCTGTAATGATGTACATATCAAATGTCTTTATGTCCTGAATATATATCGCAGCCCGGATGGATGAAACTAGATCCGGGGTCTTCAATCTCTTCCGATCTTCACTCGACGTACAAGTCGATCCATGTGAGAATTTCTTGAAGTCGAACATGGAAAGACATCGCTTGATTACCGGTCAATGATGTGAACCGTTAACAAGCGCGAGAGGAATCACCGATAAGGATGATGACCCTCAAGGTACGGTAGTACAATTCACATGGTGGGAATAAAGGACTTGGCGTCGACCACCATGCAAAATCTTCTGGTCGAAGGTCATTGATGTATACCTGTCGCTGGAAGTGAGAAACTTGCCATTGAGGCATGCAAGCTTCAAAGTACTGAAGGGGTTGTTCCTAGATCAACTCCTTGGATAATGAGCTGATGTCGACAAGGAGCGATCCGTCAAAGGAGGGCCTTAATGAATCCCACATCAGTGACACGAAACGAAGCTAGTGATTGTGATGAGGTGAAAACAAACTGTGATGTATGATTCAGGGTGGCGGCCATGAAGTGGATGAAGGATAATGTATGGCAGTGGATGGGACACGGTTGACTCTATGCAGAACCACATCTCTTGAACATATAACGACACTGATGTGATGGATTGGTAGCATTACCCCAATTGTGGATGGTGTGGCGAGGACCATGGTTATGAGATCGGTGAATGAAACAACCCAACCCGATGTGATACGGAGGACAAAGTGTCATGTTCAAGAGCGACTTGCTACCATTAATGCTGTGAGGTTCTCCCAATTTTTTCCCCAGTCATTGCTGACCAGTACCTCTTTATTTTTGTCAAGCTTGAGGAGGATAACATATGCTTGTTCTATAACCTGCCCTTCGGGCAAGCCCATCGCTATGTTTTAACGAGCCTAGCGATAGGGAAACTCGTTCTCGTCTAAAGACAAGGAAAACTCGGTCCTTTTCATTTTTAGAGAGTCTGAAAAGGTACGGAAAGTTAACTCCAAAATTCATTTTTCGTCATCTAATCCCTTAAGTCCGAAAAAGTATAAAACAATACAAAAGGGATGAATTTTAGATTTCTTTAACGAGCCGAACAAAACAAGCGCTCGATCTTTTTGTGCAATAATCCCTCAGGTCCAAAAAGATTAAAATCTAGAGGAGGGATAGCTCTTTCGGTCCTTTTAACGAGCTGGAAGGCCAAAACTCGGCAAACTTTTCATATTTTACGAGTCAGTGAAAAGAGCTCAAAGAAGACTCGTCTTTTGAGGAACGAGTGATAAACAGGGATAGCAGCAGATTCCAGGTACAGGTTGGAATTTTCCAATCACGGCAGTGTCACAAGGATGGCTAAGTGAAATCACTCTTCGCAGCTGTTCCTCAAAATGGGTAAACAAACATATGGAGATGAACGATTGGCCAAATGAACGGATGGAGGTGATGGCATATAAACACGACCAAGGGCTTTTAACATGGCAGTCAAAGGTTACATTTCTCAAGGTTATTTACCGGTTCATTTTTTCTGGATGAGCTTGAACTGTAGGGAAAGATTGCTCACAATTTATGTTTATTTTTTAACGAGCATGAACTCTGTACAAAAACTGCTCGAATTCTTGTGTTTATTTTTTAACGAGCATGAACATTGCTAAAACTGCTCGATTTACCAGTCTTAATACAAGGAATGCCTTAGGTGAGGTAATCTTATTTAAGGAGCGATACCTCACTAATTACTCCAATTTGGCAGGTTTTAACTTTTGCCCTTCATCCTTTCTTTATGCAAGCTGGAAACGGCTAATCCTACGAGTTTAATGGGTTAGACCTACAGGTTTAAAGGGAGGACCTAAAAATTTAAAAAAATAAATAGTCGTCCCGTGCTTGCACTCCAAAACGTTTGCATGCCCCCAGGTATAAAGTATAATTTCGAGATTCTATCCTCTTACTTATTATCCGAAAAATGGTTTTGTTCGCTGCCGCAAACTAAA
This sequence comes from Pinus tabuliformis, assembly GCA_031772625.1. Taxonomy (NCBI): domain Eukaryota; kingdom Viridiplantae; phylum Streptophyta; class Pinopsida; order Pinales; family Pinaceae; genus Pinus; species Pinus tabuliformis. The sequence goes on along the minus strand of CM062811.1, from coordinate 1,287,439,590 downwards.
CTCTCTTTTCGGCGATGTCTATCATTAGGTTGCTAAGGATGGTGACTACTTGTTTCAGCAATTTCATCTCTTTCTTTGGAGACTGCCCCTACTTATCCTTCAAAACATATTGTTTTAATGGGTGAGGCTTGACATTCAAAGATGGTGGCTACTTGCTGCCACAAATGGATCTCCTCCTTAGGAGAGCCTACTTTTTTAGACAAAGGGAGACGATCTTTTCGCTCACATAACTTTGACAAAAGAATTTTATCCTAGAACAACCCTCTCTTCCTTTTTCGGACGGGGTACGGACTAGTCCATTCTTCTGCGGAAATTAACTTTATACCCAAGGTTTTCTCTGCCCAAGGCAGGCCAGGGTGCATGCCCCCTGGGTCCCAGTTCTTTCTTTCCGAATTACTCGCATTCATCGGGAAGTAGAACCAGGGGTGGTGGCATTCCTTGAGTGAATAAACCGTTAAGGGATGGTATTTGACTATTTGCGATGCGTGATCCTGGAAATGAAAGTTGGTCTACGAGCTTGACCATTCTTCCTTCGTGCGGAAAACACATGACTCTAAAGAGCGAGGACACTATTGCCTCCATGCAATATATATAGTCTCGTCCAAGGAGTAAGTTATAAACCAAGGGTCCCTGGACGACCATGATGTTCATATGAACTGTCTTCCCTTTCAATGTAACTGGAACATTGGGGAGAATCCCTAACGGGTGACTGGTTCCTTTATCAAAACCTGATATATTTCTTATCTCAGGTAAAAGCGACGGGCAACCCAGTGCTTTCCAAGCAATAGAGGAAAGGATACTCACAGATGCCCCTTCATCAATGATAGTTCCAGCCATCACCATTCTGTAGATTTGGACTATGATTCTGAATGGGATACTGGCTGGTAACCGGGGTCTGCCTAGTTGATTCCAATCAAAGGATACAACTAGGTTGCTTGGTGGTGGGACCGAATACACGGCCGGATACGACCCTGACGATGTTCCTTCCTGCGATAAAGGAATGGGCGCATTTCCCTAATGCTCATCAGAGTCTGTGTTGATGAAAAGAATATGGACGGTGTCATCCTTATCCTCTTCAGTGAGGGTGTCATTTGAAGATGGGTCTTCAATGACGGAGTCATTTGAGGATGAAACCTCTGAAGGAAGAACCGGGTCAACTGCCGTTTCGACCTTTAGACTTTCGTCTGGTCTGGATTCAGCAGGTTCATTCTCAATGACCGACACTTCAGCTGACCACTTGAGCAGGCCAGCTGGATTTTCAACTATCGAGGGATTAGGCACGAGTTTTTGGTATCCAGGAGGAAGTCGTAACGGTGATACCGGACGATCTTCCAAAACTCTCTTCGCCTCATCTAAGAATGGACATCGGTGGATGGCGTGATCGCCTTCACACAGCATACAGGGTGATCTTGGTTTCCCTCTTCGTCCTTCACTCTCGCTAGTTGACGGACTGCAATCAACATGACTACTAGAGGTTGATGCTACTGGATTGTGCAACCTTGGGGACCAGTCCCTTAGTATCCGGGGAATACAAGGACAATCACGATGGAAGTGGGTCCCTTTGCAAATGACACATGGCGATTTAGGCCCGGTCGGTGCAGTGTGTGGATTTTTGTCAGATGTCTTTTGCTTGCCCCCAGTCGCCTCCGCCATAGGCCCCTTCTGCTTCTTTTCTCTCTTCTTCTTTTCTTTCTTCTCCATGGGAGGCTGACTTTTGCCGGCTCTACCTTGTGAAGATGAAGGATCAGAGGAAGTATTGTAAGAAGTGGAAGGCTGGTGGGTAGTTCTAGACTGGTCTGACTGTTGATTCGACTGCTTAGGATTAGTGGCGATCTGCACTACATTAGTTGAAAAGAGCCATACGGGTAGGCCAATTGTCAATCCTGGAAGTGACAATGTGGCCATATGAGGCGCACCAACATCTCCCCAAGAGGAGAAGGGATTGGGACTTCCGCCAAGGTTACTTCCTTGGTTGGTGGGCTCCATACTTTTCAACTGAAAGATCAACGTGGGAATAACAGGTGATTATGTTCCGATTTAAAATAAATTTTATTAACGACGCTTTAGACACAACTCTGCTTTTTCATGTTTTAAGAGTGGAGAAAAAGCTAAAGATGACTCTAGTCTCCTTCGATGTTTTAACGAGCCCGAAGTGACAAATGCTCGGATGGACTTTTTCAGTTATAGAGTTTGAAAAAGGCCAAAAGAAACTTCTCTGGAGTTCTAGGCAGAGGGTGTGCCAAACTTTTCGCGAAACCACGGAATACGTTTTACGGTACGGGTGGTCGATCTTCGTGAATGCTGTGTTCACTGCATCGCGATCAGTAGGGCGGTCGACACGGCTTCCTATGGATAAAGGCTTTGTTCCTATAGGGGTCTCCCAATATATACGCGACGGTATGTGGGAGCACAAGTCCGTATTAGTGCCACCGACTCTCAGGAGGAATCACCCACCTTCGTAGAGATCGACAGTCACTATGTTTAACGACGCCGGAACACGTCTCTACCTAGACCTCTATGTGTTTGCGTTATGTTTCAAAGCGTTGTTATGTAAATTGAATTTATTTTAATGTTGATCTTGCTTAGCAGTTTGCCTTTAAGGATCACCACGAGATGTATGTAACAAATTCCTGAATGCAGTCTAAGATGAGAAGCAAACTTTTCAATCTTTCAACTTTGAAAACCTTAACTACTGAGGGAAAAGAAAGGCAAATCTTTTCACACAGATCATAGAGCACACACTAAATGCAAATTTTTCCTAAATCGTCAAGCAAACAGTCAAATGCAAAATGCACAATGCATGTATTTTCTTTTCCCTTTCTTAATGTAGATGGGTTACAAAAAGAAAGTTGTTATATAACTTTGATTTCGATTTAAAGTGAAAACAAACAAGCTTGTCCAAAATCAAAAGACACCTTAAGATTTACTTGCTTAATCACTGGAAATGCATGAAATCAAACCATAATGACGAAAGTAAAATGACTAATCAGCTATGGACAGCAAACAAGCTAACTCTTTAGACCAGCAAAATGCCTAACATAGGTTCAGATCTAAGAGGCCAAAAGCAAGACTAGTTTACTCTTCGTTATGGGAAATTGTAAATGAGTAAGAAATACAAAGAACAAGTACAATTTCATTATATAACAGAGGCGGAATGATGGCAAGTAAGGTTGGTTTCAGAACAGGTACAAGACTGGTAACTGGCTGCCAAATCTATAGTGAAAACAGGCAAGAGAAAGGGAGGAAACCCCAACTGCACAAGGCAAAATTGGGCCAACGCAGGTGCTGCACAGCCAGTCTGGCTCTCAGCGCAGGTAGCCCCTTCGGGACCTACGTTGCAAAGTAGGTAGCCTGTGTACTACCTGCTTTGGAAAACGAAAGTTTCGTTTTCACAGTTTCTGGGTCACAATTTTCTCAAAAACGCACAGTTTTTGCTCAAATCAGAAGCAATGAGTCAAGCACACTCAAAGGGATGATTAGGAGGATGAAAAGCTATCACTAAGAGCTTACAAGGATCCTTGTAGATCAGCTCTTCAAATCATGAACATGCTCAGAAATGAGCTAGAGTAGCTGCCCTCTACTTCACTGTTGGATAGGTAAATCCCCTCTACGGATAGAGGCGATCCCTACTAGCCCAGCAGGGGTCTAGCAACAATCACACAATGCTGCTACGCATGTTCCTAATTACAATTAAACAAGAGGTAAAAAGCACCTACTTGGATTGCTGCGCCGTTGTTTGACGAAGAGATGTTGCCTTCGCTCCTCCGCTTCGGCTGGTCACAATCCTCCGCGATCTCCGCGAATAGATACCTGCACACACGAAGAGGAAACAAACACAAGCGTGAAATCTAGTAAAAGTAACCATACATCAGTCAGAAAAGATGTAATTCACATTTAACCATTGCATAGACAAATGAGAATGGAACAATAATAGCAGTCATCTATTATTAATCAGAATAGAGAAGAGTACAACCAAATGTTCTGACGTCGGTAACCTTCTCAGGAGGGGCCAGCCAGCATGTATCTCAAGCATTCACCTTTGAGGATGATTCTCCCAAGACAAACAACTCTCTCTCTCACACAAATAGCACAAAACAACCTTCCCTAAGCAATCAATCACTTCCACACCTAGCACACCAAACCTATAGTAGCAATCTGAGCACTACAAGCTCTGTACAATCCAAGCTATTCCAAGCTAAGTCTAACTAGCTGCTCATGGTAATGTTGGAAGTTTATATAGGAGAAGGAGTCTCCTAAAAGGGTGGAAGGATGAGCTTATCCTTGAGGGAAACGGTTGCAAAGGGTCTAACAATCATGCCATAGAAGGGAGTCGACATTCACAAAGCTAACAACCAAGCCTGGAGTTATCTGGAAGGCTGGTTGTTTGAACAAATTCGCCCAAACTGGATCAGCGCGGATAATGAGGAAACTGACGCGATGTCGCCGCGTCTACATAACTGGGACAGTCATGTCAGCGCGGAAGCACATGGGAAAGGCGCGCTGGCGACCAGCGCGGAAAAGTGATGTCCTTCCGAGCTGGCAGCGCACGGAATACACTATGGAGCGCTAGTCATCGCGGGTATTTTGCAAACAGACGCGCTGATGCATAAAACTTTAGAAAAATGGGTTTCTGGGCTAGTTCAGAAGGCATGAAGCTTAGTGATTGACATAGCAGGGTGACTGACAGGAAGGAAGTGACAAATTACTGTGTAACAGATGCCCCCTAAAGCATGAAGACCGAGAGAGTGGGAGGGGTGAAATGCTTTACAACACATGCCGAACTGGAACACCACCAGGAAGGACCGAAATATCTCTGATAATCAAGTACATGCAGTCTAGGCATGGGCGAAGCCATCCACAAAGACATGCGAAAAGGTCTGTGGAATGGACGCAGCCACCCAGCTAAAGAGACCATAATAATGATAAGGTATGGTCGCAGCCATCCATGAAGACTCAGGTATGGGCGCAGCCATTCATCAATGAGTCATGTAATGATCATCCACAGAATCGCAACCTGGACCATAACAGACAGGGATCCAGGGTCTTGCGCTCTGTCCCGATCCGAACAAAGTACAAGTTCAACCATGTGAATATATGGGTTGAAGTCGAACACGCATGAACATCGTCTGATTACCAGTCAATGATGAAAACTGTTAACAGATGCGAGAGGTACCACCAATAATGACAATGGCCCTCAAGGTACTATAGGTACAATCCGCGGCATGTGAATCAATGAGCTGGTGTCGAACACCCGCGGAATCATTTGATCGGAGGCCAATGATATAAACCTCACGTCGAACACGAAGAACCTGCCATTGAGGCATGCAGGCTCTAAGGCACCTGAAGGGAGTCTCTAAGTCACCTTCCCGGATAATGAGCTGAAGTCGATAGGAAGGGACCTTGATCGAAGGTGGGCCATAATGTTTCCCACATCATCGACGCGAGACAGAGGAAAAATGATTTGTGTGAGATAGCAGATGAGGCTGTATTATTACAGAGGTCAACTTCTCTTGAACATATCGGCGGCACTATGGCGGGTTTGGCAGTATTTGACATCAAATGAGCAAAGGGTATAGTGATGATGGCAATGGGCAGATGAGAGGTCGAATAGGATAACCCAAACCCACGGAGGCCAGTGAAAAACAAGACGAGATGGTCCCACCCAGACACGAAGCAAAAGAGTGCCATGTTCAAGAGCGACATACTGCCGACACGACTACGATTACAGTTCCATTTTCCCCACCATTTCTGGCAGGTACCCCGGTTATTTTTGGATGACAAGCTTGACGGGGATAGCATATGCTCGAAGAGTGTCATTTCGACAATATCCGATGTCATCAAGTGTTTAACGAGCCTGACAAAGGAAAAACTCGGCGTCTTTTCTTGTTTAGAGAGTCTGAAAAGACAGCAGAAAAGAAGACTCCAGGGGGGTCCTTTTTCGTACAGTTTTGTCTCTCGAGCCCGAAAAAGTATAAAACAATGCTCGAAAGAACCGCCCGACCATTACGATCGAGGAGTACTTTTCGTAAATAGTGCTTTTGACCCGAAAAAGTAAAAAAACAGTCGAAAACACGTCGTTTTAGGGCCTATAAGGAGTGCGAAACGAAAAACACCCGGCAATCTTTTTAAGTTACACGGTCCGAAAAAGAGCTTAAAATGACCGCCTCTCGTTCCTTTTAACGAGCTGAAAGGAGACTCGGCTATCTTCTCTTGTTTAATGTCGGAAAAGAGCTTAAAGACGACATATTTGGGACCAAGCGATTTCAGAACCATGATGATTTCCACCGTTTATACTAACCTGCACAAGAGCACTACCCGCATAAATCCATTCGATATGAGTAAAAAACATATTAAAACATGTATTTGACAAAACTAGGGCTAAATTTATGGCAAAAGATGGCAAAAACCCAAAAATATGACAATTTTATGAGTTTTTGCTATAAATAGAAGAGGGTGAAAACTCATTTTTACCATTTTACCATTTCTGGATGTGAAGGACGTGGAGAAGCCAGAAAGTTGACGGAGTGATTTCCAGCCCGTACGGACACCATTTCTCGAACCGCTTCCTCCAGGTAGGTTCTCGCTCCCTTGCCCTGCATTTTGGTTGTTTTTGGTAGAATTTTAGCGGTCGAATCTGCCCAATCGGGCAAATTCTTGGTGCATGGATGCGCTCTCGGTCAGCGCGGATATCCCACGCGGGTCCGCGCTGGCCGAATTAGGACAAAACGTGGCCAACTTCGGGTCAGCGCGGAAAACCCGTGTTCTTCCGCGCTGACCTCGAAAATTAACAAAGGGCTGTCATGGCCAGCGCGTCTGTTTTTAAAACAGCCGCGCTGGCGCGGAAAAATTATTTTATTTTAATTTGAACGTAAAAAATCCAATTCCAGCACTTCTAATTTCTTTTCATGGTTTCTGCAGGACGTAATGGCTTTCCAATGGCAGGAAAGAGTGCACGATGTCGAAGATATTGCTGCTTGGGCAAATGTGGATTGCTGCAATGCCATGCGGGCTTGCGGTTTTATGAAATTTTTCCTCACACCTCGCCTAAGAGCTCAGCATGATCTTCTCGAGCTACTGATCAGGGCATGGAACCCGGTGGATATGAAATTCACTATCCGGGGCCAGGATATCGAATTTGACCACATGGATATCTTCTTTTTGACCGGGCTGTCACGCCGAGGTGCGAGGCCCATCATAGAGGGGCAGCGACCTAGCGGCGGCACGCTAGATGATCTGATGGCTCGGGTATGTCCGGAGGCTGAGAAAGCGCGAAGTGGGAAAGTAGCAATCCCCACAGTGGGAAACATAGTGCTTCGCACCATTCTGTTCATGGTGACCCGGGCAGCGGGTAGTATGGCCAACCACGAGGCCTCAAAGACTCATCTCTTGTTAGCTCTCGATTGCCTTGAGCCTACAGTGTTTGATTGGTGCACAGCAGTGACCAATAACATGAAGAGGCAGCTGAGCAACTGTCGTCGCGGGGAGACGAAACAGTTCGGCTACGGGTCCATCTTAGTCCCGCTCATTCTAGAGCGAGTGCCAGCCATGCGGCTGCAGACGATGGCCGTGGATGCTCCCAGGGATCCTCGGGAGACGAGGGCCTCACGATGGGCTCGAATCATGCCACGCGGAGGTGGCGGCCGGCCACATAGCTGGGGAGCATTTTTCCGAGACTGGCTGGATCAGCAGGAGATCTTTGTGGAGGACTGGCCATATGCGGGCATGGATTTCCGCAATGACCCTGATCTGGCACTGCCCCCAGGTGAACAGTGGGATGATGCAGGTATAACACTTTGACTTTTGAATTTTTTAAATGTTTTTTGGATTTTTTTTTTTATGTACATGTCTTAACAAATGTCATGGTATGCAGATGTGGGGCCTACTAGACCGATTGGCCTGGCTGCCACGGCACGGAGAGAAGGACAGGGAGGTGGGGTCCTGGCCTTAGCCCCTCCAGGGGTTGATACGTCAGAGGCTGTGGCTCGCAACCTTGAGGGGTTGCTGGAGGGGGTGCCTGACTACCAGGGGGTCGAGGAGGTCCCCATAGAGCATCAGATCCATACAGTGGGGGTGCAACCCAGGGTACACCGCCTTCTGAGGCGGGTGGCACGAGCAGCTGTGTACTACAGAGAGCATCATCCAGCCGAATAGTCGCCTAGGCTTTATTTCCACTGTTATTTTGAGACTCATGACTCAGACATACTGATTTTTGGACATATACACTTATTTTTGAGCGCCTTAGTGCGCCACACGATATATATATATATACATACCGGTTTTTGGATGGATCATTGTTACATGTGATGATGTTTTGTTTATGTTATGCATTTATTCAATACAATTGTGATCTTATGTATGAATTTGCACGACACATGACCCATGGATTTTACATTTTTTGATGCAAGCTAAAAAGCATCTATATGCAAACTATGCTTGAAATGATTTATTTACATATGCTTAACTTTATTATGCTTTCTATGTCTTCTTGCATGATGTTTATCTGTTACGCAAATGTCTATCTAACACATGATTTGCCAATGCGTCGGTCAACGTATTTAATCGTCTCGGAATGTGTTGATAAGTAATGTAATCAAAGTTCCGTTCCAACAATCTTACACGTAGGTACAACCTTAATATGCGCTGGTCTCTGACGGAATATCGCCCGTTGAGTTGATGGACAACTAGCTGGGAGTCCAGGTTCACCACTAGTTCGCGGATGCCAAGGTCAACCGCTTCGGCAAGTAATTCAATTACAGCGCTGTATTCGGCAACGTTGTTAGTGGTACGACCTAGGCAGACCCCCTGAAGGTCTAACAATTCTCCGTGAGGATCGTAGATCACCCACGCCGCAGATGACAAATTGCAAGTACTACGGCAGGCGCCATCAGCGAAACCAACATAAGGTGCACTAGACATCTGCACAAGAAGAAGAAAACACAATAAGAGGAAAACACGCTTGCACACCAAGGCAAAATGAAAACATGCACAACACACAAAACACACGTATATACAAAGTGAGTGCGCGAAGTTATGCATAATATTTCTTCAGATACAGCCCGTTGCGGGGCTTGTCAAGAGGATTTCCTTCATAATCAATCAACTCATATGCGCCCTTTTGTAAAACTCTTTTCACGATGTAGGGACCTAACCACATAGATTCGAGTTTCCCTGCCCCCAGCTTATCCTTAGCTTGATCGTAGAGCAGTACTAAATCTCCCTCAACAAAGGAACGCGGATGGATATTCTGGTCGAAGTGAGCCTTGACTCTCTTCTTCTGCGCTTCGATAGCCAGAGAAGCCAAACGACGAGTCTCGTCTAACCGTTCTAGGTAAAGAAGCCGTTCCTCCACCGGAGTGGTGTTGGGGAGTAACTCGACAGCTAATTTTAATGAAGGAATCTCGCATTCGACGGGAAGGGTAGCCTCCAGTCCATAAACCAACTGGAAAGGGGTGAAACCGGTGGCATCCTTCACAGAAGTCCGGTAGGCCCACAAGGCTGGGAAAAGCATAAGGTGCCAGTTAGACTTGTGCGTATTGACGGTGCGCTGAAGCATAGTGATCAAGACTTTGTTCACGGCTTCAACTTGGCCGTTAGATTGTGGATAGTACGGTGACGAACTATCTTGGCGCAAGCCTAGCTGGGACGTTAGCTCCGTCATCATATGATTTCGGAAATGCTTTCCATGATCTGTAACAATAGCCTGAGGGACTCCGAAACGAGTGATAACATGATTGAATAAAAACTGCGCCGCGGTGTAACCGTCTTCGTTTAATGTAGGCATCGCTTCGGCCCACTTGGTGAAATAGTCCACAGCAACGATAATGTACCCATGCCCCCCGGCCGAACGAGGGTTACAGGACGTATAATCGATGCCCCATTTTGCAAATGGACCTACGGTTACGACAGGGTGCAGTGGTGCAACAGGTGCACGCATCTTCCGGTGGTAAACCTGGCATTCGTGACATGCACGTACAGCAAGGATGCAATCCTTGAAGATAGAAGGCCAGAAATAACCAGCGCGGAGGATCTTCTGAGCGGTAGCATATCCGGACATATGGCCGCCACAAGCGCCGGAGTGGCAGTCATTCAAGACTCGCTCAGCCTCCTCAAGGGTTAAGCATCGGCGAAGAACAGAATCGACGCCGAGGCGGTACAGGGTATCGCCCAAAATGCGGTATGGTTGAGCTTGGTGACGAATTCGTCGTCGAGCATCTTTCGATGTGTTGGGACGAAACGAAGACGTTTGTAAATATACGATAATGTCCCCGTACCATGGGTCGAGAGTGCTGATGAGAAATAGCGTTTCATCCGGAATATGTTCCTCTGAACGAGATGGTGTAGACTGAGATGGTAAGGAGCAGAGTAGTTCGGCGAAGACCAGCGATTTCTTAGACTTGGCTGCAGTGAATTCCAAGTCGAACTCTTGGAGGATTACGATCCACTTTGAGTATTTGCCCCCCAGCAACTGACGTGACAAAATATAGGTCATGGGGTTGCAATCAGAGATCACGGTCGTCGTGCGCAACAGGATGTAATGACGGAAACGTTGGACGGCACAGACAGCTGCCAATGCCAACTTCTCGACGTATGCATAGCGAGTTTCCGTATCCAGAAGGTTGCGGCTGAGATAATATACAACATGCTCGGTGCCATCATCGTCGTCTTGCACTAAAACCATGCCGATGGTGGTATCGGCGGCGGCCAAATAAAGGGTGTAGTCACGGTGGTAATTTGGAGGTCTTAGGAGCGGAGCTGAGACCAGAAGGTCTTTAAGACGCTCAAAAGATTGTTGAGCGATAGCGTCCCAGCGAAAGGGCGTGTCTCGCTTCAATAATCGCGTGAAACCCTTAGCCACCTCGGCATAATTTGGGATGAATCGTCTGAGAAAATTGGCTTTCCCCTGCAGGCTCTGTAACTGCTGTAGAGAGGCAGGGGGAGGAAGATTCAAAATGGCCTCGACCTTAAGGGGATCCAGACGGATACCTTCCCGGGAGACGATAAACCCGAGCAGTCGGCCAGATTCTACGCAGAAGACACACTTATGCGGATTGAGTCGAATACGGTAGTGTCGACAGCGGAGAAAGATTTCGCGTAAATGAGATGGATGGTCTTGACGTTTAGCTGAATGAGCTGGTAGGTCATCCAGGTAAGGTTGTACGATGTGTCGGATATCATGAAAAGCATACGACATCGCACGCTGGAAAGTGGCACCGGCATTTTTGAGACCGAAAGGTAGCTTCTTGTAAGCGAAGGTGCCCCAAGGACAAATGAAAGCAGTCTTGTGCTGGTCTGCGGGGGCTATGTTGATCTGGTTGTAACCAGAGAAGCCGTCCATAAATGAATAAATTTCGCTTCCTGCGCAATCGTCGATAAGCTGATCAATAAAAGGCGTAGGAAAGTTATCTTTTGGACAGGCGCGATTGATGTCGCGATAATCAACACAAACCCGAATAGTACCCTGTTTTTTATTCACAGGGACTATATTAGATACCCATTCCGTGAGAGGAATGGCATAGATGAAACCAGCTCGAAGGAGTTTTTCAACTTCGGCCTTGATGGCTGCAGCCTTTCGAGGGTGCACTGGGCGTAAACGCTGACGAACAGGCTTAGCGCCGGGATAAGTAGGGATTTCGTGCTCCACGATACTGGGGTCAATGCCGGGCATTTCCTCGTAAGACCATGCGAAAACGTCACGGAATTCACGAAATAAATCAGTGTAAAGTTGAATTTCCTCAGGAGTGCATGTGACTCCAATATGAATATTTTCGACAACCCCTGTTTTGACAGAGATGTCGATAGCCAGAGTTTGCGTAATGTTACCCATGTTTCCTTCCGAAGACACTTGATACAACTGAACAGGCGTTTGGAGAGGGATAGATGGGACACATGAAGCAAACCGCTCGAGACATGTGGCCATTTCCGAATGAGGAGGGAGAAACGAAGAGCGATGGTGGTAATCTGACCAAGGGAGCTCCTCGGGAGACATAGTCTCAATGATAGCCTCGTCGGAGGGAAATGATTCCTTCAGGGGATCCGAAGTGGCCTCTCCTCCCATCCAAGGGAAGCGGTCATATGAATCGGGAACGCTGCTTGGAAAAGCAGGTTCGGGAGGTGGAGCCGATGCAGCGACTATCTCGATGTAGTTGAGCTCGGCGGGACTCAACGGCATCATCTCGCCCCAAGAGTCTTCCTGATTCAAGGGGGGGAGAACCCATGGATCGGAACGCACTGAGATCATGTTAACGGAGGCGAGATTTGGAGGTGGGAGGGGAAAGACTCCCATCAGGGAGGGATCTTTAAATAATCCAGCACCCACACTCACTAGCGATTTGGAGGTATGCTCTACGAATGGCACATTCCCTTCAGAAGAGGAAGCGAAAAAGGACAGCTGGTCCACTGTGACGATTTTCCCTTGATGGGGAAAGCGAACGACACGGAACAAAGAGGAAGCCACGGCATGCATGGCATATGTCCAACTTCGTCCAAGGAGGAGGTTGTAAGTGAGATTAGCGTCAACGACTTCAACCTCGACCTCTACCGTTTTCCCTTCTAAAGAGATAGGCAATCGCGGGAGGATACCATATGGACGAGATTCTCTTCCATCGAAAGCCTCTAGGGTGGTAGGAGACTGGCTCAAGGCAGGAGAACCAATAGCCTTCCAACAAGCAACCGACATGATGCAGGTTGAGGCACCTTCATCAATGACCGTACGATGGATCGTTTTGCCATTGATGAGAACCTGTATGAGGAAGGCCACCTGGTGAGGCAATCTCTGCGTGAAACCCTCGAGATCAAAAGAGATTAAATCCGAATCTGCCGGGTCTATGCCACCAATCGCTGATAGCAGGGACTTCCTCTGAGAGGGGCAGCTCTGGAGGACTTCTAATGCGGACATAGCAGACGGAGCCTGAGCTAAGTCCTCGACAATGCTATAATGCTGTGCAGCACGAGCATTGGGGTTATAAGATGACTTCCTGAGTACACCTTTGGGAGGGGGTCGGGGGATCGTCTCGGTGCTGGGCCTTTCGATGTGAAGGGGACCAGAACTGGACGGAGGAGCGCTGGAGGGAACTTCCGGCTCCTTCCCGGCTGAAGATGGATAATCTTTCGCTCGAGTTGTAACATGGATGGGGATGGTTCCAGCCATGAACACCTGAGAACCGAACGAGGAAGAGGATTGAGAAGGATCTGCCACCTGATGCGTCTGCTGGGACGGGAAAGGCTCTTTAAGCACGGCAGGGGACCCTGGAGCACCTTTCAAAAGCCGACTAACCTCGGACCGCCTGGGGCAATCCTTGGTGTAGTGATCCTCTTCGCAAATGAGACAAGGATACTTAGGCTTCCGTTTGGCTCCTTCCTCGGAGGGAGGTTTAGGAGGGTTCTGCTTCAGCTGTCCAGATTTATCTTTGGCCTTCCCTTTCTTTTTGCCTTTCGAGGATTTGTCTGCCGCGGTGGACTGGACGGCATTTACCTCGGAGGTATTCCCAGGAATAGATTGGCTCTGAGAAGCATTTTCGTTAGAGGCATTTTGTTTCTGCTTCCCAGGGTTCGCGGCCGATTTCTTAGATGATGAGTTTACGGACCCAATGACTCCATCGACAGAAGGCTTTGGTGGAGCTTTGGGTTGTCCGGGCCTCGGGGCATCTGGCAAATACTCATACAAAGTACCTGACTGAGAATACACTAAATCCAGGTATTGAGCTCGCGCGATTGCTTGCTCCTCAGTTACACACGCCCCCATTGCGATATCTTTAGCAATTTTAGGGACAAAGGACGTGGTAAACCAGTCGGTCAGGAGTTGATCAGGGATCCAAAATTTAATCAAGCGACGGCGCCTTCTCCATTCATGTATATGATCGGAGATGTGCGTTGCCGTATCCTGTTTTAGAGACGTGAGAAGATGGGTCCCAGTCTCGTACCGAATGGGTAACTGAAAATGAGTTAAAAAGGCCATAGCCAACGAGTTAAAATCAGAAAACATGCCGCGATTGAGTTCGATGTACCATTTAGCAGCTGAACCAGTGAGGGTCCTCTGGAAGAGGCGAAGTCGGATAGAATCATCAAGCCATGAGTTAGATGAGCACCAAAGGTGATAAGTCATTACATGGGCCTGAGGATCCTCTCCGGCTTTGCCGTCGAACTTTGGACAGTCACCTGGTATTTTGGTTGGAACCGGTGGCCAATATGGATTATGCAAAATAGGGTCATTTGTTAACTTGGACACATCAGGTAGTTCCAATGTTGCCAAAAATGGTAGCTGCGGGTTGAAGGACATCTGTGGCTGCGGATTCGAGGCGACATTAGGGTTCCACCCAGATTGGGGTTGCCCCCACGAACTTTGTCCGGACGGGCCCGGCCCAAAAGGACCCGACGCGTAGGAATTTTGTCCCGATGGACCTGGTCCAAAAGGACCTGGCGCATAGGGAGTTTGTCCGTAGGAGTTTTGTCCGTATGGATTTTGGCCATATGCGGACGGCTGTCCCTGTGTCTGCCCCCCAGCTCCCCAAGTATTAGCAGCTTGTCCGACAGGTTGACCATATTGATAATTTTGATAAGGAGTGACCTGTGGTTGCTGATAATTTTGATAAGGAGCATACTGATTTTGCCCCTGGGGTGGCTGGTAGCCAGATGACTGCTGGGTCCCATACGGAGCCTGGTAGGCAGGCTGCGTTTGGTATGCGGGTTGATAACCTGTTTGAGTTTGAGGCCCAGAGTAATGTCCTTGAACCGGCTGGGGTTGAACCATATGTCCCGAAGGTTGACTTGGTTGGATTCGAGATGGACCTGGTTGGCCAGCAGGATAGCCTTGCTGGGCACCAGGTTGTCCATGTGCCACCAAGGGTTGTCTTTGCGGAACGGATGGTCGAATTGGCTGGATAGCTGGTTGACGCCGAGGTTGGCCAGCTTGTCCAGTTTGACGATGAGGGTGGACACCGGGTTGATTTGGCTGTATAGACGGTTGGCCCGTTTGTCCCCCAGCGTAAGCAGATTGAGAAGAGGGCTGGGCTTGCTGTATGGCAGGCTGCCCTCCTTGGTGTATGGGCTGAGCAGAGGGTTGGCCTTGCTGTAGAGCAGGTTGCCCCCCTTGCCCAGAAGGATTCGTGATTTGAGGGGTGGGTTGGCCCTGTTGAACATAGGGTTGTCCACCCTGCCCAGGGAATTGACCAGACTGGGCGGTAGGTTGGCCCTGTTGTACATAGGGTTGTCCACCCTGCCCAAGAGGATACCCTTGCTGGACTACTGGTTGATTTGGAGGGTTGTAAACTGAGCCAGTTTGTCCAGGAGGGTACCCTTGCTGGAAACCGAGTTGGCCTTGTTGAAAAGAAGGTTGCTCTGGTTGTCCAGTGGGTTGATTTTGATATGGATATGGCGGACCTCCAATGCCCATGGGTTGTTCCTGGTAAGGTTGACCTTGTGGGCCCCCAGATTGTCCTGGGTCAGGCGGGCCATAAAGTGGTTGCCCCTGGGGGGTTTGCACGTAGAATGGCTGGCCTTGATTGGGTGGTCCTATGGGCTGCCTGGGAGGATCCCGGTTCCCTTTGAACATATGAGTAGCGTAATCGTACGTGATATTCAAGGGTTCCTCGTTTTCTTCGAAAGGGCGATGAGGGAGGCCTGAGACGCTCTCAAGGAACTCACCATTTTCATCATAGAAAAAGAAGGGACCTTCGTAATCCGGGTCCGTTATGGGTTCCCCATAAGCATCATACGGCCCTGATCCTGGAATTCCACCAACAAAGGAACCAGCTTGAGGGATTTCAGACGAGGAAACCGGTACAGCACTGACGACCGGAGTCGAACGTGCTACACAGACAGTAGGTTGAGTGGGAACTGAGGTGACGGGCGTGTTAAGCCCTGTCGTAAGGGGTGTACTAAGGGGCTGCGAAACAAAAGGTCCGGTGGAGGCAGCAAGACTAGGATCCCATATAGTTGTAGAAGTCGTTCTAGCGGCATACCTATCCCTCAGTGATTGATATCGTGGAGGGAGGGGAGAGGAAGCCGGGATCGGGGTCTCGATGTCTGTGACCACGGGTGTCTCATCGGTGCTGGAAACTATCTCATCCATGTGGGAAGAAGACATTGGAGACGACATACCGAGAGGGGTACGGGGGGTATAATCGGGCTCCCAGATGGGATTCCAATCCTCTATGTAATCTTCGTCGCCTGGGGCACGTACGTTGATAGGCCGGATACTCAGAACAATGGGAAGAGTACCGCTTACAACTGGTACCTCTGGAGCAACAGAGGACGGAGAACCTTGATCACTTGGACCGGGAGTTGATGGATCAGCCAGGATGACCAGACCCCTTAGAAAACCTAAAGGAAACTAACGATAAAACCCTACTCAAAACTATCGCACACAAGACCTAAAATAGGTGATGTTATCGTGGCCAAATTAATTTTAAGACACAAGAACCAAACTTGACCTTTTCATGTTTCAGGAGTCGAGAAAAGGACGAAAAGATGACTCCAGTCTCCTTCGAATGTTTAATGAGCACGAAGTGACAAGACGCTCACAGGCACCTTTTCATTTAAGGAGTCCGAAAAGGATCAAAAGTGACTGCTCTGGAATTCTAGGTAGAGGGTGTGCCAAACTTTTCGCAAAACCACAGAATACTTTTTAGGGTACGGGTGGTCAATCTTCGTGAATGCTGTGTTCACTGCATTGCGAATTGTAGGGCGGCCGACTCGGCTTCCTATGGATAAAGGATAAAAGCCTAGTGGGGTCTCCCTATATACGCGACGGTACGTGGGAGCGCAGTCCGTGTTAGACCACTATCGAGTCACAGAAGGAGGAATCACCCAACCTAATGTGAAACAACAGTGACTATGTTTAAAGACGCTGGAACACGTCTCTAACCTAGACCTCTAGATATTTGCGTTTAGTTCCAATGCGTTTTTATATTCATTTGGTTCATTTTATAGTTGATCTTGAGATTAAGTTTCGGTTTCAAGCTCTATCGTATGTTCGCTCACAATTACCTAGATGCAATCTATATGCCAAAGAATTTCGTTTTGTTCGATGAATTCTAGCTACGAGAGGGCAAGGAATTTTTAACCAAACAAAACAAGTACAAGCAAACAAGCCACTTAATGCAACTAAAGCGAGGAAAGGAAACTTTTCTTTTGAAGATGCAAATCAACGAAATGTTCTTTTCCTTTTCAATTTTCAAAAGCAAAGCCACTAGTTTGATTTTCTTCCAGTGACACAAAGCATCTAAAATAATTTGGAGGAACCGGAACACCAAGTAAACTACTTAATGAAAGCACGCAAAGTTCCCGAAACACTCAACCAAAGCTTCCAAATCAAAGGAAAACAAAGGTCTGCACGAGCTATGTGATCTAAGCTCTGCAAGATAAGCAAGGATCGCAAGCAAGGAGGAAGCGAAAAGAAACCACTTGGAAACACAACCCAAAACACTCCAACAATCACTGAACAAGTGCATGAACAGATCTGAACTCGGCTGGTCGAACAAGCAAACAAGCTCCCTACGGCAGGCTTGACACACACACGGCCTCTAGATGTCCTAGAGCTAGAGTGCGAAATCAATAGAAAAAAGCAAACACCCGAAGGACGAGAGTCACAACCAGTCAACTAGAGACACAACACAATCCAGCAATTGCAAAAGTGATGATGGGAACACGAACCAAGCAGCGAAAGCAAAAAGGGAAGGTATTTGCAAACTTAAAACTGAGCAAAAACGAAACCTTATGGAAACAAGCTCCGCAATCAAGCAGTTCAGAGTTCAAACAATGAAAAACAAGTCATCAGACAGGTGGAGAGAAGAAGGGAAAGTCACAGCAAGAGGTTCAGGAGGCCAACTTGGTCAAAAATGAGTTTTACAGGATCAGCGCGGGTAGCCTTCAGCAACTCGGCGCTGACAGGGGGAGGCCTGTAGCAACTTTGCGACGTCAGCGCGGAAAGACAGGAATAAAGCGTGTTGTCTCAGAAAAACGAGGTCAGCGCGGAAAGAAAACACACAGACGCGATGACAAGAAACACAAAGAAGCGGCGGCGCGATGCCAGCGCGGAAGGACACGAATAAAGCGCGCTGTCTCTGAAAACAAGGTCAGCGCGACTGTTAGACATACAGGCGCGATGGAAAGAAAACCCAAAAACAGGGTCGCGATGTCAGCGTGATTGTTTAGAATTAAAACGCGCTGAGCGCAAAAACAAGCAAGGCCAAACTAAAAAATTCCCAAACCAAAGGCAAGAGCTTTTTAACAATAAAGATGCTTCCCGGAAACGCCCAGAAAGTTCATAAGCAAAAGAGACAATCCCAAAAACTCGAAAAGAGATCAATCAAAGCCAAACACAAAAGTGGACTCAAGAGACAAAAAGGCTGATCCCCAGCGGAGTCGCCAAATTGTTGGATAGGTAAATCCCCTCTACGGATAGAGGCGATGCCTACTAGCCCAGCAGGGGTCTAGCAACAATCACACAATGCTGCTACGCATGTTCCTAATTACAATTAAACAAGAGGTAAAAAGCACCTACTTGGATTGCTGCGCCGTCGTTTGACGAAGAGATGTTGCCTTCGCTCCTTCGCTTCGGCTGGTCACAATCCTCCGCGATCTCCGCGAATAGATACCTGCACACACGAAGAGGAAACAAACACAAGCGTGAAATCTAGTAAAAGTAACCATACATCAGTCAGAAAAGATGTAATTCACATTTAACCATTGCATAGACAAATGAGAATGGAACAATAATAGCAGTCATCTATTATTAATCAGAATAGAGAAGAGTACAACCAAATGTTCTGACGTCGGTAACCTTCTCAGGAGGGGCCAGTCAGCATGTATCTCAAGCATTCACCTTTGAGGATGATTCTCCCAAGACAAACAACTCTCTCTCTCACACAAATAGCACAAAACAACCTTCCCTAAGCAATCAATCACTTCCACACCTAGCACACCAAACCTATAGCAGCAATCTGAGCACTACAAGCTCTGTACAATCCAAGCTATTCCAAGCTAAGTCTAACTAGCTGCTCATGGTAATGTTGGAAGTTTATATAGGAGAAGGAGTCTCCTAAAAGTGTGGAAGGATGAGCTTATCCTTGAGGGAAACGGTTGCAAAGGGTCGAACAGTCATGCCATAGAAGGGAGTCGACATTCACAAAGCTAACAACCAAGCCTGGAGTTATCTGGAAGGCTGGTTGTTTGAACAAATTCGCCCAAACTGGATCAGCGCGGATAATGAGGAAACTGACGCGATGTCGCCGCGTCTACATAACTGGGACAGTCATGTCAGCGCGGAAGCACATGGGAAAGGCGCGCTGGCGACCAGCGTGAAAAAGTGATGTCCTTCCGTGCTGGCAGCGCACGGAATACACTATGGAGCGCTAGTCATCGCGGGTATTTTGCAAACAGACGCGCTGATGCATAAAACTTTAGAAAAATGGGTTTCTGGGCTAGTTCAGAAGGCATGAAGCTTAGTGATTGACACAGCAGGGTGACTGACAGGAAGGCAGTGACAAATTACTGTGTAACATTCGCTTTTGATATAGTCAAAAGCTTTTCGATTTGGTACTCTTTCGTTCAGGAAATGAATAGCAAAATACTACAAACAATCAAATAGATACGATCCCCAGTGGAGTCGCCAGTTTGTTGTAGGGAAAAGTATCCGACTTGGATGACCCTATCCCACTCTAAGGGTGATAGTACCTCAGCAACAACTGTAAAGAAAACTACTTAAGGTTTACTTCTTTATGAAAGCAAAAGAGAGTGGATAAATGCACTAACCGTTGCCTTGCGCTTAATGTCGAATCCAAACTCTTCTCTATGGCTGCTTGCTCCCAGCTCTTTGCTCTTTTGTCGGCCCAGCTACAATGAGATCCTGCAAAATGACAAAGAAAGAGACTACAAGAGGCATGCAATCATAACTGATTCACGGATTAGCATAAACCAAATATACAATTATCACAAAACATCATTGGAACAAATGCATATAGAAGAACCTCAATAGCTTTTATTAATGAAGAAGTAAAGGTTCTGAGAGTGTTACAAACATTGAAGGTCCTAATCCAGCAACACCTCCCAGCAGAAAGAATTTCTCCTCTTCACCTCCCTCAAGCAATCACCCAATAGCTCTATAGTGAAACCAACAGCATAGCATTACTTTGCACAAAATTCCAGCCTCCTGAGCTCATAGGAGAGAGCTCAATATATAGATGAATTGAGAAAGGATGAGTCAGCTTGCAACTGATGTGTAGCTGCCTTGTGTCCTCTCTCTCTTCAGTTAATCTTTAGTTGATCTTCAGTTCTTGAGTCCACTTGGAGAACCTTGCTTCCACTTGGAGAAACAGAGCCTCTGACTCATCACAAGGCGAAATCCCTGATCCAAGTGTCATTTTGGGAGCAATGACTCAGTGTGCCACTTGTCCCATCTCGCTCAGCGCAGGTGGCCTTTGTTTCACTTGCTTTGCAACGCAGGTACACCATGGAGGATCTGAGTTTCAGCGCAGAAGCCTAGTGGAGCACCTGCTTTGATTTCAGGATTGCTTGTTTTTGAGTGTTTTCAGGTGGAGAACTGATTTGAGAGCTGTTGGTTTGCTGACCTTGTTCCTCTAGGGGTAGGAACATCATGTTTAGGGAACTTTGGATCCCTTGGATTATTGACAATTCATGCCTGCTGCTGTAAGGCACAAAATTGTCTATAACACCAGCAGCTGTAAAAGTGATGGCGGAAATACAAACCAAGCAGCGAAAGCAAAGAGGAAGGTATTTGCAAAACCAAAAAATGAGCAAAACGAAACCCTGTGGAACAAGACTTCGCAAGCAAGCAGCTCAGAGTTCAGATAATGAAAAACAAGTCACAAACCAAGTGGAGAGAAGAGGGGAAAGCTAAAGCAACAAGTTCAGGAGGCTAATCTGGACAAAATCAAGTTTTACAGGATCAGCGCGGGTGGCCTTCAGCAACTCGGCGCTGACAGGAGGGGTCCCGTAGCAACTTTGCGACGTCAGCGCGGAAGAACACGGGAAAAGCGCGCTGGCTCAAAAACGAGGTCAGCGCGGGTATTAGGTGTACAGGCGCGATGACAGGGAAAACAAAGAAGAAGGGGCGTGACGTCAGCGCGTCTGTTTTGAATTAAAGCGCGCTGAGGGTAAAAAGCAAGTAAAGGCAAAGCAAAAACTTCCCAAACCAAAGGTAAGAACCTTTTAACAATTAAGACACTTCCCAGATGCACCCAGAAAGTTTATAAGCAGAGAAACAATCCCAGAATCTCGAAAAGAGAGAACAATCTAATTCAAACACAAAAGTGGACTCAAGAGACAAAAAGGCTGATCCCCAGTGGAGTCGCCAAATTGTTGGAGAGGTAAATCCCCTCTACGGATAGAGGCGATCCCTACTAGCCCAGCAAGGGTCTAGCAACAATCAAACAATGCTGCTATGCATGCTCCTAATTACAATTAAACAAGAGGTAAAGAGCACCTACTTGGATTCGAGCGATGTCACTTGATGAAGAGATGCTGCCTTCGCTCCTTCGCTTTGGCTGGTCACAATCCTCCGCAATCCCCGCGAATAGATACCTGCACACACGAAGAGGAAACAAACGCAAGCGTGAAATCTAATAAAAGCAACCATACATCAGTCAGAAAAGATGTAATTCACATTTAACCATTGCATAGACAAATGAGAATGGAACAATAATAGCAGTCATCTATTATTAATCAAGATAGAGAAGAGTACAACCAAATGTTCATACGTCGGTATCCTTCTCAGGAGGGGTCAGTCAGCAAGCGTCTCAAGCATTCACCTTTGGAAATGATTCTCCCAAGACAAGAAACTCTCTCTCACACAAGCAACACAAAACAACCTTCCCTAAGCTATCAATCACTTCCACACTTAGCACACCAAATACCTATAGTAGCAGCAATCTGAGCACTATAAGCTCTACACAATCCAAGCTATTCCAAACTAGCTGCTCATGGTAATGGTGGAAGTTTTTATAGGAGAAGAAGCCTCCTAAAAGGGTGGAAGGATGAGCTTATCCTTGAGGGAAGTGGTTGCAAAGGGTTGAACAGACATGCCATAGAAGGGAGTCGATACTCACAAAGCCAACAACCACACCTGGAGTTATCTGGAAGGCTGGCTGTTGGAACAAATTCGCCCAAACAGGATCAGCACGGATTATAAGGTAACTGACGCGCTGACGTCGCTCCTCGATAACTGGGAAAGTCATGTCAGCGCGACCCAATACAAAGGAGAGGTGCGCTGGCTCATAAAATGCGACCAGCACGGAAAAGTGATGTGCTTCCGCGCTGGCAGCGCACTGAATACACTACGAGCCACCAGTCAGCGCGGATATTTTAGAAACAGACGCGCTGATGAGGAAAAATTTGGAAAAGTGGGTTTTGGGCCAGTTCAGAAGGCATGAACTTGATTATTGTGAATTCTTGACACAGTAAGGTGACTGACAAGGAGACAGTGACAAATTACTGTGTAACAGGTACCAGCCTGAGGAGTGCACACCTACAACTCTTGTAGCTGCACTTTGAGGGCCCCCAACACAATTTGGTTCTCCTGCACAAAATTTTGGAGGGCCTCGGAGGTGACATCACGCATTGTCTCGCCGATGTCGTGCAGATCACCCTTGGTAAGGGTGATCGGGTCAATAGACAACTTCGATGCCTTCACGCACTTT
This sequence comes from Pinus tabuliformis, assembly GCA_031772625.1. Taxonomy (NCBI): domain Eukaryota; kingdom Viridiplantae; phylum Streptophyta; class Pinopsida; order Pinales; family Pinaceae; genus Pinus; species Pinus tabuliformis. Next base: position 1,287,416,938 of record CM062811.1, on the reverse strand, counting down.
AGCTGTGTTGATGTGGTTTTTGGGTCCACACCTCCCTCCTCTTCCTCTGCTTCCTACCCATGCGAAGGTCACTATTGGCCCTCGTGTGCCTTTGCAGCTGCCTCCTACACTACTGCTACTACTACGGCCTTTCTTGTTCAGCTGCTGTCTGTGCAGCATCCTGCGCCTCCTGTGCTTCTGTTGCCACTGTCTCCTTCCTTATTTTCTCTTCCAACTGTGCCATGTATAGTTTGGCCTCCTCTTTCTTCCTCTGCGCTGCAGACTTCTCTATTTTCGCGATGTCTAGAGCGCGTCACTCCGATGACCATGTCTTGAGTACATTAAATATTGCATCGTCCATGGCTACAAAGGGTAGCTCTCTCCAATACTTATTCAAGTCCTTGTGCGCTCTGATGTATATGTTGTGGAGGTCTGCCTTAAACTCTGCAAAAATTTGTAGGCTATTGTAGACAGTGGGTGATAACCGGGGCTTGTGGTTGATCACCATTCTGAGGTTCATCTCCATAAACATCCAAAATATCTTACTATCGTGGATCCGGTTTACATCCTTTGTGGCCCAGAGCAAGGTGTACTTCATGGCCTCATGCAAATCCCTGTCAATTGTGGGGAATTGACTATCCTCCGGCAATTCCCCTACCATGAGCACTATGGATAGAAAAAGCCATGCATAGTTGAACATTTTTCCTTGTTCTTGAGCTTTGCGACAATTCTCCAAGAATTCCTCGCAGAGGAACTCGAACCAGTTAAACTAGACCCCCTCCGCGCACTACTTAGCAAGTGCTACCATTGGTGCAAGTACCTCATCCGCGTTGCACTTGCGCATAACCTTACCTGCCAGTATTTGGGTCACCACTCTTACTGCTTTGTCGTTGATGTTAGATATGGCGTAGCCCCTCTTCTTCTTTTCCAGTTTATATTTCTTCTTCATGGCCTTCATGATGGCCAAGTCACTCCTTTTCCCCTCCAAGATATCTACGAGGTCCTCCCCTTTGCATGGCAGCCGGGTGATGTGGTGAATTAAATGTTCTGTGATGTGGATGGGCTCCTCTAGCCACAAACACCCACCATGCACTAGGCAGAGTAGCTGCCTGATAACAAAAGTTGTTATTGGGGCACGATGGAAATGTGACACCTAAAGCAGGTTTAGTAGCCCTGCCTTTTCCACTCCGCGTAACCAATTTCACGGCTCTAATTCAGTAACCCTCACCATGGTGTTCTTCTTAGGCTTCATGAGCTGTGCAGTCTCTAGGTGAGGGAACATCTCGTGGTCAGTGAGGTCCTAGTCTTCAAATTTTAAGCTAGGCACCTATCCCAGGTGCATGCCCTAAAAAATGATGTTGTCTAGGAGAAGTGGGGTCTAGAGAGAGCTCTTGCTCTTGTCAAGATCCTTGGGAACTTTAGCCTTCCCATTCCACGGGGGAATATAGGCGGGCAGCTTTGTTAGAGGGTGCGTAGGTTCAATTTCCTCCTCCATGCCTTCGTCCATGTCTTATTCGATGATAAGGTCCTCTAGGGCTTCCTCCTCCTCATCGGTTTCTATGTTAACAACTTTCCCCTTCTCCTCCATCGTCAGCCTGGTGCATAGCGGGTTTTGTGGGGACACACGTACGAGAACCATCACTTGTTTGTCTTTCTTTGGTCTTGGCATGTGCAGTGATTTAGGGATTTCTGCCACAATCTCGGTGACTTCAGGGACATCCCCCATAGTCAGGGCCTACACGGCCTCTTCGGCGGTCATCTATGTAATTTCTATAACTTCCTCAGATGCTGCCATCATGTATGACCAGAAATCTATCACTCGCATACTGAGGGGCTCAATGAACATTCTGCACAGGTCAAACAGAGCTCTGCTTAGGCTACACGGGGTATACAACTATTCAATTTGTATATGGCCAAGTTTTGTTTGTTGGGTAGCCCTTTGTAATTTATAGTGCCTTTTGAATTTGAATTTGACTGTTCGCCCAAATCCGGATCATTAATGCTCCCTTGATGGCAAATTTTTCCAAATCTTGCCCATAAATCGCGTCTTAAATGCTTGTCGCCCGCTCCATTTGGTCTCGAGTCGAGCATCCCATCGTGAATAGTGACTCCAATGGTCACTTTCAGGCCAACCCGAATGACAGTGCAACCCCCCTTGCGTGGTCACAGACCTTGTGACTCTTTGCTTCTGTGCGCAACTCCAACATCGTGCAACTCTTGAGCAGAGTAGTTTATAGTCCCGCACCTCCTTTCAACTGCCAGGAGTGCTAAGACTATACTTCCCTTGGCTAGTCAGGTGGCCACGCCACCTGTATAGGGTTTCATTTGGTCATCCATCACTTTTCTTGGAAAATACCCACCTTTTATTATTACTGGCGGCTTCACGCACTTTATCATCTGTAGCACGCCATCCTGGTTGATGCGCTTAGTAATGTGCGGTCCAAGCCAAGGCATCAGACTGATTAATTTGCGATAATAATTCTCAAACTTGTCAGTGTGATCGTGCGCACCTTGTCTTATCACCTTGGTCTTCTTATTGAGAAAATCTACCTTTATCTCGTCCTCCAGCTTCTTGAAATCTGCTTCTACCATAACACTTTTCTTCCTTAATCGCACCCTTTCTGTCTCAAGTTCTTGGAGCCTAAATTTCCCTATTGGGTTTCTTCTTCCAAGGTTCCGTGAACCATCGTATCTACTGGTGCTACTATGCGCGGACTAGGAATTTCATCCTCTATGGGGCTTACAGCGTTCACTTCATACTCCAACCTCGGCGGTGCTTGCGCGGTCAGGTTCTTGCACGCAGTCCTATAAGCTCATAGAGCTGCTGGTACGCACAAGTCCCAGTTAGTCTGCTTCGCATTGTGGACCTTGTTCAGTGCTTTTCATACTTTGCTAAAGGATTCTGTGTGGATAACCTTTTGTGCACTTGGTCCTTCCATACTCCATGGTTCCAACCAAAGGGGTTGTTCACGCCATTGCCTTGCCCGCACCTGCTTACCGACCGTATCACCTAACGCGAAGACTGTGTGCATCCGTGCAGGTTTCACACCATATTCCTGCATCCATCTGGATAAGTGGGTGCACAGACCATTCCATCCGGCAATCTTTTCTGTCAATAGCATCTAAGGCTTCCCAAACTACATGCACATCATCCTTCTCCATTCGCACCAGTCCTCAAAACTTCTTTGGTGCATACCCCACCACCTCACTGGCATAGCGCAGTACCCATTTCAAAGCTTTGAAATGTTGTTGTTCTGATACTTCTCTTTCAAATATACTCAGGAAGTCATCCACCTCACTTAACCCATCATACATAGGCAGATCCCTCACCTCCGTTGATACGTAGCGCAACGATCTTGTCATCTTGTTACAATTTAGTGTGGTTACCTCATGTAACTAGTTCTGCCATCGTTTTATTTCCTCATCTAAATCCGATGTGTAGGAGCTTTCACTCTCTGATGAGATTCATCCATCCATGGTCAGATTCACCCAGTATTGGTCTCACGTGGTTATCTTGTAGATGTAGTCCAAGTCATCGTCGCTCTCGTAGTAGTGCACCGGCTCCATGTAGCGTGATCCTTCTGCAGGATCCAAAGGTACAACCACGCGCAAAAACCTTTTCTCAAAAATCATCTTACACTTCTTTAGATTTATCACCCAATTCATGTCAGTGGCCCACTCTATTCCTAATAGCACAGGTAGGGATTGTTGTCATCAACAATCTCTATCACTTTGAAATCTACTAGCGCACTTGCTCCTTCGATATCTATTGTGATTCCCTACAATCTCCCCATAGGTAGGATCTTTTATTGGTTCGCCATCTGCAGTTGGATAAGAGACCATTACAGTGTAGGCCTTCTCATGTGCTCCCATGTCTGCTTTGGCAGAATGTTCACGTCCAATCTTAGATCCAGAATCACTTGGTCCATCTCATATTCCTCAATCTGCACGGTCAATCTCTCCCCATTCGCATTGTGTGTTTTCTAAGCTTCCAGACTACAAACAGTTCTCCTTGTGTGGTCCTAGCACATCTATTTATGAGTTCTTGTAGCCCCTTTATAGCCTTGTTGTCACGCAGCAGCTTCATGCATGTTTCCAGGAACGTGGTGAGCATTGATGGGTCCATTTTCAGCTCTAGTCCATTTTTACTTTCTGAAGTGGAGGCATCAATGAAGCTCCTCTTGGCTTCCATGAAGGTCTCCTTAGTGCGCTCCAAATCAAAATCTGGTTCCTTTGTTGGAGCCTTGCGAACCCAAGTATTTTCTTCAGGTTGCTTGCCTTTGTCATCCGCTATCATAATTGCACTTTGGAGCACAATATTCACATTAGGGTCTTCCTCATGTGGCTCAGACCTCATCATTTGCAGGTTCTGAGTCGGTGGAGGTTGGAGTGCTCCTTTATCACACAACCTTGCTATCAGTGTGGGACAATCCTCCATCTCATGATCAAACAATGTACAATACAAGCATGATGGTTGCATTGAGTTTGTACAATCGTGGGCATAATGTCCTAGCTCTTCGCAATTGTAACATATCAGCTGTCTGCGGCCTCTTCCTAGTCCTCCTCCACCTCGGCCTCATCCGCGCCCCTGAAATATGGTTTGTTCCATCCCTGCGTTCTAGTCAAGGGGCCACGTTTCAGCCTGAACTCTATAGGTAGGACTTCGGTCCATCATCAACTCATAACTTCTACATGTGCGCTCATCATGGCCTATTGATCTACAAAAATTACAGAACAACTTCTGTGTGTACTTTTGTAATAAGTTGTAGTTGTCTTTAGCATGCTTTCCTCCTATCTGACAAATCGTGCACCTTAATGCAGGCACCGTGCTCTATCCTGCTTGTGCCTCTGGTCTCAATGGCATTGGTCCTCCTCTCGTGAGGTAATTCATGAACACCGGGCAGTGATCCTTGTCATGTCCCTGACCCTTGCACTTTACGCACCATAGCTCATCGCGCACTTCTGGGCGAGCTGTCCTGTATTGTTTCAAACTCTACATCTCAGGGCACAATTTTTTCAACTATGCATGAATCTGCTGAACTCCTAGGTTGGGATCTTGTATTGGGGTCTTGTGCAATCTCATCCTGACCTCCAAGGCCTCGCCCTGAGTTGTTAGCCTCTATTGTGACAGCGCGTTCCTTATATGCAGTGTTAACAATGCTACAAACCATTCACGGTGTTGTCCATCTGTCAACACTATGTTAACTTTGCGAATTGTGCACTTCAGTCTCTGATCCAACTCCCAAAGGGTCTCGCCTGGTAGCATTGTGATTTCCTTAAACCCAATGATTGACTGCACCTATAAATTTGGCCTGCTAAATTCTTTGTTTAGTGCATCTTGGATATCTACGATCCCTGCATTCAGATTGTCATTGGAATGCTTAATGTACCAGGTCAGCACGTGATCCTGCAGAGCACTGACCAACATTGCCTTCTTTATGTTGTCATCTATGACTCCCTGCGCTTCCCATACAACTTTTATCATGAACCAAAACTAGTCCAGATCTTCATTCCCTACTCCCTTGAACACTGGCAACTTTATCACGCTTGCCATATTACTTCGCGGTGGTGGCGAAGGTGGAATGGGCGAAGACGAGGGTGAAGATGGTGAAACTGGCAGTGGTGTGGGTGGGGGTGGTATGCGTGGAATTCTCTACCTTATCAAATTGAGCACACTTCTTGGTGAGACCTTCACGAGCTCTTCTTTGCCCCCTCGCGGAGGTGAAATCAAGGGATTAGTTTCTAGTTCTGTACTACCTTTGTTTCTGTAGATTCTCCCACTTCGCATAGCCCCAAACATCAATTTATTCGCATAACCTATTTTTCACACAGTAGCATTTTAATCCAAGTGTTCAAATATTTAACGTACTTACCTCGTGGCCCTTTTTGGAAAATTCATTCTGCCTCGCTATAGTTGACTGAAGTATCTACCGCGAACTCGATGATGAATCCTCCTATAATTCGATCGAGCCAGTGATCAACAACGCGTGCGATTTTATCCTCCGATGCTTCCAATCTGCACACCAATTCTAGAGTCCACACAATAGGTCTATCAAGTTTACACCTTCCTTGGCTATTTGCTAGCTTTGCGATCCACTCATATAGCTCAGTAGGGAAAGACGCGAAGAAAATTTTGTGGATTTTTGTATATAAGTAGAGATCTAACCACTCTTCATTTCTTTGTCAGATTCTAGTGATACGACATCAGACATCTCTATGCAGATCCCAGTCCCAGCAATGGAACCATTTATTGGCTTATTGGGGCCTGACCTAGGTTTGGAGTTAATTAGCCAAACAAATCGCTATACTACTAGCCATTTTGGAAACAGTCTACGGAGCGCAGACTGAGGTCTCACTCAAAGTAGTATGGGGGGTGCTGGAACCAGGTTTTTGCACCCTTGAGATGTCTGAGAGGTTGAACTGGTCCAACTGTTAGTCCCTTCATGTAGGTTGCTTCACACACTTCCCAGGCCTTCGTGCCCTGATATACTTGCCTTCGCGTAGCCCTAACTAGGGGCTGTGGGGCTTCCGTGCTGCTAGAGTAGCACTCTGCGCTATTCCCCTAAGTCGCACCTAAGATCTTACTTATCTTCCTATGCCTAGTCAATTATCTTTGCATAAATGGATGTCTTACGTTATATTTATTTATACAACACATTCATATGAGTTCACGCAACAAATAAACAATACACTTGCAATTTATACCCAATCATACATTAAAACAGGAAAAGATACACAAAAATATGGTAAACTTCTCTTTATTAATTCTTCCAACGGTTACAGACTTGACCTGCCCTATGCACTCAACTGCAGACTACTAGGCCTCTGCTCACTTAGCTATAGAGCCTTCTCCTACTCTATGACCCAAAGACACACTTCTACACTTTGACTCAATCTCTTAGACTCCTCATGATTCCATTCTATTAGTTATCTGCTTCTGCTATCTTCTATACTTAGAACCTCACTCTATTTATATAATCCCATGGTCCACGGACCATGGGTAGGTCTATCAAGCCAAAATTACATTACAAAAATGAGGGCAGACAACCTTGTGACTCTATTATGACTTCACGCTTCGCGCCCACTATTCGCGGAGCTTTTACAAAGGACTTGGTCAAAACTTGGGTTTTAAGCCCCAAAACATGCCTTGGGGGGATTCCATGCCCAACATCCATTCTAGGACTTCCACATATTATTGGAAAGCTAACTATAAGCACTATCCAATGGATAGGGTCCAATTTAGCTTTGAGAGCTTCCATGGCTTAGAAGATGGCTTCATACTTCACTGATCTTTTTCACTTTGGGAAACTGAAAACGCATTTCGCTGTGAGTGACAACACCAGGGATGTTACATAAAGGAAAAAGGACAAAGTTCATGGGGTACGTATTCCAGGATGAATGTTGTGAAAAACATCCTAGTGGGTGTTCATTTGGTTTATTATGGATAAGGGGAAATTAGAAAAGGCATTGAAAAATGCTTTGGAAAGGAAAAGAGGCATTAATTAACATTTTATTTATGAAAATAAAGGAAATTAGAGAAAATGAAGGTGAAAGGTCATAGGTTTCGTGTGAGGAGGAAAATGAAGGAAAATAATAGAAATTGAAGAAAATAGAGGACTCATTGGTAAAAAGGCTTCTAAGGATTACTTCACAACCTTTTGTCAATTCAGTTTTGGAGCTCTCTCTCATACTCTCATACCCTTAGAGTATTCTTAGAGCACTCTAGAATTGGAGGAAGGAAGGAAAAGTAGGGACAAGAAAGAAAAGGGAATAAAAGATTAAGAAAGGAAGAGCGAGATCAGGTGACTACAATGGCATTACTTGCAAGTATTGAGTTTCATGTATGATTTCCTTGATATTTTTGGCATGCATGGTACATGTGTATGTGTGTTTTTTTCTTTCTCTTGCTATCATTGGCATGGGTTTTTCTAGGTGTGACAGTGGTTTTCATCCTTGCCTTGCCATTTCTGAATAGCCATGGTGTGATGGGGTTTATATTATTTGGTTAAGATAGATTTCTGGATGGTTTTGAAATTGAGCGGGGTGGTCTCAGGGAGAAACAAAAGGCCTAGGAATCCCTAGACTGGTGAAGGTGGGATTACGGTAAAGCCTGATTATGTATGCCCTTGTTGGGCCTACGAATCCTTGGCCAGTGAATGATGAGATATGAAGTAAATCCTAGATGGTGGAGATGGACAAATTCCTCATGGTTAGGTGGAAATTTCTGGAGGCATCCATGCTTATATAGGCCTAGTGATCCCTGGACCGGTATGTGGTGGGATTGCATTAAATCCTGATAGTGTATGTTTTTTGTTTGGGCCTAGGAATACCTTGGTGGATTGCAGTAAAGCCTGAGGAAGCCCTGGTTGTTTTGTTATAAGTCCCACATTCATGCTTGGAATATGGCATGTGGGTGATTGGATGAAAGAAAGATTTGGTTCAACCCAATTTATGGTTGGGTGGTACGTGGAAGTCCTTGACTTGGTTGAATTTTGCATGTGTTAATAAGAGCCCTTTTCCTCTTGTGTTTTATTTGTAAATGCACTTGTTATTATGTATCTTTAATGATTGTTTTATCATTGTTAATATGTTGGGTATATACTAGTTATAAGCATGGTTTATGATAGACTTTGGTTATGGTTCTCATCTTGTTTTGTTTCATAAATGAAATTTTAATGAAGGTATGACATAATAGATGGTATTGCAGCTATTATGAAAGGGCATCAGACCTTCTTGATGAATCTTAGATAAGTATGAGGTCCATGTGTTCAAATCTGTTGTTATGACCTGTGGATTACATGTTCATGATGAGTTTGAAAGAATGCCTGTCATCGTTGGTAAGGTTTAGGTCAAGTCCTTGTTCACGTTTTTATGTTAGTTTCCTTATTTCAATGTTATTTATCATTTATGGAAGTTTCATGAACTTCTGGGCATAGGCCTAAGTCCTAGCCCTGAAAAAGTGGCTAAGAATTTGGGGATGCTGGTCCAAAAATTGCCTAAAAAAGGTTGCAGTCACATGGATTCCCTTCTATGGGAGTGAGTGGAGGTTCTCAGTCACATGGAAGGATTGTCAAAGGAGCGACTGGGGGTCTATTTCAGTCAAGAAGCGAGTTCTCTTAGGGGTTAGACACCTAGAGGGGTAGGTTAGCTCCTGAAGGTTCTATAGCCCTTAAGGAAGGTCAAGATTGTTTTGGTTTGTCGATTCCACTTCCTTAACTAGGGGAGTCAAGTCATATCATAGTAATTCTTCATCACATGTTTACCCTGGTGGACCAGTTAACTTGGGTAAATTGTTGGGTGTGGAGCCTGATTATATTCTTTATTTAAAGGGATCGCTACATTGGACCCCAGTCTATAATTTTCTAACATAAATATAGGAGGAGGGCATCAAAGTGGTATTAAAGTATGGTTGACCCCTTGGACTAGATGGGCGAAATATGTTTTTATGCATGCATGTAGGTTGTGTATGTGATTAATGTGTATGCATGGTGATGGTCATTGTTGTAGTTGTGTTGTCATGTAGAAGTTGATGGTGATTGTTGTTGGATGTGGTTGTCATGAGTGCATGTCTATTATGCATTTGTTATGTATGTTAGTGTCTATATGTCATTATGCATGCATTGTCATGGTTATAGTTTTCGTGCATGAGGTCATGATATGCAGTTGATATGGTCATGCATGGTAACTAGATGATGTTTATATAATGCTATGATTATGTTTATACATGTATTGTGCTAATCTGGTTGATCTTGCAGATGAGATATTCTCCCCTGAACTATACTTAGTTATGTTGGTTATATAATTTGGTATAGCTGACATGGTATATTTACAGGAAGAAGATAAAATATGATTAGCAAGATGGTAGACTACAGTTCAAGAGATTCTCCCTATATATTTGTGCTATAGGATAAAACTTACTGTGTATGGAGAATGGAGATACCCTCATAGGTCTTCCCGGGACCTTTAGCAGACTGTAAGATTATCTGCAATCGTCACAATGTTACATGCATGTTCATAAACAATAAATAACTATCAAAGTAGGACAAATAGATTACCTCAAGCCTCCATGTAGATTTGCTGGAGAGCACAATGCAGCTAGGTGGAAGTCCGCTAAGTCGGCTCCAGATCAAGTCTTGTACATAGAAGAGACAAGCATAATCATAGCATACAACTTCAATAACTAATACATGAATACATAAAAGAACATCTATTTACACATAACTAAGCTACTCATGCTAAAAGGCATTGGAAAAATAGGCTAATGAATGATAGCACCAACACCATGGAGTAGATAGTACAATTGTAGTTCTATATTAATGTCGGAAGAGTGATTACGACCATCTGTTGCATCAACCTTCCCTTACCCCTCCAACTTCTCTCTCTCTGTCCCTTCTTACCAACTTCTTTTGATTTGAGACAATGCTCAACAATCAAGTATGTTATCCTTTCAAATGATATGACCTCTATCACCATAGCCCTAGCTTTGCTTATGTAGCAATTGAGTTAGGGTTGCCAAGTTCCTCCATGAGTTCCTTAGGGTAAAAGCAATGAAGTTGCCATGATTTTCAGCTCTTTCCCATTTGCCTCCTTCATTAGGATTAGAAATCCCCAAAATAGGTCAAACTTGAGATGTTTGCTTGGTTTTCTTGAGTATATTTAGGAGCAAATATCTAGATAATTATGAGTCAATTCGCTCCTTTGACCTCTAGAACTTCATTAGGATCCACTAACGCTGTTCCCGAACTAGCAACTAGAGTTAGTAGGGTCACTAACACACCCTTAGGCTTGCAGAGAAGCTTTACAAAGCAGGTTGTCAGTGCATAGCCAACGTTAGTGTAGAAACAAGGCATGTGATCTTCGTCTTTGCTTCATCTATCATGTCTTTCCCCCTTGAGTTGATGAGGGGGTCAATTTGTTGTATAACAGATGCCCCCTAAAGTGTGAGATCAGAGGCTACGACAATGGCTAAAATACTTTACTTAACTGTAATTTTCCTTTTTTGACAAAAAGAGAGAGAGGATCGGAGCTTCAGGTGGTACGTGAAACCTGATACAACACATATATATAAAACTACTAAAATCATGTCCTGAGTCGGGGATTCCTGTTATAGACATTTTTGTGCCTTACAACATTGAGCATAAAATGTCCATAATCTAAGGGATCCAAAGTCCCTAAACATGTTGTTCCTACCCCTAGAGGAACAAGGCTAACAAACCACAGCAATTCACAGAAGTTCTCCACCAGAAACTGCTCAAAAACAAGTCAATCCAGGATCAATTCAGTGGCTCCACTAGCTGTTTGCGCTGAATGTCAAAGCCAACACTGGCTACCTGCGCTGAATGTCAAAGGCAACACTGGCTACCTGCGCTGAGCGAGAGTTGACATGTAGCAAGTTCATTCCACGAGGTGTCAAATCCCAGGAAGCTTCCAAAATCTTCCTCAATGACACTTGCCTCAAGGAATTCGACTGGTGATGAGTAAGAGGTTCCAAATCTCCAAGTGGAATCAAGAACTGACAGAGGGAGAGGACACTAGTCAGATCTCAAGCTGGCTCATCCTCTCTCCAAACATCTATATATGGATCTCTCCTCCATGAGATCTAGAGGCTGGAATTTTGTTATTGCAAAGAATTGCTGTTGGTTTGAGATTGGAGTCATTGGGTGCTTAATGCTTTGAAGGGGGTGAAGATAGGAATTCCATTTGCTGGGAAGGAGATGCTGGATTGGAGCCCTCTGGGTTGTATCTCTTCCTGAACCTTGTTATTCATCAATAAAGCTATCTTGGTTTCTCCTATGTACTGATGTATTTTTGATGTATGATTGCATTAGTATGTTTAGTTTGTTTCTAATCTTGAACTAGTTATGAATATGAATCCATGTCTTGTGTAGTGTTCTCTTCTTGTGATCTTGCAGAAACCTCTTGAAGCTGGGCGAGCGAGAAGACAAGTAGCTGGGAACTCTCCAAGAGAAGAGAAACCGGATCGAGGGACAAACGGAAGACACCGGTTAGTCCATCCATCTCTCTTCATTCTTAATTCATAAAGGAAGAATACTAGAATAGCTGTCTCTGTTTGTTGCTAAGGCACTGTCACACCTTAGGTGGATAGGATCGTCCTGCATAGGCATTTTTCCCCACAACAATTCCCATGCTCAGGAGCTATGTCAGAGTGATTTTCTCATAAAAGAGATATGACGATGTTGGCTGCCGATAAGCAAAATGTGCATCCGGTGTCATAATAGGATCATCCTGATAAACTATCTCCAAAAAACAATATACGCAACTTGGGAGAGGAGACAAGGCTGAGTGATGCAAGCCTCTACCCAAGGTCTTGATTTCTGCTTCACCGAACAGCATAGATCAATACAAGTGAATATATGCGTTGATTTTGAACATGCATGAAATCATCTTATTACCAGTCAATAATGAAGACAGTTAATAGATGCAAGGAAGGCCACCAATAATGGCGATGGTCTCCAAGATGCACAGTACAATCTAACAAGTGTGAAATATGTTTTCGTCGTCGAACACCTGTAGAATCGCTTAACTAGGAGCCAATAATGAGAACCCCTAATCAAACACAAGGCAACCTGCCACTAATGTCTACAAGTACCAAGGCACTGAATGGGTTGTCTTCCTAGATATAGTGTTGATGTCGATAGGAAGATACCTGTCGAAAGGTAGGCAATAATGTGTCCTACATCAATCGACATGAAGTGGGACAAAAACGATTTTTTTTTTTAGGAATCTTTGAGCATTGGGTCTAAACAACAGAGGGCATGATAAAAGGATATGCTTGATGGGTTGATGGAGGAAACAAAAGGTTAACCCTTGAACAATAGAAGGCATGACAACGGTTTTAACCATGTAGCACTAGACTCATGAACACCAAAGAGTGTTAGGATACAGAGATGCAGGAACATCGAGGTATTTAGGCTAAACTCATAGGATGGTAGGATTCATATTGAGAGGCTGTCACAAGGAAGGTTTATCTGAGGGAGTGCCATGTTCAAGGGAACGACTGCTACCAAACCACACTTTCTAATACTAAATGCAGTTGTATTGTCTACTTTCCCCGTCTGATTAGTTTAGTGAGTCCAAATGGGTAAACTTATCAATCTTTCCATTTTTTAAGAGTCTGAAAAGGACCGCGAAAAGAGTGACTCTATGCCCTATTTGATTATTTTAATGAGTCTAGACATGAAAACTCGTCGACCTTTTCATGTTTTGAGAGTCTGAAAAGGATCGTAAAGAATGACTCCATGGTGGTCCCTTTGTCATAGTTATTAATCGGGTGTGACAAAAGGTTAATAGTATACCCAGATCAGTTACTTTTCCGTGAGTTAATCTATTGAATCTAGATAAAGAGAAACCTATGTTCAATAGATGTTGACCTCATCAGGGAAAATTTTAAGAACCACCCTAAATTTATATGTATAATAAATGGGCGAATCCCTATGATACATAGGAAAAAAGGGAGACGATTTTATCACTAATATAATATGTATATATATATTTTTTTGGTGAATCTCTCACCAGATTATATTTTCTTGTAAAGTCATGGCGAATCTTTCACTGAATTATAAAATCTTGTAAGATCTTGGAAAATCTTTCATTGAATAATAAAACATTGTGAAGTCTTGGCGAATGTTTTGTTAAAGTATGAAACCATATATGATAATAATAAAACATATTCATTAAACTGTAATATACTAACATACATGTTTGGAAAAAAGAAACATAATTTTCACTTCCTACAAACAATGTTGCAAGTTTTAGTGGCCATGTTTGTCATGGTAGGAGAGATTAATGTTTTCTCTACCACTTTTGCCAAGCTATCAAATTTCTTTCTTATTCCATAGACTCCAACTGCGAGATTAAAAAAAAAAAAAAAAACACATCAAGTTTGTTTACCCCAACACGCCAACAAGTAGCAAGCCCCAACTATATAATATAATGAAGTAGTAGGTATCCCAAAGGCCTGAAGGGGATCTAATGGAAAGAAGTGACCATTGTCAGAAGCCTTCCAATCAATATATAAATATATAAATGTAGATTTGTTATTATTTTAATTGGAAAACTTCCATTAAATAATAAAATTTAATTACATCTCTCCCAATCTAAATTTCTTATTAGCATAATTCACTAACTTCATACCATTTTTAACAGCGTTGTAACATGTGAATTAATTTCCTTTTTGGTGCACAATCTCCGCCTTTTAGGACAATATGGTGCAGTGACCCAACCCCTATAGATCATTATGATAAACTAAGAATAGCAGAGAAGATAAAAGGTTGTACAAACCAGCATATTTTTCAAACAACTAATCCAAGATCAGTACCTTAAGTTTTTCATGAAGATATCATATTGAGAATGTTTGAAAAATGGTCAGAAATCTGGGCAGCGACTATCTCTCTTCTACTAGGGTAATGCAGAAAGAGTTAAGATTTCATTGTTTTGAATTTTTTTTTTGTTAAATCCGAAAAACCAATATTAATGGAGATATCTGTATTTTTTACTAAATTTTGTGAAGTGACTAAATGTAGCTTTAACCATTCACCTTAAGATTTTTTTTACAATATAATTTCCTAAGTCTATTTAATATCTTCATTATCATAAAAACCAACCTATATCCATCCTAACTCCACATCTACCACTCTTAGAGGGATGAAATCTATTTATCCTTCCCAGCACTTGGTAGACCCGGAATTAAGATGGATCTAAGCTGATAGAATTTCCCCTTTAAATAGTCTATGCTCACATGAATACCATGGTATTACCATGGGTCAATACCATGGGATATCATAAACCTGGAGCTTAAAAACTACTATTAGTAATTTATAAAAATTAATAAAATTAATAACTGTTTTTTATTTTATTTTTTAATTTTAAGCAAGTTTAAATGTGTAAGTGACATTAAATTACAAAATCCATTTTTACTCTTGATCTACCAAGCCCCAAGAGGGATAAAATATTTTTTCACTCTATGTTAGTTTGCATATCACGATAATTGGTCCAGAGTAAAGATGGATCTATGCTAGTTTAATTCCCCCTTTTATATAGGTTGCATTCCATGTGAATACCATGGCTCAATACCATGTGCCATATTTATTTTTATTAATACTAATATTAGGGTTAATAATGTTTTTTTGCATGGTATTAATAATAATTTATTTTTATTAATACTAATATTAGGGTTAATAATGTTTTTTTGCATGGTATTAATAATAATTTGGCCCATGGTATTTGGCCCATAGGCTTCACCTAAATATAACACATTTTTTGAGTGTTCATAAATATAAGGTGGCTTAAGGAGTAAACATAAAAAAAATTTTATTTATTTACCATACATTTATATTTTTATTAATTTACCATACCTTTTTTTTATAAATATGGTATTTGGCCCATAGAATTCAATTAAATAAAACCTCTTTTTTGAGTCTTCTTAAATACAAAGAGGGTTATGGACTAAATATAGAAAGAGGTTTTATTTATTTACCATACCTCCACTTTATTTATATTTTTATCTTTTTACACGCTTGCGTGTTCATAAATATAATGTGACATATGGAGTAAATACAAAAAAATGTTTTATTTATTTACCATAGCTCTCATTTATTTATATTTTTATTAATTTACCATACCTCTTTTATAAATATGATATTTGGCCCATAGGATTCACTTAAATGAAACCTCGTTTTTTAGCCTTCTTATATAGAAAGAGGGTTATGGACTAAATATAAAAAGAGGTTTTATTTATTTACCATACCTCTAGTTTATTTGTATTTTTATTTATTTACCATACCTTTGGAGTAAGTATAAAAAGAGCTTTTATTTATTTACCATACCTCCACTGTATTTATATTTTTATTTATAAGTATCATAAATATATTTTCTTGAAAATGAGGGCGAATGGGAGATTGTAATTCAAGGGCTAAATTTATTTTTTTTACCCTCTCCCTTAAAATAAGGTGGGCTAACCTCCATACCTAATTTTTTTATAAAATAAATTTGAGGCGATTTGTAACAATGTACTATGATACAAAATATTCACCCCCCTAAAATTTTCCATGGACCTCATTTTGTTACGAGTATGAGGAGACGGACTAAACTCATTTTTCGTGACGAATTTTTAATGAGTCACACGACGATAAACTCAATACCTTCATCAAATTTTAACGAGTCAAATGAAGAAAACTCAAGGTATATTTTTCAGTTTATTGAGCAAGGAAAAAGATGTAAAAGAACTACTCATTCCTTCTTCATAGATTTAACGAGCCCGAAGAAGGGGAAAAACTCGGGGATTTTTCGATTTAAGAGCGAGAAATGGTCCCAAAAAAGCAAGTGCTCTTGTTGCTGCCTGTTGTGCCCTACAACAACCCCCCATTTCATATCACTCTTATTTTTCAAAAATTAACATGTGGAATGGGTCCCTTTTAAAATTTTGGCATCAATGCTTGCATGTTCAAAAAAGGCCGCATAATCAAAGGAGCTTTCATGTACTTAAGCCTTTTTCGGACATTAATGTTTCAAATAACAAACAATCTTTTATTATTGCGATAAAGCGATCGCAAGATCGCATATCGCAACAACATGAGAGATGCATTCAAATGGAATTTTGGTTTCCACCGATGCGATATCGCTATCGGCGATCGGCAATGTTACATACACACCAAGTAAAGGCACATAACTCATGTCCCGATGCGACACGATATCGGCGATCGGTTATCGGCGATACCTCATGTGAAACTGCCTTGTGATTTAAATCCCGACCCGAAGCGATATCGCTATCGGCCGTCGCGCACTTCGGTAAGGCATTCGGTTCCTACCCCCGATGCGATGCGATATCGCAATCGGTAACCCCAAACCATTGTATATGCGCCTACGTCTGTTCCCATGCGCTAGCCCGATGCGATATCGCTTATCGGCTATCGGTACGATCTTTTGGTAATAATTGTGCAGGACTTAATCCCCGAAGCGATGTGGTATCGCTCATCGGTGGTCGGCAGTCTTAAAAGCCATCACTTAAAAGCTTTAATTTTATATTCATATCCGGTTGACAAAGCGCGAATCCCAAAATGCCGTTAATACAAGGGATAAGGTAATGCGTGGGTATTTAAAAGATTTTGCCCCTTCGATTAATGAGCACCTGCGTTTAACCGCCAGAATATCTGTTACACGCTTAAGTGAGTCATTCACCCGGATAACAGTATAATTATCACATTTAATGAGTAGTAGGCCTCAAATCACCATTAATGCATCTTCAATATACTCTTAGCGATTGGATCCGCAGCCACTTTTGAAAATTAATCTTGGCACGCTTCAAATGATATATCTATCTCACTATGTAGCGTCATTGTTACTATGTTGTTACGATTTCTCTTGCAATTGTGTAGAATTCGTCTTTTGAGAGAAGCTTAAGCATGATGGGGAAAAGATCCAAGAGGGCTACGGGCTCTACTGTTACACCTGTAGTAGGTCAAGCTGCTGCAATTAGCAAGAGAGGCCTCGTTTCAGACACTACATGCACTGGTCTTAACAAGGCTACATGGCAAGGCACATATAATCTATTAGAGGCCGAACAACCACAAGTTTTAGTGACAGTAGCTACTGCGGACCCACTCAAAAAGTCCGACGCAACTCTCAAGGAGTTGGCCGATTCCTTTCTTCACAGAATCGCCGCTAGAGAGCAAGTCCTTCCCTACACTGATGTAGTGCGATGGGCAATTGAGGAAATTCCAATCACTGACAGAACGTTCCATACAAGAGACGGACGAATTTTTGGGTCGTTCAAGCCAGAGCACCTGAGGGAAATGTATCATTTTCCTGAGCCAGAGAAAATCTACAACAAAGACTTCGTAGAGAAGTTTGCAGCTGAAAACGATGTACCATCTGAGCCCATTCGAGATTGGAGGCAGAACCCGGCCAAACACAAGCACGAGAGCTCGGGTAAGTATTCTGTCAATTCCTTGGCTTCTCCCTATTGCTATGCGGGAATTATGATGTGTAGGCTATGGGGATTACATGATTCTGCCAATTTCGATATAGAAATGGTTCCCCTAATGGAAGCAGCTGTTAATAGTTTTATCATGGATTGGGCCACCATTCTTTTTGATAAATTGACTGTAGCTATTCGGGATTTTAGAGCTAAATCTGTAGTCACCGAAAGGAAAATCCCCCCATTTTATTATAGCGCCTACATTATCGACACATTGTGTTTTAACTCTGAGTTTCCCATCCTCGGTTGGAGATGGACCACCGAAGACCCTTCGCCCATTCATTTGTATCATCGGAAACTATGGAAGTCCTCTTACAAAGACCATTTGTATCAAATTTGCAATGGTTTTATGGTTCCCATTCATTATTCCATTTTTGATCGGCCTATTCCCAAAATCTCCTATCTCGCTTCCTTCGACTTACCAGCTATCGCAGGATGGTTTGGAGAAGAGCACTTTACCTATATTAGGGTTTATGGAAGCCAAGCCAAACTGCACGTTCTCCCTCTATATGTTCCAGATAAACTGTTAGCCCGAGAGATATCCTACCAAATTATGGCTGAGAGTGTAACCCAAACACTCAAGAAAGAGAAGAAGAGGGGCTGGCCCTCTTTTCCCTTAAGGATGGGTGTTTTTACTCTGCATAATCTCCAACATGCAGAAAAGGAGGCTATAAAGATGCAAGCTTTATCCCTGCCCACCATGCCAGCCAGACTCTATGATCCAAATAAAACTGCTTATAATGCCCTAGAACAGGCCAAACTGACTAAGATTGACCATCAAGAGGATGAGTTTGACGACCTGTTCAGAGCTGCCGATACAATAGGCCAAACCAAGCAGCTTGCCAAGATGAGATATAATGATGAGAGTTTAACTGAGTTCAATAAACTCAGAGAGCAGAGGTTGCAAACTCTGCCTCTAGATTTATTTTCATTAACCTCAGCGTCCTCCTCAAGCGAGCCTGGTCAGAAGCATACAATCCAATCTCCTGTTGTAAATAAAGAACAAAATAAACAACAGGAGGAAAGACAAGAGAAGCAAAAAAAGGAGCAAATGGCTAAGCAGCAGAAAGAACAGAAGGAACAAGAGCAGAGAAAGCAGAAGCAGATAGAGGAACAGCGGAAGAAGGAAGAGGCAGATAAGCAGAGAAAGGAGTTAGAAGAACAGCAGCAGAAAGAGTTGGAGGAGAAAAAGATGTTGGAACAAGAAAAGGAGAAGAGTAAATCACAGACCTCCATAGATTCTGAATTGTTGAAACAATGGAATCAATTCGATTCCATTATCAATGGAAAGGAAGGCTCCAAAGACACACCAGACACCACTTCTTCTCAGGTTCTATGCGGAACCAGCGGCCCACCCATTTCAAAGGATCTCGAGGTAATCACCAAAGACCCTTCTGATCAGATTGTGCTCCAGGTGGAAGATATTCCTCCCCTGGACGTTTTCTACAGCCCAAGGCTCAAAGCAGTTGTTAAGCGCTCAAGGAAGAGACGAAGGCTTGATCAACCTTCCATCTTTCCTGAACAAACAGTCACAGGGAATGTAGTCTGGAAAGAAGAATTTGACCCCTCTGATGATCTTACCAAGCTATCACAGTATGCGGGAGCTTATTCTGCAGCAACTATAGATAAAGCATCAGAGGTAAGTCTTTTGTTAAAGACTAAGGACCAAGAAATTTGTACATTGCAAGCAGAAGTAGCCGAAGCACGAAACAAGACAGCACAGGTAGAAGAGCAGTTGCTGGCGCAACAGCAAGCAAACAATGTATTAACCCAGCAACTGCAGACTGAAAAACAGAGGATTGATCAGAGTGCAATCCAGAAGCAGAAAGAATTAACGGAGGCATTGGCACAATTGAGAGAGGCAAACGAGCTAATGACGAAGTCAAAGGATGAGCAAATCGCTCAATTATTAGCACAGCTCGAAGATATCAAGGGCACTAAGAAAGTCGAGAATTTCAGAGCAGAGGCAGCTCAAATAAATAATGCATTAATCTCTCAGGTTAGACTCTTGTGCCAACAATTAACTGAGGCTGAGCCATTATGTGAAGTATCTACAGCAGTATGTCAGCAGATTGAAAAATCTAGAAATGAGCTAGATCAGACCGAAGAAACCATAACTTCATATCTTGATTGGCAAGATACTGATATGGGGAAAGAAGCAAAATTGCCTAGGATCTATGAGCCATTCAAGGACATACTCTTCACGGAATGGAACACTCAAATGATGAAAGCGGAAAGGGCAGCTTCAAGGTGTAAAATGATTGCCAACAATATGATTGATTTCGTCAACAATACACTCTATTGGGCCAACATGATCTCTCAGTGTACACCTGGAAGCATAACCACAGCAAACATAATTGAACAAACAAATTATCATGGACTCGAAGAAAGGAGAAAGTTAATCGCTGGGGTAAATAATTTAACCTCCGACGCATATTGGCACTTTCTAATCAAGCCACACACTCAAAGGTCGGCTCTTAAGTGTTTAACAGATGCTCTCAAGTGCCTAATCCCCGACTTTCAAGATGCCACATATGATGCCCAGCTCACGTCGCGTCTCAACACTCCACCGGAAGTACAGCCAATGCTTACGATATGTCAGTTGAGGTTTAAAGGCAAAGAGCCCACCGAATGAAGCATTGCTGCCAACTGCCAGATCACCAAGAAAGATGGAAAAACATTTATTGATTCCAATTTCATAGTTGTTCAGTTTTTCTTAGATATTTAAATTAGATTAGTATTTATAGACCCTTTCATTGTTTTGGAAAGGGTCGTAAAATTTTGTAATAGACTTAAAGGCTGAAGTTTGCACTACTGTGCTTCGGCCTATATTCTTTTGTGAAACTCGACCAATAGTCCTTTATTTGACGAGAAGGCTGTTTTATGCATTTGTGCACTATTGTCTCTTGTCTGGAATGCTTTCTAGTTTGAAGAAAGGACTGTGACATAGTGATTTACATAATGGATTGTTGAGCAGCTTACATGGTACTTTTATCTGCATCTGTCCTCTTTCTTTTCATATGAATTGCTGTGTTATTATCTTTTGCTATTGTTGAATACGTGTATGCGCTGTAACAGCAAATATTCATTTCATTCCACTATTGGATGTTTTGTGATATGCATTTCTTTTAATCATGCATGTAGCAATGATATGAATGACAATGTGTAGTAATTCGCTATTATCGCTCTGCATAACTAATTATGCAGAGCAATCTTAAATGGTTTAAACATCTATGCTTTAGTGTTAGAGTCATCTATATGCCTGCCTTAAAGCACAGATTATCAAACGCTACGCTTTGAAAGATTGATAAGTCCCGGGATTAGATTATAGTTAATATATATTTCGCTGATAGTTTTAGTTGTTTATTCATCACTATCGTACCTCACAAGTTATTCATCCATCCCACTTTAATCTATTATTGGGAAACTGGTCCCATTATCCCCAGTCGGAGCCACTATCCCAAACGGAAAAGGAGCTGCTTTCAAGGTCCGGACCGGGTGGTTTCCCCTTTGTTGTGGCAACGATTTTCGAGGCCTCAACAAAATTGGTGCTAGAAGGAGGGCCTCAGCTGTGAATGGAACATAAATCCAAACCTATAAGCCATTCTAAGAGCACTTCGCCCTCCGAATTTCCTCGATCTTCCCATTTGTATACTGGTTCGCCGGTACCCAAACAAGAAGAAGAGGAATCAACTGCCACTGCTCAAACCCATCATACCACAGAACAATTAAGTCTTGAATCACCTAAAGTTCAGTCTCTTATCCATAAACTTCAGAGCTTCTCGATTTCACCACAGAAATATGAGGTATCAGAAAGCAGTGCGACTTCGCAGTTCAACCTTACTCACCCTCTCACCAGACTTCAGAGCGGAAAACTCAGTATTGAACCCACTGAGTTTCCTTTACCTAAAAGGAAAAGGGCAAAGAAAATTACTGAAGGGTCTGCTAGTGAAGGGCTTTCATCCACGTCCTCCATTTCATTTTCTCCACTGCAAAGTCGACCATCCACTCCCCCATTACAAATTGTCGTTCACCAGGGATCAGAAGCCTCGATATCCCAACCTATTCACTCCTCATCTTTAATTCCTTCCCATACATCCAGAATCCTAGCAGTAGTCTCAACCACTGTTGCTATCATAATGGCAGATCCATGGACTAGGCCAGGAGCAGTCAATATGCCTGCACCCTTGCATGATCAACCCGATTATCCCGAAAAATGGCTGCCTAAATTCAATCCAGATGATGGAACTCAGGCTGAAGAACACATCAACAACTTTATGTTAGCAGTTAACCTAAAAGGAGTGACAGAGCAAGATGTTGTTGTAAGACTTTTCCCTTACACTTTACAAGGATCAGCAGGATCCTGGTATTTTTCCTTACCTTTTGGTTCAATTACTAGTTGGAACACATGCCAAGAGCAGTTTCTCACCAAATATGGAGACGATAGGTCCCTAGCAACTTTAATAAACGACCTCTCCAATTTGAGAATAGAGCACAGGGAACCAATAAAAGAGTTTAATGCCAGATTTAATAAACTATTGAATAAAATCCCTACTGCTTCTAAACCAAGTGAACAAATCCGAAGCGAATGGTATATCACTGCCCTACCTGCCAACATAGCCATTTTTGTAGACAGGGCTGGCAAACCTACCTTAGCTGAAAACATGAGAGAAGCACTTGATGTTGAAAAGCGCATAAATGCTCTAGAAAAGAAAGCTGCTCTAGAGGATAGAAAAGCTAAAAAAGTCTCGTTTAAAGAAGATTCCAAGAAGAAAACCCCGAAGGACCCGTATGACATGGAAGGTTTACAAAAGGTCCTTAAAACAATGTCTAACGAAATGGTTGAGATAAAAAAGCAGGTGGCCGAAACTTCAAGTAAAAGACCATTTAGAACTTTTAAGAAAACTGAATCAAAGCCGCCCAATGTAATATCTAACGCCGATTCAGACCAAGAAGAAGAGGAAGAGGAAACATCTTCACAGACCGATGATGAAGAAGAAGTAGCTGAATGCCACAGAATGTGGGATTTTATACTCCCCAACTCTGATACGGAGAATGAAGAAGAAGCCTTCCCGGTTACTACAAGAAGTAAAAGCACTCTTGAAACCGCCCAGGCAATTTCAAAGAAGAGGAGCGCGGGCGCTACTACAGCAAAGGAAAAACTTCCCCCAAAGAAGTCACCTGCAGTAGTTCCTCAAAACCAGCCCTCAACTTCTAATTCTCCTTCAACATCCAAGACTCTGGTGGTATCGGATTCAATGGAATATAACATTGTTGATGACATGAAAAAGACTAAGGCAAATATAACCATGTTTGAACTCAGTAAACTAAAACATCAACAAAAGCTACTTCTCAAAGAATTAAATGCTGTCCCCTCTACTCCCCTTCCCAGTGCAAGAGCTGCCAACGATTCAGGCCAGCCTCCTGCAGGTATGGTTGAAATTACCGATTCAGTTTTAATCGGAGATAAATCTAATTCTCACACTCCACCCTTCCTGCTCACTTATGAGATTTATAATAGAAACTTGCACAACTGTTTAATTGATTCAGGGGCCTCATCTAATATAATGCCAGCTTCAGTTTGCTCTAAACTGAACATTGAACCCCAGAAGTCTGCCATTCATATAGTGCAGTTGGATAGGACTAAGGTGCAGGTTGTGGGAGAAATTAATTCTGTAACCATCAGGTTGTCAGCCGACCCCAGAATAGTTCAGAGGATTGACATCTTGATTGCCGACATACCTGAATTTTATGGTTTGATTTTAAGCAGAGATTGGTCCGAAAAACTACATGGGTATATTTCCACAGATTGGTCACATATGTGGCTTCCCTACAAGGGAAAGCCGAATCAAATAAGGATCGATCGGGAGAAGCATATGACCCACACAGTTACTGAATTTGAACAAGAAAACCAACCTGTGGCATTCAACAACAATATTTTGGGGAACTATTCGTCCGAATCATTCTTTGGCAACTTTGTTGCCCAACCATCTCCATTTTCAGTTAATCATTTTACATCTCAGATTGAAAACTTTTCACAAACAGATAAGTCTAGATGTTTTAATGATGCTGAGAAAATTGTAGATATGTTTGTTAATACTCCTTTATTTTGGTCTTTATATTTTGATGGCTCCAAGTCCAGTGAAGGCTCAGGAGCAGGTTGCATTTTGGTTAGCCCGCAAGGAGAAAAGACAATGCTGTCTTGTAGGTTAGAATTTGAGTGTACTAATAACACAGCCGAATATGAAGCTTTGGTCCAGGGTTTATATAAAGCGATCGGCCTTGAAGTGCGATATCTAAAAGTGTTCGGCGATTCGGAAATCATAGTTAAACAAGTTAGAAATGCAATTCATTGCCTTTCGACTCACCTTAAGCATTATCAATCGCTAGTGCAGGATCTTACCTCACACTTTTCAGCCTTCAACATTTCTTCGATTCCTAGGTCACAAAATTCAGCAGCCGACCTACTAGCCAATGTAGCCTCCAAACTGCTACCTTCCGAAGACTACAGCCTTGATAGATTTTCTGTAGAATTACTTTTTAGACCTTCAATTCCTGACAATGTCACTAATTGGAGAGTATTTAACCATGATAAAGATATCTTGCAGTTTCTAACTTCGGAACAATCCTATGACAATCAAGTTATTGAGGAAGATGATCACGATCTACAAATGAAACAAGCGCCTCAAGAAAATTTGATTCCTAAACTTGTGGTGAAGCTTGAAGACCTTTATGATATCAAAGACAGGTTTAAACCTGTAATTAATGCAAAGCTTCAAAGTTCCACCCTTAGGTTTGAATTAATAAATCTAGGCACAGAAGATGCTCCTCAAAACATCAACTTAGGAATAGGACTTTCCCAAGAAAAAAAGGAAGCATTTATTAAACTATTGAGAAAAAACAAACAGGTCTTCGCTTGGAAATATGATGACCTAAAGACATATGATACATCTATTATCCAGCATACCATCCCTATGCTTCCTGATCAGAAACCGATTCAGCAAAAATTAAGAAAAATACATCCAAATTTGGAGACCCAAATAAAGTCGGAGCTTAATAAGCTTTTGAAAGCCAAAATTATCTTCCCGGTCCGACATTCAAGTTGGGTCTCTAATATGGTGCCAGTCAGGAAAAAGAATGGCGACATTCGAATTTGTATTGATTTCAGGAACCTCAATAAAGCGAGCTTGAAAGATAATTTCCCGTTACCTACTATGGAGCAAATTCTTCAATCAGTAGCAGGTTCTGAATTGATGTCCTTTCTTGATGGATTCTCCGGATACAACCAAGTTTTGGTTCATCCTGATGACCAACTCAAAACCACATTCAGAACAAAATGGGGAACTTATGCATATCAGAAAATGCCTTTTGGACTCATAAACGCAGGAGCGACATTCCAGAGAGCCATGGATATAGCCTTCAAAGGGTTGATTAATCGATCAGTAGTCGTCTACTTAGACGATATTACTGTATATTCTAAAAAGAGATATAATCATTTGCATGACTTAAATCAAATCTTTCAGCGATGCAAAAGGTATGGTATTTCTCTAAACCCAAAGAAGTCTTTCTTTGCTCTTGATCAAGGAAAGCTCTTAGGCTTTATAGTATCCAAGGATGGCATTTATATTGATCCTGATCGGATTAAGGAAATTTCTGAAATCCCTTTCCCACACAATAAAAAATCGATGCAGTCATTCTTGGGTCAGATTAATTTTGTCAAACGATTTGTTCCAGATTTCTCTCAAATTGTATTACCACTTCAGACAATGATCAAGAAGAATTCAGTCTTCAAGTGGGGAGCAGAAGAAAAGCAAGCTTTTGATGTTATCAAGCAATCAATAATCAATGCCCCAGCCTTGAATACTCCCAATTTTTCTAATCATTTTACATTGTATACCATTGCGTCCGATGTATCCTATGCTGTAGTTCTCACGCAGCCAAATGCTCATAACTTGGAAGCACCCATTTCATTTTTTAGCTCAAATTTTCAGGGTGCCAAATTAAATTATTCCGATGTGGAGAAACAAGCCTTTGCTGTGTTCAAGGCAGTTAAACATTACAGGCCCTTTCTTTTGAAAACTCACACGAAAGTTATAGTCCCTTTCCTGGCGGTAAGGCAACTTTTAATTCAAAAAGAACTAGGTGAAAGAAGGGCCAATTGGGTCACAGCACTTCAGGAATATGACCTAGAAATAAAGCCAACAAAGATTGTTAGGGGCCAAGGTTTTTGCAGGATATTGGCAGGAGCATCAAACATTCCTGAATCAAGCGACATGGATCAGACTCAAACAATCAATCAGATAAGTGTCACTGATTCCGAATCTCAATATGCAGATTTGATATTTTATTTGAAGAATGGTTATGCTCCTCCAAATTTATCTTACAAAAATAAAAGGGCCATTAGGTTAAAAGCAAAGAATTTCACTCTCATTAATGATGTGCTCTTTAGACAAAATTATGATTCTATCTTGTTAAGATGTCTTGAGATACCTGAAGCTCAAAAAGTTTTACAGGAACTACATGATGGGCCAGCGGGAGGACATTTTGGGGCAGACACGACAGCGCACAAAGTTATTCATGCTGGATATTATTGGCCTACACTGTTTAGAGATGCTCATGAATACGTAAGAAAATGCTTCAATTGCCAAACTGCTAGTGGAAGACAACGGAAATCAGCTTTCCCCCTGCAACCTGTCAACATTGAACAGCCATTTGAACAATGGGGATTAGATATCATTGGAGAGATTACTCCACCATCTTCCAAACAACACAGGTATATCCTCACTGCTACCGATTATTTTACCAAATGGGTAGAGGCTATTCCTTTGAAGGCAGCAAATTCAGAGGCAATCATCGAGTTCATAGACCAGTTCATCATTACCAGGTTTGGTGTTCCAAACGCTCTCGTTTTTTATAATGCTTCCTATTTCTCAGGAAATGCTATATATGATTTTGCTATTAAGAGGGGGTTTAAATTGAAATATTCTGCTAATTATTATCCCCAGGGAAATGGTTTAGCAGAATCTACTAATAAAAATCTCATCAAAATCATTAAGCGAACTGTTGAACAGAATCATAGAAACTGGCACAAATCTCTAGTATTTGCATTATGGGCTGATAGGATTACACAAAAGGCTTCTATAGGTTCCTCCCCATTTAATCTAGTTTACGGAAAAGAAGCAGTATTGCCTACCAATCTTGTTCTACCCTCTTTAGCCCTAGTACAGTACATCGAAGAGACTCCTTCTTCCTCTATCCAACTTAGACATGACCAAATTCTCAAATTAGAAGAAGAAAGGGAGAAAGCCAGAATCACTCACGCCAAACATCAACAAATGATCAAAGCATCCTTTGACTTAACCTCATCTGATTCCAAACACTTCCAAGTTGGTGACTTAGTTCTCAAATGGGACAAGGCCCATGAAGATAAAGGTAAGCATACCAAATTTCAGAAAATGTGGCTTGGACCATTTCAGTTCTGTGACAAGATAGGCCATTCAACCTTTATATTGCAAGACTTATCAGGGGTGAGAGATTCTCTCCCTGTTAATGGCCTGGTCTTGAAGAAATTCTTTAATTGAGAAGGTGATCCCTTCTCCTCTTTGTAGATTTGTGTAGTTTGTAGGATCGATAGGAAAGAAAACTGTAGAGTATCTCCATTGACCTTTAGCTTGGTTCGAAAAAGCTGTCTCACAGAATAATCCAAATATTTGCTTTTAGATAGTAGAACCCTCAACCAAAAGAAATAATTTCTAAGGAACTAGATATCTGTTTGTTCTGAAATCACCACTTAACGTTTTGAAGACTCTTCTCGAAAGGTTAAAGTTCTGTAAATCATTCTCGGTTTTTAAACACTGGTCTCCAAAGGTTATTCATTTTAAGATAAAATCTAACCCATTTTCAGCATCTTCAACTCTTCACCTGTCATCCATTTGCTCTTAAGGAGAAAATTGTTCACCCCATTCACTAAAGTTTATGGTTACTCAGAGTGTAATTCTAAAATATAGAAGATTAAAGATAAGAGGTCTTATTACAAGCCTGCTTACCATGTTCATAGGAAAATAGTTTGACTGACATTACCAATACTGCCTATCATAACAGGGTAATGGCTTGAAATTTCAAGACAAAGAGGTCTCATCACGAGCCGGCTTGTTCAGTTAAATTATTACCAGTGAATGGCATTGTCAATAGCTGGCCACCAAACCAGGACAATGGCTTTTTATCTTATCAATGACAAAGAATGAAAAAACGGATAAAAAATAAAATATGGCAACATATTTTAGTTTCATTCTGTTAACTACAATCTTATGTGAATGGAAAAGTGAATAATACTATGGTTAAAAGGTATCCCTGTCGAGACTATAAACGTTTGCTGGCAACAGAGGCTCTACCTATGACAGAGGGGTTAATTATAAAAGCTGATTTGGGAAAGTTTTTGTTTTATCATTATAAACCAATAAAGGCCTATTTTCAGACTAGGGATGTATTTATTTTTTCTCGAAACCAAAAGGATAGAAGTTAACAGAATTCACTTGGTTCAGAACGCGCGAATATCCAGTTAAATTAGAGATTTTTTCCCTTCTGATTGAGTTTCTAATTTTGAAAAGCTTAAGTGTTTGGATTACTTTCAGAGATAACTGGTTCTTCCAGCGAATCGCCAATTGTTGTGCCCTACAACAACCCCCCATTTCATATCATTCTTATTTTTCAAAAATTAACATGTGGAATGGGTCCCTTTTAAAATTTTGGCATCAATGCTTGCATGTTCAAAAAAGGCCGCATAATCAAAGGAGCTTTCATGTACTTAATCCTTTTTCGGACATTAATGTTTCAAATAACAAACAATCTTTTATTATTGCGATAAAGCGATCGCAAGATCGCATATCGCAACAACATGAGAGATGCATTCAAATGGAATTTTGGTTTCCGCCGATGCGATATCGCTATCGGCGATCGGCAATGTTACATACACACCAAGTAAAGGCACATAACTCATGTCCCGATGCGACGCGATATCGGCAATCGGTTATCGGCGATACCTCATGGGAAACCGCCTTATGATTTAAATCCCGACCCGAAGCGATATCACTATCGGCCGTCGCGCACTTCGGTAAGGCATTCGGTTCCTACCCCTGATGCGATGCAATATCGCAACCGGTAACCCCAAACCATTGTATATGCGCCTACGTCTGTTCCCATGCGCTAGCCTGATGCGATATCGCTTATCGGCTATCGGCACGATCTTTTGGTAATAATTGTGCAGGACTTAATCCCCGAAGCGATGTGGTATCGCTCATCGGTGGTCGGCAGTCTTAAAAGCCATCACTTAAAAGCTTTAATTTTATATTCATATCCGGTTGACAAAGCGTGAATCCCAAAATGCCGTTAATATAAGGGATAAGGTAATGCGTGGGTATTTAAAAGATTTTGCCCCTTCGATTAATGAGCACCTGCGTTTAACCGCCAGAATATCTGTTACACGCTTAAGTGAGTCATTCACCCGGATAACGGTATAATTATCACATTTAATGAGTAGTAGGCCTCAAATCACCATTAATGCATCTGCAATATACTCTTAGCGATTGGATCCACAGCCACTTTTGAAAATTAATCTTGGCACGCTTCAAATGATATATCTATCTCACTGTGTAGCGTCATTGTTACTATGTTGTTACGATTTCTCTTGCAATTGTGTAGAATTCGTCTTTTGAGAGAAGCTTAAGCATGATGGGGAAAAGATCCAAGAGGGCTACGGGCTCTATTGTTACACCTGTAGTAGGTCAAGCTGCTGCAATTAGCAAGAAAGGCCTCGTTTCAGACACTACATGCACTGGTCTTAACAAGGCTACATGGCAAGGCACATATAATCTATTAGAGGCCGAACAACCACAAGTTTCAGTGACAGTAGCTACTGCGGACCCAATCAAAAAGTCCGACGCAACTCTCAAGGAGTTGTCCGATTCCTTTCTTCACAGAATCGCCGCTAGAGAGCAAGTCCTTCCCTACACTGATGTAGTGCGATGGGCAATTGAGGAAATTCCAATCACTGACAGAACGTTCCATACAAGAGACGGACGGATTTTCGGGTCATTCAAGCCAGAGCACCTGAGGGAAATGTATCATTTGCCTGAGCCAAAGAAAATCTACAACAAAGACTTCGTAGAGAAGTTTGCAGCTGAAAACGATGTACCATCTGAGCCCATTCGAGATTGGAGGCAGAACCCGGCCAAACACAAGCACGAGAGCTCGGGTAAGTATTCTGTCGATTCCTTGGCTTCTCCCTATTGCTATGCGGGAATTATGATGTGTAGGCTATGGGGATTACATGATTCTGCCAATTTCGATATAGAAATGGTTCCCCTAATGGAAGCAGCTGTTAATAGTTTTATCATGGATTGGGCCACCATTCTTTCTGATAAATTGACTGTAGCTATTCGGGATTTTAGAGCTAAATCTGTAGTCACCGAAAGGAAAATCCCCCCATTTTATTATAGCGCCTACATTATCGACACATTGTGTTTTAACTCTGAGTTTCCCATCCTCGGTTGGAGATGGACCACCCAAGACCCTTCGCCCATTCATTTGTATCATCGGAAACTATGGAAGTCCTCTTACAAAGACCATTTGTATCAAATTTGCAATGGTTTTATGGTTCCCATTCATTATTCCATTTTTGATCGGCCTATTCCCAAAATCTCCTATCTCGCTTCCTTCAACTTACCAGCTATCGCAGGATGGTTTGGAGAAGAGCACTTTACCTATATTAGGGTTTATGGAAGCCAAGCCAAACCGCATGTTCTCCCTCTATATGTTCCAGATAAACTGTTAGCCCGAGAGATATCCTACCAAATTATGGCTGAGAGTGTAACCCAAACACTCAAGAAAGAGAAGAAGAGGGGCTGGCCCTCTTTTCCCTTAAGGATGGGTGTTTTTACTCTGCATAATCTCCAACATGCAGAAAAGGAGGCTATAAAGATGCAAGCTTTATCCCTGCCCACCATGCTAGCCAGACTCTATGATCCAAATAAAACTGCTTATAATGCCCTAGAACAGGCCAAACTGACTAAGATTGACCATCAAGAGGATGAGTTTGACGACCTGTTCAGAGCTGCCGATACAATAGGCCAAACCAAGCAGCTTGCCAAGATGAGATATAATGATGAGAGTTTAACTGAGTACAATAAACTCAGAGAGCAGAGGTTGCAAACTCTGCCTCTAGATTTATTTTCATTAACCTCAGCGTCCTCCTCAAGCGAGCCTGGTCAGAAGCATACAATCCAATCTCCTGTTGTAAATAAAGAACAAAATAAACAACAGGAGGAAAGACAAGAGAAGCAGAAAAAGGAGAAAATGGCTAAGCAGCAGAAAGAACAGAAGGAACAAGAGCAGAGAAAGCAGAAGCAGATAGAGGAACAGCGGAAGAAGGAAGAGGCAGATAAGCAGAGAAAGGAGTTAGAAGAACAGCAACAGAAAGAGTTGGAGGAGAAAAAGAGGTTGGAACAAGAAAAGGAGAAGAGTAAATCACAGACCTCCATAGATTCTGAATTGCTGAAACAATGGAATCAATTCGATTCCATTATCAATGGAAAGGAAGGCTCCAAAGACGCACCAGACACCACTTCTTCTCAGGTTCTATGCGGAACCAGCGGCCCACCCATTTCAAAGGATCTCGAGGTAATCACCAAAGACCCTTCCGATCAGATTGTGCTCCAGGTGGAAGATATTCCTCCCCTGGACGTTTTCTACAGCCCAAGGCTCAAAGCAGTTGTTAAGCGCTCAAGGAAGAGACGAAGGCTTGATCAACCTTCCATCTTTCCTGAACAAACAGTCACAGGGAATGTAGTCTGGAAAGAAGAATTTGACCCCTCTGATGATCTTACCAAGCTATCACAGTATGCGGGAGCTTATTCTGCAGCAACTATAGATAAAGCATCAGAGGTAAGTCTTTTGTTAAAAACTAAGGACCAAGAAATTTGTACATTGCAAGAAGAAGTAGTCGAAGCACGAAACAAGACAGCACAGGTAGAAGAGCAGTTGCTGGCACAACAGCAAGCAAACAATGTATTAACCCAGCAACTGCAGACTGAAAAACAGAGGATTGATCAGAGTGCAATCCAGAAGCAAAAAGAATTAAAGGAGGCACTGGCACAATTGAGAGAGGCAAACGAGCTGATGACGAAGTCAAAGGATGAGAAAATCGCTCAATTATTAGCACAGCTCGAAGATATCAAGGGCACTAAGAAAGTCGAGAATTTCAGAGCAGAGGCAGCTCAAATAAATAATGCATTAATCTCTCAGGTTAGACTCTTGTGCCAACAATTAACTGAGGCTGAGCCATTATGTGAAGTATCTACAGCAGTATGTCAGCAGATTGAAAAAGCCAGAAATGAGCTAGATCAGACCGAAGAAACCATAACTTCATATCTTGATTGGCAAGATACTGATATGGGGAAAGAAGCAAAATTGCCTAGGATCTATGAGCCATTCAAGGACATACTCTTCACGGAATGGAACACTCAGATGATGAAAGCGGAAAGGGCAGCTTCAAGGTGTAAAATGATTGCCAACAATATGATTGATTTGGTCAACAATACACTCTATTGGGCCAACATGATCTCTCAGTGTACACCTGGAAGCATAACCACAGCAAACATAATTGAACAAACAAATTATCATGGACTCGAAGAAAGGAGAAAGTTAATCGCTGGGGTAAATACTTTAACCTCTGACGCATATTGGCACTTTCTAATCAAGCCGCACACTCAAAGGTCGGCTCTTAAGTGTTTAACAGATGCTCTCAAGTGCCTAATCCCCGACTTTCAAGATGCCACATATGATGCCCAGCTCACGTCGCGTCTCAACACTCCACCGGAAGTACAGCCAATGCTTACGATATGTCAGTTGAGGTTTAAAGGCAAAGAGCCCACCGAATGAAGCATTGCTGCCGACTGCCAGATCACCAAGAAAGATGGAAAAACATTTATTGATGCCAATTTCATAGTTGTTCAGTTTTTCTTAGATATTTAGATTAGATTAGTATTTATAGACCCTTTCATTGTTTTGGAAAGGGTCGTAAAATTTTGTAATAGACTTAAAGGCTGAAGTTTGCACTACTGTGCTTCAGCCTATATTCTTTTGTGAAACTCGACCAATAGTCCTTTATTTGACGAGAAGGCTGTTTTATGCATTTGTGCACTATTGTCTCTTGTTTGGAATGCTTTCTAGTTTGAAGAAAGGACTGCGACATAGCGATTTATATAATGGATTGTTGAGCAGCTTACATGGTACTTTTATCTGCATCTGTCCTCTTTATTTTCATATGAATTGCTGTGTTATTATCTTTTGCTATTTTTGAATACGTGTATGCGCTGTAACAGCAAATCTTCATTTCATTCCACTATTGGATGTTTTGTGATATGCCTTTCTTTTAATCATGCATGTAGCAATGATATGAATGACAATGTGTAGTAATTCGCTATTATCGCTCTGCATAACTAATTATGCAGAGCAATCTTAAATGGTTTAAACATCTATGCTTTAGTGTTAGAGTCATCTATATGCCTGCCTTAAAGCACAGATTATCAAACGCTACGCTTTGAAAGATTGATAAGTCCCGGGATTAGATTATAGTTAATATATATTTCGCTGATAGTTTTAGTTGTTTATTCATCACTATCGTACCTCACAAGTTATTCATCCATCCCACTTTAATCTATTATTGGGAAACTGGTCCCATTATCCCCAGTCGGAGCCACTATCCCAAACGGAAAAGGAGCTGCTTTCAAGGTCCGGACCGGGTGGTTTCCCCTTTGTTGTGGCAACGATTTTTGAGGCCTCAACACTGCCGTAGATTTTTAATGAGCACAGTGAAAAAAACTCGAGATTTTTCAGTTTAACGAGTGAGAAAAGTACCTAAAAGAATGCTCGCATCATCTTTATAAATGTTTAACGAGCCTAAAGAAAAACTTGAGATTTTTTCAGTTTTATGAGCGAGAAAAAAGCGCCTAAAAAGAATGCTCTAATGATCTTTTTCAATTTAATGAGCTAGAAAAAGAGCGAAAAAGAGTTGCTCAGACCATCGTCGTATGTGTTTAACGAGCCCAACGATGACAAACTCGGGGATTTTTCGATTTAAGAGCGAGAAAATATCCCATAAAAGAAAGCGCTCATATCTTCTTTGTAGTAGTTTAACGAGCCCAAAGAAGGAGACTCGAGGTTTTTCAGATTAACGAGCAAGAAAAATACCATAAAAAGAATGCTCGATCTTCTTCATGGTAGTTTAATGAGCCTGAAGAAGGAGACTCGAGGATTTTTTGGATTAATGAGCAAGAAAAATACCATAAAAAGAATGCTCGATCTTCTTCGTGGTAGTTTAACGAGCCCAAAGAAGGAGACTCAAGGACTTTTTGGATTAACGAGTAAGAAAAATACCATAAAAAGAATGCTCGATCCTTCTTGATCTCATGCTTGACAATAGAAGGGTCTATGCCATGCATTTCCTCATAAGACCAAGGGAAAACATTGTGGAAATCCTTAAAAGGGTAGGTGAAGCTCACAATTTCCTCAGGATTGCAATTGGCTCCAATTTGTATGTTTTCCACGATGCCTATCATGACAAAAATATCGATGAGCAATGTTTTTGAAATATTGCCCCTGTTTCCTTCCGAGTCCAAAGTTTGGATAGTCGTATATGGTGAGGAAATGATTTCATGTGCATCAGGTGACAGGATTTGAAGAGGCATCATGTCCGAATCAGATATCGAAACACGATGGTGTGAGTCCTCCCAAGGTCGCTCTTCTAAACTCATGATTTCTCTAATATCTTCGTCTGTAGGTAGGACTTGATTGAGTGGATCGAAAGAAGGAGCCATTATGGGAGGGGCAGTGGTACTATTGGCCGTAACCAAAGTGACTAGAGATTCAGATGCAGATTGAATGGCCTAGTAGGAAAATTCAGCTGGTGACAACAACATTTTTTCTCCGTAAGTGTCAATGTCTGAAGGGGCAATGAGGATCCAAAGATCGGTTGGTTCATGATGAATGGATGAAACCATAGAGACCATCTGTGGAACCGTGGGCAGCGGAAGAGGGAAACAACCCATCAGGGAAGATCCCTTCAGTAGACTAGTACTGATACTGACATAAGAGTCAGGTACACCACCCACCAAGGGTACAAAGCTGTTAGGTAATGGAGAGTAATTTGGGGTGCAAAAGGACAACTAGTCCACTGTGACTATCTTTCCATCCAAGGGAAAGAGGATGATACGGAAGACCGAAGACACAACGACCTTCATGGAATAAGTCCAAGTGCGGCCCAAAAGCAGATTATAGTCGAGTTTATGATCCACGACTTCAATATCTATTGTTACCATTTTCCCACTCAAGGTGATGGGATAGCTAGCTAGGTAACCTTTTGGGATGAAAGTGTGGCTATAGAAAGCTTTAAGGGAATTCGAAAGTGGGGATAGGGTTCGAGAACCCAAGTTGAGCCAACATGAAGGTGACATGACGCAGGTAGAAGCACCTTCTTCGATGATAGTTATGTGTATACCTTTACCTTTCGAAAAGATTTGCACCTGAAATGAAAGCTGGTGGGAAAGGGGAGGTTTACACTTTTCCACGTCGAACATTGCAAGCATGGAATCCTGCGGGTCGATACCACCAATAGCCAAAAGCAAAGCTTTCCTTTGTGTTGGGCATGTTTGTAATACTTTGAGCATCGACATAGCCGACAACGCTTGCGCCAAGTCTTCTACAATGTTGTAGTTTTGGGTGGCACGTGCAGATGTATTGTGCGTTGTGCGTCGAAGTGCCCCTTTGGGGGGGTGAATTACAAGGTTAGCAACCAGCCTTTTGATATGCAAATCATTGGGTGGTGGTGGGTTTTGACATGAGGAAGGTTTCTCTGTATGAGCGACAGAGGCTCCATAGGATTTGACTCTTGTTTGTAGATCTACCATTTCAAAGGTGTAATGGTAGAAGATCCTTCACCAGCTGAAGGATGTTGCGAACCATCGTTTCCCCCTTGCGGAGGTTGGGGTTGGTTTGCGATAAGGTTTTTCTACTGCTGAGTAGGGAAAGGAATTAAGGACAGCGGGGGTCCTACCAGTATCCTTTTTAGCAATGTATTATGTGCATTCCTGAAGACGCGGGCAACAATAGGTCATGTGGTGTTCAACACATATTTTGCAAGGGAATCTGGTGGGTTCATCCTTTCCATCATTAGGAGGCGCAGCAGCTTTCTGTTTTTGGTTTTGCTGCTTTGTTGACTGCTCCTTCTTTTTCTTATTCTTCTTGTTCTTACCACTGGGTTTTTGCATAGACTGCACAGATTTTATCACAGTGGTAGGAAGAGCAGTCGATTTGGTAGAGGGGTCCACTAACATCTAGGCAATGTGACCGCTTAGTTGTTTTACAGCAGCCCCAGAAATTGCACTGATAATCCCATCAGCGTGCGCTCCGGGGTGCTGAGTAGCGGAAACATTGGAGTTACAAGGGGCATTGGGGATTACGTCATAGAGAGTGCTAGACTGTGAATATATTAGATCTAAGTGTTGGGCACGACGTATGTGTTGGGCAGTGGATCCCCCCCATAGTAGGTTTTTGGGGCTTAAAGCTCGAATTTTGGTCAAGTGTAATGTAAAGACCCCACAAAATGCAGGTGCAAAGTGCAAGAGTCTAGGGTTGTCCACCCTAAGATAATGTAATTTAATGAAAAGTGTCTCAGCCTACCCATGGTTCGCGGACCATGGGATTGTATAAATAGAGCGAGGCTCTAAGTGTAAAGTAAGTCTTAGTTTTGGATGATGAATTAGCTTTGAGTCTGTAAGTCCAAGTCTTAGGTTGTAGTAGTAGGAAGAGGCTCTGCAACTAAGTGTGCAGAGGCCTGGTAGAGTTCACAGCTGTGTGTGTGGACCCCTGCAGCTGAGTGCGCAAGGAAAATTTGGGATTGTACTTGGACAGAGAATTAAGAACAGATAAGTTGATTATGAAATATTGTGTGTCTACGCTCTTGTTATATTTATGCATCTCTTTATAGTTTTATAATTGTGCACACTAGTTATCAATGTTGAATGATTAATGAGAATATTGGGCCCACACATTTAAGTTAAGATCTATAATAATAGCATAGTAAGGATAAAGGATCTAGACATCACTTCTTCATTCTCTTTACAGAGCTGCGTGGAAGCAGTTTCACAAGTTGCGAAGGACAGACGGCTGCGTAGAGCAACGCAAGCGCGTAGGTTCAGTTCGCAAACTTCCTAGATTTCATCAAGACATCCCTAGGTTGTGGAAACCTGGTTCAAGCACCCTCCCATACTACCTCGGGTGAGACCTCAATCTACGCATTGTGGACTATTGCTAAAAGGGTCGGTAGTTTCGGGATTTGTTTGGCTAAATCACTTTTGAACTTGGGTCAAGCCCAAACAAGCCAACAAATGGTTCCATTGCTAGGACCAGGATCTATCTAAGGAATGTCTGATGTCATGCCACTAGAACCCAACAAAGAAGGAAATTGAGGAGTGGTTGGACAAGAAGATTCACGAGTTCATGCCACAGGAAAACAGAACTCCGCAGGTATCCGAGAAAAGGTGGTTGGATCACTACGTGTATATAGAATTCCACGAGATCTTCTTCACATCTTTTCCTTCTAAACTATATGAGTGGATCGTGAGGTTAGCCAACAGCCAGGGAAGGTATAAGCTCAACCAACTGATAGTGTGGACTCTAGAATTAGTGTGCAGACTAGAGGCATCAGACGATAAGATTGCGCGAGCTGTGGACCATTGGCTCGACTGGATAATAGGGGGATAATCATTGAGTTTGCGATATACATGACCATGAGCTATAGTGAAGCAGAACGACATTTTCTTAAGGGACTGTGAGGTAAGTACATTAAACCTATGAATATCTGGATTAAGATGTTGTCATGTGAAAAGCGGGTTATGCAAATACATTAATGTTTGGAACAATGCAAAGTGGAAATACTGTTACATAGTAATTTGTCACTACCTTCACCCCAGTCCTTCTACTGTGTCATGTGTCCAGTAAAACATGCTCATACTGAACAAATGCTCTCTTATGTTGCCAATTGACCCACTTTTCCTAAGTTTTCTGCCTCGTCGCGAGAATTCACTAAATATACATGACAGACAGCGGTCATAAACAGTCTAGTCGCACCTATGTCACAGGAGTACATCTGATTCCCATGACGGTCAGATTTCATGCTCTGGTGCGAGGCTATTTGCTATCTTTAGTGACGGTTTGACTGAATACATTGCCTACTAGCAATGTCAGCACTAAAGCTTAGTTATTAACTCGCGACGATCCAGATTGGGCGAATTTGTTCCAACAGTCGGCCTTCTGGATGTCTTTGGACCTAGTTGTTGGGTCAGTTTGGGTCGCCCTCCTCCCTCTGGCATGGTAGTTTCATCTTTTGTGCTATTTTCCTTGAGGATAATCTCCCTCTCCCTCATTTCAAGGAGACTCCTTCTCCTATAAAATCACTCACCATTGCTATCATCTGCTAGTTCTTTTGGTTGTACAGTGTTGCTACTTCTTTTGAGTTTGATAGATAGTTGGTGTGAGTGTGACAAGTGTGGGATTGCTTTGTAGTTTGCAAGAAGGTGTGGAGTGCCCTTAGTCTTGTGTAAATCTTGTGAAAGAGAAAGAGAGAGAGATATATTGCTATTTGGGAGACCCATCTTTGAGAGTGAATGCTTGAAGAAACACACTGGTTGG
Source organism: Pinus tabuliformis (assembly GCA_031772625.1). Lineage (NCBI taxonomy): Eukaryota > Viridiplantae > Streptophyta > Pinopsida > Pinales > Pinaceae > Pinus > Pinus tabuliformis. The sequence continues at coordinate 1,287,378,222 of CM062811.1, read as the reverse complement.
ACCCTCTGAGAAGGCTTGCGACGTCAAGACTTGGTTGTAAGCTTGAATCTTGATTCATTATTAATACAATCAATGATGATTTCCTATGTCTTGTATGGAAGTTACTTGATAGCTCATGACATTTTGACTTTATGAGTAAATATATCATTGTTGTTTCTCAATTATGTGCTCTGTCGTTTCTTTGTGGTGTTTCAGGTTGATTTCTCATTAAGGAGAAGGAAACAAAAGCTGGAGCAGCGCAACGAAACTTCATCAACCACTGGTTTGAGGTAGGTCTCCAACGATGACTATTTAATGGAATCAATCATTGTTTTGTCCTTGCTGTGACTAGACCCACTCTAGGGCTAGAGGGGTTGCCTCTGTCCACAGAGGGAACACTTTCCTGCATCACAAGTTGGCGACTCCACTGGGGAGTCCTTTGTATGTTGCTTCTCTTGTTTGCTCTTGTTTTGATTTTCGATTTGGTGTCTTTTGAATTTTGGGGATAAACTATCAGTCTTTTGGGTTACCTAGGTTGATCTGGGAAATCCCTACATTGATTGAAGGATTGACTAGTTTTTGTTTGGGAGTTTTTTGTTCGTTTGTCATTGTTTTTAAGATTGTTGTGGAAAATATTTTAACAGTCGCGCTGACATTGCCTTTACTCTTCTGTAAAGTCCTATTCGTAGTTGAATCCTGTCATACAGTCGTGACAACTCCTGATATCGGTCCGTTGCGGAAGAGACGTGTACTCTTGCGACGACGTTGCTCTGTTGCTATGGCTATTGACTGATCGCCGCTAGTTGCTTGTGTATTACCCACGACGATTCCTGTAGAATTGTTTTTTCAATTCTACCTCCTCAATTTACCAATCCTGTTGATCCCTTGCCTTCTTTCTCTTGCTCAGTAGCTTGTTTTTGACTGTTTATGGTTAAGGCACTCTTTCTTTGGCTTTATTGAATGAATCTTGCATTTTTGCCCGTGTGACCTAGTTCATTCTTTCAAGCTCTTGAATTGATTGGCTTGGTTGCTAGTTTGTCCAGGGTTCATTTGCAACTTTCTTGTTGGTTTGTTTGAGCCTTCTCCATTGCTTGTTTCTGGTTGATTTCTAGTGATGATTATTGAACCAATCTTTAGTATTGATTCGATTTCTTTTCACTACCGAACATAGATCATAATTGTTTGGATCAATCGGTTTTTTCACACTTGCTTGTTTGTTTCTCTTAAATTTAAAACAATCAAAATCAAAATACTGCATTCATTTAGTATACGAAAGTGAAAGTGAATTTGCATTTCAAGTTTTCATATTGGAAAGAAAATGATAAAATCTATCATTAGTAGTATTCATGCACCGTAGGGTTGATGTGTTTTTGCATTGTATCTCTTGGTTTATCTTGGTTTCTTGGTTTGGGAATGATCTCTCTACCCTCATGTAAGTAGGTGTTCATTGAAGTAAAAGGATATTTCACTCATTCTAGCTGCATCCTAGGTTTTGTTTTATACATATGGTAAGGCCTGAAAACTGGAACGTAATTCAAGTTCAACTCTAAAATGAACTGAATAAACTTAACAATGCATTGGAACATAATGAACACTATTTAGAGGTCTAGGCTACAGACATGCTCCGGTGTCCTTAAACCTAGTCACTATTGTTTTCACTCAAGGTTGGGTGATTCCTCCTTCTATGACTCAATAGTGGTCTAGTACGGATTTGTGCTCCCAGTACCGTCAATTATATGTTGGGAGACCCCACTAGGTTATCATCCTATATCCCTAGGAAGCCGTGTCTGCCGCCTTACAAACCGTAAAGCACCGAACACAGCATTCAGGAAGATGGACTGCCGTATGGAAAGTCCTTGGTTTTCATATGATCGCCAAGGTGTATATGCAGTTTTACGGGATGTTTGGTAAACCTTTTGCCTAGTTTCAGAGCAGTCACTTTCGTTCCTTTTTAGACTCCTTAAAAGAAAAGGTCCATCTGAGCACTTGTCACTTCAGGCTCATTAAATACTCGAAGGCAACTAGAGTCATATTTTCGTCCTTTTCTTGACTCTTTAAATATGGAAAGGTCAAGTTTTGTTCCTGTGTCTTAAAATTTATTCGAACATGTTCACAATTACCCTGCTAGATCTTGTTGTGTTTTAGTTTGCGTAGGGTTATTTCTCCTTATTTGATTAGTTATCCCTAGGGCTTTTGAGTTAAATCATCCTGGCGGAATCACTGATCCCATCTCCCATTCCAAGCGACCAAGGATCCCCCTCTTCTGTCGCTCCTGAGGTACCGGTTGTTAGTGATACTCTTCCTGTTATTCCGAGTATCCAACCGCTTAACTCTCGCGCTCCGGAAGACGAGTCTTACGATATTCATTGGAACCCCATTTGGGAGCCTTCCGAAGAAGATTTTCCCCTTACTCCTCCTAGTGTTTCGGTCCCAATGTCTTCTTCTGACATGGATGACACATCCCCCGTCACGAGTGAAGAGTCCTTGATGATGAGCGGTGAAATTCCTATCCCGACGGAAACTTCACCCTTCCGTGTCACCTCCCTTGGTATCACGCTGCCTTTACGTTATAATGCTCTAGCTGATATCATGGGTTCTAGGTCTCCCCTTACAAGTTCCATGTGGTCTCGTACTGTCACTCCGACTTTGGGATCTTTCACTCCCCAGATTCACAATGTGACATCTGTCCCGACTATGCCAACCATTTGTGTGGCTTCCACAGCCCCCGTTGTTAGTGCCACCACTGCATCTTCAGTGGTGACCACTGTTGCTAGACCTTTAGCAGGTCCTTCACACAATGGCCCTGCAACACCCATATCCAGGGTTGTTGACCCTAGCCTAAGTGCCCCACCTTCTTCTGGTTCCATTCCAGCAGGGGGGCATATGATCAATATCCTCAAATTCCTCAGAATCTGGATCCTCAAAATCCGTTTAATTATTATGATTCTCGAGGAGCCCATATTTATCACCCTGGACCCATAGCATCTCAACCTTTTGTTGAGGTCTTGGTTCCGTTGTCTGTTGCTTGGGGTACCATGGCTTACCATGGTGGCCAAGCACAGTCTTCAAATATTCAAGGACCACCCTATCAAGGTCAACCATCTTACGAATAGTAGTCTTACGGACAACTGTACTATGGGCAACCTTATTCAGGGAAAGTTGTCAACCCACAAGGACAACACATGCTGGGACAACCTTCAGCCTTCAGTGGGTCTTCTTTCACGTACTTCGGGCAACCTTCTGGTACCCAGGACAACCTTACATTCAACAAAGCCAACCTGGTACCCAGCAAAGCTACCCTTCTGGACAAGTTGTTCAGTCTCAAATTCAACAAGGCCAGGCAATTCTCCAGCCTACTCAACCATTTGGTCAGTTTGGACAGCCTTCGATTCCGCAAGGTCAACCCAACTCCGAGCAAGTTCAAACTTTTGGGCAAATGGGCCAACCTCAAACTCAACCGGGCCAACTTCTAGCCAGATGGCTCAACCTATGTCTTCTCAAGGAAATCCGTCTGGGCCTACTCAACCAGGCACTCAAATGATTGTTGCTTCTCAAGCTCCACCTCGTTTTCAGCCCCAGTCTGGGCTCTAGACCCAATCCGGTCTTCAAATTCAGGTTGGATCCCAATCCCAACCTACTTATCAAACGCATCTTGGCTCCCAGGCTCAGTTTGGAGCCCAACCGCCTTATGGTTTTCAACAATCCCAAGGGCAGACCCAATTTGCCCCATACCAAAATTATCAACAACTGCAGGTGAATTCTTACCAGAATTTCGAGCAACCATATGTGGCTCTTGCAGGCCAAGTTGGTAATCAGTGGAATGCTGGGGGAAAATCTAGGGTCAATCGTCCATTTATAGCTATAACCCCTATGGACAAAATCCCCACAGACAAAACCCTTATGGGCCAAATCCATCCGGACAAAATCAATGGGGGCAACAACAAGGATAATTTTAGGGGCGAATGTTCGCCCTTTGGCGAAATTAAGGGGTTTTAAATTTTTAGTGGGCGAATATTTTGTATCATAGTACATTTTTACAAATCACCTCAAATAGCCCACCTTATTTTAAGGGAGAGGGTAAAAAAGGTAAATTTAGCCCTTGAAATTAGGACTTACAACCTTCCATTCGCCCATTTTCAAGAATAGGTTTTATTTAAGTGAATCCATTCGCCCATTTTCAAGAATAGGTTTTATTTAAGTGAATCCTATGGGCCAAATACCATATTTATAAAAGAGGTATGATAAATTAATAAAAATATAAATAAATGAGAGGTATGGTAAATAAATAAAACATTTTTTATATTTACTCCATAAGTCACCTTATATACATGTAAGGGTGTAAACAAATAAAAATATAAGTGGAGGTATGGTAAATAAATAAAACGTCTTTTTATACTTACTCAAAAGGTATGGTAAATAAATAAAAATATAAATAAACTAGACGTATGGTAAATAAATAAAACCTCTTTTTATATTTAATCCATAACCCTCGTTCTATTTATGAAGGCTCAAGAAAGAGGTTTTATTTAAGTGAATCCTATGGGCCAAATACCATATTTGTAAAAGAGGTATGGTAAATTAATAAAAATATAAATAAACGAGAGGTATGGTAAACAAATAAAACATTTTTTTTATATTTACTCCATAAGTCACCTTATATTTACGAACACTCAAAAAATGGGTTATATTTAGGTGAAACCTATGGCCAAAATACTATGGGACAAATACCATGGACTAGATTGTTATTAATACCATGCAAAAAACCATTATTAACCCTAATATTAGAATTAATAAAAATAAAAATGGCACATGGTATTGACCCATGGTATTCACCAAAATGGCACATGGTATTGACCCATGGTATTCACCTGGAATGTAGCCTATTTAAATGGGGGAATTAAACCAGCATGTAGCCTATGCTAAGATTCACTAGGACTTTACAAAGTTTTATTATTTAGTGAAAGACTCGCCAAGATCTTACAAGATTTTATAATTGAGTAAAATATTCGCCATGCCTGGTGAGAGATTCGCCAAAAAATTATATATACATATTATATTATTGATAAAATCGCCTTCCATTTTTCCTATATACCATGGAGATTCGCCCATTTATTATATTTATAAATTTAGGGGGGGCAGCTGGGTGGAACTCTGGTACTACCTCCTACCCGCGGCCTTAGATGTACTTTAACCCTCAATTACCTTTTTTAACAACGTTGGAGTTACCGGATGTGTCCAAACTGACAAATGATCATATTCTTCATAATCCGTATTAGCCACCGGTTCCAACTAAAATTCCCGGTGATTGTCCCAAGTTTGACGGTAAAGTTGGAGAAGATCCCCAAGCCCATGTTATGACTTATCATCTATGGTGTTCATCAAACTCATGGCTTGATGATTCAATCTGGCTCCACCTTTTTCAATGGACTCTCACTAGCTCTACTGCTAAATGGTATATTGAGCTAGCTCGCGGATCTTTTTAGGACTTTTACTCGTTGGAGATGGCATTTTTAACTCATTTTCAGTTGCCAATTAGATATGAAATGGGAACACATCTCCTAACATCCTTAAAACAAAACACGGCCACGCATATGTATGATCATATCCATGAATGGAGACAACGTCACCATTTGTTTAAGTTTTGGATTCCCAATCAACTTCTGCCTAACTGGTTCACAACCTCATTTGTTGGTTTGATAGCCCAGGACATTGCTATGGGGGCATGTGTAACTGAAGAGCAGGCTATTGCATGTGCTCAATACCTTGACCTAGTTTACTCCTAGTCCGGTACACTATATGATTATTTGCCTGATGCTCTGGGGCCCGGAACTTCTAAAGCCCCACCAACACCATCTGTTGATGGCGTTATTGGTTCTGTCAATACATCCTCTATGAAATCTTCTACAAACCCTGGGAAGAAAAAGTAAAACACTTCGAATGAAAACACTTCTCAGGCTATTACCAATTCTAGTAACACTTTCGAGGTTAATGTCGTTCAGTCTACCACGGCGAATAAAGCCTCGAAAGGGAAAAATAAGGGAAAAGGAAAGAATAAGGTTGATCAACCGAAGCAAGATTTCCCTTAACCTCCACCCGAGGAAGGTGCCAAAAGCAAGCCTAAGTATTCTTTCCTTATCTATGATGAGGATCACTATACTAAAGATTGCCCCAGGTGGTCTGAAGTGATTCGTTTGTTGAAAGGCACCCCTGGGACTCCTGCCATGCTCAAAGAGACTTTTCCCTCACAACAAACGTAAATGGTGGCCGATCCATCTCAATCCTATTCTCCCTTTGGTTCTCAGGTATTTATGGTTGGGATGATTCTTGTCCACATTAGTACTCGGGCAAAAGAATATTCGTCACCTGTCGGGAAGGAGACTGAGGTCCCCTCTAGTGTTCCTCCATCCAGTTCTGGTCCCCTCCATATCGAGTGACCTACCTCCCTCTAAAGGCGTGCTCCGGAAGTCTTCTTACAACCCTAATGCTCGTGCTGCTCAGCACTATAGCATTGTTGAGGACTTAGCCCAGGCTCCGTCAGCTATGTCCGCATTAGAAGTCCTCCAGAGCTGCCCCTCTCAGAGGAAGTCCTTGCTATTGACTATCGGTGGCATTGACCCTACCGACTCGGACCTGATCACTTTCGACCTAGACAGTCATATATCGAGACTGCCTCACCAAATTGCCTTCCTTATCCAGGTCATCATCAATTCTAAAACTATTCATTGCACCGTCATTGATGAAGGCGCTTCTACTTGCATAATGTCTGTTGCTTGTTGGAAGGCTATCGGTTCTCTGACTCTGAGCCAGTCTCCTATGACCTTGGAAGCCTTTGATGGGAAAGAGTATTGTCCTTATGGTATACTCCAATGCTTGCCTATTACTCTAGAAGGGAAGACGGTCGAAGTTATTGATACTAATCTAACTTACAACCTCCTTTTAGGACGAAGCTAGACATATGCCATGTGAGCCGTGGCTTCATCTCTATTTCGTGTTATTTGTTTTCCTCATCAAGGGAAAATTCTCACATTAGACCAGTTGTCATTCTTCACCTCTTCCTCATCCCATGGCAACGTGCCTTTCGTGGAGCATACCTCCATTCCATGTGAGAGTGTGGGTGCTGGACTCTTTAAAGATCCTACCCTTATGGGTTTTTTTTCACTCCCACCTCCTAAAATCGCTCCCATTAATATGATTTATATTCGCTTTTATCCTTAGGTTCTTCCTCTTGTTGATCAAATAGAATCCTGGGGCGATGAGATGCTGTTGAGTCCTGCCAAGCTCAACTACATCAAAATTGTTTCTATATCGGCTCCTTCCCCTGAACCTGCTCTATTTAGCAGGGCTCTCGACTCATACACTCAATCCCCTTGGCTTGGAGATGCCGCTTCTTCAGACCCTTTAAAAGAAATTTTTCCTACTGATGAAGCAATTATTGAGACCATGTCTTTCGAGGAACCTCCTTGGTTTGATCATCACCATCGTTCCTCGTTTCTCCCTACCCATCAGGAAATGTTTACTTGTCTCGAGTGGTTTGCTCCTTGTCTCCCCTCCCAACCCCTTCAGACACCCATCCAAATTCATCAAGTGTCTTCTAAAGGGAATATGGGGAACATTATGCAAACTCAACCAATCGACATCTCTGTTAAACCAGGGATTGTTGAGCAAATCCATGTTGGAGTAACTTGTACTCCGGAAGAGATTCAACTTTAAACTGGTCTTCTTCACGAATTTCGTGATCTGTTTGCTTGGTCTTATGAAGAGATGCCCAACATCGATCCTAGCATCGTGGTGCATGAGATATTTACCTATCTGGCTTACAAACCTGTTCGATAGTGTCTATGCCCCATGCACCCCCGAAAGGCTGCAGCTATTAAAGTGGAAGTTGAAAAGCTTCTTAAGGCTGGCTTCATTTACCCCATCCCACTCACAGATTGGGTTTCTAACATTGTCCCTGTGACTAAAAAATAGGGCACTATTAGGGTATGTGTTGATTATCGTGATATTAATCATGCATGTCCCAAAGATAACTACCCTACACCCTTCATTGACCAGCTCATTGATGTGTGTGCCGGGAGTGAGATATATTCAATTATGGACGGCTTTTCTAGTTATAACCATATTAATATTTTGCCTGCGGATCAACACAAGATCGCCTTTATCTGTCCATGGGGCATTTTCGCTTATAAAAAGCTCCCCTTCAGTTTAAAAAATGTTGATGCCACCTTCCAATGCGCAATGTCTTATGCATTTCATAATATTTGACACATTGTGTAGCCTTACCTGGATGACCTTCTGGCTCATTCAGCGAAGCGTCAAGACCATCCAACCCACCTTCACGAAATTTTCCTCTGCTATCAACAGTATCGTATCCGAATTAATCCGCATAAGTGTGTCTTCTGCATTGAGTCAGGCAGGCTTCTTGGGTTCATCATCTCCCGGGAGGGTATCCGTCTCGATCCCCTTAAATTCGAAGTCATCTTGAATCTCCCTCCCTTTGCTTCTTTGCAGCAATTGCAAAGTTTGCAGGGTAAAGCAAATTTTTTACAATGATTTATTCTGAATTATGCTGAAGTGGCCAAAGGCTATATGCGGTTATTAAAGAGGGACACCCTTTTCTTTGGGATGCCACTGCACAAGAGTCATTCGAGCACCTCAAGGCCCTCCTTGTTTCTGCTCCATTGTTGTGTCCCCCTGATTATCACCGTGACTACACTCTTTATTTAGCCGCTGTCGATACCACTATTGGCATGGTTCTAGTTCAAGATGATGGTGATGGCACTGAGCATGTCATTTACTATCGCAGCCGCAATTTACTAGATACAGAAACTCGATACGCCTATGTCGAGAAGTTGGCATTAGCTACTGTTTGTGCCATCCAGCATTTCCACCACTATATATTATTGCGTACCACGACGGTGATTTTTTATTTCAACCCGATGATGTAAATTTTGTCACATCAGTTACTGGGGGGAAAATACTCAAAGTGGGATTTCATCATTCAAGAGTTTGACTGGGATTTCACCATCACCAAGTCTAAGAAGTCCCTCGTCTTTGTTGAGTTTCTTTGCTCTCTGCCATCTGTTACCGTGCCCTCTCGGTTAGAGGACCATATTCCAGATGAAACTCTATTCTTGATCAACACCCCTGATCCTTGGTATGGGGATATTATTGTCTATCTCCAGATGTCCTCTTTTCGTCCCCATTTGTCCAAGTATGCTCAGCGACGAATTCACCATCATTCTCAACCTTATCACATTATTGGGGACACCCTATACCATCTCGGCGCCAACTCTATTCTCCACCGATGCTTAACGTTCGAGGAAGCCGAACGAGTTCTAAATGACTGCCATTCTGGCGCTTGTGGTGGTCATATGTCCGGGTATGCTACTGCTCAGAAGATCCTCCGTGCTGGTTATTTTTGGCCCTCTATTTTCAAGGATTGCATTCTTGTCGTCCGCTCTTGTCATGAGTGCCAAATCCACCAACGGAAGATGCGCGCGCCTCCCGCTCCATTGCACCCTGTCGTTACCGTTAGCCCTTTTTCCAAATGGGGCATTGATTATATGACCTATAACCCTTGCTCGACCAAGGGGCATGGGTAAATCATCATTGCCATTGATTATTTCACAAAATGGGCCGAGGAGATGCCTATCCTATCCGAAGACAGTCACATAGCGACACAATTTTTATTTAATCATGTCATTTCATGGTTCGGAGTCCCTCAGGCTATCGTCACTGATCACGACAAATATTTCTGTAATCATATGATGACTAAGTTAATGACCTAGCTAGGCTTGCGGCATGATAGCTCGACACCGTACTATCCTCAGGCCAATGGCCAAGTAGAAGCCGTCAACAAAGTTTTAGTGACGATGCTTCAATGCACCATCGGCATGCACAAGTCCAACTGGAATTTGATGTTGTTCTCCGCCTTATGGGCCTACCGAACTTCAGTGAAGGATGCCACCAGGTTCACCCCGTTCCAATTGGTTTATGGTCTGGAGGCTACCCTTCCGATTGAGTGTGAGATCCCTTCTCTGAAATTAGCCGTCGAATTACTCCCCAACACTACTCCGGTAGAAGAACATCTTCTCTACCTAACGCGGTTGGACGAGACCCACTGACTAGCCTCTCTAGCCATTGAAGCACAGAAGAAGAGAGTGAAAACTCACTTCAATCATATTGTCCATCCTCGTTCTTTTGTTGAAGGAGATTTAGTCTAGCTTTATGATCAAGCAAATGATAAGATGGGGACAGACAAATTCGAGCCTATGTGGCATGGGCCTTATATTGTAAAGTGAGTTTTGAAAAAATGGGCCCATGAGCTTATTGATTATGAAGGGAACCCTCTAGATAAGCCCCGAAATAGGCTTTATCTGAAAAAATATTATGCATGATCCCCATGCATCTAATTTGTACATATGTGTGTTTTCAGCAGGTGTGTTGTGTGTGTGTTTTCATGTTTGGCTTGGTGTGTAGGCGTAATTGCCGCTTATTGTGTCTTTTTTCTTCTTATGCAGATGTCTGATACACCTTACGTTGGTTTCGCTGATGGTGCCTGCCGCAGTACCCGGAATCTTTCTTCTGCAGCATGGGTGATCTACGATCCTCACAGTGAGTTAGTAGACCTTCAAGGTGTTTGTCTGGGTTGCACCACAAACAATGTCGCTGAATATAGTGTTGTTATCGAATTACTGACCAAGGCTATCAACCTCGGTATTCGTACATTGGTTGTGAATCTGGATTCTCAGCTTGTTGTCCACTAGCTTAATGGGTGTTATTCTGTCAGAGATCATCGGATTTTAAGGTTGTATTTACATGTTAAAATGTTAGAAAGAAAGTTTGATTTTATTACATATCAACACATTCCAAGGAGATTAAACATGTTAATTGATGCATTATCAAACCATGTATTAAACAGACATTTACGCAACATATTATCAAAATAGCATATAGAAGCATTCAAACACAATAATGAACCATAGGAATATATATATATATATATATATATATATATATATATATATATATATATATATATATATAGATATATAGATATATATATATATATATATATATATATATATATATATATATATATATATAGATATATAGATATATATATATATATCTATATATATATATATATAGATATCTCGTGTGGCTCATCGAGGTGCTCGAATTATGTGTGTATGTCCCAATAGAGTCTGTGCTCTCTATACATCCGAGACACATGTCTCTCAAAAAATCAGCAGGAAATAAAACCTAGGCATCTAACTGCGGTAGGTTATGCTCCCTATAGCACACCACCACTCGTGCAATTCACCTCAAAAGTCAGTGCACCCTAGGTATCACCCCTACTGTATGTATTTGGTACTCTATGGGGACCTCCTCGATTCCCTTGTAATTAGGGATCCCCTCCGTCAGGCCCTCAAGATTGTGAGCCAATGTCTCCACTGAACTACTAGCTGGGGGAACGAAGGCCAGCTCTATAATGCCCTGTGGATCCCTTCGCACCTCTGGAGCTAGTCCCACAGGCCTCTCTGGTCCCACGTCTACAAACACCATAGAGTACATCATTAGGACATATGCATGAAAAAATCTAAAAACATCATAAAAGACAAAATACAAAAAAAAGTGTGATCAAGTGTTTTACCGCCATTGTCCCACTACTCGCCAGCGGGTAGCTGCATGTCGGGGTCTCCATAAAAGTCCATACCAGCATATGGCTAGTCCTCGATGAAGATCATCTGGCGATCCAGCCACTCGCAGAATAGTGTCCCCCATGACACTGGTCGTCCACCCCCTCCCCCTTGTGGCATAACATGCGGCCACCATGTGATCCTGGTCTCCCGTGGTCTGGGCCTGTCCAATTCCATATCCTGCAACTAAAGTGCCAGCACCCACTCCAGCATGAGTGGGATCAAGATAGACCCATAGCCAAATTACTTCGCCTCCCCACGACGATAGTTGGTGAGCTGTCTCTTCATGTTGGTCATCACTACTTCCGCCCAGTTGTACATGGTCAGGTTGAGGCATTCAAGAGCCAACCGGAGTTGGGTCTTTGTTGCCTCGTGTTGGGCTTGGGAGCCTGCTGCCCTCGTCACCATGAACAGAACTGCACGAAGAACCAAGTCTTCCACCATCGGAATTGCCACCTTCCCGCTTTTTGATTTGCGTGCCCATGGGCACACTCGTGCTATCATCATGTCTAGTGATTCGCCCCCGATTCGTTGGCCCTCTAGAATCGGCCTCTCGCCATGACAGGACAATTCGGTTAGGAAATATATGTCCGTAGCATCGAACTCAATGTCTCTACCACGGATAATGAACTTTCCGTCTGTTGGGTTCCAAGCACGAATTAGCAACTCTAGCAAATCAGGTTGAGCCCGAAGATGTGGAGTGAGAAAAAAATTCAGTAGCTCACAAGACCGTAAAGCATTTTGACACCCAGCATCATTGAATTCTTCCTCATCATTGACATCGTGAGTTCCTTCCTTCCAAACAAATGCCATGTTGCCTTGCATGACAAGGGAAATGAATTAGAGCTCCTTTTATAAACTTAAACTCATAATTTACACAAAAATTCAATTTCACACTGCCATCGCGGTTGTTTTCAAAACAGCGGCGATGGCGTTGAGCCAATAGTTCATTTTTCCTGTGATCGTCGCGAGAGTACACCAGTTTCTCGCAACGATCATGGAGGTGGTGCATGTAATCACGCTCGGTCGTCATGGACCCGAGCAACTTTTCTGCGATGACCGAGAGGCAGACTCAGATTTGAAAATCCACCTAAACCCACCTACCTAGCACTAAATTGCATGAAAAAACTACTAAAATGCAGCGCACGGAGAAATGTACTTTCTTGGCAAAGGTTGCAGGACGAACCATGGACGAATGAGGCCAGAATTAGCTTGAGAAATTTGCTCAGGTTGGTGCTCCAAATGCTCCAAGGTAAAATGTGTAATGCAAATGGTAAAAACAAATGAATTACCCCACCCTTTTTATAGTAATTTTTTGAAAAATTAAAAATCATACTTTAGGATGTGGGTTTTCTCATTTTTATTGCATTGTTAATTAGGGTTTTTGGGTTTTTAACTGTATTTCTGCATATATTAATCATTTATGTCGAATGGGTTTTACATTTGACGTGTTTTTTGCAAAGCTACAGGTGGCAAGGTTATGTCATACTTTGTATGCACTTGGTCTGTAAAGTCTTCTTTAACACTCTTTTCCAACATAAAAGATGAAAAGATAGCCAAGCTATCCATTTTGACTCGTTAAATGAAATAAGAGGCGGTTTGCTTTAAGCTCTTTTCCGACCATATAAACGCGAAAAGATTGTCGGGCTTTTGTCGTTTCAGTTTCGTTATTGGTTACAAAACGACATGGCTTCGCTCGATTTTCTACTCTTTCAGATCGAGGTCACTAATGATGAAAAGCAATCCTTGACCTCATGGTCAAGAGGTTCTCTCAAGTATTGTTTTATACTTTTTTGGGCTCGAGAGACACAAATCTATGAAAAAGGACCCCCCTAGAGTTTTCTTTCCCATGTATTTTTCAAACTCTCTAAACATGAAAAAGACTCCGAGTTTTACCTATGTCGGACTCGTTAAACCCTGACAACATTGGACTTGTCACCATGACGAGACTCGGGCTTCTCCTCCCTAGGGCTCGTGAAACTATTAATAGGTTGGATTCGATCGAAGGTCGAACTTATATTACAAGCATATGCTATCCCCTTCAAGCTTGTTTTCAAAAATAATTGGGGTACTCACCAGCAATGGTGGGGGAAAATTTGGAAGTTGTCATTGGTTGCCTGTGGCAGCTAGTCACTGTTGAACATCGACACTTTTTCTTCTTGTCGAGATGGGATATCCATACATTTTTTTTGGGCCTTCCGGGGTTTGGGTTTCCTTTTAGCCTCATTCCATTTGATCCATGCTGTTTCCATTAAGCCTCTGATCCCTTGGTACCTGAATGCTGCCACCATTCAGAGTCATGTCGACGACATGTTCAAGAGTATAATCCTTCTGTAGTTCACATCCTTATCTCCTCCTCTGATACTCTATTCCACCATCTACCACTTGTTCCCTATCTCGTGTTTTTGGTGGGGGAAATGTTAGAAAATCATATATTATGGAGCAATGGAACACATAAAATATTACAGAAATATAAACACGGAAAACGCATAAAACAAGAGAGACACAGATATATGTGGTTCACCCAATTTGGGCTACGTCCATGGAGAAACAACCAGTCCTTCCTTTTATATTATCCAACAAACTGAAAGAGATACAACCTACAACAAATCCGTTGTAACACCCTCTTTGCTCTCAATCTCCTCTCTCTTCCTCACTCAGAATAAAGATATACATAGACGCAATACAATTCCCTCATATATAGTGAGGGGCTTCCTTCTAGGGAAAAAAACCCTAAATTAAACATAACTTCTATCGTCAGATCATCCGCCTAATGAACGACCCAGATTGACTAGAGATTACTAGACTTTTACAAGGCAATTTTACATCTATTTTTAGCTTCAGGGGCACTACCCCTAAACCCTCGTCGGGAGACTTAGCCCCCCCCCCCCCCGGGACCCCCCCAGGGGTGGACAAGTCCCCCCCGCACCCCCCCTATGTGGAGGGGTGTACAGTCTTCCTGGGGTATACATCCGGCTAAAACCTTTGAATACAGAAGATAATCAGGCTCCACACCCAACAATCTCCCACTTGGAGACTGATTATAGCAACTCCACCACTGCTTCATTTGCTAGACAATAACTCCACTTTGGACCTGGTTGTTTCTCATCTTCTTCATCATACTTGAAGAACAATTGAAACTGATCAGATTTTGAGTTTCTCCCTGGTTACAACTTTTGTTAACATATCTGCAGGATTCTAGCTAGTGTGTATCTTTTCCAGCTTCAATTGTCCATATTCCAATGCTAACCGTATGAAATGGTACTTGAAATGCATATGTTTAGTCTTGGAATGAAATGCAGAGTTCTTTGCAAGATGTATGGCACTCTGGCTATCACTGTATAACCTGCCTAACTCCTACTTCTTTCCACATTCATCCAGAAACCTTTGTAATCAAATCATTTCTTTACTAGCATCTATAGCAGCAACATACTCTGCTTCTATTGTTGAAAGTGAAACAACACTTTGGATTTTTGAAACCCAACTGACAGTTGTTCCACCTACAGTAAACACATAGCCTATTGTGCTCCTCCTGTTATCTCTATCACTTGCCATATCCGCATCAACATATCCCTGTAGAGTAATGTTTGAACCACCAAAGCATAATACTTGATTTGTGGTACCTCTCAAATACCTGAGAATCCACTTCACCACCATCCAATGTTCTTTTCCTGGATTGTTCATGTACCTGCTTACAACTCCCATTGCATGTGCAATATCAGGCCTTGTGCAGACCATTGCATACATTAAGCTTCCAACTGCTGATGCATATGGAACTTTAGACATGTGAGCCATTTCTTCCTGAGTCTTGGGACACGCCTCCTTACTTAATTTGAAATGGCTAGCCAAAGGCATACTAACTGGTTTTTCATTCTGCATATTAAACCTTTTCAACACCTTTTCTATGTACTCACTTTGAGACAATGTTAATTTGTGATTCTTCCAATCTCTGGTTGTTCTCATACCAAGGATTTGTTTTTCAAAGCCCAAATCCTTCATTGCAAATGAGTTTGCCAATTTTCTTTTGAGCACATTTATTTCCTGCATATTAGAACCTGCAACAAGCATGTCATCTACATACAATAACAATATAATATAGCTGCTATCATTTTGCATTTTGAGATAAACACAATGATCAGAGTGACATCTAGTATAACCTTGTTCAGACATAAACCTGTCAAATTTTAGATACCACTGCCTTGGAGGAAGTTTTAAGCCATCCAAGCTCTTCTTCAACCTGCACACTAGTTTCTCCTTCCCTTTTACCTCATATCCTTGTGGCTACTGCATATATATCTCTTCCTCCAAATCCCCATGGAGAAAGGCTGTGTTTACATCTAACTACTCAAGATGCATATCTTCAGCTGCTACAAGACTTAAAATAGTTCTGATTGAAGTCATTTTAACAACAGGAGAAAATATTTCATCAAAATTAATACCTTTCTTCTGTGCAAACCCCTTCACCACAAGTCTAGCTCTGTACCTTTGTTTTCCTCCATCTTCTTCCTTCTGCCTGTAAACCAATTTATTCTGCCATGCCGTTTTACCTGCAGGAAACCTGACTAAGTCCCAAGTCTGGTTATGTGCTAAGGAGTCCATCTCTTCTTTCATGGCTTGCTCCCACTTCTTCTTGGTTTCTACCTGCACTGCTTCTTCATAACATTCTAGTTCACCAGAATCAGTCAACAATACATAATATAATGAAGGAGAGTTTCCTTCAGGGGGTCTACTTATCCTGGTAGATCTTCTAACACCACTTTCAGGTGTTTGAAGTGCTTGTTGCTATTGTGGTTGTTGTTCTAGCTATTGATCATTATGATTTTTCAAGCACCATCACTTTTCCTTTGATATCATCAAGCACTATGTAGTCTTTGTTTTCTTTTTCTTGTTTCTTTTCTTGCAACTTATTCTTATACAAGACCTTTTCATTGAATATTACATCTCTGCTCCTAATGATTTTGTGATTTTCATAATCATATAAGCGATAACCAAAATCATTAACACCATATCCAATAAAGGTACATTTCTTTGATTTTGCCTCAAGCTTTGTTCTATTTTCTTTGTTAATGTGGACAAAGGCTTCACAACCAAAAGCCTTTAAAAATGAGTAGTTTACCTTTTTACCTGTCCATGCCTCCTCTGGAATACCACCATCCAAGGAAATTGAAGGCCCTCTATTTATTAGATAAACAATAGTATCTACAGCATCTGCCCAAAATTGTAAAGGCAGTCCTGCATGCAATCTCATGCACCTTGCACGCTCCATGATTGTCTTGTTCATCCTTTCTGACACACCATTTTCTTGTGGTCTTCCTGGAACTGTCTTCTCTCTGTGAATTCCATTCTCTAAACAATACCTATCAAACTCTTTGCTGAAATATTCACCTCCATTATCTGATCTAAGACACTTCAACCTTTTCCCTATCTCATTTTCAACCAAACTTTCCATTTCTTAAAAGTATCAAATACATCAGATTTATTTCAAATACAATAAATCCAGGTTTTTCTGGTTGCATCATCAATAAAAGTAACATAATAATGAGAGCCACCAAGAGATGATACCTGAGCAGGTCCCCATACATTTGTATGCACAAGCTCTAATGTTTCACTCTTCTTTTCTTTCCCAACTCTAAGGAATCTGACTCTCTTCTGTTTTCCATAAACACAATTCTCACAGAATTTTAAATCAACATGCTTCAAACTTGGCAACAAATTTCTTGAGTGAAGAATCTACATCACCTTCTCACTCATGTGCTTGATCCTATGCTGCCACAATGCCATATCTTCTCCTGTAGAGGTTAAAGCATTAACAGAATTAGAAATACCATTGCATAAATACAATGTACCAACCTTTTCTCCTTTCGCTATTACTAGGGATCCTTTAGTGACCTTCCAGGTTTTATCTGTGAAAGTAATTACACAACCTTCACCTCCCAACTGCCCTATTGAAATCAAATTTTTCTTTAGATCTGGAACATGCCTTACATTCCTCAATAGCCATTGATTTTCATTTTGTTGTTTTATGAAAACTGTACCCATTCCAATGATTTTACAAGGTTTATCATCACCCAATCAAACTTGTCCAAAATCTCCTTGAACATAATCATGAAAATGTTTCTTATCAGGTGTGGCATGGAATGAGGCCCCTGAATCTACCACCTAGGCATCAATAATATTTTCTAATGAAAGAATCAAAGCATCTTGCAACACATAACATGTTACATTCGCTTCATGATTAGCTTCTTGCTGCACGTCTCCTTCTTTTCCCTTCCGAGACTTGCAGTCTTTCTTCAGATGTCCTTTCTTCCCGCATTTCTAGCACACTATCCCTGATCTGGACTTGGATCTGCTTTTTCTTGACTTATTGCGATATCCTGGGCTCTTTCCTCTTTCCATTTTTCTTCCCCTAGTATCTGCAGTCAAAGCATTACCTGATGTCTCATCGGAGCTTTTCCATCGCATTTCCTCGCTAAGGAT
The DNA here is from genome assembly GCA_031772625.1 of Pinus tabuliformis. Lineage (NCBI taxonomy): Eukaryota > Viridiplantae > Streptophyta > Pinopsida > Pinales > Pinaceae > Pinus > Pinus tabuliformis. The sequence continues at coordinate 1,287,360,064 of CM062811.1, read as the reverse complement.
CGCACCAACAACATCATCAAACTTTAAAGTACTAGATCTAGAGATAGAGTTACTAACGGCCATAACTAAACCATTCCAACTTTCTGGAAATGAGCACAGAAATAACAGAGCCCTAACTTCATCATCAAAATTTACCCCTACAGAACTTAACTGACTTGTAACTATATTAAAATCATTTAAATTATCTGCAACAGATCCACCTTCTGACATCTTCATATCAAATAAACGCTTCGTAAGAAATACCTTATTTGAGGCTAAGGGTTTTTCATACAGTTTGGCCAATGCTGACATTAAGCCCTGTGTTGTCATTTCCTTTGAAATATTAAACGCTACCGATGCCGCTAGGAACAACTGTATTGTTCCAAGTGCCTTTCTGTCTAGAATATCCCATTCTGTGTTTGTCATACTCGTCGGCTTCTTTGTCTTTCCTCTCAATGGTAGGTACAGATCTCTCTGATACAGATAATCTTCCATCTGCATCTTCCACAGCTGGTAGTTTTGGCCGTTGAATTTTTCGACCCTAAACCTACCATCTTCCACCATTGCTCCCACTTGAACCAGGAACCCTTCTCTCCTGTGAGTTTATCAGCCAAATAGACCTTCGGTTCTGATACTAGTTGTTAGAAAATTATATATTACGAAGCAATGGAACACATAAAATATTGCAGAAATATAAACACAAAAAACGCATAAACAAGAGAGACACAAATATACATGGTTCACCCAATTTGGGCTATGTCCACGGAGAAACAACTAGTCCTTCCTTTTATATTATCCAACAAGCTGAAAGAGATACAACCTACAGTAGATCTGCTGTAACACCCTCGTTGCTCTCAATCTCCTCTCTATTCCTCACACAAAATACAGATATACATAGACACAATACAATTCCCTCATATATAGTGAGGGACTGTCTTCTAGGGAAAAAAACCCTAAATTAAACATAACTTCTACTGTCATATCATCCGCCTAATGAATGGCCCAGATTGACTAGAAATTACTAGACTTTTACAAGGCAATTTTACATCTATTTTTAGCTTCGAGGGCACTACCCCCGAACCCTCGTGGGGGGGACAAGTCCCCCCCATGTGGAGGGGTGTACAGTCTTCCTAGGGTATACATCTAGCTAAAATCTTTGAATACAGAAGATAATCAGGCTCCACACCCAACAGGAAACATTATGGCCCTCCTGTCACGGATTGTCTCTTGTCGACATCAGCTCATTATTCAAGAGACTGATCTTGAGATCCCCTTTGGTACCTTGGAGCTTGCATGCCTCAATGGCAAGTTCTTCGCGCCTGACAGTCAACTTTCATCATTGGTCATCGATTGGGTGATTCCATGTGTTTGACTTCGGCTCATTCTTCACACTTCGTGGATTGTACTGGACAGTACCTTGAGAACCATTGGCATTATTGGTGGTTTCTCTCATGCTTGTTAACGGTTTTCCTCATTGACTGGTAATCAAGCGACTTTCTGTCATCCTCGACTTCAGCACATCTGTTCGCATGCTAGAATTTGTACTATCATCGTTTGGGTTTCAAGACCTCAAACACAGATCACACATGTTCAGGCTGCGTGGATTGGCTTGTGATTACATGACTCATTGATGGATGGCTGTGACCATACTTGAGTCTTCATGGATGGATGCGACCATAGCTTTATCATTATCATGGTCTTACTAGTTGGATGGCTGTGTCCATACCATAGACCTAGTTCGTATGTCTTTTGGATGGTTCCGCCCATGCTTAGGCTACATGTATTTCACTATTAGAGATATCAGTTGTACTTGCACCTACAGGTTCTTCCAGATGGTGTTCCAGCTCAGAAATTTTCATAAATCATTTCACCCCTCCCACTCTCTCAGGCTTCATACTTTATGGGGCATCTGTTACACAATAATTTGTCACTGCCTTCACCCCAGTCCTTCTACCGTGTCATGTGTCCAGTAAAACATGCTCATACTGAACAAATGCTCTCTTATCTTGCCGATTGACCTACTTTTCCTAAGTTTTATGCCTCGTTGTGAGAATACACTAAATATACACGATGGACAGTGGTCATAAATAGTCCAGTCACACCTATGTCGCAAGAGTACATCTGATTCCCACGACAGTCAGATTTCATGCTCCGGTGCGAGGATATTAGCTATCTTTAGCGACAATTTGATTGAATACATTGCCTACTAGTGATGTCAGCACTAAATCTTAGTTATTAACTCGCGACGATCCATATTGGGCGAATTTGTTCCAACAGTTGGCCTTCTGATGTCTTTGGACCTAGTTGTTGGGTTAGTTTGGGTTGCCCTCCTCCCTCTGGCATGGTAGTTCTGTCTTTTGTGTTGCTTGCCTTGAGGATAAGCTCCCTCTCCCTCATTTCAAGGAGACTCCTTCTCCTATAAAATCACTCAATGTTGCTATCATCTGCTAGTTCTTTTTTTTGTACAGTGCTGCTGTTGCTTTTGAGTTTGATAGATATTTGGTGTGAGTGTGACAAGTGTGGGATTGCTTTGTAGTTTGCAATAAGGTGTGGAGTGCCCTTAGTCTTGTGTAAAGCTTGTGAAAGAGAAAGAGAGAGAGATATATTGCTATTTGGGAGACCCATCTTTGAGAGTGAATGCTTGAAGAAACACACTGTTTGGACCCTCTGAGAAGGCTTGCGATGTCAAGACATGGTTGTAAGCTTGACTCTTGATTCATTATTAATACAATCAATGATGATTTCCTATGTCTTGTATGTAATTTACTTGATAGCTCATGACATCTTGACTTTATGAGTAAATAGATCATTGTTTTTTCTCAGTTACGTGCTCTATCGTTTCTTTGTGGTGTTTCAGGTTGATTGCTCATTAAGGAGAAGGAAATAGAAGTTGGAGCAGTGCAACAGAACTTCATCAACCACCGGTTTGAGGTATGCCTCCAATGATGACTATTTAAGGGAATCAATACTAGACCCACTCTAGGGCTAGAGGGGTTGCCTCTATTCACAGAGGGAACACTTTCCTGCATCACAAAGATCTACGAAGGTAGCGGGGAAGTAGGAAATAAACCCTTAATTTCACCTTCGCAAGCGAGCAAGGAAGAGCTCGCTCGGGTCTCTCCGAGAAGTGTGGTCAGTTTGATAAGGTAGCGCATTCCACAGTTACCACCTCCACCCACACCACCACCCGTTTCACCTCCTTCACCTCCCTCTCCACCCACTCCACCACCACCAACCCCGCAGTTCAGCATGGCAAACGCGATCAAGCTACCTGTATTCAAAGGAGTAGGGAATGAGGATCTGGACCAGTTCTGGTTCGTAGTAAGAGCAGTATGGGAAGCACAAGGGGTCACAGACGACAACATTAAGAAGGCTACATTGGTGAGTGCACTGCAGAATTGTGCATTGACATGGTATATCAAGCACTCTAATGACCACCCAAATGCAGGAATAGCAGAGATCCAGAATGCATTGAACAGAGAATTTAGTCGGCCGAAATCAGAGACACAGTCAATCATCAGGTTTAAAGAGATTGTGATGCTTCTAGGTGAGACCCCCTGGGATCTAGATCAGTGACTGAAGAGTATGATCCGCAAGCCTAATATGATGTTCACAGATGCACAACACCACGCGTGGTTTTTGGCATCTTTGACACCACACCTGAGGATGGAACTATCACAACAAAAGCTTTCAACCTAGGCCGAAGCATTGGAAATGGCGATAAGGTTGCATGAAACACCAATGCAAGATCTGGGGTTGGGAGTTCAAAAATCCACACGCAACTACAGAATATCTGCCTGGAATTGTAGAGCTTGAAGTAGGATAGGGAACCGCGGCCAGAGGCGCGTGGAAGTGTGGTGCATAAAATGCAAAGGCTAGGGCCATGATAAGGACCACTGTCTAGTATTCACAAACTACTTGGAAGGAAGGGGGCCAATGACATTGAGACCAAAGGCACAGGCAGGGCTGAGTGCAATACCCGTGTTATGGTGCATGATCTGTTAGATAGGAGGAAAAAACACAACAAATAACTGTCATTTGTTGCAAAAGTATACATAGACTCCCCAACAATTGTTTTGTAATTTCTGCAGGTCAGTAGGCCACGACGAGCGTAATTGTCGCAGCTATGAGCTAGTGATGGATCGGACCCTAGCATATCGGATGCAGACAGAAACGTGAGCCCTCAACCCAGTGGTGGGGATGGCGTGCGCGAGATTTCAGGGGCGAGGTCGCGGATGAGGAGTAATGGGGCCAGGAAGGGGCCGCAGACAATTAATTTGTTACAATTGCGGAGGATGGGTGCAACCATGTGTTGTAAAAGCACATACCAGACTAAGGATCGAAAATCATAACCCGACACGGCAGCAGGAAAAGCAACAAATATTCCACATTGGAGCATTCAAAGAGCTATGTGGAATCATGAACAGAGTTCACCAGGTGAGACGAATTGACTGGGAAGAAGCGCGAAAGTGATCCCAACACTGACGAGAAGAGACAAAACCATAAGAGCAGAGAAGAATCCCCCTAAAACATCTCCCATAGTTGGGACAATACGCGAGGACCTGGGTAAAGGAATTATGAAGTTATAGGAAGCCCTTTGGAGAGGGAACTTGAAACTTCCCGAACTCGAAGATGATTGGCTACGGTTGAGAAAGGAAAGCATGATATTGGACGAAGAAATCGACAAACTAGACATTGAAGTCGTGCAAGCATGTTGTGCCGAGAAACTAAGCACGATGGGACAAGGAATAGCCAACCATACTACTGTAGTAGAAGAGTTTATGACCCTGCTGCCATGGCTATGACCGCACCTTACTAGACAAAGTAAATAGGGGAGCGCACCGCATAAGGATAAATTCGAGGCGCTGACTCACGTGAGGGTAACTATGGAAGGTGAATTGAAGCCTCACACCGGTGGTGTGACCACCTGACTATCCGTAGGGAGCATAGTCTCAGCGCTCCAAGAAATTGAAAGAGGGCGCGGGACTATAAAAGAGTCTATAGGGGAGATGCCCAAGATGAAGGTTACGCATAGGATCAGGACAACACAAGGGTCACGGCCATACATAGGGGGTTGCGCTGCTACGTGGGTAGGCTGGGAGGTGATCGTTGGTGTCATTGTTCATGACAAGAGGTCCAATTTAAGGCAAAAAGGAGCGGGTGGCGGGCAATTAAGACATGAATTTAGAACGAGATTTGGGACGATCTTCCGCCAAAGAGGCATTAATGATGCAGAAGTGTGGGGAAGGGTTGAATTCAAATTCAAAGGATGTTATAAAACCCCCAGGGCCAGCTCCAAGGCAACACTTGGTTGTTTGAGAATTGAACAAGAACAAAGCATTGAGCGCTGCGTACTCTTACCATCCTCAAGTGTAGGCACAATGACAACTGCTAGAACAAGAGTATGATTCGTTGAAGTTACTGCGGAGCCCAGTGTGGCCCATGAGGAGCTTGGAGAGGTGGCAGCTTCGCTAGAATTTCCAAAATCACTGCGCACGCCACGGCCATAGAAAGATAAGCAAACAATGGGGTCAGTCCATGTATCCCCAAGAAACCCATGGTTTGGAAAATTGTGCTGACACCTAATCCTTGTGATTGGGTGAATATATGTAAATAGATAAATAAGAAATATGAACAGTCATTGGGAGATGAACTGAACAGTCTCTCCCTCATGTATATAATGAAGACCTACCTAATGGAATTAAACGCATGAATCATTTTTGCCTTATGGAGTTACTGCCTGGCCTGACATGGTATCAAAGCCAACTCCTTTTTTTAGCTCTTATGTCCCTTGTAACTCCCTAGTCTACTCTCCATATAGAAGCGCTTCTCCTCCATACAATTAGTTGTCCATATAATTCAGAGCTTGACATTGCCTATGCTCTTTGGCTCTCTGGACTGTCCATAAACGTTTTCTGCCATACTGTTCAAATGAATCAAAGCACATTAAGTCCATAAATTTTTTCTGCCATATTGATTCCACTGAAAGTTATCACCTCTTCCATTATCGTGAGCCCATATAGTCCGTTTGAGGAACACTGGTACGTGAGTCAAGCTACTGCTATCACTGAAAGCCATCGCCTCAGCCAAGGTTCTAACTGTTCAGGAAAGGGTTCTTTTATTGGGTAATCTTTGCACTTTCGAATCAATGCTCAATATAAACGTTGTTTCAAGTTTTCCACATAACACTGCTCTAGTATTTTTTTAACATTGGTATATGCTGTGTGAATGATGCTTTCAAGTTTTCCACATAACACTGCTCCGGCATTTTTTTAACGCTGGTATATGCTATGTGAATGATGCTTTCAAGTTTTTCACATAACGCTACTCCAGTATTTGTTAACGCTGGACTGACCAAACACTAAAGACCAACCAAGGCGAGTTGAAGGAATTCAAGGTCGAAACTCCTCTGGTTGTGGAGGATTATAGTGCCTTAAGGGATCAATTTTAGCCTGACAGCAGTGTTGTTGTCGATCTGGATGCCTACATTTTGGAATTGGTGGTGAGCTTTCTCTAGTTCAGGAAAATGATAAGAGACCAATTTACGGGCGATGATTTAGTGAACAGACTGGCCTGGAAACAATATTGAACTTGTATCTCAATCTACTGCCTTGATTAATCAGAAATGTCACGTGAAGAAGAAGGATATTTGAAAGTTTTTGGATGGTATATATATGTGAGTGAGAGAGCCACTATTAAAGATTGAAGGTTGTGCTCTCCCATCAGACAACAAATTTTCTCCATCATTTTTAAAGATGTGGAGTAGTGCATTTGCTTATGGTAGCGAACTGAGCTTTGTTTCAAGGTTTTGCTAATCTAAACACATAAAATTCATATGTTTTTTTGTGTTTGAGATGATATCATTATCGTTGGCATATACTTTGAAGCTTTTTGGTATATATGTTGAAGATTTTTTGACATGAAAAATTTGTACGCTTAACTCTGTTTAACACATGCAGTTGTATTGAGCCCCTTATTTTTGGTATGCTGACTGCATGGTATTGGCGTCCATATTGGTATATAAGGAAGAGATTTGAAATCTTTTGAGAATGCCCTTTTGAGTACAATTTTACTGTATATTGGTAGAAGTATTCTTCTATCAGCAGAAATATTTTTTTTCACAGAATGCATTCATTCATATCCATGGTGGGAATAGTTCTCACTGGCAAGGAGAACTATCCTGAATGGTCCCAGATGATAAAACACACCCTCATTTTCAATGAGTTGTAGAAATGAGTGTGTGTCAGAGACAGAGACAATGAACTAGTACAGCCTACCTCAGACAAAGAGCTCATCATTTGGGAAAACAAGAACAACGAAGCTTATGCATTAATCGCATCATCTGTAAATGAAGAGGTGAGTTGCCATATTTCATCATATTCAATTGCGTTTGAAGTCTTACAAAAGCTGAAAGAACTCTATGACTCACATTTTTCACTTGAAGTTTTTCAACTCATGATTAAACTCTTCACTCTTGAACTGCAAAATAATGATCCTCTTGCTCTTGCATCTGAAGTAAAGTCTATAATGCATGATATCAAATCCACTAAGGTTGAATTGGATACTCCTCTTATCGCTTTTGTCAAGGCACTTTATCCTACTTACTCCAATTATCTTGAGTCATTGCAGGCAAATGGAAATCTCAAAGATATAACCTTTGATTCTCTTGTGAAAAATTTTGTTGAAAGAGAGAAAGCCTTTGGAAAGAAGACAACCCCTGAATCTTTTGAAGAGGCTATGTGCCTTGCTCATAAATAAAAGCATCCTGCTCAAGATTCTACAAGAGGAAGAGGTGGTCAAAGAGGAAGAGGAAGATATTTCAGAGGCAGGGGGGGTAGACATTCTCAAGGAGAAAAGGCATATTTACGCAGCATACACTGCAAAAGAAATGGATCACATGATGCCTCTACGTGCAAGCTACCATGAGACAAAATTGAGCAGAAAAGAAACCAACAGAAAGGTAAAATTGATGATACAGACAAAGGTAAAGCACCTGAATCCACTCACTATGTTGTGGCACAATGTAACATTGGAGTAAATGAAGATTTATTTAATGCTTCACTTGCTTCTTGGAAAAATGATTGGTTGCTTGATTCAGGAGCAACCTGCCACATGACTCATAGAAAAGAATTTTTTGAAGATTTCACTTACAATGTTGATGGAGCAGTATACTTTTCACACCAATCAAAAACCAAGCCATCAGGGCTTGGCACAATCAGGCTTAAACTGCCTGGTCTTCCAGACTTTCGTCTACATCATATTCTATATCTCCCACAGCTCAAGAGAAACTTGTTGCCCTTGGTCCACATTCGCCAGCAAGGTCACTCCATTCATATGTTTGATGGCAAGCTTGAGGTAAGAAAAGCATCTAACCACTCACTTGTCATGAGGGTAATAGAAGAAGAAAGGCTTCTCAAGCTACGAGGAACCTCTGCTCGTGCACAACATTTCTCATACAATTCTCATCATGAATAAGGTACACTTCCATAAATTTTATTATGGCATGCTAGATTTGGACATTTGAACTATGATAGTCTTCACTTGTTGAAGAAAAATGGTGTTGCTAGTTTGCCTACAATTCCTAGGAAAATTAAGCAATGTGATGCTTGCATTCTAGGAAAGCATAGCAAACAGTCTTTTCATGATTCACATTCAAGAGCACATAGAAAAATTGAACTCATTCATTCAGATTTATGTGGTCCAATGCTTGTTCTTTCTGAAAATGGAAATAAATATATCATGACATTTATTGATCACTACACCAGAATGTGTTGGGTTTATTTATTGAAGAACAAATCTGATGATTTTCAAACATTCAAGAATTTTCATAAATGGATTGAAAATGATGCACAATCTCATGTTGGGTCTATTCGCACTAAGAATGGAAAAGAATACACATCAAATGAATTTGAAAACTATCTTTGCCAACATGGGATCAAACATCAAACAACTATGCCTTATAACCCCAATAGAATTGTGTAGTTGAAAGAATGAATAGGACAATCTTAAATATGGTACGATCCATGCTCTTCTTTAAAAATGTAAAGATAATGTTTTTGGCTGATGCTATTCTATGTGCTACATATATAAAGAATAGATGTCCATCTAATGCTATAAGAAACAAGACTCCATATGAAATGTGGTATGGACATGTTCCTTCGGTAAAGCATCTCAGGGTCTTTGGTTCCACCTGTTATGCCTTGATACCAAAGGTACATAGAAACAAACTTGGTGCTAGAAGTCATAAGTGTATCTTTCTGGGGTATTCAAACACCTCCAAAGCATACCACCTCTATGATGAAGTAAATAAGAAGTTTGTTGTATCTAGAGATGTAATTTTTCTTTAATCATCCAAAACTGACAATGTTGTTGAGCGGCAACTTGATCGCTTGGATAGATTCGCAAAAGCAAAATCATTTCAAGAATTTGATAATCAGATTCCACATCTTGAAGGGGGGATTCCTATACTAGATCAACATGTGGAATCTTCTTCTAAAGAACACTCTCCCCCGCATGAAACTCCAAAAACGGATGAGGCTTTAAGTGACGTGATTGATAGAATTAGGAGACTCAATCTTGATTCAGTCCCAACTCAATCAACGAAACAGCCTGGACCATCTAAAAAGGGCCCTCCAAAGTGGCTGATGAAGACACTTGAAAGTGTTCATCTTGATGAGGTTGGAAAGACAGGAACTAGAAATTCAAACTGACAAAATGGAGGTGATGTGGATGACTCTAATTCACCTGTTGATATGGATGTTTCTTATGATTGTGAATTGATCTTGTCTACAGATTTTGAACCAACTTCCTTCAAAGAAGCTACTTCTCATGATGAATGGAAAGAAGCAATGCAAAAGGAGTATGATGCCCTCATAAAGAACGGCACTTGGAAGCTGGTTGATCCTCCATTAGGAACCAAACCAATTGGCTGCAAGTGGGTCTCCAAGAACAAGTATAAAGCTGATGTCTCACTTGACAAGCACAAAGCTAGGCTTGTGGCAAAAGGTTTTGCACAGAAGAAAGGGGTCGATTATGAGGAGACTTTTGCCCCCACAGCAAAATGGGCTACCATCCAAACACTCTTTGCACTAGCAGCTCAGAACGGTTGGAAAGTCCACCAAATGGATGTAAAAACTTCTTTCTTAAATGGAGATCTAAAAGAGAATGTTTTTATGTCCCATCCTAAAGGATTTGTTGTGAAAGGACATGAACATAAAGTATGCAAACTAGTGAAGTCCTTTTATGGCCTCAAACAAGCACCGTGAGCCTGGTATGAAAAACTAACTGAGCATCTTCTGAAACTCAATTTCAAACATTATGATCTTGATGATGCAACTTTATTTGTCAAGAAATTTGGCAAAACAATTGTATATCTTGTGGTATATGTAGATGATATTTTGATAATAGGGAACAATGAAAGCTACATTGCATCCATAAAGAAGGAATTGGGGAAAAGTTTTGAAATGACTGATTTGGGCTATGTTCATTACTATCTTGGCATTGAAGTAACCCAACATCCGAAGTCCATATTTCTTTCTCAAAAGAAATACATTGGAGATCTGTTGAACAGGTTTGGCATGACAGAGTGCAGTCCTCTTACTACTCCAATGGAACAAAAATTAAAGCTCACATCTATTGAAGGAAAAGAATTTGAGGATGCAACAAAGTATAGACAGCTTGTAGGAAGTCTCAACTACCTAACTACTACTAGACCAAACATTTCGTTTGTTGTTGGAATCCTCTCCAGGTTTATTCAAAAGCCTTTTGAGGGACATTGGTCTGCTGCAAAAAGAGTTCTAAGGTACTTGAAGGGAACTCAAGACTTTGGAACCAAGTATACACAGGTGGACGACTTCAGCTTGATTGGATACTCTGATTCAAACTTTGATGGAGGCAAAGAAACTGGGGTATCTACTTCAGGATATGCTATGAGTCTTGGATCAGGAGCTGTCTCCTGGAGATCATGCAAACAATCAGTTCCAGCAGATTCCACAACAAAAGGAGAATACGTGGCAGCAGTTGAAGCAACAAAAGAAATTGTGTGGCTCAGGAAAATTATTGAATATTTGTAGGTAAAACAAGTACAATCAACTCCACTCATGATTGACAATGCCTCTGCAATAAAGTTGGCCAAGAACCCAAAGTTCCATGATCGAACAAAGCACATCAATACTAAATATCATCTGATTTGACATCATGTTGAGGCCAAAACAATCCATCTTTGTAATTTTTCCACAAATGAGAAAATTGTAGACATCTTCACCAAAGCACTTGGAAGAGAAAAGCTTGAATGATTTAGAATGATGCTTGGACTCACCAACATCCCTTCAGATTAAGGGGGGGAATGTTGACACCTAATCCTTGTGATTGGGTGAATATATGTAAATAGATAAATAAGAAATATGAACAGTCATCGGGAGACGAACTGAACAGTCTCTCCCTCATGTATATAATGAAGACCTACCTAATGGAATTAAACACACGAATCATTTTTGCCTTATGGAGTTACTGCCTAGCCTGACAAATTGTCAATGGCAGAGAAGGGAAAAATTGTCACCATTGAAATAGCAGAGGAGGAGGACGACTTGTAGGCCCTGATCACCCAAATTGAGGAGCAAGACGATGAGGCAGAGGATGCCTCCCAAAAGCATTACACGACAAAGTTACCTCCTTACATCCTCCCATGGAAGGGGAAGGCCAAAGTACCGAAGGACCTGGAGGCCACGAAGAGTGTGCTCCAGACCTCGCTCCTCCCTGATGATATAAGGTTTGAAGGTCTACCATTGGGATGAGTACCTACTATGAAGTTCGAAGATTGGGACCTTGCGGACAGCGAGAAGTTCCCACAGTTGGTTGCGGAGAAGTTAATAAAGCAGAAATGGTTGCGCGGTGTGGAGAAGGCTGGGTTACTCCATCTGCGATGGATACCCCACTACCACCGTATGCCCATCACCATTTTTGTCATCAGGCAGCTGTTGTGCCTGGTGCATGATGGGTATCTCTGGTTGGAGGAGCTGATTCCCATCACGGCTGATCTAATTCATCGAATTTCTTGATTTCCAGTCAAAGGAAATGACCCCGCGGCCATAGCAAGAAAAAGCAGCGACTTGGCCCTCGAAAAAGCTATGAAGGCCAAGTATAAACTAGAAAATAGAAAGTGGGGGTACACAATAGCAAGTATTAAATACCAAGAGGTGTGCATAGCCACCCAGTTGCTAGTCGGTAAGCTAATGAGGAAATGCCACACTGACGAGGTACCAACATCTGTGATTGTGTTAGCAGAGCAATGCATAGAGGGGGTCCAGTTCAACTGGGCGCAGTTCCTCTGTGACGAGTTCTTGATGAATTGTAGGGAGACCCAGGAGTAGGGTAAGACCTTCCACTATGCATGGTTGCTTTTATCCATCTTGTTGGTTGCAGGAGAGCTGTCGGCAGACAACCAGTTTCCCACTACTGAGGGTGACCTGACCGAAGCTGCGAGGTACACCTCACTATGGGCTACAAGAGACGCAAATAGGATTCACGAGATTAAGGTGTTCTAGGTGTTCTTGGAGGTGAGCATCCGAGCATGGATCAACTGTAGACCGTGCTTGTCCCCTACAGTTCATAACAGCTTGCAAAGCGCGGCAGAATTCAAGGCAGATATGCATAACTTGTATATCCGGGCACGCAAGGATCTAGTATGAAAATGGGTGAAGATTTCATTCATTACAATGGATGATGTAATCTTTGTAGTGATGGAGTCATGGCCTTCGAAGTGGCGTGCCCCAAACTTGACAGAAATGGAGAAGGTCACAGCTCGACAACGTAAAAAGGACACCAAGTTGTGCCTCGCACAGCTAGCTAAGAAGAAGCACTAGGAACAAGAAGCAGCCACACGATAGAAGGAGGCTGATGCCACAGCAGCAGCATAGATGGTAGAGACCACAACTGCGCCAACCAGAGAGGCCGAGGAAGGCCAGGAGATGTCCTCGGGGCAGCAGACCGGGGAAGTAGATAGGGAGGATGACTGTGCAGACCCTAGTACAACATCAACACAACTCAAGCAGTCGCGTGACTCAGAGAAAATTGTCCCCAGGAAGAAAGGGAAAGCCAGACAGACATTCGATAACCTGATCACGCTCACAGAAGGTGATCTATTGGATATCAGTAAAACGATTTAGGAAGCCGCGGAGGGCGTGCTCCATGGATTATAGTTGGAGAAAAACACTGTGTTGGGGGCGCTCAACATGCAACTACAAGGTTTATAGGTACCGCACTCCAAAATAGGCACAATGGCCCTGTTGCATTAGTAACCGCTGAGGCCGAGCAGCCGCTACGTGCCCGTATGGGTAACACCTTCATCTTGAAGGTGCATTAGCAGCAACAAACAAGGATGACCGAGCTGCGATGAGTAGCATGAAAGGTGTCGGCTTGAACTTGGCCACCCTGCTGCGTGAAATACTATACCAGCTGCAGGATGGGGTCATCGCCAAACTCCACGCCCGGGAAGGTCGAGCAATCCAGGTCCTACATGAGCAGAAAATCAACATGGACCAGCTCAGCATCCAGAGGGATGCATTGGTTGCGCAGGCTAGTGGATTGGAGCAGGCCATAGAGGATGCATGCAGGAGAATTCTAGAGTTGGCCATGTCGGCAGAGCTACCAACAGCAGAGTGGGTCCATAGACTAGCGGCCGGAGTTCGCGAGGCTCGGGAGCAAATGACAAAGGTTCAGTTGGAGCTGAACCTGCAAATCGTCGAGCTGTGATTGAAGGCGCAACCCTCCACACCCCCAGAAGTCAGAGAGCAGCACGCCTGTGCTATCTAGATGGGGTTGGAACAAATTGGCCAGGTGACACAGGGGTGCACCGAGATGTTGGAGCAAGCACTAACCATACTTATGCACCTGTAGGAAGACCCGAACCTACAACGCCTAGAGACAGAGGCACGCAAGTTGCAACAGGAGTACGATAGTGTCTGGGGCCCGTGTAGACAGTTGCCCTTACTCAATGACTCGTCGGACTACAGCAGGAAAGGGCACTGAAGGACCGATTAGACACCGCGCACCAAAAGGAAGCCCTATTTAAAGCATGCATCCAGCCATGGATCGATGAAGTGTTTACAATCACAGCTACCATTGAAGGGAAGTTGGCACAGATGCAGGAACTATACGCAGTTGGACAAGACCGTGACCCACCACACGAAAGTTTAGAGATATGCGTGCAACAAGTACAATAGGTGGTGAAACAGTGTGTTGTAGACACCCAAGCTATGTGAGACCTGCTGCATGGACTTCTCGCAAAGATCGCCACACCAGTAGAGTGACTCAAGATGATTCATGATGATTGTGTTAGGGGCCTGTTGGGCAACGAATACCCCCCATATCAGGTTTTTGGGGCTTGAAGCCTGAATTTTGGTCAAGTGTAAAGTAAAGACCCCGCGAAATGCAGGCGCGGAGCACAGGAGTCTAGGGTTGTCCGCCCTAAGATAGAGCGAGACTCTAAGTGTAAAGTAAGTCTTATTTTTGGATGATGAATTAACTCTGAGTATGTAAGTCCGAGTCTTTGGTTGTAGTAGTAGGAAGAGGCTCTGCAGTTGAGTGCACAAAGGCCTGGTAGAGCCGCAGCTGTGTGCACAAACCCCTGCAGCTGAGTGCGCAAGGCAAAGTTGGGATTGTACTTGGATAGAGAATTAATAACGGATAAGTTGATTCTAAAATATTGTGTATCTATGCTCATTTATGCTCATGTTACAGTTTTATGATTGCACGCACTAGTTATGAATGTTGAATGATTAATGAGAATATTGGGCCCACACAATTAAGTTAAGATCTATAATAATAGTGTAGTAAGGATAAAGGATCTAGACATCACCTCTTCACGCTCTTTACAGAGCTGCGCGGAAGTAGTTGCACAAGTTGTGAAGGACAGATGGCTGCACAGAGCAATGCAAGCGCGTACGTTCGTTTCGCGAACTTCCTAGATTTCAGCAAGACATCCCTGTAGGTTTTAACCCTGTACATAAATTACCTGCATATGAATTATAAAACACAGAAAATAAACAATGCGAGAGCATAACACATAAAACACATGTACAAAGAGATTTTCCCCTGGATCCCAAAACCGGGACTACCAGCTTGATTTTTCATTATGTTCCTTTCAATGTTACAATACATATTTATACATGTCGAAGCATCCAATACCATGGAACAAAAACCATCCTGTCCAATACACCGAAAACCATCACTTCCAATACCATGGACTGAAAAACCATCGTGTCCAAAAAACATGTGCGAAAATCATGCACAAAACCATAGGTGGGTCTGCCCAACCTAACATAGGGTCCAAAACCAAAATTTTATGTGGCGCTGCCCTAGACCCCATAAAGTGGGGTTATGGGTGCCCTTCAAACCCCCTGTTAACTATGTGGAAAGAATATAACACAACCTAACATTCTCCCACTTGTTGTTTTCTTTCCACAGGGGGCCACAAGAGAGCTTAGTCATTTTCCCAGCCTTGAAATGCCCATTGTCTCTCTACACCAAGAGAACTTCTCAGAGCTCACGGATTTTGTCAATGCATCTGCAGTATTATTCAAAGTGTCCACCTTTAACAGCGACACCTTTTTGTATTCTATCATATCCCTCACAAAGTGATACTGAACATCAATGTGCTTTGTCTTTAAATGATATGCAGGGTTCTTTGCCAAGAAAATTGCACTTTGGTTGTCACAGTCTATCCTTATAGCTTCCTATACTAACCCCATACTTGAACACAATCTATGCAACCAAACTGCTTCCTTGCTTGCATGAGTGGCTGCCATGTATTCTGCTTCTGTAGTTGATAGTGCCACTATAGATTGTTTCTTACTCATCTAACTAACTGCACCTCCAAATAGGTTAAACACATACCCACTTGTAGATCTTCTCTGATCTAGATGTCCAGCCCAGTCTACATCAACAAAGCCATGAATATCCAACACTCTATCCAATCCTGGTCTTCCTTGGTAGCACAGACCATAATCACTAGTGCCACGCAAATACCTGAAAACCCGCTTCACTGTTGTCTAATGCTCCTTTCCTGGTTTTGACATAAACCTGCTCAATACTCCCACTGCATGTACAATGTCTGGTCTAGTACAAACCATTGCATACATCAAGCTACCTACTGCACTTGCATATGGAACATGGGACATGTCCTCTTCCTCTTCTTGTGTCTTGGGACATTGTTCAGCAGATAACCGCACACCTACAGGAATAGGAACCTTCATCGGTTTAATATCCTGCATATTAAAGCTCTGCAGTATTGTCTCGACATACTTCCTTTGGTTTACCCAGAGCTTCCTCTTTGCCTGATCTCTTTTAATTTCCATGCCCAAAATATGGTTTGCAGCACCAAGATCTTTCATGTCGAATTTGGAGGACAATTGGGTCTTCAAGTCCTAGATAATTTCTTTGTCATTTCCAACCAGCAACATATCATCCACATACAAGACCAAATAAATAACATGGTCACTAATTAATTTAAAATAGACACAGTGATTTGCTTTACTTCTGGTGAAGCCAAGTCCCCGTATAAATGTATCAAATTTTGGATACCACATCCTTGGTGACTGTTTTAACCCATACAGAGACTTCTTTAACTTGCATACCAATTCTTTATTACCCTTCGCTGCAAAGCCTTCAGGTTGCTTCATGTAGATTTCCTCTTCCAGATTCCCATGAAGAAATGATGTCTTCACATCCATCTATTCTACCTCAAAATAAAAAACAATAGCAACAAATAAAAGTAATCTAATAGAAGTTACCTTGGCAATAGGAGAAAAAATATCACCAAAATCAATTCCCTGCACCTGGGAATAACCTTTTGCTACCAACCGAGCTTTGTATTTCTCCACTTTTCCTTTTGCATTTGTCTTCTTTTTGAACACCCATTTGCTGCCAATGGGTTTCCTTTCAGCCGAAAACTCCACCAGATCCCAAGCCTCATTTTTGTGCAAAGACGCCAATTCATCAACCATGGCATCTTTCTAGAGTTTTCCATCCTCTGAATCTACTGCTTCCTTCACAGTTATGGGATCATCGTCAGTAATAGATAAAGAAAAATTTTAGCAATAAGCAGATGGACTATACATTTTAGGTTGCCTTCTTTCTCGAACTGATCTTCTCATAGCTGGAGTTTGTGGCTCTTCATCTTCTGGTTCCTCCTCTACTGTAGAGTCTGATTCTTCCTCCTTTAGCTCAAACTCTATCTTCTCAGGTTCCTTTCATTGGACTTCATGTTTAATAACATCTTTCACCTCTCTGAACACCACATCTCGGCTATACACAACCTTCCGTGTGACTGGGTTCCAAAGCTTATAACCCTTTAAACCATCCTTATACCCAATACAGATGCACTTTTTAGATTTACTATCCAACTTGGTCCGTTTCTCCTTTGGAACATGTACATATGCATCACATCCAAATACCATCAAATGTGAAAGAGAGGGTTTCTTACCAGTCCATACCTCTTTTGGAGTCTTATCCTCCAACACTGATGAAGGTGACCTGTTGACCAGGTAACATGCAGTATCCACCGCCTCTGCCCAGAATTATTGTCCTAACCCGACACCACTGAGCACGCTTCTTGCCCTTTCCATCAACGTCTTATTCATTATTTCTACAACTCCATTTTGCTGAGGTGTATATGGAGTAGTCCTCTATCGTGCTATACCACACTTCTTACAGAATTCTTCAAATTTCTTACTGCAAAACTCTCCACCGTTATCTGTCCTCAACACCTTTATCTTCTTCTCTGTTTGGTTTTCCACCAGAGCCTTAAATTCTTTAAACTTATCAAAGACTTTAGATTTCTTCTTAAGGAAATATATCCATGTATTCCTTGAGAAGTAATCTATAAATGATACATAGTACACTGACTTACCCAGTGATGGAACCTTCATAGGTCCAAACACATCACTGTGCACAAGTTCTAGTATCTGTTTCGCCCTCTTACTACCAGATGGGAAACTCACCCAATTCTGCTTCCTATATACACAATGTTCACAGAAATAAAAATCCAAAGATCTATTACTCATACCTTCTACCATACCTTTACCATGAAGTATCTGAAGGCCCTTTTCTCCAATATGTCCAAGCCTTTGATGCCACAGCATGGTCTTCTCTCCAGAAACCACTAGATTTTCCGCTCCACTTTCAGGAACCACAGAACTATTGCACCCATCAATAACAGTGCTACCTTGCAGCTTGTATAGAGTTCCAATCTAAACTCCTTGCATCAATACTAGTTCTCCCCGAACCATCTTGCAGGTATCCTTCTTGAACACTGTTTTTACACCTGCATCATCCAGTTTGCTAACATAAATCAGATTTCTGGCTAATGCAGGAATATGTAGAACACCTGGAAGTGTTCTAACCCTTCCACCTTGCAACTTCAACTTTAATTTTCTGCGACCAATGATTCTATCCTTCCTGTCATCCCCCAAGAAGACATAACCACCATCATATTTCTCATACTCGCAGAACCACTCTCTATGGGGAGTGAAGTGAAAGGATGCACCTGAGTCAATCAACCATGCCTCATGATCTACATGTGTACTTGAAGAAGCCAAGTACACATCCCCACCTTCATCTGAGGTGGTTTTCACCTCTGCAGAAGGAGCCTCATCAGATCCCTTTCCTTTGTCAGGAGCTTTAGATTTACAGTTCCTTTTGTAGTGCCCTTCCTTTCCACATTTCCAGCACACCACCTTTACAGGTTTTCCTAGAGATTTAGATCTCCCACTCGATGACTTTTTTTTTTTCTGTTCTAGGACCGTCATACAGACAAGGCATCACCATTATGGATCTCCATATTTTTCCATCTCATCTCCTCCGTCATCAAGTCTGAGACTATTTCATCAAACTGCAAGGCATTTGCATTGCTACCTATTGCAATAACTAGACTATCCCACAAATCTGGTAGAGAACACAACAAACTAATGCACTTATCTTCATCTGAAATTTTAATTTCAACAGATGCTAACTGACTTACCACAATATTAAATGTGTTTAGATTCTCTGTCACCAAGTCTCCATCTTTCATCCTCAAGTTATACAACTTTTTCTACAAGAACAGTTTATTCACGAGAGACTTAGATTGGTACAAAGTCCCTAAATTGTCCCACAAAGCCTTTGCCATAGCTTCCCCTGATACATTCAGCAATACTGAATCTGAGACACACAATCATATTGTGCACTTTGCCTTCCGATCTAACTTCTTCCATTCTTCATCGGACACTCTCGTTATTTTAGTACCCGGATCTACCACGATCCACTGATCTTTATCCACCAACAGATCCTCCATCTTGAGTTTCCACAACTCAGAACTCTAACCATTAAATTTCTCGATCTCTATCTTTCCACTGCTCGCCATCTTATTTCACCACCAGAATCGATCTTGCAGATCTCGCACTGAACAGGGTCTACCACAGGCCCGAGCACAACCCCTCAGCAACAAAGGCATCCCCTTGAAGCCAAAACTACTCTGATACCAAATGTAGGTTTTAACCCTGTACATAAATTACTTGCATACGAATTCTAAAACATAGAAAAGAAACAATGCGAGAGCATAACACATAAAACACATATACACAGAGATTTTCCCTTGGATCCCAAAACCGGGACTACCAGCTTGATTTTTCATTATGTTTCTTTCAATGTTACAATACATATTTATACATGTCGAAGCATCTAATACCATGGACCGAAAACCATCGCATCCAATACCATGGACTGAAAAGCATCGCGTCCAATACCATGGACCAAAAAACCGTTGCGTCCAAAAAACATGTGCGAAAATCATGCACAAAACCATAGGTGGGTCTGCTTCAAACCCCCTGTTAACTATGTGGAAAGAATATAACACAACCCAACAATCCCTAGGGTGTGGAAACCTAGTTCCAGTACCCTCCCATACTACCTTGGGAGAGACCTCAATCTGCGCACCGCATACTATTGCCGAAAGGGAATGTAGTTTCAGGATTTGTTTGGCTAAATCACTTCTGAACCTAGGTTAGGCCCCAACAAACCAACAGTATGGATTGGTCTTCTGTGACCACACCACCTAAAGCGACATCTTTAGTGATTTGCAGGAGTAGGGAGTTGCAAAACCAGTCTGCTAAGAGATAGTATGGGAGGGGAGCTTTAACTAACCTCCGCCTACGTCTCCATTCATGTATGTGATCAGAGATGTGGGTGGTGATATCTTGACGTAGTGAAGTGAGGAGCTCTGTCCCAGTCTCATAGCAGATGGGTAGCTGGAAGTGCTTTAGGAATTCCATCACTAGAGCATCAAAGGTATTTACTAATGCACGTGGTAACTCAATGTACCACTTAGCTCCGTTGCTAGTGAGGGCGTGGGGAAAAAGACGTAACTGGACACTATCATCCACCATGGAGTTGGAAACACACCAAAGATGATAGGTGGTGATATGGGTGCCCGGATCCTCCCCTTTTTTCCTTTGAACTTGGGGATGTTTGTTGGTATTTTATGTGGGATCAGTGGCCATAGTAAGTTATGGTAGATGGGGTCATTTTTAGGTTTGTACAAGTTGGGGATATCCAACATTACCAAGAAAGGAAAAGTGTGTGGTACCCCTGAATCGGACCAAGGTGATCACATATGACTTGAGGAACCTTGCGGTCCTCCCATCGTTTGAGTCCCAGTATTATACATAGGCTGTGTGGTATAGTAGTTTCCATGGGGTATGGTGTTGTAGTGTGGATTTCCATGGGGAATTTTATGTTGGGGTATAGAATTGCCTCGAGGATAAGCAGTGCCCCCTTGAATCATTTGATTTTGTGACTAGGGTGACCCCATGGATTGGTTGGGACCTCCTTGAGGATTCCCACCCACCACAGAACTAACCATATGCCCTTGATTGACATAAGGAATGCTCATGTCAATCAATGATTGACCATGCATGCTTGAGAATGGAGGGGGAAGTGTTATGTTCCTGATCGGTATGTGCATATTAGGAATTCCCCCAGATACTTGAATCTGGGGGTTTGAATTGTACAATGGTTGCCGACCATATTTTTGGTGGACAGTAACCATGCTAATAGTGCTATATTGAGTGTTATAAGGAGAATTGTATGTAGCACTTGTCAAAGGTATATAGTTTGACACTAAAGGGGTGGAATCTGGAATCCGCTGGGTTTCGCTCGTGGAGGGTGTCATGTGACTGGTTGTACCTGAGGGGATAGCGGGGTTCGCCATCAACAGTATGGTGGTGATTGTCGACTGGGGAAGTGGTGGAGGACCAAAAGTGTCCTCAAAGTTCCACGACCCATTAGTCATCGACGGGATGGATGGAAATGTTCCACCTACAGAAACAGGGAGTACAGGTGCCACTAGAACCAAGAGTGGGTCCAACGGATTCATGAGTAGAGGGTTAAAGGGAGGAAGAAATCCTTCGGTAAAGAAATCCTCCAGCAAAATTGAATCATCAGTTGTCCAAATAGATTCCATGTGAGATCTAGGAGACTGATTCCTCGAATATGGGGAATCCAGTTCATTGGAGCTCGGCGGATCTTCCACAATGAGTGGAGGAAGTCATAATAATTGTCTATATTAACAACGAGGGCCGGATGTAGCCATGGTGACCATTAGTTTTTATCAATAAATTTTATCATGATATTTGTTAAAGTCTTAAATGATAACACTCGGGTGCCTAAAAAATATAAAAAATACACTAAGTTGATCAATCAACAAATAGAGGGAAATGACCCTATCTGATAAGCACCAATCACTGGACATGAAGCCTACTATCACGATGAATAACAGAGATGGCTGGCCAAATGTATAGTTATAGTTACTCTTGAGCTTCGCCCGAACCTCAAATTGAGGGGCCAGGTACTCTCGTGAAGATGAGCACCCTCCCAAAAACTGAAGACAGAGTAGGTCTGTCTGTGTTAGGTACCAGGGCATCCCACCCTAGTCACCTTGTGTAAGTCCCTAAAATCTTGGCCATTAAGGATACCTCAAATCACAGACACTACTAGGGGGGGACATAGTCGCAGATGGTATGTTGTGTGGGCAGGATACCTGAGTCCCCGACTCAGCTCCGAAATCCCCGAAGGGATCCCTAATACACAAAATACCTAAAGGAGTTCCAAGCGAAGGTGGGCTACCTTCACTTATAGTGCAATGTTGTCTCATGTTTAGCTCTGCTTTGACTGGAGTGGTCCCAGTAGTATGAGTGCAACAGAAATTTTCTCTCTTTCAATGACACTAGTTTGGGTTTCTGATCTTGGGCAGTTTACTCACACTGCCTATCCCAAGATCCTGGCCTGAACTAATGTTTTTTTGCTCAATAAAGAGTTATTGATTGATTTTAGGTAAATTTTATTTGTACTTTTTTATTGTCTTCGGTAGGGGAGTTGACGTATCAAAAGTGATGGGACTTTGACTCAAAAATCATGCACAAGACAACGCTTTTTAAAAAAATATTCAATTCGATGAAAACAAGTTGTATTCTACAGGTGAGAGTCTTTCACATATTCATATTTCTTCCATGCATCTTAGTCATTATAACACATGCATAACCAATAGAAATATTTCCAATGCTTTCCTAACAACTACTTGGAACCAAAATAAAGCAGCTTTTAACCAGCTAAACAGAATAATGAATAAAAAATGTGGATCTTTCTTTCATAAAAAATGTTTGTAAGAAAGGAAAAAAAAAAATTATTTCCTAATTTTATTTTATCTATATATCTATCTATATATATATATATTATTTTATTTTATTTTATTTTATTTTATTTATTTTTTTATTTTTATTTATTTATTTATTTATTTTCAGGACACCGATCTTGCTAACAAAATGCAGTTGCAGACCCTCTTTCAGTCCATGAGTAGGCTTCCTATCCCCTTGAGTTTGCAGACACAGCTATATATCAAGATTTTAAGGGACGCTTTGTAGTAGTGTGCTTCTATTTAACCCTGCTTGAACCATTTTTCCCCAACTTCTGGAATCCCAATGGCAGCTGATATGGTGGTAGCAAACAATGTGAAGGTTATGCCTACAAGAGTGACTTGATTATCTTGAATCCCCATTATGAAAAGCCTAGTCAACTCAGGGTGGTACTGGACTGCTTGGACCTGTTCACAAAACTCAAAACACCCTAACCATTTGAAGGATGTCACTATCATGGGAGAGGCTAGAAGCTCTTTGAGATCTGTGGGCTCAAATCTGTGAATATTCCCTCCTTTATGTGGTCTTCTCTGCTCTATGTTTCCCTCTTTGTCTGATCCCTCTTCTTCACTGTGTGGTCTATATTACTCACCAGCCATGGTGTTTTTGAAATGAAACCTTAGGTAGATGGTATGGGAATGCAATGGGTCATAATATAATCAGAGCTGACATAAAAATAATAATGTAAGGGCACAATAATAACAATAGTGGGCTTCTATGGGGCACACTAATAACAATAGGGGGCTTCTATGGGGACTACATGGGTACAACAATATAATAAGGGGGTTGTACTAATAACAATAAGGGATTACACTAGTAGTATAGGGGCCTAACACAGTGAGGCTAGGGTTTTTGCATTAGACAATGGTATGAGCATCCCATGTTCCACTGTTGGGCTTTGACAAATTTCAAGATATGTACTTGTATTTGTAGCAACAATAATAAGATGTTCTTCATTTCTGGCATTGATTCCCATGCTTGTTCATAGTGGTTGTATTGGTTGTCTGATATTTTCACTACATTTGTATGTGTGCATTCATACATGTAATATGTTATGGACTGGTTCATAGTTGTTGTATGTATGTTTTCTTTTGAATATGTGTTACTTATTTCTCACCATGTCGGTGATCTATTGTGAACTAATTTGTAATTAACCTCTGGCATGTTCATGTTCATGTATGTCTGATTAGGGTTTGGCTCACTGATCCCTCTCGTGGCATACTCCTTATTATTGTTGAGACTTGCTTGTACCTCTTTCTGTAGTTTTTCAATCTTGGGCTGATTTTGTTTCATTGTCTCGACATTCATCCTTTTTCCCACTTTGACACCTTGTTATTTTATAGCCAAGAGTGGAAACATTCATGGTGGTAGTCAGGCCCACATACCGGATGGCACTCCTATCCCAAATGGTGTGAGGTATAATTGGGACTTCACACCAGGGAGACCCCCTAGTTGTTGGCGACACATTGCAGTCCGTCAGCATTGTGTTAACTAGTCTCTCTAAACACCACATTGTGACAGAGCATTGGGCCTAGGTGTTCCACATAGTGTTGTAACCAAGTTATTTTATTATTTGTAATATGAATTTTACGGCAGGTTTTGTTATTGTTTTATCGCTCGATGTACCCTTGTTATATTGGGCGCAAACCATAAGGAGTGAACTATATAAAATATCGCACATTTTGTATTGTTCATTGAGTGCCTAGAAATATGTTGGTGATTTTAAGTGTGAGCCATTGAAACATGTTATGCAATATATTACGCACCATAATAATTAATCCCAACTGAATGGTATTCCTTATACCTTGGAGAAAGGCGAAAAATGTCATGGTTTGCTTGGACAATGGTCAAGGTTGGGTCACATAGAGTGGGTGCCATTGTGCTGGTAGAAAGATGGGTCAACCTCTGAGTTAGGGTTGAGAGGTCAGGGTCAGACCCTTTTCATCAAGTCATTGCATTGTAGAGGAAGTTAGGCCGACCTCCAAGTTGAGGTTGGATGGTCGAAGGTCGAGCTCCATAGGGTGGAAACAATAGTTGAATGGGTCCACCTCTAAGTTGGGGCCCTGTTGAATTCTACCTACTATTGGATATGACGAATAATCATGAGTTGTCAGATCGAGGATGTGGGTCCCTATTTGATATTCATACGTCATCGCAAGGCGGGTCGTGAGACACCTGTAATATATGTATAAAATATATATACATATATGTTGTGTTAAACATAGAAACCTTGCATTTCGATAGACGTAGAAGCATACATACATACACACACACACGTGTGTGTGTGTGTGTGTGTGTATTCAAATGCTATATGTCTGCTACATGGTATAGTGTTGCATCGGGTTTGATCCATGGTAGGGGCCATGAGTTATAAGGGTTAGGTGGTTGAACCATTGTTAACACAGAAAGCTGGAACTATATATATATATATATATATATACAACGCCCATTTAATGGATTGGCAGTGGGAAAACCATAGGTTATGCAATCAGGTTGTCCAATGGAATCAAACTAAATACACATAGTTTACATATATAGCTAAACATGAATAAATGTAATCATGCACAGTTATGTGTAGGAGTGTTATAAGGAATATGCCACATAGACATGTGTCCTTAATTTCCCATGAGTTTTTCCAAGACAGTGGGGTGTTGTGCCAAATGACAGAAAGGAGGAAATAACAATTTTAAACAAGCAAAAATTTAACAAGCATAATTTAAGATACAGGAGCCCAAATCAGGAAAAAGTTCATGTCACCGGAAACATCTCACTAAGATGAGTACAATGGTGATATCTATTTTGAGTTCTGAGAACTTGAAAAAAAGACAAAAAAAACAAAAAATCTTATCCCACTTCTCTAACTATACTTCAGGAGTTGGATTAGTAAGTGACTACTCCACCAAGGGTAATGTGGGGTTTTTACAGGTGGTATCAAAGCATCCAGGTTCAACACTTGGATTAGATTGGCTCTATCATGGGCAAGTGATAGTAGAGTTCCTGCAAAAGGGTTTTCAAAATGATGAAAGTTAACTAAACTAATGTTTAGCTGTTAAAAGTCTATCTATAATTGATTTATTACTTGCATGGTAGACATGTTGACTTGGTGATTTAAGTATGTAGCATGGTAATAATGCATGGATCCTTGGTTTAGGGATGGAGCTAAACTCTTAGTGTAATATCCAAATGTTAGCATAATGGTATCCTACTCATAACATTGGGTTGGATTGCATATTAACTACAATGATGTTCGACATGTTATTGTGATGAATGCCTTAGCAATGCACGTGCTCGCTATCTAGCATCTTGAAGATTTAGACAAATGGTGGTTATGGCCTTGGAAGTTGTCTTTTCTTTAATTTTGTAGAAATTCCTGTAGGGTGGTGAGTATGGTTACTTGTAGCATATCATTACCATTGGTTGGGTGATGTGATCCTGCACACCTAGAACAGTTATGTATGAGAATGTTCATGTGATTTGAGGGATTTAAGGAAGAGTCCTTGTGTGATGTGTATTATGCATAACACTACTTGGTCTAGTGGGTATTATATGTTGGTTGGGATGTGGAGATCCCATGGTCTATATGTTTTTGAGGCTAAGAACCTTGGTGGATGGCGATTGTTGTTCATATGCTGATGTTATGTTTTATCTTATGAAGGCTTGTTCTTGTGGTTAAAACCTTCATTGTTAAGGAACGAGGTGTAGCCTATAAAAATTGTTGGCCGAGGCTTGTAAGGGTCATTATCTCACTATGATATGGGTCATTCATGTTCTATACTTGAACTGGATGAGTTTAAAGGCATGGGTTGTGGGTATGTTGAAAAATGTAACTAGGTTCGGTCTTCATAGATGTATTTAAGTCACAATGTAATGTATTTGTCAAAAGAAAGAAAATGAAATTTTATTATTATTATTAAAATTGACTTATTAAAGCATGGGTTTCATGCTTGGGTCAATTCTTTTAGGTCAAAGCCTCCATTGCAAGCTTCTAGGGTTTGTGTCAAGTGTCTTTGTCCATGTCATAATGTAAAGAACCCTTCTTGAGAATTATTTGTCCAGAGAGGAAACGCACAATGCCTTCACTGTTTTCACTGATTTTGACTTCAAATCACCCAAAACGCTGCTCTGGTTTGCTCAATGCGTGGTAAGAGGTAAATGAAAAGATAATGAGTGCAAGAAGATATTTATAGGCCCTTGACTTTAATCTTTAGCTCCTCAAACTCCTTTTTCTAATGTTTTTTGCCTTTTATCACTTTCACCTTTTAAACTCTATTTTAATGCTTTTTCTTCTTTGTGTTTTTGCAGGTGGACAAATGCTCAACTTAACTTGATTTTTGCAGTGTTGGTGTGTCTTGCAGGAAGGAGAAATATTCTGATACAGCTGAGATCCATTATTACATATAGGAACTTAAAATTACATATGAAATACAAATAAACTAAAATACTCTGTTTTCACCTCAAAAACATGTTTTTGAGGTGAAAATTACATTAGGTTAAAAGATAATAATTTCAGTAGCTGTGACTTTCAAGCCATCATGCTTGATTTATTGATCATCCTCATACCCTTGATGACCTTTATTTACACTTTGAAATCAGTTTCTTGACCTTGGTGATGAAACCCTAGACCTAATGAAATCATGCCCTATGACCTAATGAAATGAATTGTAGATTAATTATGAAACCCTGACTGAAGACAATCTGAAGAAGGATCAACAAGTATAGTCTATGAGGGAAAGATTTTCTGAAGAGAAAACAACCATCATTGGATCAGTATATCATGACCTAATGGAATGATGCAAAATTTTCAGTATGGGACTCCTAAAATGCATATGCAAAGAGTGAATTTTGGTCCCCAGTGGAAGTATGCAGATACTGACACTAACAGTTTTGTAACAATGTTGGCAACAAGAACCAACCCTAGGGTTTCTAAAAAATTCTCTCTTCTCCTCACATTATCTCTTCTATCAATATGCAAATTTTCTCATCATGATGTCAATGGTTATGTTGAGATCAATTCAGCATGTACTAAGCAATAGGCATGAGAGAGAAATGAGGAAGTTCAAGAGTCATGAGGGGAGGTCAAGGGTCATGGTAGGTGAACAGTCACCTCATCTCTATAAATGTGCCCTCATGCCTCATTGTAAGGGGATTTTAGCACTTGAGTTGAGGCTAGGATTAGATAGTTTATTTGTGCTTGAGAGCTAGAGGCGCAGAAAGAAAATTATTTTATATTAAAATTAGTATTGTAGGCCTCCTCCACCAATTTGGCCTCAAAACTGGACAAGTCGGCCTAAAACTGGGCGGAAGAATCACTACATAAGGCAACAACTCGACCTCATTTGAAACACACACAACAAGTTCGATATGCAGTTTTTGGGCTTATAAAAAGTGTGAATTTCAAGGAAAAAAGAGAAAAGGATAGAAAAGAAGAAGAAAGTATCTCTCAAGCATAAAAGGTCGAAATTTTCTCTCTCTTTCTCACACGTGTGATGCTATGCAGCTGCTGGAAGGGAGCCAAAATTCTGCGATAACTGGGAGGCCAAAATTCTGCAACTAGGAAGTCAAATTACTAGATTGAAGTTGTTTGATAAGAAAAAATACTATATCATCTTAGAAGGATGACTTGGTAGAGAAATAAGGCCTATTTGTCTAGGGTCTTGGTCCATCTCAATTTGAATTATTGAAGGAAGAGTTCTTGATTAGGTTTTCCCTTATATATGGGTTTTAGCCCTCGCTGAGTGCCTATATTTGGTTTCCTTGATCTTTGTTTTTTAGTTTTGGCAATTGCTTGATGAATTAAGATAAAAAGGAACACAATAAAAATAATAAGAATTCAAATATATCACAAGTAATTATCCACTAGAGAAAATATTTCTGCCTTTCGAATTTTCTAACAGGGTAGACCTTGTAGATAAAAGGATTTGTAGCTCCATTGGAGAGTGTTGTAATTGACCATTATCTGTCTGTGTTGGTTGTAGCATTGTGAAGGTAAATGGTGTGATCCTAGCCTACATGTGCCAGTAGGTGTTGGGGCATGGCACCATGATGGAAATACCATGCATATACATTGACTATGAGATTGTCTACATACTTACAACAAAATTCATAAATGTGAGAAGTTACAAGTTATAAAGTGATAAATGCTTGTATCTTATTGGCCTGTAACTGAATTTTGAGACAGTGATATGAGAGTATATCTTGATTTATTAGGCACTAGAGAACATTTCACATGATAGGGATTCTGTCACTAAGCCATATAACTGGAATAATGAGTACATAGTTGAAGATGTGAATGATACCGCTACAAATAATGGTCTCAGTAAGGAGACTAATAATAATTAAGGCCAATAATTTCGAGATGCCTTGATTACTAGCCTTGCTATAAAGGTTGAATTTAAATTTCTGTTTGGTGTCAGTATAGAGGCTGAATAAAATTAATGATAACTAGTTTCTAATTATAGTTGAACTCATCAAGGGAATTGAAATATTTTGAGAGCTGATATGTGCATGTGCATGTAGCAATTCTAGTTTTTGAAAATTTATGTTGAGATAAAAATATGCTTATTTATGTCATGGATTTTGAGGCATGTGACTAATATGTGAATTGAGATATGTGTTTAGTTGCAGGGTAGCGTGCTTGGTACAACAGAGCAAGGCAACTGGTATATTGTTAATATTTATTAATGAACTAATAAGTGTGTTCACATGGTAGCGTATTGGAAGAAATTGGAGGGAAAAATAGGATTCCATACAATCTTGGAGGCTTGAGCTGAGCTTTTATTTATGAAATGTTGGAAACACTGGGACTCATGGGGATTGGGTTATTGTATCTTATGAATGTCTTGTGTATTTGGTGTTTCATGATTGTTTTTATGCTTGATTTACTATTTTGACTATGATTGATGCATGGCCATGCCACTTTGTTTATGGTTTTGTGTTGTTGTTTGGAATTCTGTTCTTTCTTCATTTTCTTCGTGTTCTTTCCTTTTATGTTTTGGGGTATTGGGAATTTGTTGGGGGGAAGGAAAACTAATGGATATCAAGAAGACTTGAGTGGAACCCAACAAGCAATATAAGACCCAGATAAAGCCCAATGCATGAATAAATGGCAACCAAAGGTAGGAAAGAAAACATGATAACCAAGTAGGTTGGTTGAGTTCATGCAAATAATGGGCATTAAAAAGGGAGTTCTCTTGATCTAACCTTATTCCATATGTGCTTATGTATTGAGTACATGATTATGCTGATGCATATATATATATATATATATATATATATATATATATATATATAGATATATATAGATATATATATATATATATATGAATGTTATTATCTGACAGGGTCGTAAGGGGTCATTCTTATGGTAGAATGATTGTTTGATTTGTTTAATGCA